>CM062262.1:6330203-6930203 GCA_031216405.1 Syzygium malaccense
AAATTGTACATTTGACATAAATTAGAGGAGCAAAAGAAAACTTTTTGTGGCTCGGGGATTGCCCGGTCGGCGCGCGGCGATGTTGACCTGTGCATCCCTCCCACTCGCTTTTCTCACCGGAAGACGACGTTGCATTTTGTCTCCTCCCAACGGCAACGACAGCAGACCAAGAAAAAAAAACAAATTAAAAAGAAAAAGGAAAAAAGGAAAAAAAACAGAAATAGATAAAGAAATAAAATTCATCGTCTTCCTCCTTCCTCTGACGCCGGTCCGATTCCGATCTCTCTGCAGCTTCTTCTCCCAACGCAGATCTGCAGTCTTCCTCTGCTCCACCAACCAGCATTCTCGCACGCACGCAGAGAGAGAGAGAGAGAGAGAGAGAGAGAGATGGCGGCATTCATGAGGCTCGACGACTCCCCCATGTTTCACAAGCAGGTCATCTCTCTCGCTCTGTCGATTTCCCCTTTCTCTCTTCTCTCTTCGATTTCGATTTGACTCGTCGTTCTTCTCGCTCCGCGCTTCCTCGCGGAGACCGCCGCACGACCTCGATGGAGCAATTAGTTGTTTGCTTGATGCATTCGTGGAGTAGGTGGATGTTTTTTTTTTTTTGCTGCTTCCGCCGTCTTCTTTCGTTTCATTCGCACTGTTCCTTTGTGTGGTAACGTTCGATACCTGGTCGCGTCTTTCGAGGCTTGCGCTTTGGTCTGTACTAGGTTACTTGTCGGTTCAGCTGATTTTGATTGGTTTCGCATGTTGAAGCATATTGATTCTGCTCTTAATATGACTCGTGCGCAACTTTGTTTTTTTTTTTTGTCCTGGCATTGAATTATCCTCGCGGCGATTTGGCGATGAACTTTCGAATTACTTTGTAGAAGTCTTCATCTTATAGTAATCATAACGCTATGCTCAAATGGCAATACAGATTTTTTCTCTAGAACAAATGGCGGAGGAGTTGAAAGAGCGTTGCCAGACATTATACAGAGGCTCCGCAAAATTTATGTAAGTGGCTTACATTGTGCCATTCCTTTTCTTTTTCCCTTTTTTTTTTCCAGTTGCACAAGTACATGGCGGACTGGGTCGTAAACGAATTGGAGAGGTCAATTCCCTGTTTGCAATGCCAAGGTCCATACTGATCAGTCTACATAGTGTTTCTATTGCCTCGTCGATTGGATAGCAAATTTTTATTTGGTGGGCATTTTATAATATATAGTTCACCAGTGGTACTTCAGTATGAGGATGCTTATGTGCACTTGAATGTAAAGTACATCCTGTCATATCTGCTACTGTATACTATGGACTCCCCTGCAGTACTATGCCCTCTATCCTCACAAACCCTGCCTCCAAAACTTTTCTCTTTCGTTAAAATAATGACTTAAGGCATTTGCCTTATGTGGGCAATTGTCTGTTCTTTCTATCTCTAAGGAATACAGATGACCAGCTCTGGGATCTTTCGTGTATGACTGGGAGAAACTTCCTTACTGCCCCTAGGAGCTTTGTTGGTTTCGCAAAGCTTACTTCATGGCACTTTTCTCTAAACATTCTCTGATGCTAGTGGGTCGTTACGTGGTGATTTCTTCATTTTGCCTTGGGAATCGTATCATTAAGTGGCCCCACTGAGGGATTTGGATTTTCAGCTGCTTCGATTTACCTTAAATGGCTGGAACATGAGGGGAAAAACTGTCATTGTAAAGTAGTTACTAAAGAGGGTGCGCGATATCATCTAGAAATTTCAAATATGAACGAATACAATTGGAAGCTTTTAGGAGGATTTGGCTTTTGGTTTATAATTTTCTGACAGACATGATAATCGCATTGTCTTTTGTTCTGTTATATAAAAAAACACTATACTGTTATTGTGGAGCTTCACCTGGCAATAAAAGCGGTTGATGAAAACCTTCTAAGTAATTAGTCAATGATATTTAAACCTTTAAACCTCCAACATGCTTTGACGGGAATTAGTGGCTATTTTGAAAGAACTGGGGTCGTCATGCATATTCAATAAAACATGACAGCTGTCACATGGCAATCTGCCGTATTTTCTAGCTTTCCCTCATTTATGAACTGGATTTAGAAGTCCTAAATATATCACATCCACCATTTTGGTTTTCTAACTGTGTAAAGTACCTTACCAGGAACCTCCGTGATGTTTCTAATTTTATTCTCAAATTGAACTTACCCTCCCATATGCTTGCTCAAAGCTAGAGTAATAGGCCATGCACTGGATTAATGTTTAATGTCTGCTCTTTCAGGGCATCTCTTGGTGAAGCATGTAATGCGGACACAACATTCGTAGATTCCTTGGAAGCATTTGGTGGTGGACAGGATGATCCAGTTAGTGTATCAATAGGAGGTTATCAATATAAGTCTGAGCAATTTTCTGGTTTACTTCGTCGAGTAAACCATTTAAAACCCGAAGCCCCATCGTATTTTTGCTTATATTTTTGTTTGTTGAATTTTGAGATGTACAATAACAACTCAAGTTTTGTTGTGGATAATTTAAAAACTGTGTATTGTATCTGCATTATCTGCTTGTTTCCAGGTTGGCGCTTCTTAATTGGGTATGTTGTAGTTGATTGCTGTTAGAAAAGAATAAAAAAGCCTCGTGCATTTACCGTTCACTCTTCCTGTTATGTACTTTAAAACTAATAAAGTTGAGCATGCTACTTTTTCATGTTTCGTACAATTAAACATAGGAATGAGATGTGACGACTGTATGAGGACATACAGCATCATTCACTTGATATAATTAACTGAGTTGTTTTTCCATTTACTCTATGAGTCCCGCTGTTACATTGTTATCTTTGATACAACTGGCACGGTGGGATATGACAATAAGCAAATGTATTAATATGGAGTGGCTAAGCTAGTGCTTTGTTCAGACTACTTGCTTTTTCTTCCCCAATGCTTGAGTTTGGTCAGTCCTTTATTCTAGGTTTCTTGTGCTGAATTTTTCCTTAAAACAAATGAATCAACTGGTAAAATCCCTGTTCCAGATGGTTTTGGATGAGTCATTCAAATTTTGTTCCATCCTCTACTTGTCTCAGGTCCTGTGATATCCAAGTTCATATCAGCATTTCATGAGCTTGCTTCTTACAAGGAGCTTTTGCGTTCCCAGGTAATTGCTTGCATTGCATCTAGTAAGATAGCTTAATATGTTGTAATAGATAGCATTTCTAATACTATTAAGAAAGACATCTATGAAGTATGATTCTTTTGGTCAGCGAAACGGAAAGTTTCACTAAAGAGGCATGAAGAAGGTGCTGACTCATGTTCAGAAGAAAAGGGCATAAAAAATAGAGAGAATATCTTATATTTGTTGAAGCATTTCAACCTTGAAAGTTTTTCATTATGCCAAAAGTCTAAAGCTTTAAACTGTCTATCCTGGAAAAAATTGTTAAGGCTTCTGAATTTGCAAACCAGCATAAATGAGAGAGGACTAGCAGAGATGAACTCTTTCTTCTTGGAGGTTTGTGCCTCGCCAGGCCCAAATCTCTTGCTCCATTGAACCTGCCATAGCACAGTTCATCCCTTTAGAGGCATGAGATGTAGTCCGAAACTGTCACGTCCAAGAGCAGGGGGGGAAAGATGTGAGGCATCGCTTTCTGTTCCCTACTCTACAAAACTTAATGGCTTGGAAATGCTCGGCACCTCTTTTTACTGTTCTCCAAGCATAGAATCCATCGCCACATGCTTTCCCAATCAGAAGGAGAGATTTCCATTGGAAACTTTCTTTTTCAAACTGTTTTCCAAGGAAAATCTGGTCTATAACAGTAAGAATCAGTATTTGCCAAGTCCGTAGAAAGATTGCTTTCCTTTCTTACCTTGCCTTGAACCTTTGACCTTGAGGTTGAATATCTTGAGATAGATTTCACTATTGAATCATTGCTTTAGTCCTTTTCCATAGGACAATTTTCTCTCTATGTGGAAGAAATTAGGGATATGTTTCTTGGGAGACTCAATGTCATGCTAATGTCATGCCAAAAGTGAGTTCTCCTCTCATGTCCCAGCTTAAATTTCACATGGCCTAGGAAGTCCCGAACTTCTATAAGTGATCTAATTGCCTTGTATTGTAAGTTATCTTCCTGCCTTTTCACGCCCATGCAACTCATTCTATGCTGATTGGCCACCACCATCTTTTGCAGAACATGATTTATTTCATTTTGAATAGTTTTTTGGGTGTTCTCACTAGCATCAAATAACTTTTGCTTAATGAAGAGAGGTGGGTAGAGAAGAAAATACAAGAGGTAGGGTTATCAGAGGCCGATGAAGAGCAGAGAGTAGCTGGGAGAGAGAGAAAACCCGGTGAGGCAGTGCGGGTGATGTTGGAGATGTGTGATTGATGGTGACACTAGGTTCCTAAATTCATCATCATCAGTAATTGATGTAGCCTTCATCTTCCTCTTAGTTGTCGTTTTTGGATTCAAGCATAGAGCATAAGTGGGCGCATAAAGAAGCCAAGTGCTTTAGTAATCAATAAATATGCATGGCCACTGGTCATTAACCATTTTATAGCAGGGGTCTATACATTAGGTATAGATCTAAATGGCTTTTGATTAGTCTTGTGCTATTCTCCACATGCTACATCTATTCTGGAGCTTTTGTATAGCAATATCCATGTCATGGTGGTTGTGGGCCAATTTCAGTTGCTTGAAATAGCTTATCAGAATTTGATATGATATAAATTATGGTTGGAAAAAAAGAAAAGAAAGGTTGGATAAAAATGGCTTTTGATTAGTCTTATGTTATTCTCCACATGCTACATCTATTCTGGAGCTTTTGTATAGCAATATCCACGTCATGGTGGTTGTGGGCCAATTTCAGTTGCTTGAAATAGCTTATCAGAATTTGATATGATATAATTTATGGTTGGAAAAAAAAAGAAAGGTTGGATATAATATAAAGTTTCTTTACAGGTGGAGCATGTATTGGTTGATCGCTTGACGCAGTTTGTAAATGTGGATATGCAAGAGGTGAAGGTATAGAATTTTTTTTTCCTGGTGCATCCTTTCTTGTTTACATTTTTCAGTAGAAGAGAATTATCGGTTGGCAGGGAGGGGGTGGTAAGCCATGCACAATATCAGATATAAGATAGTCAATAACATCTTATTGAAAATTGGTTGACTCTTACACTTTTTGGTGTAGTGGAAACTTACTTGTGGATGTAAATGCTTTCTTCGACGTAGTATGCTTTGTCTCGTAACTGAGCTCTTTTTGCGTTCGTGAGCTCTTTTTATATGTGGGTTTGCACCCACTTGGTGCCCTATAGTAGTTTATCTTTTACCTATATCAAATAAAAAGCCCAATGCAGTCAATAAATTGCACAAGAGAGCAGCCATTAACTGGAAGCGGCTGAGTTAATCACAAATATAGAGCTTAAAGTCATTTATAATTGTGAAGAGAAGATCTAGCACTGGTCATTCCAAACATTTCCTGTTTATTTTGTTTAAAATTTTCATCACCATGGGACTGTAGAATGTTATTTGCTACTCTTATACTCGTCGCTGAAAACCTTTCCATGCTCAGAGTGGATAAGCAATCCAAACAGTTGTTTGACCCAGTAATACCTATCGAATATTGCAAATCCATTGGTATTTTGACAATATTCTTTAGTTCTGTTCTCAAAATGTGCTGGAGTCTTTGGTTCTTATTGACAATATGAAAAGTGGTGCCATTTGAAATTGTTTGGACTTAGTAGACAGGTTTACTTTTAATATGTCAAATTGAACATTACAGTTACATCTCATTACCATTGTTGATCCATAGGCTCACTTTTATTGTATGATGATGTGAGAGACCTGTTGCAATGAAACTTTTATGCTTTTGCTTATGTTGCTTGCATGTGCAATTGTTTCACAGGAATCCCGACGACGCTTTGACAAAGCCGGACACTCTTATGATCAGGTATTAAGATTTGACTATACATAAATTTCACAAGTCTTATTACTAAATTTCAATTTTTGTAATTGCCTCTCTCTCTCTCTCTCTCTCTCTCTCTGTGACATGCACATATGGGCATGCACACGCACACACAACCATGTGAAACACCTTACCTGACCAGCCTGCCTTGCATGAAAAATAGCAGCACGATTGTGTTCCAACAAACCTGATCATCTCTCAAAAAATATGGTGCTGCTTATATGTGAATAACACGCGACAAATGCTGATACTTAATTAAAAAAGTTCTTGATATCATGGAAAATTATATATTAGAAAAACTAGGAAACAAAATATTGATTATGAAACTACTGGATAACTTATATGATGTGAATAGAGATGTAAAACCAGAACCAAAACAAGGGCTAAATTAGAAAGAATTCAAGCTAGAACAAAGATAAAAATTCTAGGGTTGGAGAAACCAATATTGTCTGGTGAAAAGAGACTAAGTAACATATAAAAAAGCTAAATGAAAAAGAGAAACAATTAAACTAGGAGAATGCAAGATTATTCAGATTTAGACTTAAAAAGTATGGAAAGCAACACTTTGGTCCCTAATGCTTGACCATTTTGTATAGCTTGATCCCTAATATTTAAAACTAAGCTTTTATTCCCTTAGGTTTCATTTTTGGGCAATCTTTGGTTGTTGACCCTCATTTGCGATGGATTTGGGATGTGATTATTGGACATGACAAAAGTTTTGAGGGTATTCTCGGGTCACCTTTTGATTCTCTATATTGGTTATGACCTATGTAATTATGATGTCAACTCTCTGTTAAGTTTTGTTGCCCAGATTTGACAACAATGACAGTCTAGGACTTAAATGAAAGTTTTAAGACTAAAACCTCATTTTTTTAAATCGGAGACTAAACCCCAAAAACATGGTCAAACTTTCTAGATCACAGAAACAATAATCCTTATCATTGAACCTTGAAATTACAGTTATAACTTAGGATTAAACCTTCAATCCACATTGAATTCAAAATGAATGCCTTTTCTTGCTGTACTTAGAGAAAACATTTACAGTTTGGAATCATAAATGAAAATGAGGTTTTAAACTAAAAAATTCTAGTGTTTAAAAAACTTGAATTTATTTAATGCAAAATGGTTTATAAGAAGTTGCTGTGCATCTTAATACTTTTTAATTTGAAAATTTAGATACTCGACTACTTACAAGCTGTTCAAGTGTTAGTAGCCGACTAGAATTAGTATTGGAGCTCGAGTCAAAGTTGCCAGATGGAACGTTGTTGGTGGTAGAGTAGATTTTCTTTGGAAAGCTATTTGGAAAATGAGGTTTTCGGCAAGAGTTTCTTTTTTCGCTTGGGAAGCAACTTGGGAATGAATCTTTACTTACAACAAAGAGGCAAAGTGCCGGTTCGTAAGTGTTTCCTCTGCAAAAAGGAGGCAGAGACCATGCGTTTTCTCCTCCTTTATTTTTCTTGAACGAGAATGGTTTGGACAGCCTCCCATGCTTGCGTTTTTTATATCTTTGGTTATTGGAGGTTCTATTGGGCCCGGCAGGGTATTCACTTACAGGGCAACAAGAAAAGAACGATTACTTCAATTCCTCTCTGTTTTTTGGTTGATTTGGATGGAGCGGAACAACAGAGCTTTTGATGGAGAGGAGTCTTTTGTTTTTTAAATGGAAAATTGGCTTAAAGTTATACACTTTTTACTAAGTGGAAACTTGCTTATGGATGTAAATGATTTGGTTGATATAATAGATGATTTGTCCTGTAATTGAGCTCTCTTTTGGTTTTGTGAACTCTTGTTGTATATGGGTTTGCACCCAGTTGATCTTTTTACCCATAAAAAAAGTTACGCTAGGGCATATTCGTGACTCTCTCTAATTTGTGCATCAAAGGGAGTGACTCATGGGTCCCTTGTGCTACTCAAAGTCCCTGCTAGTGAGACACACGAGCCTGGCGTGTTTTACGAGTTGTACTGTGGTGACTCTTCAGGCATCTTGCATAAATGGGATCACTTCTTAGGGATAGTTATCAACGAAGAATTGTGCATGGATATTAGTTTTGGTTGACAAGATGTTCTGTACATCAGCATTTGGCCCATACATCTTTAAAGAGGTTCCTCTCAAAGGTTATGTTGAATTCAGGTGTCATTATGGCCTAGGCACTTGTGGTGTTATTAGGAACAAAGCCATTGCCATGGACCTCATGTCGGAGGCCTTGAGTCCCATTGGTTATTTGGTATATTTTGAGGTCCATAATACATGGTAGAATAGTAGCACTACACAAACTACGAAAAACATTTGGAATCTATGCTCTTATACTTCAGTGTCCAAGAAGGTGATTTCTGTTGATGGATGTATCATTTATTGGTCAGTCCTTCACTCTTTGCCTCTCTCTTTTTCTCATTTAGTTTGGAGCTTAGCTTGTTGGTGGGGTTTTATAAGAAGGAACTGATGGCTTAGAGGAAGCCATCATATGAGAACGATAATCTGATTTGGATATTAATATATAGATGCCTTATTCTCTTTCTAGAAATCTGATTTCATTGTCATGAAATTTTGGGTTATGTATGTTCTAATTGGCAGGCCCGTGAAAAGTTTGTGTCATTGAAGAGGAGTACGAGAGGAGACATTGTTGCTGAACTGGAAGAGGTAATTCTTGGTATAGGATCTTTGATATCCCTGAATTGTTTATTCTGCTTATCAAATATCGCATCAAATCTGAGAATGTTCGGCACTTTGTCTTGTCGATACAAAAGAGGAAAAAAGGAAATATTGAATGCTTAACTTCTGTAAACTATCTGGAGGAATTTTTGGGTGGCTCTTCCTCTCTGAAAGGCTTTCTGTCTCCATTTGTTGTCATTATCGTTGTCAATACGAGTGATCTTATTTCTTATGGAGATGGCCTCTTTCAACTGTTGGTCAAATAATCTATTAATTGAATTACTGGGATAATGGTATTTATTACATTTCTTAGCGATGACAGGATCTACAAAACTCCAAATCAGCATTTGAGAGAAGCCGCTTCAATCTAGTAAGTTTACTTTATGTCATCTTTGTTTGTTTTCTTTCTACTTGGAAATTATCTCGTTTGGTCAATGTTATTGCTTCTGATTGTTATTCCATCATTGTTTCAAGGAATGCAGGTGAGTGCGCTCATGAATATTGAAACGAAAAAGAAGTATGAATTTTTGGAATCTATAAGTGCAATCATGGATGCACATCTGAGATATTTCAAGCAGGTTTGCTTCTTCAGCTTTTGTGGGGTGCTTTTTGTTTTTCCTATATGCCTTGTTTTGAACATAATTTGTCAGCATTCATTCTTTTGTGCTGTTCATGCTTCAGGGTTACGAGTTATTGAGTCAATTGGAGCCATTTATTCACCAGGTACAGTCACAATTGAAACTTTTGTCAAAATCAGATTGTATTTCCCCAATTTTGCCTTCATATGAATAGGAAGTTTTGTGGGTTGTCTATCATCTTCAAATGGCTCTGCATAGGTGATATGGCCATGTGAAATTGGGTCTTTGTCCATCAAAATAGATTACACTACAGATCTGCTGATAAAAATGGCAAATGTCAAACTCATCCTTTAGTATAGCATAGTCTTTCAAAATAACAGTATCACTGTAACCATCTCCATCCAAATGATCTTTCCTAGCCCTTCATCTTACATTATTTAAATCTCTTTTTGATTATAGATTGACGTATAGAGTCATAATCATGTTCCTATATACAACTACATTTAACGGTTGCCAATATGAGAACATGTCATGAACAAAGATGGTTCATTGACTGGCATTGGGCCTTCCCCTAGTAGCCTTTTGCTTAGAGATGGTAATTCAATCATTATTGGTTGGCTTCATGATGTGACATAAATATAGAGATGTGTGTGGAAGAAATGAAGAATGGATTTGAAAATTGGGAATCTATGTCTACTCTTGGTGCTTTCTTGAATCTATCCTTTTGTAATCTAAGCGTCGTTGTGTGGCAGTCACATGTCGATCCATACTTAAAAAAATCTAAAGAAAAAGTGAGAAATGTGAGTTAAACTAAACACCATCCAAAATGGGGTCTACAAAAACAAAGAATTGAGTGTCAATGGTTTCTCCTGAGCTAAGTACCTTATTGGTTGGCCAAAACGTAAAAGCTTTCTGTTTTTCTGGAAGAATGGAATAAGGAAATTAGACAAGTGATTCTTGTTATTTACTCCCACTAGTTGTTATGTCTATTCTTGAGTATACTAAATGCTTTATCTGGAGCCTACTAGTTTGAGTTATCACCTTAAAGCTATTTTCACTACAGTGCTGCCCTACTGTTCTCCTTAAACCTAAAATTACCAGTGCTACAATCTAACCCTCAGAGAAGCCTTTTCTGCACAAGTTAGAAAACTCCCTCTTGTTTTCTTCTTGAAGGGAGGATGATGTAAAGCCTTAGCCCTCAGGTTAGTTCACAAATTTTGTAGTAATATTATTGCGAAGAATGCATTATAGGCGGAAGTTCAAAAAGAGTTGTTTAACTTATCTATCTTAGGCGATGTGCTGTACTTCAAAGAAACTGGAGGAACTATGAGGATTCATACTCAAATTCGCAAGTTAGGGCTTACAATTGTAGATAAATGCAATGACCAGAAGTCAACTCTTCCCTTTTCTATAGATATGTTCCCATGTTATAAACAGAGATGTTAGTGGATGAAATGATGGCTCCCTCTAAAATCAGGTATTGACATATGCTCAACAATCGAAAGAGATGGCTAATGTGGAACAAGACAGACTTGCCAAAAGGATTCAGGAATTCCGTACCCAAGCTGAATTGGACTCCTTACGTGCTTCAAGTGGTATTGAACCCCCTGATGTTGGCACGAATGCTGCTGGTGCAAATTCTTACAAAGACATTGAAACAATCACGACATCTACCAGAGGTGGAGAGGTAATCGAATTGCATTGTTCAGTATGTACATTTGTTCATGTGTTCTCATGATTTTGTGCAATGTATGTTGTCGACTAAATTGATATGTATGTGAGCATATGATTACAAGCTACCAATTCCATGTTAATGCTAATGATAGATTTCGACCCTTATCCTTATCCTAAGAGTTACTGAATAAAGGAGTGATATTTTGCCGGGCTTGTCGTGTAAGTTTGGAGGTTGAAGAACTACTCCAAATTTTTTAATGTGGTTTCTTATTGGAGATTTTGATTAAATCGAGTTTCTTCCCTTCACGTATAAGTTTATTGCACGCAGCAATTAAATCTAAAGATAAAGCAAGGCTGTTAATTGATGCTTAACTTTAGCATTCGAAATCTACTTTTTATAGTTGGAGCTTGCGCCCATGTTGTTGGCAAATTCATTATTTTTGTAAAAATTCTCATTCCAACTACAAGAGACCAATGCTGCATAATGAATTTGTTAATAGCTGTTAAAGTATCTCTCATCGCTTGTTTCTGGGTTTTTTGTGGCTTGAGAGCTGAAGCTTTGGGTTGGATATTCTAACAACAGCCAACATTCCACTCAGCCAAGTGGGATGTCATTTTATTGCAGTTTTATTTCTATATTGATATGCTGAATATGGGAATCAATCGGGCTGCTATGGGTTGTGCATGTTGCATTACTTGAAGTGGGGAAATGATAGAACAGGCTTTTGTTCTTAAATTTTGTATAGAGGTGGCTTCCCCTCTGAATGTCATTTTGTGTAGGGTTGGTACCCACGTAGTACCTTTTTCAATAGAATGTTGTTTATCCTTAAAATACAAAGAGGAAAGAGTTTTACGGAATTTTTTGTCTGAACCATCTCAAAAGGCATTTCTGATCAAAGCATTTGCCATCTCTATTTGAAAACATATACTGATGTAACATTTGAATGTACTAATAAGCTTGTCCCTTAACTGTACTAACAAGATAAGGGCTCAAAGCAAAACCTCTTCTTATTACTATACAAAAAGCTTATTGTCCCTTCATGTGTCCTTGCATTAGTACAGTTCTGATTCTAATTTACATTTCATCTATAGTGTGAATTATGCAACAGATTGCCACTCCAAGTTCCTCTAAGAGAACATTTCTGAAACACTATTATACACTTCTATCATTAGAATTAGCAGCTGTTTCAAAGCTTTAGGCATCTTTCAGACAGGTCTGAACGAAGGGACTGTTCTACCCAACTACAGAGAATTTTTATCTTGAGGATTATGTTCCTTATGATCTTTCATCACCATTTTAGCCAGTAAGAAGGAGCAGATCTAGTCTTACCAGGGTGAGGAAGAATACTGTCCGCATTCATATCTATTTCGAGTAGTCGCTCTCCATGGTCCCGTATGATGTTACTTATTGAACTATAGATGAGTATTTAGATTTTTCTTATCTACTTATCTTTTAGGTTTCTTGATCAATAACGCTTCAAATAATTATCAATGAAATGTTAGTTGATTGTAAATTATGATGCTTAGTACAATATAAATGTTAGCGTTGGAATCTTCTCTGTTGTCATCAGTGAACATTCTCTCAACTCTGAGAATATCACTTCCTGAAGAGATATTGACAGGGGAAGATCCACGTCACTCATTTGAGTTCTTTTTTTCCAGGTCCAGACTGTCAAGCAGGGATATTTGTTGAAAAGGTCGTCAAGTTTGAGAGGTGATTGGAAAAGGAGATTTTTTGTCCTTGACAACCTCGGGACTTTGTATTACTACAGAAATAAAAGTTCCAAATCAGGGGTACGTCTGTGTTATTGTGAGTTTGAAACATCAGTTTGGCATTATCCTCCAATCACATTTTTTACCAGGTTTTGGATTGATGCAAAATTTCTTCAGTTGAAAAAATAGATATAATTTTCAATGCTATAAAATGTCCCAGCCTGTTACTGCGAGTTCTATGATAAGGAGAAACTTCAGTGTAGCTTTCCATGTTTTACAATCAAAATTGGTAGAATAAGTCAATAGGTGTCAAAATTATACATTTCATCTTGTTAGAATCCTTCGAAATTGGAAAGAATCACATATTCAATTGTATAATCTACGGCTTTATTGCTGATTGGGTTGATTTACTACAATGCATACAAGCTCATGGGAGATGCATTGAAATTTAAAACCTATCATGGCCGACATTTTTCGTGTGTTCTGTTTCAGGGCACTCAATCACATCATTCCAGCTTGTCGGCTGAACAAAACAGCAGCGTTTTCAGCATATTTCTTTCAAAGCACAATAGAGGTTCATCTTGTGGAGAAGAAACTCTTGGTTACCGTATTCTTGATCTTCATACGTCCACAATAAAGATTGATGCAGAGAACACAGATCTACGACTTTGCTTCAGAATAATTTCTCCGTCAAAAAGCTACACACTACAGGTGGGGCAATGATCAGCCTTTACCCTATCAACTAGGCTAATTATTCATAACTTCGGTGCATGCTTCAACCAGTAAATTAGCATTGTCTTTTTGCACGACTCAACTCATATGATCTGTTCTGACAAAAAAAATTAAAAACTCGTATGTTCTGTTGGTGCGAACTGCATTACCAAAATTGGACTGTGATTATCAAAGTGTACCCCTGCACTTTACAAATGACCTTTTCTGATGGTATGAAACTGGTTCATTAATATGGGTGCTATCAGTTATTCTTGTATAGGACCATTATAAGGTTGGATTGATTGGTCAGGCATGTAATATCCAGAAGATTAAGGTTAGAAATTGTTATGTGTAATTGTTGTTTCGGCAGAATTATTCGTTGACCGAGTAGCTAATGATTAGTGAAATAAGCGTAAATCTTACCAAATTAGTGGATGAAATACTTCAAATGCTGAATAAGACTATCAAGACTAGATCAACACATAAAAGGTCAAAGAGTAAACTTTGTTAGATTAGTGGATCAAATACTTGATATGTCGACTAGCAAGAGTTTACTGCATTTGGCTAAGTGGTCAGTTATAAAATTAGCTCAGAGAGAGAGAGAGAGAGAGAGAGAGAGAGAGAGAGAGAGAGAGAGTCCCCTCGAAACGCTTCAATGCTCGTTTCTTTCTTCAAATTTCTTGGCTGGAACTGAATAAGCAAACATATTTCTGGTCAACGGTTGATTTGTCTGGAGAAGGGGAAATTCTCTAAATACATAATTTGCAGGATAGAAAAAGAAATGAAAATATGTACTTGGTGGTATCGCTTGTGGTTATTAAATTGTAGGGATTTTAGTTTTCATAAGACAACATCTACCACATATTCATATCTATTTAAGAATAAAGTTGTTATCCTGTATCCAACATCTAGACCTTTTGATAGGGGCACTTGGTAGACATTGAGCAAGGCTTGTAATACTCTGAACTCTAAGTACTGTTTTCTTAGTTTTCCTGTATCTTTCATAATAGGTGGATTGTCCTAGTTGTTCCTGTACTTACTCATTTATTCTTCAATAATTCATTTAGTTTTCCCTTACCAAAAGGAAGACATTTATGAATTTTCTACCATTATCTTACCTTTTTTTCAGGCTGAAAATGAAGCAGATAGGATGGACTGGGTAAACAAAATCAAGGGAGCAATTGCTTCTCTTTTCAATTCGCATTTTCTTCAACAGGTTTGTCCCTTTCAAAAGGTTTTCCACTCGTTTAATATAGAGCTGCTGCTAAACACAAGTTAAATTTGTTTCCTGCAGCCAAATCTTAGTGCAGAAACTACTAAGAACAATGCTTCTCGTGGTTTTAGATCAGCAGACGCAAATAATAGTTCTGGAGATATGATCGAGCTTGATGGACAAGATTCTGTGGCTAAGATTCTAAGGAGTATACCTGGAAATGACCTTTGTGCAGAATGTGGTTCACCTGAACCAGATTGGGCCTCACTCAACCTTGGTATTTTATTATGCATCAAATGCTCTGGTGTCCACCGCAATCTTGGTGTTCATATTTCCAAGGTTCACTCCTTTTGAAACTCAATAGCTTGGGTTAATTATTTATCCACCTTTACGTATAGTGCCCGTGGAGGTTTTCTGTTCTTAAAGACAAAAAACCATGCGATGATGATCATGATGTTTTCACTAACCATAGATGCTTGCTGTGGCAGCTTCATATCTAGTATAATCATTATTAGAGCTTAATTATCATAAGCTTGTCATGTTTTCATTGATGGTGCTCATCTTACTCCAATGCTCAGATTAGAATACACGAGTGCCAACATGGTGCTGCATTCTTAAGTTCTTGGTCGATTCATTTTGAGGTGCTTCTTTGTTGATTAGATTTACTGTTTTAGAGGAGCAAATGTTTTTGACTTAGTAGTTGAACCATGTGTACAAAAAACTCCAGCCACTTGATTGTTTTGTTTTACAAAGCTGCGGTTCTCTCTCTTGCAAAATGAGTATTTTTTATGTTCCTCCATGCGTTAGACTGTCAAGTAATTGTTCTTTTGAGATTCGGAAATAATTTGCTTGAGAATTACTGGGTGAGGTTGCTATTGGATATAAGTAAGATATGTTGCAGCATGAAGTACAGTTTTAGTAATTAGAACATCTATGCAGGGACCATTTCAGCGGAGAATGCCTTGCAAGCATGCCTTATTCTATCTGTAAGCTGTCCTAAATAAATCATATGAATAAGAGAAAGATCTATACATTTGCACGTGACTGAAAATATGTATTTTTGTTATACATAATGTATCCTTGTACATGATGTTTTGACTTTTAGTTTAGTGTGACTATTTTCTACCAGTTATTGGTAGCCTGCACCTGGGGTTGCTGGTAAAGTGAAATAATTTGAAGGATCTCATTTTGATGCATTGCAGGTTCGATCTCTAACATTAGATGTCAAAGTGTGGGAAACTACTGTTTTGGATCTGTTCCATGCATTGGGTAACAGTTACTGCAACTCTATATGGGAGGGACTACTACAAGATGAAACAGTAAAGTAAGATCTTTTTCTGATTAATCTAAAAGCTCACTGTTGCATGATCTCCTTGGGTTTTTGAGCGCTAGTCATGTGTCTGTGCGGTGCTGCTGGTGTAGATTGGTTGGATTTTGAAGTCACTTCTTTGTTCAGCAATAACTTAACTACCTAATGGCATTTATGGGATTTCAACTTGTTTCCTTGGAAAAGAAGGTACTCCGTTGATAGTCTAATTTGTGTGTTCAATTGCTGCTCAAACTTAGATTCAAAGTTGCCATGAACATATGCTTGATGGAAAATTTTCTTAGGAAAGCCCCGTATTAGACCGTAATCATGTAGTTGAATTATCCCAGAAGATGAAAGATTTTCCCTTCTTTAAATCAAGAAATAATGTGTATCCTCACTTTAAATCAAGAATTGCTCTTTTCTTTTCTTGCATCTCTCACAATTCAACTTTTATTTATCATTGAACACTCGGAATCTTTCAAAATATATAAATATTAACATCTAGAGTCAGAGATAATTTGTTTCATAATTTCTCTAACTTAAAACATTTCTTTTTCTTTTTCAAATTTTGGAGGGAAAGCAAGTTTTGCTTGTTTAAGCAGAACAAAACTTGGACGTTGCCAATAACTATGCAACAGGAAGCTTTATTATCATGAAAAAGAAAAATGTCTTTTTCTATCTCCAAAACACTAAACTTTATTGAGAAAATGCCCCAAGCAGAGTACCGGGCTGTACGGCGTTGAAATAACCCGTGCCATATTCCCATGATCAGCTCGAGCAACCTTTTCTTTTTTTTGGTCAGAAGCTCGAGCAACCTTAAACAAAGGGTAAATGTATTTAAAACTTCATCAAAAACTTTTTTATCTTTTTAGCATTTGGACCAAAAAAACAAAAATCTTTTTAGGATACTGGCCCTCGAGCCTCCTGTACAGAGAAGCTGTCATAAAAAATAGATGATCCGGTTATTGATAAGCTTATAAAGTGTCCAATATCTTTGCATATGGACAATTTTGTCATGCTTCTTCTATTAGCTTGACTTGCCTGCTGCTTCTGTAGATACTTGATAAGTGATCCGCTAATCATGTGGGTTTGGTTTTCTTTATTGACTATAGTGATAAATTAATTGGTTTGTCTAGCGGTTCTTGATCTTTGTTATTTCTATATTTGAGTGTGAAAATCCTCTGCAGAGAAGCGCTGGATGGTGCTGTCCCCTCAATGAGTAAACCTTGCCCAAATGATGCGGTATCTTATAAAGAGAAGTACATCCACGCTAAGGTACTATTTACTTTATATTTCGATCAACCTATGCAGATAGTATAAGGATGGACTTACCATCGGTTTTAAAGTTAAGTTCTTGAAAGTTGCAATTAGGTTTTAAATTTAAGGTGATAGCATCTTTAATGCATTCTTTCTATTTATGTTGGATCTTATCCACATTGAATGTTGCATAAGACAATAATCGATATGTTCGTTAGTAGTTCAGATTTAGTTGTAAGGTGTCACTCATGTCTTTTACAGCCTCTTTCTCTGTTTTATGTGCAGGGCTTGATATTATTGTAGGGATTTGTACTTTTCATTTTAATTCAGATTTTAATCTTAATCAATCCATTTTTCTGATTAATTTAAAAGCTGTCAGATTGCACTAATAGCAGCTTCCCGTGATGTAAATTTCTCTGAGGGTAAACCAGGGTTTATTAGCTCTTAAGCTTTTCTTCTTCTTCTTCTTCTTGTATATTTATTTATATATTTATTTTTTATTTTTTGATTAAACAGATTGCCAAGACACGTGTATACATACAATTGTCCTCAGAGACTGTTTCAACACCTTTAGATAAAAAGAAAAGTCTGGAGGTTATATTTGTTTCATTGATGCGTCTTGATATCCACGTCATTTGTGGCTCACTTTTAGCTGGGATCAATTGTATGTATATATATGTGTATATTTGCATTGCCCAGAGCAATTGCCTGCTTGCATCTTCCTTCATTGTGTTGGCTAAATACTGTACATAATCTGGAAATCGCAAAATGAATTCATTTTTGTTTCTTATTTTTAGTATGTAGAAAAGCTGCTCATTGTCAGAGACTCCGAATCATCTGGATGTTTGCATGCCAAGAGTATCTGGCAAGCAGTCAAGACCAACAATTTGCGAGATGTATATCGGCTTGTGGTGACCTCAGATATGAATATCATTAATAGCATCTTTGATGAAGTTGATGGGGCTGAGGCCTTTGATTTAGATTCAGTTGACATAAATCAGAATGATCCAGCCAACTGCCTGCAAATGAAAGATCCCAGAGAACCTGCAAATTGTCTTCAAGGTTGTTCATTATTGCATTTGGCGTGTCATCAAGGCAATCCAGTGATGCTTGAGTTGCTTCTGCAATTTGGTGCTGATATAAATATGCAAGATTTCCATGGAAGGACTCCTTTGCACCACTGCATATCCATGGGAAACAACTCATTAGCGAAGTTTCTTCTCAAAAGGTAATTCAGTTTCATATCGATTTATGTGTAGAAAATTTGTAGGCAGGCTGCAGGACCTAGCTGCAAAAGTCTTCTTGCTCTTCCTAGAAATTCTGATGCACGTCCAAATTTACAATGATCATACAAAGATGCCTTTGCTGAAAAGACAATGATAAAAGACAGAAAATCATTTTGCTTTTCACAACTTATCACAAAGGTTGCCTATAAATTTGGGGAAAATTCCAAATAAGGGCTTGAAGTGCCCTAATTTTCTCAAATAAGGGCCTGAAGTGGACTTTGTGTCAAATAAGGGTTTGAAGTGGCCATGAGGGTCCCAAATAAGAGCTTGATCTTGCCGGTCGCTCGCCGATCGTCGGCCGGCGAAATATTCCGACCGGTCAAGGGTATGTTCGTCCAAAAACCATTTTGATTTTTATTTCTTTTTTTTTCCTTTCTTTTCCTTTTTCCTTCTTTTGGTTTTCTCTTTGTGCCGGCCACCGGCAAAGCCCAGGAAGGGCTGCGCGAGGGCGAGCCTTGTTGGCAATAGGCGAGGGACGGCCTCATCGGGAATAGGCGAGGCCGTCCCTCGCCTATTGCCGGTGACGGTGGCCCTTGCTGGCCACCGGCAAAGCCTAGGAAGGGCTGCGCGAGGGCGACCCTCGCCCAGCCCTTCTCCGGCTTCGCTGGCGGCTGGCGGCAAAGAAGAAAACCAGAAAAAGAAGGAAAAAAGGAAAAGGAAAAAATGAAAAGAAAGGAAAAATTCAAAAAAAAGTAAAAAACTCAAAAAAGTAAAAAGACGAAAATGTCCTTATCATCCAATAAGTCAGACCCTTTTTTGAAACGGACATAGCCACTTCAGTCCCTTATTTGAAACAAAATGCACTTTGAACCCTTATTTGAGAAGATGAGGGCACTTCAGGCCCTTATTTGGAATTTTTCCTATAAATTTGGGTCAGAATTTGGCAGTCAGATTTGGAAAGTCATTTTGCTAGACCGAGGATTGTTTGCCATTCTCAAGGATCTTGAATTGTCTTGTTGAATCTCACTAGACCACCAAGTAGTAGTGGAGCTTCAATTTTAATATTGGCTGGAAATAATTGATGGCCTTATTATTTGCGGCATCTTTTGAAGGAACTGAAGGCTAATTGAGAGAAACTGGGTTTACAGCCCATGATTTGTTGTTCTATTAAATTTTCCCAGTGTGTAAAACTTGCTTGGATTAAGTAGTGTGTTCATTATGCAGAGGAGCACGGCCATCTATCAAGGATGGCGAGGGACTCAGTTCGCTGGAAAGAGCAATGGAGATGGGAGCAATTACCGACGAGGACTTATTCATTTTGCTCGCCGAATGCGAGTGACACTACTTTCTTAGTTCGGCGCATCTTATCTTTAACCTCAGTTGTATCTGCTGGAATAGAGGAATGCACAATATTTATAGACTTTTTAGCCTAAACATAGGGGGCATCATCGATTCAGAGTGATGTGCAATAGGATGATATCAAGCGGAGCGACCTACGCCTTAACTTTATCACTTGCAGTATTCTCACTGCGATTTGGA
Organism: Syzygium malaccense; assembly: GCA_031216405.1. Classification (NCBI taxonomy): domain Eukaryota; kingdom Viridiplantae; phylum Streptophyta; class Magnoliopsida; order Myrtales; family Myrtaceae; genus Syzygium; species Syzygium malaccense. Next base: position 6,349,990 of record CM062262.1, read on the forward strand.
AACCGTCTGAGAATATCCAAATTCGCTTGAAATTCATGAAACGGAGGAAATAGAGAAGCCCTTGATTGGCGGTCAACTATGAGGTCTTACTTAGGGAGACGGTTGAAACATCTGAACTTTCTGTAACATCATGGTGTCTTGATAGCGGGATTTTCTGTAGCAGCAACCTGTTCGTCGACATTATTTACATGCTGTTTAGAAGCTTTGTCCGATACTGTAGGAGATTAAAGCTGTTGATAGACATATATCAGTTCTGATGCCAGTGGAAAGAAGTATGCCAGTACTTGGACTCGCAAGTGAATTCTTTATAACGTGAACGCTGTAGCTGTTTTTTGGTCTGAGTACACTTCTATTAAACCCTGCATCAGATTATACTTGGGAAGATGGCCTAATCCACATGGCCAACTGATGGCATTGTTTCGATTTGCTTTCCTGTTAATGCGATCAACACTTTCTGTTCTTACTACTGACAAAAAGGCGGTTGTTTCCTGAGCGAAAAGACAACCTCTCTTTCTCTCTCTCCCCCTCTCTCTCGGTTCGATTCCCATTACAATTTGGTATTTTGAAGGGGGAAGTAGCGAGTTCCGAGCTAATGCTCGGAGAAACCACTGCGTACTGAAGGCTTATCTTTGTCTTTGCTTGGGTTACAAATTGAAGGCTTATCAAAGAAAACGAACATGAGCGACAACAATGTGTTGAAAGCTGCCAAGATGGCTCATCCCCATCAGTGTCATGCTCGTTGAGGAATTTAAATACGAGAGGTAGTAGCTAGTTCTTAGTTTTCGCTATAACCCTTTACCTGGCCAAAAAAGGGAATTAGAAGTAGTGATGTTGAGAGGAACTCAAATTAAAGAACAGCCGATGGATGTATGGATACATTGATTTTCCACATTTTTATAAGATAGAATCCACTTTCAACTTAGAAATAGTGGAGTCATGGATCCATCTAAACTGTCCATAAATAAAATTAATGCTATCTACCCAGTAAATCGTTATGGAAATTATTCTCTTTCTGGACAAGTAGTGAAAAAGTGTTACTTTACTTGAATAATTTTGAATGCCAATGTGCGCTCTCAAGACTATGGGTGCGTTCGGAACAAGCTGCTCTGGGTTTTTATGTCATAGTCAGAAAAATATGTTCTTTTTTTTTTCTTCACTTTTAATGCACGGTCTATACGCTGTAGGAGGGCACGAGTGATATTACAACAGAGTTCAGGGACTAGAATTTCAAACTTTCTCATTCCCCCTCTGGTTCTCTCTTCTTCTTCACCAGCTTCAGAGAAGCCTGCGAGAGGGAAGTTGACAATTGGACAAAAATGAGCGGCGAAGCAGCAGCGAAGAGGTGGATCAGTGGCGACGAGAGCGCGCAGCAGATGCTCGGTCGAGCCCTGACGTCGCGCCCGTCGTTCGCGCTCCCTCCTCCGCTCCACAGAGCCCCTCTCCGCGCCGGCAACGTCGTCGAGATCGCCGGCCCCTCTCCTTCCGCCAAGACCCAAATCCTCGTTCAGGTCCCTCATTCTTGCCCTGTTCTTTCCTTCTTTTCTTGCCGAATTCTGGTGTGAAAAATTGGGCCTTTAAGCAGGAGACATCATCCGTCGGATCGAATTGCTCGCACCCGTTAGTAGAAAGTGCTGATTGTCTTTTTTTTTTTTTTTTGAGCTGGTGCTGCTTGGTTTGTTGTTTAGTCCATTGTCGAGAGTTGAGTAGTGGGAAAGTGCGCCAGTTGTTGGGTCGTATGGCAAGATGGCTGAAAATCGGCTTTTTGCCTCTCTAGGCTGCAGTGAGCTGCATTCTCCCGAAAGAGCGGAATGGGGTGCACTACGGTGGGCTCGGGCATTCGGTGCTCTACATCGACCTGGACTGTCGGTTTGACGTCTCGAGGCTGGTGGAAATGCTCAGACACCGGATCGTGCAAGTTAATGGTGAGCCGAGACCTTTTCTTTCAAATGAGCAATTCTAGAAGGGTATGAACTCGTGATGTGGAACTAATTTAAGGCTATGGTGAAATTGGTCGAAGTTACGAGACTCCATGCATCAGTTTTTCTTGGGCAGGGTGCTCGTCTACTGCTGACAATGAGGAAATCCTCAAGCTGTCCATGAGACAATTCTCGTACATTCGCTGCTATGATAGTTTCGAGCTGCTTGCGACTCTAAAAGTAAGAGGTCTTGTCCTTGATATTTAGTTTCCTACCATTCTGCCCACAAGGTTGATGCTTAGCTGATTAGTTCTCTTCAGAGAGCAGTTTTCATGTTATGTACTGATCGGTGTTTTCGAGAAACTTTAACGATGTTAGAGTTTGCAGTGAAGTCAGTGAAATTTAAATAGAAATGGAAAAACATGACTAAGAAGAAGAATGTGTGGAGCATAGGCTCAAAAGTCAAGTTTGTCTGGATATCTGCAACATAGTCATCTATGATCTTAAGAGTAAGTGAATATGTCTTGGCTTTGATCAGTCAGACCTTTTAACGCTCATACCGCAGTATAAATGTACTTCCAACTTATTTTTGGCAGAAAAAAAGGAATATACCTGCCCACAGATACTTAAATACTTAAATTAGATCTGCAAAAGTTTTTGGATGTTTCAGAAGTACTGTCTGATCAACTTTCAAAGCATTTATTATGAATTAAACAAGCATCACTTGGTTTAAATTGACCATAGGTTACTGTCAACTGAGATCATGACATATTCATACATCATGTTTGTGTTCCTAAAATATTTACTCAGTGGTAACATACTAATGCCTTGGTCAAGCCTTTTAAATATAGTGTGCTTACTTTATGAAAAGTAGTATCGGTCTCACAGGTGCTTATTGTTTCAGACTCTGCATCACCGGCTTGAAAAGGAAAAGAAATCCAATGGTATCGGTGGTCATTTTCTCATGATCGACAGGTTTGTCATGGAATCTGATAAAGTCATGTCACATCATTGTACTTGGCTTTTTTGGCATAACTCTTTAGAGTTTGGTCCATTTCTAGTTTTCATGTGTGTTTAAAATTATTTGAGTCAATAGACTAGAATTATTTCCTATGTAAATGTTGCAACTTTTTCAGGTAAAGTAATTGGTTTTTTCGTTTGATAGTACATTGCATACTTGTAGAAGCTTCTAACGAGGAAAAAGAGAAAGGTGTACTGTGGTAAATTAAAAAGACCGAGGTTGCTTATTATCATGGATCTCAGCAAAAATTGCCAATCGAATGGACTTGGGTCTGGTGGCAACTCAACTCCTTGAAAGTCATCCGCTGTTCTTCCCAAGCATAATGGAGTCAAAATCTGAACATGTATTCTTTTGCAACACCAGTTTCCAGCATCACCAATAGACTTTTACTGAGATCCATGGTAGCAAGCAAGGAGGATGCAGGCTATTCTTCGTTTTCTGTTACATTCACTGAAGACTGTGTTCTGTCTTACGGACTTTTTGGGAATTTTCACTCGAATACTGAATTTTAATAATGCAGACTGTTCCAAATTCTCACAAGAGCTCTGAGTTTTTATGTGGCGTTGTTTCTAGTTTAATTTCTGAATACATTTATGCCAGAAGATGGCTATAATTCTGAAGAGTTCCGGTTCTGTAAAATTGATCTCCCCATAATCTTTACCAGCAGATGAAGTGTATATTGCAGTATGAATTAACATAGTTCTTTGGTTTTTCTTAAATGAGGACAGGTAGGGAACATGTTGACTTACCACTCATCTGCAACTTTATTTGACAGTATTGGCGCATTTCATTGGGTAGATCGTGCTTCCACGTCATTGCCTGTTGGGGGAAAGAACAGGTAATGACTGTAGTCTTTTTGTTTGGATTCAACATGACATAAATCTGTCTCTCCCTGTATCTTTACACCCATAGCACTCATAAAACCATTCATTGTTGCAGAATGTCTGTCCATAGTACCTCTGGAATCTTCTCTTGACTCTGTTCTTGCTGATTTTAGGAGTTTATAGGCTTCATGTGCCAATTTTTTCATATTAGCTTTGTTTTATTAGTCTTTATATAACTGTTTTTGAATATTCCTGATGTACTTGAACAGTTTTCCCTATTAATCAATCATTACTTTATAAAAACAACATGGAGACTATGCTGGACTCAGAAACCGAATTAGCTTCCTCATGTTATCATATTCTAATTTCACATTTTAATACCTAGGCAGTTTTGTGAACAGGGGAGTATCGTATTGTAAAGATGCGAAACTCAGTCGTTGGATTCTGTGGAATATTTATCCAAGTTCAGATATATTCAAAACCAAATATATGGATGTTTAACAAATACAAAGTTGGAATCATACAAAGGAAAATGGTACTACATGGATATGAGAACAATAGCCTAGCAATCGATCATGAATACAGTGATTTTGGATATTGTGGTGAGCAGATTAGTAGATCATCATCACTGGTCTATACATTATTTTGCTTGGTTTTCTTTTCAAATTAGACATTGCCGGGCTGTCTTACCTTATTATCAGCTCTACAGTAGTGAAGTTTTTCTCCTTGTGCATAGTTTTCTCTTATAGTTGTCTCCATTGAATCTGTGAGTTCCAAATTTATTAAACATCATACATAATGATGTCATTGAAGTTTCAATACTGCATTATATTTTGTTGCACAGCTATGTTGAAATTCTTTCCCTCTCTTCTTTGGGTTTACCTGATGTTGTAGAAATTTGTAATGTCTAGGAAATGCCTCTCTTTGCAGAATGTATTGGAGGTTGTAGTGGAAGATCTGAGAAAGCTGATGTCGGTACATCCCATGCTTGTTATTGTTACGAAAGCAACCATTGTCGCACCAACTGGGAATGAGTTCAGGAGGTAAGAGTTTAGAGACATAACAACTCTGTATATACATGTATGTGGAGAAAATCATATGCAAGAGGATGGATACTTTACGTCATCTATTTAATAGTTCACCACAGCTGTACACCGTGCTTAACACTGGCTGCTTTTGAATTTTGAGAAGTTGCTGCAGTACTAAGTCAAAGTGTGAACTGGAAGAGTTTCAACTAAATGGCCTAAAACATGTACTCTAGCCTCCTGCATGTTCGATTCAAGGCCCTCCTTAGCTCCTGACCTTCATATCCACTATGTCAATAATGTCTTCATCATTCTCAACCGCAGGCTTTTGTGGGTTACGTTTTGGAATTTATTCTATGTGACGAATACTTTGCTTCATGTTATCAATTACTGAAACTCACCTTGTAAAACCCCGGTTGGAAGTTTGACCGTTATTTCTCCACTGCTTATTCGATTCAATAATCAATTGAAACCTGAACTCATAAATCTTAAGTTGTTTACGGGTTTAAATCCTTACTCTGCTTCTTGTCATTTGGTTTTCTTCAAAATAATAATATATTCTTTGACTTTGGTATTATGGTGCCTTTTCTTACAGGAATTACAAAAGATGGCCATCCTCAGGCACTCCTTATACAAGCAGTGAATTAGAAGGGATTCAGAAACCTTATTTTCGTGAATATATGCCTTCTATCTGGCAGGTTGTTTCTGAATTGTCCTCCGCTCTTTTGTGTGGAGGAATCTGCCTGAGTATGCCATTATTTAGGTTTTCACTGATTGTTGAAATATTTATACATCATATATCTTGGTGAATGGGCTGTTTATAATACTGATTTGGCGTAATTTCTGAGCAAATAAGGTGAAAAAATGGAAAGCTGAACTTTACTTTAAAGGTCAAATACTTTACTCATCTTCTCTCAAGACGTATGCTCCAAAAACATCAATTCATTATAATTATAATGGATGTTTGACACTTACTTGAGTGCCACTTTTTCTGTTTTTTTTCCCTTCTTTTTCCCTGTTGCTTAGTTTTTCTATTTCTGTAACTTAGTTATTACTCAGTGAATTGTTGCTTCAAAGCACCAGTACAGAAAATGTTGTCAATGGCACTGTAGCACAGTCTGTCTCTCTTTGATCTTTCTTGTAGTCATTCTTTGATCGTACCAGTAACCTGTATCACTTGAGCTTTTAAAGGATTTGTTGCATAGAACTAAAATGTTGCCTTTCTTTTCCTTGGTGCCAGTCCTTTGTTACGCATAGGATACTTGTGCAAGGTTCAGGTTTGTAAAATTTTCTTCTGCTGAAAGTTGTTGCATGATGTCAACCTGATGTCACTGACTTAAAACACACTAGTATTTTATGGTACGAATGAATGACATACAGCTCTTTGTCCTGCAGGTGATCATATTGCCATGCCAAAATCTCAAGAAAATGACGCAGCTTATGTGTCAGAATGGTTGCTTCCACGTCTAAATTTCTTGGACAAATTTGTGGTGCGAGATGTAAGAATATCCAAAAGCTTCTCATTGAATTCGAAATGGAATCAATTTTTCAGTTTGTGCCCCTGGACATTTCTGATAAACTCTATGACTTGCAGGCTGGTGTTTTCCTTGTTTCATGAAGTGCAACATCTGGACCTGTTTTACTTGTTGACATCCGCACACAAGCAAGGTCAAGATTGTTCTACTAAATATTCTATTGCTGTGTTGTCCTTTAGTTTCATTCTATTTGGTTCTTGTAAATATCCACCTTGGCACCCCAGATAAGCTTCTTGTCAACAGCATTGGGGATTTTGCACATGTTGATGCGAGTATCTGTCGATCTTCTTGCATGTCGTGGGTCTTCTTTCTCTTTGAGGGTTCAAGTTGAAGCTCATCTCACGGCTGCACTTGTCTATAGCCAAGAGTTATGGAGCATCTTCCTTCAATATGGTGTTGATTGTTCAGCACGATGGAATAAGTATCGTGAGAAATCTGATCTGAATGCATTTGTTGAAGTTGGATGATGTGCTTGGATTGTCTTTCCTAGTTTACTGAAGTTTTTGAGTGGCGCTGAAAGCGCCGTCTAGTCAATACTAGCAGGGACTAGACGATTACATGCATTGATGGCTGCTGCTATGCTAATGATCCGGTAGCAACTAGTCCTTTGGAGTTGACATACCGAGCTTTGTATCTTCGAGTTGGTTACCTCGTGTCATTTGATACGTAGGTAAGGAAAAAGGAGAGAACCCGTCGTCTTCGTTTACAAAGCATGTTGCTAAACTTCGTTTCATTCGATCGAGTACCTCAACTTTTCTAATGGGGCTCAATGCGGGGCTTCCGTAGAAGAAGGGCCGTGTCACGTGGTTTTTGGTTGATGTAAGCTCGCTTTGCAAAAATTATGCAGATACGCCAACTGGGATTTGCCAACACAAATTTAAATGAATTAAAACAACATGCCTTCTTTTTGTTCCCTCTTCGTCTTCTTGCTTGCCCAGCCATGCTTGAACAGAAAAAAACAAGTAGGTGCTTGACTGAATAACGAGCAAAATTCGAGATATTTAGGATGTTATTATCTAGTGTGTCTACCGAATGAGCTTGCTAGGCAAAATGGAGTTAAGAGTTATTATACCATTACCTTCTTTTGAAACTATCATAATTTTTTATTGTCCTGGAGAGACTTGTCATATATCTTTTATAGAGACCAACTGATTTAACTTATCATTACAGTAAAAACTTACTAATTGATGTCACGCTAAGTGTCACGGGGCAAATGATAGAGCCCGTGTGGCCTTGATAGGTCGGAAGATCAAGGGAATGTGACTCATCATGCCATTCTCAAATTTAGCCTGGCAATCCAGTTTTCTTGACACATCATGCCAATTTCAATTTAGCTCGGCAATCTAGTTTCCTCTGGTGAACGCACGTTAAGTACGCGAAGACCCTCCATTATGATGATCATCTCGTTCCGAGCATTCCGGCGACGCTCCCGTAGCCCCGACTGTATTGACCGCTTTGTATCGTCCGATTGCCACGCCGAGCATGTCCTGATGATCGGGATGAATCTTGGCGAAAGAATAATTAAGTCATGATTCATTGGATTCGGACCGTGCCGTTCCATTTTCCCCTTTTATATTTAGGGAAAAAACCACAAAAAATCCCAAATTTTGTAATTTGTGATATATTTACCCCGAACTTTTTTTTGTGACACTAAAAATCCCAAACTTTACTATTTATGACACATTTACCCCAATGTACATTGTCCATGAGCATTTTCCTCTTTTTTGCTTTTTCTTTTTTTTTTTTACTTTTTTTTCCTTTCCGGCGAGGGGGCCCTCGCCGGCGTCGGGCGAGGCTCGCCCTCACCGGATCTGGCGAGGGCGACCCTCGTTGGCGTCGGACGAGGCTCGCCCTCGCTCGCCCAGGTGAGGGCGAGGCTCGCCCTCGCTTGCCCGGGCGAGGCTCGCCCTCGCTTGCCCGGGCGAGGCTCGCCCTCGCTAGCCTAGGCGAGGGTGAGCCTCGCCGAAAAGGAAAAAAAAGTAAAAAAAAAGAAAAAGTGAAAAAGACGAAAATACCTATGGATAATGTACATTGGGGTAAATGTGTCACAAATAGTAAAATTTGGAGTTTTTGGTGTTACAAAAAAAGTTCGAGGTAAATGTATTACAAGTGACAAAATTTAGAATTTTTGGTGGTTTTTTCTCTTATATTTATAGATTTTCTGGTGATCGTACATATGGGCATTGCCAAAAAGCGCGGGCTTTCTCCGTCCTCCGCGCGCGCGCGCACTCACCCTCGCTCCTCCGTCTTCCTCAAAGCGGTTTCGCCGGGAAAGCGGGGGCCCGAATGGAAATGGCGCCGTCGAAGACCATCCTCGATCTCTTCCAGCGGCCGTCGAAGCGTCTCAGGGTCTCTCCCCCCTCCTCCTCCTCCGCTTCCCAGCTCGTTGCCAAGTCCCTCTCCACCGTCCCCGGCGGCGGCGGCGGAACCCCCTCCTCCTCCGCCGATGATCTCACGCCTGCTCAGAAATCCCGCATCGAGCTCAACAAGCTCCTCGCCAGGTCGCGCCGTAACCTCAAAATCTGCTCCGACAAAATCTCCCGCTCCAAAGGTGTGGAACTCTCTCTCTCTCTCTCTCTCTCTCTCTCTCTCTCTAGAGTTTAAGGTTTCATCTTTAATTAATTTATCCCGTCGGGCTGCTTTTCGTTTAGGCTTGTCTCGCATTGCATCGCTTGAAATGCCTTTAGCATGTTACCTTATGACGGGGTTTTGATCTTAAGGCGAATCGGTTGATTTCTGTGGAATGAAATAGTCAGTTTTAAGGACTGTTCTTGAAAATGTTCAACTTGACCTAAGTACATATTTAGTCCGCTAGATGGTCACATTTGATGCTTAAACATACGAGTGTAACGTTAGGTTGGATTTTTTGGAAGATGAAGCTGTTGGGTTTTTGAGCAAATATCCTCTCCTCTTTTTGTGTACTTCGATTTTTTTGAAAATTTATGGGGAAAAAATTTTGCAGCTGAAGGCGTGGGTCATGTGAACCTGGAGGAGCTGTTGGTGGAGGAGACCTGGCTCGAGGCCCTTCCGGGTGAGCTTCAGAAGCCGTATGCGAAGAACCTGTGCAAGTTTCTCCAAGCTGAGACATCTTGCGCTGCTGGCAATGTCAAGGGACCTGTTATATACCCGCCTCGGCATTTGATCTTTAATGCACTGAACTCGACCCCATTCGACAGAGTGAAGGCCGTGATTCTCGGGCAGGACCCTTACCATGGACCTGGTCAGGCCATGGGACTTTCCTTCTCTGTCCCTGAGGGCATTAAGCTCCCCTCGAGTCTTGCCAACATTTTTAAGGAGCTAAAACAAGATCTTGGCTGCTCCATTCCTTCTCACGGGAATCTCGAGAGATGGTCTGCTCAGGTACTGATACTAGTGTAAACAATATGATTTGGGATGTATGCCTATTCTGGTTTTGAAATAAGCATCTTGAATGTGAGCAGTTTCTGATCAAACAACTATAAACATAGACCTAATTCCCTGCTTTTTCTTAATTATGTACTAGTGATGCTGGATTACTTTTCCAGTTTTATATAGTTGTCTCTACTTTCTGCCATAATTTTGTCGAGTCCAATTTGTTTTGAGTTTCCTTAAAGTCCTTGACAACAAGAAGTTCATGGAGCTTAACTTTGTCCTCCTAGTCCTGTCTTCTTATGTCTCAAAAGCTCAAATTTATGAGCCTATAGCATATATCCAGTTCAAGCAATGTTGCAACTTTCCTAGTCCCTTCTTCAAATATCTTAAATCACTTGCTTGGACCAGTTTATGATGGGATTCAATGAGGTGGCTGGCTGGTATCTTTGGGAAATTAACAGTTTTGTAGCTCTGTATCTTTATTAGTTAGGCCTCAGATTAAATATGTATGTGAGTGGTTCTTTCTGCAGTGAAGATATCTTCTAGATTTTGTTCTTATGACTATGAATCACTAGTTCTTAAAGAAATAATTGGCTTGGCTTGTCATCATCTTTGGGCTTCTTCCTCTAACGTTCTGAAGCTATAGCTTTGCTTTGAGTTTTCTGTTTCTTGTATTCCGTTCTTGTTATTTCTGATGTACTGGACATTGTGCCTTTTTAATAAAATTATATTTTACTCATCAAAAAAATGGTCTGTAAACAATTAATTGGATGAAGTGGGGGCAAGATGGATGGAAAATCTAATTGCACCCAATGAGTCCCTTTAATGAAGTGAATTTAAAGGCACTTTCTCTGTCATGTATCTTCTAAATATTTGCCTAACTCTGATTCTTACATTTTTTTTTGCGTAGGGTGTTTTATTGCTCAATGCTGTTCTCACTGGTAAGTTTATCATTCAAGCTGAACCTCCGATGAATTTGCTTGTCATGAGGATAATTACATTATTGATCAAGTAGAAAACTTCTGTCCATGAAGTTATTCATAAGCAGTCCATATAGTTGCTATTTAGATATGGATATTCCTATCTATTTAGGGTGCAACTCTTTCTACGCCTCAATATGGCTATTTCAGCTTGAAATCCTTGGAATTTAAACTATTTGAAAGAGAAAATGTTCTAAGAAGGTAAAATGACTAGAGAAGGCATAATAGTTTATAGCACTAAACAACAGTGTTATAAACTATTCTTACTTTCGTAATAAAACCATACATATCTATTCTTATTTTGTACACAACCCAAAACTATTGTATTTTCCTTACCAAAAAAAAAATCTATTGTATTTAATACCAAAACGAGTTTAAATTTAAATAGTAAAGGATGATTTATTATTTGTTAGATATTTTGCAATGAGATAAATTTTCACAGATATCATGCTTTCTTATGATGCTTACTTTCCATATAACTGTGCTATCCTGGAAGAAAAAAAATCAGATTTTCCTACATCATCAGTTCTCTCCAAAGAGGGTTTACCCAAATCTATCATATAGTTATCATTTTTTGACCGGCATGAGTATGTCAAGTAAGCAACGTGACAAGTTGTGCTCCAGGAATACATATAAACTTTCTCATATCCAACCCAATAATATCTATGTCAAGCTAACTAAGAAATCATATCTTTTCTTTTGGTTATATTTTTATGGTTGGGAAATACTTTATATTAATGACTTTGAGGAGTTTTTTACTAATGGTTGTGATAGCTGTCAACACTTAAAGAAGCGCATGGTATGGATTTCACCCAAAAGAAAAAATCTAAACTGTGTATTCATTACTTGAGTCACATGACCTGCATGCTTTCTTGCAGTCAGAAGTCATCAAGCTAACTCGCATGCAAGGAAAGGATGGGAGCAATTTACTGATGCTGTCATCAAAACAATCTCTCATGAGAAGAAAGGAGTAGTTTTTCTGCTCTGGGGAAATTCTGCTCAAGAGAAAAGAAGGTGCTTTTGCAATTTTTATCTTGATAGCTCTGTTATTATAAAAGGCTTGCCCAAGAAAAATAACGCTGCTTTTTCTAGAGAAAACACCGTCACACTGAGTTTTCTATAATAAGAACAAGAAAAGTTTCTTCATTATTTTTGGAATACTTAACATAGGGTAAGTCAATGAAATCTCACATATGGACAGAAAGCGAACTTGTTAAATCTATACTTAACACATGGTAAGTCAATGAAATCTCACATATGGGCAGAAAGCAAACTTGTTATATCAAGATGTTTGACAGAGGGCGAATCTTTATTATATGAATGTAGTGTTCCTTGGTCTCAAAAATGGTTGCTTTGAAACATTGACATTTACTAGGTCAAAAATCTTATATTTCTACAAGACCAACCTCAACGTGTGATGAGTTGTCATGAAGAGGGGCATTACCTAATAGCTTCCTTTTGAACTTCAAAATTAACCAATTGAAATATGTAAGTCCAATTTATTATCCTAAGTCTGATGATGGTCTGTATTTTTTGGAAAAAGTTGACATATTGAAGGTCAACAAAATTGAACATTTTGAAGAAAACCTACCTTGATATGTCATGAGATCTGATGAAGAGGGGAAATTCCTAATAGCTTCATTGGGAGCAACAAAATAAAATCTAAATTAGTTATGTCCAATGTTGCTCTAATGTGGCTCCTATGTGTCAGGGTTACCAAATTGGTCATAGCATGCCATGTTTGCGCTTAGAAATGTTTGTCTCAATTTGGTACATAAGTAATTCATTAATTCTGATGACATTTTAGTTCTTGTTAAATTTGGTTAGATATGCTCGTGGCATTCACATACTCAAGTTTTTATCTGGATCGTGTCTTGTTCCTTGTCATGTTAAGTGATTGTATTTGGAGAGGCTCCTCATGTGATCCAACACACAATCATGAGCTCCACCCCTCTTCTTCACGTAGTAGATAGTTTTTCAGAAATAATGATGTATTAAACTTTGCAATGACCTTAGTGTTAGGCATTAGCATTATGGTAAAGTGAATTTCAATAAGAATGCAATTGAAAATAGGAGCAAATTTATCGAGTATAGGAAGACATTGTTTTCTTTTCTTTTTGCTTATGACAGTTGCAACACAGGTTGATTGATGAGACAAAGCATCACATACTGAAAGCAGCACATCCTTCTGGTTTGTCTGCAAACAGAGGCTTTTTTGGTTGCAGGTAATTTTTGCTTTTCCCTATAGTTATAGATCTTAAGTTTTAACTAGAGACGTTTCATGGGACATGATGGGCTGTGCATAATTATTAGTTATTGGTCCAAACACTTTAAATTCAACACACATTGCTAAATGTGCAAGTACCCTGAGACGATATGCTATTGATATTTGAAAAGGAGATCAGCATGTTTCCATATCGAACCTTGTTATGAAACGACTCATGTGAACATGCATTGCGCAATGACCATGTAGCGTGTGCCAGCGATGGCTTTATAGGGTAATAGAAAACCATCTCACTTCTAGTCAGGTTTGACATCCAGTGACTTTCACAGAAGAGTTGTTCACTTTCTAGAACTAAATTTGTGCTGCTAATTGTCCATGGAACCATGCATATTATGAGAAAAGCTTGCTGGGGCTGGTTTCATGAATGTAGGTGCCATGGATTTGTGCAAATTTCACGAATCTTCATGTTGTTAGACTATGTTTAGCACTGAGGTAAATGATGTCTGCCTGTGTGCACACGAAGACCAGACCTGTACTCTAAATGATAACAGTAAAAGTGCAATCTCTTTTGAATAACTTGAAAGCTGTTGAAGTGGCTTCAGTGTGACGCAGCATTTCTTCATGTCCCATTCTTCCTATTGCAAGCAGTCAGATGTTACTTGAGATAATAACCGGATCTTACAAATCAAACAGGCATTTTTCTCGCACAAACCAAATTCTGGAGAACATGGGACTTGATCCCATAGATTGGCAGTTATGAAAGGGAGATGGGCTTGGAATGATGTCCTTTTTTGCGGGTGATTGCTATTTTCTGATGTTAGATTCACATGCCATATGGAGATGGGCACTTTTTTGACACAGCCGCTGGCTTACCTGCTTAGTTAATTTATATTCTGGAGCATTTGTATGTATGTAGAAACTAGAAAGACAGTGAAGGGATGAGTCTATTAGGACTGCCAGAACAGCTCATTTTGCTGGTCTTCAACATCATGTGAAAATTTGAAGGCCTAAAAAAGCGATTTGCCGCAGGAAGCCCATCTCATTTTTTTGAAGGTTTCTTCTTCAAAATTTGTTGATAACAGAAGCTTGAGAAGCCATGTCTATGCCCAATGCAGAAGTTAGATGCATGACAATTTCCGGTGCATGAAAACAGAGTACGTTACGGCCACACCAAAATGAAGGAGATAATATCGAGCAATCGTACAACATTTGAGAGGCTGAGATGACTAGATTTAGGAACGGTAATAGAACATGGCAGGATCAAGTATGTTTCATAGAGGGCAGTCCTACCAAGCCTATAGAATCATGGACCAGTGGCCAAGTCGGACATTCAAATACGTGCAGGTTATTGTTAATATGTAAAATCAACAGAGGATCATAACATCAACCAGTTGGAGCTGTCAAAAGAGTGGCATTGTTCTCTGTGACTTCTGTTTTCTGATTTCGATTGTCATCTGGATATCGTGAAAATCTTCAACACAACTTTTCAGGCTCAATGTCAGGCTAATGCCATCTAACCAAGCTTTGGATGCACACTCTCAGTAGCGAGAGGAACGTTAAAGGGGCCAAAATTAAACCATTATCAGATAGAACAGAAACTTTCCTGAGCAATTGGGCAACATTCTGCGAGTTCAATGTCATTATTATGGATACATGCAAGCCAACTAAATTCTGAGTTCTCCACTCAGCTCTAATATACACAAACAAATCTCCTAGTCACAAACTACGTTAAACGCATTTGCTGACGGTGTCATCGCTTTACAAGTTGAAAATCTCCATGGGCATACCCACCATATTGAAATTCTTGGTTAGATATAAGCAAATTGACTCGACTTTTGCTGCACAAATTCTTTTAGAACCAGATCTTTCTCGAATGAACTTTTGAATTCAATCCTCCTACCGTGACCTGCAAGTAGAAGTCAAACTGAAAATCAAAGTGGAACAGAGACTTCTAGATTTCTAATCATCTGTCATTATTACCGCTTACTTTCTAAATTCAATCTCATAGCTGGTCAACCTGGTTTCTTTCCTAGTGCTTAGACAAGGAAAGTATATACTATCAATCCCTGTACTTTAGGCGAGTTTTCGTTTTGGTCCATGTGCTTTACAGTGGCGCATGCATGTTTGTGGGTGCGTCTGTGCGCACGCGCATATATTATGTTCTTTTTGTCTAAAGCATATGGATTCTGAGCCAATCATTTAGTTGCCAGTAGGAGCACCAATACCATAGCTTGATTATAGCAATTTCTAACACCATAAAGGGAATAGTGAGAAAATGTACCAACCTGGTACTATCCACCTGAAGTCCAAGTCAATCAACTTCTCAACACTACTTAGTTGTGCGGTAACTGCAAAAATAACATGCGAATTAGCAAGAAAACATAAACAGCAAACACCGGTAGACACAAATAGAAATTTGATTATAAGCTGCCTCTCTTTCCAGGAAACCGTCTTTTGAGTTAAGCATCTGTTATCTGGCAGTTAGAGAAAACATTTGTTACAAAATTGTTATGGAACACCACCACTCATGTAGCTGCCGTTTCTCTTGGTTGGTGGGGAAGTCGCTGCTACTTCGGTAACAAGCGAGCAACCCCCACATGTCCGTCCAAGAGTCTCCAAGAAATCGGAATCTCCCCCATTTTATCTAACCCCCTCATCTCTCACAGATATACAGAGAACACAAAGTCACCGTAGATAGAGATAATCATAGGTTAAGGTGCAAATTCTATTCTCCTATGAAGTACAAAGACAGTTACCGGACCAAGTTTCACCGAGAAATGGTACAATGTGGTCGTACAATAAACAGAAGGCGACAACTTTAAGTGGATTGCAAGGTACTTCTAAATCTCCAAAGATGTGAAACAGCCAGATACATAGTAATTAAATCCCCCTATATTAGCAATGCATGCATACCGACATCTCTACGAGTAAATTACATAGGTATCAATAATCAATGAGCCAAAGAGCCACCGAGAACCAGAAGACCAAAGAAGGTAATTAAGACTGCAGGCCTGGACAGGGACCACACTTCAACCAGTGCTTACCTGAACATCGGTTGTACTGTTCCATTATGCTTAATCCAGTTGGTGTCAGTAGTAAATGATCTCCTGTGAATATTACTTCCAGTGGTTTGTACAGCAAGCAAACTGTTCCCTGCAAAATGTTGACCCTCCATCATAAATCTTAGAACTTCAACGTGGATCAATCTTTCATACACTTTGGGTCCTAAAAGTTCTTGATGGAACAAAAATGTCCAAAGTTCCATACCATAGAACATATATATACGTGCAAACAAAGAAAACGAGCATCAGACCAAGCAACCTACTTCCGTGTGTCCTGGGGTGTGAATAAGCTCTATCTCCTGCCCAAGATTCCAGGGCCCCCTTCCTTCCAATTTTATCTCTATCTCAGCAGTTGAATCTTCAAGCTGTTAAGATCAGGATGATCAGCCAATCTTAAACAAACAAGACCATATTATCTATATGGCTTTAATTAAGACTCGTTTCACCACACTTGCCATTAATCTCATCATTCCACGTGCTCCAGCTAAGGTGCTTAGGTATCATTAACAATAAGAATAACATGATGCCATGAAGCATCCCATTGCCTTAAAGATACTAGTTGAATCCAATTCTCAATCAAAACTCTCGCAAAATTAAATCTGGCAAGTAGGTTTCAAAACTAAAATGCTTTTCGGCCTTTTATGAGGAGTGCAGTAATATTTATGACTCATTCCAACAAATATTTTATTCGACTCTTCCATATATCCAGCCAAGGTACATTGGATATGTCGTCTTATTCCCACATTTGTCCATCATGGAGCACAGTTCTTTTCTCAGCTATTTAACAATTGACGTTCAAAATCTCATACATAACCTCATAAAGAAACAAACTATAGGAACCAAGAGAACAAGAATATGTTTACACTAAGGGGAATTAGGCAGAAGAAAGGTTATAATTACATCCTCAGAGTGCAAAATCCTGTCACAACCTAACCGCTCCCTCCACTTCTTGTGATCTGCGACATCATCCCTAGTAACCAAAAACAGAATAAACTCAGGTTTAGGTCCTGAACAACAGAGATGATGTCATGTATATTTCCAGGAGCAGTCATCATACTTGTGGGTTAGAAACATTGAGCGTGCACCGCCAAGCATCTCAATCTTACGTGCGAGTCTCTCGGTATACCTGGGGCTACAGCGACAGGACAAAAGAGTAACAAAAGTTCACTAAACACGAGACAATCAGAATGAAGTGAAAAGGGGGAGGCTACATAGTGCATTGACAGCTTGACCAATATCTTCTCATTAAACTCTTCTAGAGTAGTACGACCAAAATTACCATTTCAGTGATCCTTCTCAAGCATACAATACCTATCTATAAGAATGTTTCCTTCAGCACGGACAATCAAGTATGAAGAAGCTCCGTAAGATTTCTCTGAATGATACCCGCAGTGATACACTCCCTGAAAATATTTCAATGAACAACACATTAGCAAACTTTGGACGGAGGTTGCAGCTAAGACCAAGGCATATCCTAGAGAACAAGCGTGCATAGCCCTAAAAAGTTCTACGAAGGATTGCATATCCTTCTCAGCTTATGAAGACTAAAAGTTCTCCATTATAGAACAGAAACTAAAGACTACAAGTGCCTTACTATGCTATGTTGTAAACTGGAAAAGTGAACACGCTTTAACACATAGCTCAGAATGCATCGGGTTTCTTTCAATTGAGGTTGGACATGACCTTTGTAAGTTGTAACTTTCAAAACAACCATAGTTCATGCTTCAACTAGAAATTGCATAAGCCCAGAAAGAAGCAACTAGGAGGACCATGGATGCAACAGTGATTATGCAGAAAGAAACGGCATTGTCCTTGCGTCCAGAAGAAGATAAGGGGAGTTCAGGTCTACACAAACAAGTGCTCAGCAGTAGATGAACTTCACTGAATCTCTTACCATTAGTAGGACACAAATAGCTTTTCACCGCAGATAATATCAATGTTGTTAGAGATTCAATTATTAAATCATACCTTCATCTATCAGCTCAAGTATTTAGAGTCGTTGGCAATAATCCCTCAAAATTTTACATGGTTTCACAGCATGAGGCCTTGAATTTAAATATATTTAGACCCCCTAATTTACCTCCCCTGTTGGTTACTTCTACGCTTTAGTCTTAGGCCAAAGTTCAGCCTACACGTGCCTCCATTCATCAGTTTAAGTTTTTAGAGCAATTGACAAATTTGACAAATGTAATTTAGCTACCAGGCTCGTTTGAAACAGAAATACTAAGTACAAGAGTCTTTTTTTGTCTGTCCTCATATTTCGAGTTTCGACAAGGAGAATCACAGCTACGAGGATAATAATGCAAAACAAGGAGCTATCAATCGATCAAAAAATTTTGGTGAGCACGTGACACCAATCATCAAGGTAAATGAGATAAGAGTACCGGCAGCGTTTGCTCATCAATAGGGATCGGAAAAGTTTCATGGGCTACTAAGACATCGGGAGCTGGCTTTTCCGTGTGAATTGAACTTGTTGGACATGAAATTAAGGCCTACACATGGATCACACAATCCAAAAGTCAATATCAGATTACCAAGAATTAGTCTAAAATGAAAAACATTCAGCATAGGCAAAGTCATGTATGGTTTATGATACACTGAGAAAAGGAACTCAACCATCTATTAGAAAGGAAAACTGTCTCAGAACACACGGAATAGTTTCAATGCTCGAAACAAATACAGAGCAACAAAAGAGAATGGTCTACACCCATGAAACGCATCTTTCATAAAGCAAAAGGAATGGCTTTGAAACATTCCCCGAGTTCACTAACTGACTTTTACCAATACAGATTGATATTTTGTTTCTCAGTTCCAAACCTCAACTTATTGCTCGCAGGACTAAACACATCAAGATTATCAAAGAGGTGTCCACATTCAAGTCTCCTATTTCTTAAGTTACGTATTTCCCCTTTCATCAACGACAGTGTGTACCAATATTCAGAAACACCCCTTTCCGATTGGCACTCATGCACTGATGTACATGGAGTGAATGCTCCCGCTATTTCTCATATTGTCCTGACATTATGCAGGTTCTACACAAAACCAGAAATTTGATAAAATGAAACTAACGAAAAGTGGATAAGAAGATATGGCAATGCACCTGTAGAGCCTTTAGCCGTTCCTCCTTATCGGCTGGCTGTTTGAAAACTGCTGACATCTTGTCAACCCTTGTAAAAGTTTGCTGGAAGTACACAAAAAGACAATTTGTAAGTGGAACAGTACCTATAGAACTCATACAGTACCATAGTAGACAAGAGGCACATATTTCCTCAATCGAATAAATGGCCAGCAGCAGAGAGAAATAGGCGCATGGATGAACATAGGATACTAACTGCACAACAGAGAAATGTGATTGAATTGAGCATAACGAGCCAAAGATCTCAAGTGCAGGGAAGAAAAGATAGGCCGAGTTTTGGTTCGAGAAGATATTTTCAATTTTCACTTAATGAAAACAATCTTCAGTCCCATTTTCCTGTTTGCAGTAAACGTGCTTTGCACAAGATAATGAAAAATTTATCCAGTAACTAAAACTAGAAAACGAGTTTGGAAATATATATCTTCTGGTTCATCGGTATCATCACATGGAAACAGGAGCAGAAATTCTGAAATTTCACTGGCCAAACACCCCCAGTTATTTTAGATAATCCGCAGCCAGCATAATGACATACCTCCAGACTAAATAAATTTCAGACCACCCAAAGTTTGATCGATGCCAAATTTGGCAAGCCCACAGCAGGCGACCCACTAAGCAGACCATGTATTTCTATCACTCGTAAGCAGAAGCAAGCACACAGCATCAGATAACGAGTTGAACTGATTACCGGAGCCATCCAACGGCAAGTATCGCAATCTATGCACGTACTATCTGCAAACACGATCAGAGAGAAGTCAAACAAAGAACTCGAAAGACCGTGCGACGCGAATGCAGCCGGCTTGCTCTTCCCCAAGTCCCCACCGTCCATTCCACCATCACTCTATGAATCATATAGATCAAGCTAACGAAGAACACAGATCGTCCTCTGGAGACCATCGGACCACGCGATCACAGCGCACTGGACTCGAGGGAGGAGATGCGATTTTCTTTACCTACGAAGAAATCGCCGTCCACGTTTTGCGGCCGCCTCCGCCTGCGCCGCCCGGAGGAGACAGGAGACGACGCCGCCGGCGACGGCGACGGCGACGGCGAGGAAGGCGGTGCCGACGAATCGCGATTCAGCGAAGCTCGAGTGCTCGGGAGGAGTCGTCTTCTACTCGCGTCTGCAACGGCAACGGAGAGAGGAGGAGCGAGCGATGCGATCATCTCTTTCAACTGAACTCGAATTCAACGAAGAAGAAGAAGTTTTTGACTCCAAATGTCCGTTGGTTCGATCTCGCTGATAAAGGCATTTATTAGACTATTAGAGGGAAAATGAATTTCCATTTTTCTTTTTGTTGTTGTGTGTTTTTTTTTTGTGGATGTAATTTTAAAGCGGAAATTATACCGAACCCCTCAACTTTGGGGGAACTACGCATTTTTCCCCCACCCCCGAATTTTCAATCAATTACGCGATATCCCAATTTTTATTTTGTTATAACAGTTAAAACCTCAATTGCAATGCACGTATTTATATTTATTTATTTTTTGAAGGAAGTCTTTCCTTTTATCCTTAATTGTTGTAAGCATGCATACATACATGCATATATAATCACTAATTGAGAAAATGAACAACAACAAGAAACATAACAACAACAACAATGATAACAACGGTATGATAATTGCTTAAATTTGACAAAGACTATTTCAATATAACTAATCGAGATTTTTTAAGGAAAAACATAAACGCTAATTATATTAAAAAACACGACCAAAAACAAATTATATAAAAAAAGGATAAGGTTTTGATAACAAAAAGATTATAAAAACTGATTGTTCATGATGTAAATTTACGAGCTTAATAAATACAACAACGATTGGTTAATAAAATTATCTAAGAAAATGTATAGAAATTCTGTCATCAATTTGTAAAAGGGAATGATTAGCCAGATCGTGATACTTTTAAATTTCTTTTTATTAATCAATCACTTATTTCATTAACAAATCATTTGAAATATACATTGAGAATCCAATTTATTCCTTTCGAGATTAGATATTATGAGTTAAAGGGACACCCCGTGCCTCATGTCCGTGCTACTTTCCAGAAATTCGGATTTGCCTTGGGCTAAAAGTCTTCAAAAGTCTTTGATTGCATTTCTTTAAAATTCTCCAAAAAAATTTCCCAAACGCCTTTTGCATTCGATCAAGGGATGTCAAGGCCCCGAATAAATTCCTTACAAATTCTGAACCAAACGGGACTTTAATCACCGCTCATTGCTCATGGTCCATTTTCACTTTCTTTTTTTGTTGGAAAGAAATCCCATTTTCATCCTTTAACATGCAAAAGAAAAAAATTTCACCTTTTGAAAGAAAGGGAAAAATCTCTGGGGGAAGTAGCTTCCAATCATAGGTTCTCCGAAAAGAGAGAGAGAGAGAAAGAAAGAGAGAGGAGAAGTTTTAGAGGGGGGGACAAAGGCACTCCTCTATCTCCCTCCTCCACTCTTCTTCTCCTCCTTCCTCTTCCTCTTCCTCTTTCACCTTCGCCCATCCATCGCCCGAGCTTCCCTCGCTCTGCTGCTAAAACCCTAGAGCCAAACCCCCGTCTCCCTTCGTTCTCGCCGCAACTTCAGGCGAGGTTTTTCTGCACAAGAAGCATGAATTTGACGACGAAACCCGAGACCCATTTCGCAGAAACGGCGATGCTTGCGAGCTAGAAGCGGGAGAGGCTAGAGAGCAGTCTCAGCTCCACCACTCTGCATTTATGGCGGAATCTTGAGAGACCCACGAGGGGAAACCGAACCAAAATCTCAAATTTGGTTTCAGAATGATCAACGGTCCTGACAGCGATGCAGCAGCAGGCTTCCTCTGCACCCGCCTCGCATCCTAGCAATCCTCCCCCTCCCCCACCTCCTTCGTCCACCCCGTCCCTCAAGCGATCCCCGGCCGCCACGCCGACGACCGCGCCGCCGTCTCTGGCCCCTCTGTCCTCCGCCGCGCACCGCCGGGATGCCGCCGGGCCCGTGCCGCTGCTCGCGGCAGGGGCCGAGGCTGCTCTGACCTCCGCCATGGCGAGGGTGCGGCTCTCTGACATCGCGCCATATGATGGGGCCCCGGCGGGGCCCTACCTCAGGGCAGTGGAGGCGCTGTCCGGGTCGCTCACGCGCCACAACGCGGCGGTGATCGAGCTGGGACCGGAGGATGCTGCGCTGATGCGGTGCGGCTTGGAGGCCGCGAAGTTGTACTTGAGGATGAGGTCCCAGGCTCCGGCCGCCGGTAAAGGGAGTCCCCGCGGTGTTTACTTGTACAGAGCCGGGAGGTGTGTGCGACTTTTATTTACTTGGTTTCTGAAAGTTTGGAGTTTGTGATTGTTGCCGTGGTCTGGTTTATGTAGAATTAGATACGAGGTGGCTGGTCGGGTGAAATTGAAATCGAGGCTTCATGCTTATAGAAGGTTGAAAGTCGAGTCTCCAATTTGTTTGTACAGACACTTGAAGTTGTAGTTGTTAGGAAGGTGCAGAAAATGGGATATGTGTGATCATGATCGGTGATGCATAGAACTTGAAGGAATGAGATGCTGGTTATGAATAGGCACTGTGATCAAGCTTGTTTAATCAAGTTCTAGCCTCGAAGGCATTTTGTGGTCTATTTGTTTTTTATGGACTTGCATTTAATAGATGGTTCCTTTGGCATGCTTTTGACATCGTTTTTAAGGACAATAAATGCCGCAAATGAAACTTGTCAGGACTAAGTTATCGATATGTATTGAGGGTTCCTCAGTTCGTAGTTCCTCCAGTTTCTCGTCATTGTAGAAAATGCCATCTTTGGTTCCCATACAAGTATTTTATGGACAATAAATGCCGCAAATGAAACTTCTCTGGACCAAGTTTTCCATATGTATCGATAGTTCCTCACTTCGTAGTTCCTCCTGTTTCTCGTCATTGTAGAAAATGCCATCTTTGGTTCCCATACCAGTATTTTATGGACAATAAGTGCCGCAAATGAAATTTCTCTGGACCAAGTTTTCCATATGTATCGATCGTTCCTCACTTTGTAGTTCCTCCTGTTTCTTGTCACTGTAGAAAATGCCGTCTTTGGTTCCCATACCAGTATTTTATGGACAATAAATGCGGCAAATGAAATTTCTCTGGACCAAGTTTTCCATATGCATCGATGGTTCATCACTTCGTAGTTCCTCCTGTTTCTTGTCATTGTAGAAAATGCCATCTTTGGTTCCCATACCAGTATTTCATGGACAATAAATGCCACTAATGAAATTTCTCTGTACCAAGTTATCCATATGTATTGATGGTTCCTCACTTCGTAGTTCCTCCTGTTTCTCGTCATTGTAGAAAATGCCATCTTTGGTTCCCATACCAGTTCCTAGACATTTTCTTTAGGAGGATGGTGTGGATATATATTTGGTTGACTGGTACTTTATATAAAATCTTTGAGTGACACCCTATTCTGGTTTGGTCTTCAATGTTCAAAATGTTGGAGGGACGCATAGACATCCATGAGTAGGGTGTTTCCTTAGATGTCCGTTGACGATTAACTACTATTACATTCTTAGGTAAACTTCCATTTTTTAAAAAAGACTGAAGTATTTCAGACCCCTGTCCTGCAGTACATGTGTGCTTTATTTGGCTGTCTATATATTGTAACTTCTTGAATGATTGTGCCTATTTCTTCTGAAACTGTTCTTCCTGCTGCGATGGTGGATAGAGATTGCTATCCTTCGTCTGTTTGGCTTTTAATGTAGCCCTGACTGAATTTGCTTAGTTGCAGGCGTATAGAGGATTGGGATTCATCTCCCCCTTGCATGGGTGAAATTTTTAAGTGCATGGGAAAAGTTGCTCGGGCTGCCCTTTGTGCGATAGCGAGACATCTCCGGCTGCGAAGCGAGTAAGAAGGGGATTTGCTTGTACATGGCTTTATTTATTTCCTTTTCTCATTGTACTCTGGTTCTTTTCAATGGTGTGTAATTACTGAAGAAATATTGTGCAGTGTATTTACTCATTTACTGGATGATATCCCATTGCCTGCTAATGAGGTGTCTTCATCAGTGCTTGTTGCATCATACTCACCCAACACATTGCCAAATGGGAAAGTCACCATTAGTGGAGGGAAGCTGAGTGTCAATGCGGAGGTTGAGAAGGGACTTCTGACATTGATTTCCGCGGATAATCCTGGTGTACAGGTAACTTCGTTCTATCACGGAAAAATTTAGCACATTGGATCTCTAGCTTTGCATTGGTCTTGGGAGACAATACTTATCTGTAACATACATGTGTTTTTCCATGTTTCCTTTTCATAAGTCTACTGCTTATCATATTTGTGAGGTTTGTATATAGATGTCTCTATGTGGTGCTCATTGGGTTTTATCCCTCCTCACCTGTTAGGTTTTTGACCCCAATGGCCGTTGGTACCTAGCAGATGGTGGGTCGTCTTTTGGAGATCTCTTACTGGTGACAGGGAAGGCACTTAGTCATGTTACTGCTGGCCTTCGTCCCGCTGCATTGCATAGGGCTGCGCCAGATTACTTTGCTGGCTCTTTTGGTGGTGGGAGGTATGAATTTATTTTGCCCAATTTTTTATGGCTTTGTGATGCTAAAGTCTGTCTTTTTTTATATCAATGTCCTTGATTATCAGGTGATGTCTTATGTTTTGCAGGACATCATTGGCTTTCAGGCTCATGCCTCAGAGTAACGCTGTTTTAGATTGTTCTCCCATAGCAGCCGTAGGCCATGTCATTCCTCAGAGCTATGTACCAGTATCAGTCAGCCAGTTTATGGATGACCTTTCTGCTGAGGAGGATGCATTGTGCCCCAACCCTGAGAATGTTTGTGTAAGATATCTCTACTGAGGGCTGTTGTTTTTTGGTTGTTTTCTCCGAAGGCAGTGTCCCAAAGAGACAAACTGAAATTGTTTGAACAATTTCTTTTGAACTATTTTATCAGTACAGTGACCGATTCCAGTTGCCTTGGTTGAGATGGATAAGGGGAAACTGATGTAGCTATAAGCTTGGTCGAGTACTCAGCTCTGAGATCTTGTTTTTCCATCTAATTGACGGTCAATTAGCAGTAACTATTTTATATTATCCCTCGGTGTGTGCTTTTTGCTTGATGATAAGAGTCTTGGTGAGAGAGAGAAATTACTTGCAAAGCTCGTAGTATTGACACTGTAGGGTATAAGCGTCTTAGTTGAGTAGGTATGATGCCTGGAATGCTGATTTAGCAAAGCAAAGGAGTGAGTGAGTTATTTGCGACATTGGGAAAGACATACAAAAAAGCAATTACTTGGTAGCACAATTACCTTTTTGAGTCTGGTGCTATAATGGGCTCAGGAAAAATGGAAATTTTGCGGTTCGGCAGAAGGGAATATGAATGAAAAAAAAGAGGAAGAATAGGGAAGAAAACATGGGATGCTATTGTAGTTCTTTGTGAATTGGAAGAGAGAGTAAACGAAAAGAATAAAAACTGGAGGCAAAGTTCCATAATATGGACTTAATGTCATTCTGTCAGATAAGCAAAGAATGTGAAGTATGCTTCAAATTACACATGTGCTCGACGCGACACTAAAATGGTTTCAGGATCGAATCATTAAAGTAATACTTCTCATATCAATTTCTGGTTCACTTTTTTTCTTCCTTTCCCTTGATGTCTTTTCCTTAAAGTTTTTTTTTTGGTAAGAAACTTTTCCTTAAAGTCATTCCTTCACTTTCCCCTTTTTTTTTCCCTCAAAGCATCCTGTAAAGGCTAGTAATGATGGAAGTCGCACAGTTAAATGTCACCTTGCTTGAACATTGAGTGCAGTCATACTGATGCTTTGAGGAATGTATGGTTACTGGAAAAAGAAAAGACTGGAAAGTACGTCTGAGAAGTTGGTGTTCTCTTGATTGATGATAACGTCACAATATCTTGTATAAGTGCTCGTATGTAGAATGACGAGCTTGAAATGTTGTTAGAGTTGGCGTTGGGCTTATTCCCTCAAATAAAGACCTTGTATGTATGGATCTTGCATGCATGGTCAGCATTTGGTTGAGCACAATGCGAAAAACGTGGCGGGATCCATTTGAGGAGAATTTTTCTCTTTGAAGTTTTGATTGTCCTGTGGCATTGGGGTTCCTAGAACCAAAAAAAGGTCTAAATAGAAATAAAGTTCATACTTTGAGATAAAGGAATTGTGGAAGAGCCATATTAGATTAATGGTTTTCTTGACGAAAAATCATGAGACTATCCTATGTAATGCAGGATAAATGTGTTTATTTATCGAGCCTTTGCTAGCTTATAAGAAGGTAACCATGAACCAGGTTTATAGCGAGAAAAGAGGAGGAAAGACAAAGTATGCGACATAGTAAACTTACAGAGGTGCTTTTCAATTGTTATGGCCTCCACTTGTTAGTAAATGGCCCTTTGATCATCTGCGCATGATTAATGTAACATTACTTTTGTTGAAGAAGATAGAGGATTTAAAACTTTTTCCTTGGCGTTTTCTATTCAAGCTCATCTTTCCTGTTCATGGGATTTCATAAACTGGCCATCTGTTCTCCGTGTGTTTTTTAAAGCACATGAGAGGTTCCTTCCTCGCACATCGGCTACTTAAGATAGTATATAAGCAACATTAGCCCCAAGGGGATTATGAGACTAGATACCCCTCTCATTGTTGGTCAAGAGAAGAGTTTTGCTTGAAGAGGAAATGGGAACTTGCTTCATCTGTTGCCTAAGATGTCATAGCTGGCTTTATTGAAGCCATGGGTTTGGTTTGATCTCTTCTGGCTTGAAGAGTGAATTGAGATAAATTGCTTCCTATAGTAGTAATGACAATTTGCTTGACTGAGGGCTTTTTTCGAAATTTATATTGACTCACTTTGTGGTTCTTCACCAAATTAAACTCAAAAACAGTTCTATCTGCTTATTTGTACCTGATGATATTCCCTTTAATTGGAGTTTTGTTGAAATGGTTGTGTTCTTAGCCGGATGTTTAAATTCACAGGTACCTGGAAATAATGCAAATAAGGAACCAACATTAAGAAGTGTCCTCTCTGATCCTTTATCGTGAGTTATTGCCCTACCTTGGTTATTTTCCTTTTCTTAGTTTAGTTAACTGTGGTATTATTCTGTCTGCTGTGAACTTAGTTTCTTTTCCAGACTGATTTTTTTTATTCTCTGTGGCACTCTTGGTGCTTGTGAAAGTCTTGTTCCTGGTTCAGAAAACTCATTAATATTCATTCATGATGACTCTGCTAAGTTCCTATTCATCTTTTATTTTATTTGCTTTTGTACATCTCAAATTGCCTGTTCTACTTGATTGGACTCTTTTCTTGGTTCTACTGCTGGCTGCTTGTAGTTTCACTCATTGATTCCTGGTTTATTCAGGATGGAAGTTAAGAGTTGATTACTTTTCTTTTTTCTTTTCTGTTTCTTCTCGTGTTGATCTATCAAAATTATAGTGGTGCATTCCTTGAAGATGCTGTGGTTGTCTCATGCGGCCATTCATTTGGTGGTTTGATGCTGAGAAGAGTAATTGAGACGGTGAGGAATTCCAATATGTACTTTAAATCTTATGCTGTAAATCTTCCTAAGCAAATTATTGTATGAACATAGGCTTCCAAAATTGTGACAATGTGGTTTCTCTACTGGTGCTTTTGAAATATTTTCTCAGAAAATAAACTTGTTTCAGAAATCAACAGAATGCTGCTTTACGTCATTTGACCTAATCATTGTATGTAATGACGATAGCCTGCAGGAACATTATTAACTTGAGGATCGAGAGTTCTCAAATGGGGTATATATTTCCATTAAAAAAGCATCTTGTCATTGAAGCTAGGGAAAATTGTTTGCTCTCATCAAAGGAAATTTTTTTTTAAAACTTGTAAAGAACATCTCAATGGAATTTCAATCAGATAACTAGTTTTTTTAGCTATGTTAGATGGACATCAGTTGATTTTTCCGATTTCTCCCCCTTGGTAAAGTGAAATTCATTGAAAAGGCACCATGGGGGGTGCCAACCCTCAATCATGAGCTTTTTTCACTTGTTATATGTAGGAAAAGCTTCAAAAGTTTGGTGTCCTGGGGGATATCATCCCTTGTGGTGTCAAATTCTTATCTGAAACGTCCTCTTCACCACTATATTGAATGGAATTACTACTTTTTAATGGAAAGCATAAGAATGATAATTGCAGTCGTATTCTTTTTTGGCAGTCAAGATGTACACTCTGCAGTGCAGAAATTAAGGGGAATTCTTTGATTCCGAATCATGGTACTTTCAAGTTCACTCTTTCATTTTTTTTTGTCATATTGTCCTCTGGGATTTCGTCATCTTCCATTTAATGGACACTTGTGCGCCGTGAGTCTGCGCAATGTCTTGCACAGAAGTTTATTCCGTTGTTTCTTTGCAACCAGCTTGATACATTGGACTTAATAGTCCGGCCCATTGAAAATGAAGTTTTCTAAGTTGTTGTAAACTCTGTCTCTTAAACAGCTCTTAGAGCTGCAGCTGTAGCTGTAAAGCTTGAGGATGATAGAAGGCTCTTCCATAATGCGCATCTCCGCAAGAGAAGAAAAGAGATGGGTGATCAAGCTGATGCAACGAGAAGATTTCACAGGGTAATTTCCAAATGAGCCCTTGTGATAGTGATTCAGTTTGTTTATGCCCAACAAGATGTTATTGTCAAGAGAAATAGTGGAAGAGATTAAAAATTTGTTTTAGCATCACCTTCCGCTTATCAATGTTGCAGATTCAAACATTAAAGTACACCTCCATAATGATTTTTTTTTCCCTCAAATGTATGACCATTACAGTGGATGCTAGTAGTAGACACAATAGATTTGCAGGGATTTGTTGTCTTCAAGAAGGTATTTGATTCCTAAAAATTATGGGAGTTTGAGAAAATGGAGACTTATGTTTCTTGTTAATCTTAGTGGATTGAATGTATGCGTAGAACACCCTTAGCTAGTTCTTTTCTCCCCTTTCTCTCTTCCCCTCTCTCCCTTCTTGCTTGGAGTCAGGTTTTCCCTTCCCCTTAACTCAACGGAATATATTCTACATATGACATTGATGATGACTGCTTTTGTGGACACCAGGAAAATGGGGAGAGTGGTGCTGATAATGGGCTGCATAAAGGGGTTCAATATCCATTTACAGTAAACGAGAAAGTTCTGATAAAGGTTAGTTACTCCCACCTGTGTGGCACAAATTGATGTTCACTGCGTCCTAGGATGAACATTAGATGCACTGATTGACAAGGGAACGCTGAGGTGGCACTCCAAATTGTGCAGGGGAATAAGAGGACACCGGAAAAATTTGTTGGTAAGGAAGCAATCATCACATCCCAATGTCTTAATGGCTGGTAAGTGCTTTTGATTCACTTCGACATTCTCTGGTGTGGTCAGTGTTTATTAAAACTATTTCTTATTATATGTAGATTAGCGTGCCTTCAAGCTAGTAATGTCAGAGGTGCTTTGATGAGCACTGCTCAGTTCTTTCTCTCGTTTTTTAAAGTCTTTCTGTACTAAGATTATAGCAGATCTTCAGGGAATCACTTGCTATATCTCCATATTGTGTTAAAGACATGAGGAAGAAGCTTTCATTCTCTAATAAGCCGGCTTTTCTGGTGAATTCTCTAATATCACCAGTTAAGGACCCCTGTTCGATGGTTGTCTGAAATGGTGAAATAGCGATTTCAATTGGCAGCAAATAGTATAGAGAAGCAGCTGCTTTCTTATCCTTAGTGTAATAAGTTCTAAAAGGCATCAGAATTAACAATGTAGCTGCAGTTTTTTGTGGCCTAGTTCAATGGATTTTTTTTCGTAGGTCTCGTCTTCTAAGGCAAGTGAATTGGCTGGCCTATGCCCTGGGGGCAGTGGGTTATTGATTTCCTTTTTGAGATTTTGCTTGGATGTGAGTGACCCTCAGTCTGATTATTGTAGGCATTGTATGATTGTTTTTCTCAATGGGAAGAAACCTTATCTTTGTAACAGAAGAAAACAATAGGGGAATGTCTAGTACTGATAAAGGGTTCGTGGGATTCTTTCTCTGTAGTAAATTTTAAGAGCTTTGGTGTAGGTACTTGCTGAAGATTATTGAAAGTGGAGAAAATGTTCGCCTCCAATACCGTTCTCTTGAGAAGATCCCAAACTCCAATTCCATTGATGACAGATGTCCATCTCAGATTCAGAATGGCAGTTCATAAGTTTTCTGTATCAGGTTTGTCAACGATTACTTAAATGGGAGAGCAAAACATAGTACTTATATCATTTATGCGCCCCTGTGAGAATACCAGTAGTTTCTTTTCTGGATTTTGTTGACCTGAGGCGCCTTTAATTAAAATTGTCCTGAAAGTTCGATTAGGAAATTGCCTTATAATTTTGCAACTTTTGGTTCTATGAGGCTTGTCTTTAGTTTGAAATCTCATTCATGTGTAAGTATTCTGTGGAACTTAAAAATCTGTTTGTGTCTGTCCGTCCATCCGTCCATCCATCTGTCCGTCTGTCTATCTGTCCATATGTGTCTCTCTCCATCCATGGGCAGGTCTTGCTTATCTGATCTGCTGTTGTCTGACTGTGCTGCCCTAACTTTTTGTGCTTCAACTTTCACGAGAGAGATTACATGTTTGCTGCTTCTCATGCTGAAAGCTTTTCTTAACTTGAATATGCACGGGCAGTCACTACATTGGCCATGATTGATAGTGTTTTCTTTCTCAGCTGAAATTTTGGAGCTCTGCTTTCATCTCTTACGTTTCATATTATCTCCAATTATTGTACCAGGTGGAGGCCAATAATATGTAATGCCAATCTCATGATTCAGCAATTTTCCGAACCTAATAGTAGTTGTGTTGATAGACAATTTTATCAAGAGCTCAGCTTAGGTTTGACAAGTAGCACTTATATTCCATGTTTAGTGCAATCAATTCTCGAGACGTAATTTTCCGATCAGGAGCCTACGGATTAGTCGCTGATTTTCACTCATATCCAATGTGATGGATCTTGATTATGATTCTTCTTCTTCAGGCGCTTGCTAAAGATTCCAGGAAGTAGAGCAAAGTTTTGGCCTGCGATTCCATCCTGGAGAGATCCTGAAGGTCAAGCTTCGATGAGGACATTTGCTCCTCTACGATGATTCAAAGTGGCGGGTCATTTCTTTTAACCCTGAAACTTCTCTTGGTCCTATTAGATTTCGGAGTCCTATAGTACGTCATGGTAGTCGAGCTCCTTTAGGGAGAATATGCGGTTGGCTTCTTGTATGTCAAATGTATTTCGTCGAGAGCTCATATCAGATGTTTGTATATTCCTGTCACATGTATGTGTAGGTTTACCGAAGGAAAGATCGCTCTTTAGGTGTTACATTAGTCAGATGTAGATCAAGTAGTCGTGCGTCCTCCGCCGTGTAGCTCTACGGAAAGGATCCTATGTGAAGCGCATGTCGCCTGATGCGGTGCTTCGTAGATGTATGACTAAATATCATGAGATGGCATGCTTCTGTTCAATTTTTGTGATTAGATCATTCTCTTCAATTTGAGTTTCTGTGCGTTTACAATTGACTATAGAACATTGGTTTTTAACTGAATATCGAAAGAGGTGGTAGTGCAGCCAATTGTTTGATGGTGCAAATGCACCTAAGGGTGCGTTTGTTTTGGTGAAATTGTTTTTTGGGAAAGTATTTTCTGGACTTTCATTTGTTTGATTGTCCGAAAATGATTTGATCAATTGAAAGCACTTTCTGATCAAAGAAACCGTTCATGTATAAATTTAGGAAGGTGAATTTCCTACTTTAAGAAGATAAAAACACTTTCCGTAATTGATTATCTTAAATTTGTTAATATTTTATTTTTATTTTTTCTTTTTCTTTTCGTTTTCTTTTTTGTCTTTTTCTTTCTTCCTTCCTCCGCCGGTCGCTGGCCTTGGCGGCGGCTGGCAACTGGCCACAAGCGTGGGCCGGGACGGCTAGCCTTAGGCGAGGTTGAGCTTGCTAGATCTCGACAAGCTAGAGTCTCGCCAACCTCAGCGGGGTGAGCTTGAGTCTCGCCGGGATTTGGCAAGTTCGAGCTCGCCGATGTCGTGCGATGTCCGACCTAGCTGCTTGCACCTCGCTTGGACCTTGCTGCCTCCACCTCGCTCGGACCTTCTCGCCTACAACTCGCCTCAACCTCGCTCGAGGCCGACGAGCTCGAGCTCAACCGAGGCTTGTCGGCGAGCTCGAGCTTGCCTGGGGTCGTCGCTAGGGTGTCGCCGACCGATCGCGGTGGAGGAAGGAGAAGATATCGGTCGGCGGAGGAAGGAGAAGAAAGAAGTGAAAAAAAGAATTAAAAATTCGACTTTTTAAAAAAGAAATTAAAAATAATTAAAAATTCGATTTTTTAAATAAAATAATTAAAAAAATTTGATTTTCTTTTTACCTAAAATAAAATCATGAGATTGAAATCATTTTTCAATAAACTGCAAACGTTAGAAAATAATTTCGATTACATATTACCAAATAAAAGAAAATTAACTGTTTTCTTGAAAAATATTTTTCGGAAAATCATTTTCCTTTATCATTGAGTTTTTCGCAAATCAAATGCACCCTTAACTTGGGTTTTTGTTTTTTGTTTTTTTTTGCTTTTGTACGTGGGTTTATAGCTTATAACTATATATTTTAGCCAAAGGTGGGTTTTGTCTCACTTTCAAATTTCCCATTTAGCCAATGCATATTGGCTTTTAAGAGAGAAAAGTGAAATTGGACAAAGAAAAAGGGTCAAAGGATTTTTTTATTAAAGAAAAAGTTACCCTTGATGAAATTCTTTAATCATTCGTGTGGTATAACGAGCAACCTCTTCCTTTTCTCATTTTCTTTTTCTAAATTTTAATTAACCATTCGTTTTTTGTTATTGAAAAGATAGCGAAATCTTCATTTAATGTTTTTCTTTTGGATAAGGATTCCATATAGTGGTAAACAAGAAAAAAATATTAAATATTTTATCTGTGTATCCAATCAAAGTTATTGATTGAATACCTGATTAAGGGCCCTACCTGCCCCGCCCCGCCTCGTCCCGCCCTGCCTCGCCCCGTCCCGCCCTGCCTTGTACATGTTGAAAGGCCTCGAAGGGTTTGGCCAAGTCATTTAAACTCTATTTGTTTCAAGAAAAATGAATGATTTAGATAATATTTTCTTGATAATGATCTCTTGTATTGTTTGAAATAATTGTCAATAAAAAATATTTTCATTGAACATCTTAGAATTTAAAAATAATTGACTGATCTTGTAATACTTCATTTAACTAACCCTTCCACCATCCTTGATGAGCCTTTAGATTTTGTCACTTATGCTTCAACCGTTTACAACTTTGTTTATTTATTTTAGGGATTAGTGTACTAAAATTTGTCATAAAAGTGCAATTGAGTCGTAAAACTTTTAAAATATGCAATTAAGTCCTAAAACTTATCAAATTTGTGCAATCAAATCTTTCTGTTAACTCTGTCCAATTTGACTAACTGAAAACGCTAACGTGACTTTTTTATTATTTTCTATGACCTATGTGGCTAAAACATGATAGATAATGCCAAAACAATGCTGTTTTGTCAAATATTGGAATTTAGAGTAAAAGTTCATGATTAAATTGACAAAAATTGAAAAATTTAGAACTGAATGACATTCGTACTATAGGTTTGAAATTAGTTGATACTTATCCCTTAAGTTACTTATGAGATATTAAACCATAGCTATCAAACTCTAATTATCGCACTAAGCACTTATAGAAGAACGTGGCCATATTATCAATTATTTTGTCTTGGCCATATAACCAAAATACATCGGTTCACTTTTTTAATGGTTTTTATAGAATTTTTTAATTCTCGCTTAGGCATATTTCAGGACTTGAGTTTTTATCTAACTTTTTCACAGGACAATGAAATCAAATTAAATGGTTCAATTCGAGTTTTAGTACCTACTCTACAAAAAGAGTCAACTGCCAAACTTGCTCAAATGCGAAAACTTACCCAAATTAGGAAATCATCCAAACTAGAAAACCTATTTGGATCAAGTTTTCTATACGAGTTTAAACTTAAACGTATTATCAATAAAGCACTAGGTAAATTGTTGTAAAGATGAACTAAGTACACCGATTGTATAATTTTTTTGGGAAAATGATAAACAGTTCATGAATTTTGATCCAATGTGGTTCTTAAACTTTTAATTTGTTTAATGTGGTCAATGAGCTATTAAATAAAATAGTCTATACATTATTCAAAGAAGAAGAAGGAACGCTTTTTTGTATAGTTTATATAGTACAGAAAAAGAAAAAAATCGGTATCTAATTCGAATAAATGCATGATTTCAACATAAATAAAGGGGGGATATGGCGAAATTGGTAAACGCTACAGACTTAATTAGATTGAGCCTTGGTATGGAAACCTACTAACTGACAACTTTCAAATTAAGAGAAATCCTAGAATTAAAGATGGGCAATCCTAAGCCAAATCCTATTTTATGAAAACCAACAAAACAATAAGGGTTCATTAAGGGAGAACAAAAAAAAAGGATAGGATAGGATAGGTGCAGAGACTCAATGGGAGTTGTTCTAACAAATGGAGTGGACTACGTTGCGTTGGTAAAGGAATCTCCTTATTGAAACTCTTACTTAATGTGCAATGTAATCCTTAAACTTTTAATTTATTCAATGTCATCCTTGACTTTTGATATATATTTAATTTAGTCTCTGAACTATATGAAAATGTTTAATGTAGAATTACATCGAATATTTTTATATAGGACTACATTGAACATTTTCATAGAGTTCAGAAATTACATTGAACATGTACTAAAAGTTAGATATCACATTCAACGTTAAGCTAAAATTCAAAGACTACATTAAATAAATTAAAATATCATGAATTACATTTCACATTTGATCAAAGTTGAGAGACTGTTTATGTCATTATCCTTTTTTCTCCTCTTTTGTGTGCGTGTGATGTGAATCAGAATCCCATTCATAAAAATCAAGAAGGTAATTAAGTGGTGTAATCTGGGTAACTACAGACATCAACCGGCATGATGTCTTATTGAGGACAATAATCTGCTACTGAATCGCTAAAATGGGGAAGACAGATTTTCTTCCTAAAATGATCCAATCAATAATGTCAAAAACCACTTGTGGGCTAAAACAACCTGCAGTCTAATTAATTCCACATCATTTTGTCATTAAATTCAGTTCCGCATTTGATAATATTCTACTTCTACTTTTAGTAGATTACCTACTTAAACCCAAAAAAGAAAAAAGGAAGAAAAATTGGTTTAGATGCATATACCCTCCCCCTCCTAAGAATTGCACGCAAGAGAGAGAGAGAGAAAGGGGCGAGTATGGTCGATTTCAAGAGATTACCTTCTCTCGTTAATTTTGTTTGGCATAATTTAGAGATTTTTTTGACTTTTGCTCCAAATTTTAAGCCGATTTAAAAATTCAGGTTTTGAATTGATGTTCTTTTGTCCTCTTGAGTTCGACAACGATTAATATATGGGCGTCGAAGGTAAAATGCGCGCCAACGTAAAGCCGAAGCCGGTCGGTGTCGCCGCAGCTGATACCAACGTCGAGGGCATGTCGCCCCTTTGTGACCGCGCCCCTTCCGAGAAGCCACCGTTCACCATCGCTGACCTGAAGAGAGCCATCCCTCCCCACTGCTTCCGTCGCTCCCTCCTCCTGTCCTCTGCGTACCTCCTCCTCGACCTCCTCCTGATCCTCCTCCTCGCCGTCGCCACCTCCTCCCTCATCCCCCTTCTCCCTTTGGTCGCCCACCGCCTCGTCGCTTGGCCCTCCTACTTCTTCCTCCAGGGCTGCCTCCTCGTCGGCGTCTGGGTCGTCGCCCACGAGTGTGGCCACGGAGCCTTCAGCGACATCGCCTCGTCAACGATGCTGTCGGGTTCCTCCTCCACACCGCCGTCCTGGTCCCTTACTTCTCCTGGAAGTACAGCCATCGCCGCCACCATGCCAACACCGGCTCGCTCGAGCGCAAAGAGGTGTTGCTGCCCTGGCCCAAGGAGAAGGTCGAGTTGTACTACAAACGGTTCAACAACCCGCCCGGCCGGGTCTTCACTATCGTTGCTGCATTGCTCTCCGGGTGGCCGTTATACGTGAGCATGAATGTATCC
The DNA here is from genome assembly GCA_031216405.1 of Syzygium malaccense. Taxonomy (NCBI): domain Eukaryota; kingdom Viridiplantae; phylum Streptophyta; class Magnoliopsida; order Myrtales; family Myrtaceae; genus Syzygium; species Syzygium malaccense. Next base: position 6,386,119 of record CM062262.1, read on the forward strand.
GGCCGGCCGTACCACCGGTTCGCGAGCCATTTCGACTCGTCCTGCGAGATATTCTCCGATAGGGAGAGGGTCCAGGTCATGGCCTCAGACTTGGCGGTGGTATCGGCCACCTACGCGCTCTACGAAGTCGCCGTGGCGAAAGGTATGCGTGCTTCGCGTTGTGAATTCACTTATATGATTGCGTTGTCAATTTGTTATTCATTTAGCTAGAAAGATATGGAAATATTTTGTCTGTGGGCTTATTTTTATTAAAAAAAAATTGTCGAAGCAAACTAAATAGATTTTTTTCAGAATAATTTCTAGCTAGTCATTAGAAACAAACTTTCGATTGATCAATTTTAGGAATTTTGTTAATAAAAACATCAATATGAGGGGAAAAAACGGGGAAAAGTGCCAAAAAAGTCCTAAACCTTTTGCATTTATGTCAATTTAGTCTTAAACATTTTTATATTAGTGTCAATTCAATCCTAAACCCTTTATTTTTGTGCCAATTCATTTCTTCTGACCAATTTTGGCTAGATTTTGCTGACGTGGACGCTGACCGGTCACCAGCGCTAACGTGGACAACTTAAATAATATTTTAATTTTTTTATTAAATTTTTTTTCTTTTCTTTTTGCCCCCTCCCCTCCCTCCTTCCTCCAGCTGGTTGTCGGACCGACAATCGGCTAGAGGCCAGAGGCTGGCGCCGGCAAGGCTCGTCCTCGTTGGCCGCTGGTAAAGCCTGACCTCACCAAATCCGGCCTCCGGCGAGAGCTTGAGCCTCGCCATGGCTGGGCGAGGCCCAATCTCGTTGGATATGGCGAGGTCGAGCCTCATCCAACCATGGTGAGGCTCGTCTTCGCCGTCGTTGGCGAGGGTGAGCCTTGCCAACGGCCGACAAGGTCAACCTCGCTAGTGGCCGGTCGCCGGTCCGGCGACCAGCTGGTGGAAGGAGGGAGGGGAGGGGAAAAAAAGAAAAGAAAAAAATAAAAAATTAATAAAAATTCAAAAAATATATTAAAATGTTATTAAAGTTGTCCACGTCAGCGTCGGTGACCGGTCGTCGGCCAGCCGGCATCCACGTCAGCAAAATCCGGCTAAAATTAACCGAAAGGACTGAATTGACACATATATAAAAAATTTAGGACTGAATTGAGATCATAAAAAGGTTTAGGATTAAATTGATACCAATGCAAAAGGTTTAGGACTGAATTGACACCAAAAAAAGGTTTAGGACTGAATTGGCACCAATGTAAAAGGTTTAGGACTTTTTTGGCACTTTTACCGGAAAAAATGTTTTCTTTTTTACCTTTAAAATGTTAATATGGGGATCTGATATGATAAAATGGATTGTTCGCCATGATTTGAAAATTTTTTGTACAATAAATTGGTAGCCTTATAAGTTTAGTACAATTTAATCTTGCAATAATTTCCAAACCTTTTGTAATTTACTCCTAATTAGATCCATCATCATTAAAACCGGGACATCTTGTTGCATTGACAGCAAACATTTGTTACTGTGAGAGATGGTGAATATCTTTAATCATTTGAGTTTTGAATTTGTTAGTATATATGAAGATTAATCATGTGTTATTACTTCCGCTCAGGAGTATTATGGCTAATGTGTATTTATGGAGGACCGATGCTGGTGGTCAATTGCTTCATCACCTTAATCAGCTATCTGAACCACTTCCACCCCGACATCCCCCGCTACGACGCGTCGGAGTGGGACTGGCTCCGGGGATCGCTCACTGCGGTGGACCGCGACTATGGCATCCTCAACAAGGTCTTCAACCACATCACCGACACCCACGTCGTCCACCACCTCTTCCCACGTCGTCCACCACCTCTTCCCTGCCATGCCTCACTATTACGCGGTCAAGGCGACTCGAGCCATCAAGCCCATCCTCGGCTCGTACTACCGGGTCGACTCCACCCCGATTGTCAAAGCCCTCTGGAGGGAGGTTAGAGAGTGCCTTTACGTGGAGCAGGAGGACGGCGGCGGGGATGGCAGGTCCAAGAAAGGCGTTTTCTGGTCCAAGAACAAGATCTGAGTTTGTACATATGGTCATGTTTGCAACTATGCTAAGGGTCCTCGTTAAGCATATATGATAATAGAAGATTTGAGTTTTCGGAGGATAATAGTTGATGAAGAAGAGAACATTTTTACTGCCTTTTTTTTTTTACTGAACGGTTATCTTTTGAATAATCAAATTACGAAATGGTAGATGCAATAAAAATGTCAACAACAAGAAGAAAAACAACATGAATATGGTTCCCCAATCTACTAACCATGTTGGGGCACTCATTCGAGCTTAAGTTTGCATGTAACCGGATCCATAAGGATAATAGGGTGTGTCATCAGCCTAGGACTCATTTCCCTAAGATGGAAAAAAATCCAAGAGAAAAAATGTTTAGTCTATAATGAAGTAGTCTTAAGTAAATTTCAAATAAGTTGATACGCTTGATTTGGATGCAATGGATCTTATGATCAATTTATATGATCCGTTCCTTGCGATAACCCTACTATCCATATCCGATGCAAGTTGACTGGGAAGTGAAGGTCGTGTGCATCAATAGAGCCGAAATCTTTGGTAAACCCATAGAAGTTGGCAAGGCAAGGGGAATAATTCCTTTTTCTTTTCCTTGCAACAGCAAGATGAGGCTAAATTGAGGAAATGGTAAACATTACATTATTATGTATGTAATTTGGAATGTTTTCTTTGCATTTGTGGGATATTATAGGGAATACCAGTGGATATAGTTCAAAAACCCACCAAAGATAATACTCACTTGTCGAGTATCAAATGTACCCACTTACTGATTATATCTACTTGTTGGATATACCCACTTGTTGATTGTGACCATTTAACGATTTTGACCTAGTTGTTTGATTAAAGCCTTTTTATTGCATCAATGATAGTATGATGAGAAGAGAAGGAAGGTATCTGTGTTAAAATGCATATATTATTTTTGCTTATGGTTACTTGCATGAGAAATCACAAATTATTGTGATGCATATGTCAATTGTTGTATTTTATGGAAACAAACAATGTTCAAGTACAAGAGAAGGAGATGGAGAACGTCCAGGGGATTGGAAAATTTTGAAGGGATTTCGGCGAATGAGGAAGAGCCTTTGATGTGAGGTATAGGTGTTGTGGATTAAGTTGGTCAAGGTTTGGAAAGGCTTTGTTTGTCGAGTTTTTAGTGCAAAGAGGTGATTTCTACAAATGTATTAAGTATTTGGGACCAATGGATGATGAATTCGATGCATGTATGAGAGGGATTTTTTAATTTTAAATTAAGTATCCTTTTTGCAAGAAAATGGACTTAGTTTATGGGCAAGTTTAAGTTGAATGCATATTTGCCGCTCTTAAAAGTGCTAAACAAGAGTGCGAACATGCATGAAAATTCTCGAACGCGCGCGAGCACGTGCAAGAGAGAATTGAAATAAGAATTAACATATACACCGATAAAAGGTTGGCTTAATTTATCATGATTAATCCACATAGCAATTTTCTCAAATAAGAGAAGTTAGACAAATTCAATAATGAATTTCAATGATTATATTGGGGAAAAGGGGGGAGGGAGGGGTTAGATTATTTGCATAGATTATGTCTATTAGATCAAGCCAGTCACATTTTAAGAGTCCGCGAAACCCATAGGAAGTCCCACTATAGATCTCAAGATCTCCCGACATAAATCATCGTTAGTGGCTCTGTTCACCATATTACCATAAAATAAGTCTATAAGCAAATTGCGGCAATGATTGACAAGGATATTGTTCTATGTACTTACATAATCAAATCAAAATCTAGCTTGCATCAACACCTTTCAAGTTTTGGATAGTTGCTTAAGTACTAAAATGCATTATACATCTTTAACATGTCGTTGATAAACATTTGATCTAACAATTTAGTTGTGAATTTCATGCTTGTCCATCTCTTATTATGAACAGTTATGTATCAGAGTTTCTTTTTAATATGTTTTTACAAGCAAATTTCTTCTAGACTTGGATTGAATTAATTTGTTGAAAATGGACGATGTTCTTGAACTTGCAAAAACTTTAATATTAATGACCTAATTGTCTTGATTACCATTAGACTTCTTAGACTAACTTTAACTTTTTGTCAATAAAACCGTATCCAAAAAGTTCTATTTAGATAGCATACCGTTAATTGACCGTTAGTCTTACTTTCTTAGTTTAATATGATGCGCGCAATTTTCCGCAAACAACATATTGTTATTCCATCGGTAAACTTTTACTTATATGGAATATCATTTTTGAGCGTTGCTCTTACTCTAGGATAACGCAAATAATCACTATTAATGGTTTATCATTACCGACCATTAGGGTATCTTCAACTAATATCGAAAAAAGGTTTAATAAGACATTAAATTGAAAAACTAATCCCCCTATTTGGGTTTACAGAAAGCAACGAATGCAAAACAAATTTTCTAAGAGCGCGCTTTTTAAAGACGCTATATTGACAAAGCTTCTTGAAACAAAATGCATGAAGTACTTTTCCAATCGAATACATGACTAATCTTACATGAAAAAATTTCGTGGCCGCCTTTTTTTATCAAATAAATAAACACCAACAAATTTCTCATTAAACGTTGTAATTAAAAGGAAATATTAAAAAAATGGGTTCTAGCACTTACATAACATATACTTTTAGCTGAATACATACATTGCAATCTATATAACCCATGTGAGTATCATTGTTCTACTAAGAATAACGAGTACGTGCTTTTAATAAGTTTAGAAAAAATGTATAAAGAATGGAAGTATTATCGTAACCACGTAAGTACGTGTGAGTTATATTTAAATGGACAAATCTTAGTAGCAGATTAAAGGATTTGGAGAACTTTTGATTTCTTTGCAAATAGACGAATTTTGATAGATTCAATTTATTAGCAGTGCGATAAATTCTAGTGGGATATCAGGAATTTTAATAAGTAAAAGTTTATAGTAGCTTATGTCATTGCAAATTATTCGCAGAAAACAATCAACTAAAGATCCTTTGATTTATTGGATATATTCCATAAGAATGATGACCAAATAAAGAAATTGCAAAAAAAAAAAAGAATTGATCGTTAGTCTATGATGCAACTATACAGCTGGATTTGAGTTCGATACATAAAAACTATTTTATTTTTTACACAAACACGAAAAAAATCAAACATATTTTCTTTAGTGATATGACTCCCTCCACTGGGAGTCTTTTGATTGTGTCAATTTGTGCCATGATTTTCTTCCTACATTAATTAGGGCTCGAAGTGGTTGTCACATTCGGCCTAAAATAATGAAAATTAAGCCGCTAATATATAAAAAAAAATTAAAGATAGTTTTGGCCGGAAGAATTACTGAATTTTACTTTTTTGGTATTTCAATTATAAAAAGTTTCACCTTTCTCGTTTTCTTTTTCTTTTGTTGCGGAAGTTTTTTAGAGTTTCCCCTTGTTATTCCTTAATCATAAAATCTATAAGTGACCTCTCGTTATAATTGACCCTATTTCTACAGTCTTCTTAACTTGGTAGCTCATTTTTCCGAAGATGGTGCCAATAGGAAGCGGGGATAGCGTAATTTGTAAAGGATAATTTGTTTTACTGCGCATCAATTATTATTCCATCAAAATTTTTTATTAACTGAGATATATTGTTACTGACCATTATACTTACTCTTTTTGTTTTGTAGGCGATGACTTATTTTCCGTAGATGGCATATTGTTAATCTACCTAAAATTTTTAACAAATCATTGATGACCATAAACTCGTTTTTTTCGCTCCGTACATAATTTAAAGAGTTTACATAGATAGCACGTCGATGTCGATCATTGAATTGTCTTCGAGTGTTTGTCAAAAAGGAATGCTGGGACATCGAACTGCGGAATCCCAGGCTACTTACATTTACCTAAACCATGACATTGCTAATTCTTATAGTACAAACTGATTCTCGGCAAGTTATGCCCTATATATACGAACCTACTCAATTACAACCGTGAACACCGATGGAATTCATCTGGCATCACATTTACAGGCACACACAGATAAGAACTAAGCCACTTCACTTTTTTGGGTCCTCACCTTTTTCAAATTTGGGATCTTCTCATGCACTAAATTCTGGATAGGAAAATCTTGCTGCGTTAGTCATGTTCCTTGTTAATGCAACTCATTCATGATGGTTGCTATTTTATTTTTTGCTTACCTTATATGGTGTCGTCATTATCAAAAAGTAAATGACTTACTTATACATATGCAAAATATCATATTTTGTAGTATAGCAATAATGAGGGCCCGACTCATTGTGCAATAATAAGGTTCTAAAAAATTCGGGAGACCCTTGTTATAAAACGGTAGGTGATGTAGACGTCCTCACCACAACCAGAAGCCCTCCTTCCCATTTCTCTCTTCTTTTCCCAATTCAATCTTCTTGCCATGGCTAGCAATGCAAACTCCCTCCCTCTTGGCAGCTCCTCTGACGATGCTATGGCGAGCAGCATTCGAGCTGAATATGACAGAAGGAATCGCAGCCGCCCTCACCCAAAGTACGGGCCCTACACGTGCCCCAGGTGCGAAGGGTTGTTCAGGACCTCTCCACAGTTCGCAACTCATATGAGGTTCCATTACAAGTTGGAGAGTGAAGAAGAGAGGAGGGTGAGGCTGGAAGAGAAGAACAGGCGCCGTGGGAACCGTCGGGAGCCGGCGAGGGCAGCGGCAGAGCCCATAGCCGTGGCCTTTCGACCCATCCATTTGAGCCTGCAAACATTGAGAACCCTAGCAAGTGTAACCATGCCTGTGAAAACAGAAAATGTTGGAGGCCAGGAGATGAAAATGGAGAAGGTGGGCGACCAAGGTCCTCCAGGATTTTGTAAGATTAAGAAGGAGCCAGTGATGTGAGGTCTAGGAGTTGGGGATTATCTGGGTCAAGGTCAAGGTTTTAAAATGCTTTGGGGGTCAAGTTTATTTCAAAGAAATGATTATCTAGTACTGTAATAAGGATTTGCGACCAATGGAAGCTGAATTTGATGCGTGTATAGAGAAGAATTTGGGTCTTTGTTGTTTTTTTTTTTTCATATCTATGCATCGGCGTATAACCTCTGATAGCGTTTTAGTTTTCAAGAAAAATGGGCCCGGTTTATGGGCAAGCTTTAGTTTGGATGCATATTCCCACTCTCCAAGGTAATCAAACAAGCGAGCGTGCATAAATGACTATCGTCGCGCGCGCCCGAGAGAGATCTGAGATAAGAATCAACAGAATGACAGACAAATGCTTGAATCAAAATGTCATATCATGATAATTGAGAGATAACTGCACAAACCAATTTTCCCAAATGAGAGAGAGAGACAGAGAGAGAGAGATGGTTTACCTCAACTGCTATTGAGAAATTTGCAGAGGCTATGTCTCCTAGATCCAGGCAATCGTGTTTGAGTAGTTCACAAGATCCATACCAAGTTCCATAAGAAATCGCAAGAAATCTGAGCAATTATTGCACCATGCTCGTCTCTATCCACCACATCACCCATAGATTGAGTTTGCAAACAAATCGAGGCAGTGAGAGGGAAGGATTAAGTTTTATGTACTTACCTTAACGAGTGCAAAACCAAGCAAATATTGACAGCTCTCCGGTTTTTACATAGTGTTATACTGCATTATACATCTTTAACATGTCGCTGATGAACATTGAATCTAACAATTTAGCTTGTCTCATGCTTGACGATCTTGTATTATGAAATAGTTCTATCAGAGTATCTATTTGACACGTTTTTACAAATGAATTTTTTCTAGACTTGGATAGAATTAATTTGTTGAAAATGGACTAAGTTCTTGGACTTCCAATTCAAAAACTTTGATTTAGAAGACAAGTCAGTCTTGATCGACCTCAGACATCCTTTCAGATTTACTTTGACTACTTGTCGTTAGTTGTTGTATCCAAAAAGTTTGATTTAGATAGCATACCGTTAGTAACCGTTAGTCTTAATTTTTTTAATTAATCTAATGCAAACAATTTTCCGTAAACGGCATATCGTTATCGTATAAGGAATATCGTTATTTAGCGTTACGTTAAGTTTGTTCATTTGTGGAAAACACAAATAGCTTCTATGATTTATGATCGTGAGACATCCTTTCAGACTAACTTTAACTTCTTGTCATTGGTTGTTCTATCCAAAAATTTTGATTTTGATAGCATACCGTTAGTTACCGTCAGTCTCACTCATTTTATTTAATCTAATGCAAGCAATTTTCCGTAAATAGCATATCGTTATCATACGAGGAATATCATTACAGAGCGTTGCTTTGGCCTTATTCATTTATGGAAAACACAAATAGCTTCTATGATTTATAATCTTTTTTTTTTGCTAAAACTATGATTTATAATCGTTAGACATCCTGTCAGACTAACTTTGACTTCTGTCAGTAATTACTGTATCCAAAAGTTTGATTTAGATAGCATATCGTTATTGATGGTTAGTCTCAATCTCTTTATTTAATCTAATGCAAGCAATTATCCTTAGATGGCATATCGTTATTCCATCCAAAAACTCTTACTTATATGATATATCGTTATTGAGTGTTATACTAACTCTATTCACTTGTGGGTAACGCAAATGATTTCTACTGATGGTTTTATCGTTACCGATAGTTAGAATATTTTCAACTTATTATCGAGGAAGGCATAAGAAGACATTGGGGGAAAATGCCAAAAAAGTCCTAAACCTTTTGCATTTGTATCAATTTAGTTCTAAACCTTTTTTTGGTGTCAATTCAGTCCTAAACATTTTACATTAATATTAATTCAGTCATAAACCTTTTGTTTTTGTGCCAATTTAGTCATTCCAATTAATTTTAACCAGATTTTGCTAACGTGGACGCCGGCCGGTCACTAGCGCTAACATGGACAACTTTAATAATATTTTAATTTTTTATTAATTTTTTTTCTTTTCTTTTCCTTTCCCCCTCCCCTCCCTCCTTTCTCCAGCCGATCATCGGACTGACGACCGGCCAGAGGCCGACGCCGGCGAGGCTCGCCCTCGCCAACAACGACGAAGGCGAGCCTCGCCATGACTGGGCGAGGCCCGACCTCGCCGGATCTGGCGAGGCTTGCCTTCGCCGTCACTGGCAAGGGCGAGCAACGGCGAAGGCGAGCCTCGCCATGACTGGGCGAGGCCCGACCTCGCCAGATCTGGCGAGCATCGCCAACGGCTAAGCGAAGCCCAACCTCGCGCGGATCTAGTGAGGTTGGGCCTCGCCCAACGCGAGGTTGGCCTCTGGCCTCTAGCTAGTCGCCAGTCCGGCAACTGACTGGAGGAAGAAGGGAGGGGAGGGGAAAAAAAGAAAATAAAAAATTTAATAAAAAACTAAAAATATTATTAAAGTTATCTATGTCAGTGCCGGTGACTAGTTGCCGACTGACCAGCGTCCACATCAGCAAAATTGGGCCAAAATTGACTGGAATGATTGAATTGACACAAAAATAAAAGGTTTATGACTGAATTGGCACCGATATAAAAAGTTTATGACTAAATTGGCACCATAAAAAGGTTTAGGACTGAATTGACATCAATATAAAAAGTTTAGAACTGAAGTGGCATCAATACAAAAGATTTAAGACTGAATTGGCACCAATGCAAAAAGTTTAGGATTTTTTTGGCACTTTTCCCAAAGACATTGAATTGCAAAAGCAATCCTCACTGTTTGTATTAATAGAAAACAACGATTGCAAATCAAATTCCTAACCATGCGATAGTTAAAGACGATGCATCAACAAAGCATCTTCAAACATAATGCATGAAGCACTTTTCTAGTCGAATAAAGGACTAATCTTACATAAAAAAAAGGGTTAATACCATGAAAAACCCTAAACTGGTACACTTGTAACAGATTTACCCCAAACTATTTTTTTTACCATAAAAAACCCCAAATTAGTACATTTATGACAATTTTACCCTAAACTATTTTTTTGACCACCAAGAACCCCAAACTGGTACACCTGTGATAATTTTACCCGAATTAATTTGTTAATATTATTTTTTATTTTTTGAATTTTTTGAGTTTTTCTTATCTTTTCTTTTTCCTTTCCTTTTTTTTTCCTCATCTTTAACCTCTAGCTGGTCGCCGGTCTGGCGAGGTCAGCCCTGCCAGTCGATGGCGAGGTCGACCTCACTGTTGCTGGGCGAGGCCGACCTTGTCAGCAACTGGCGAGGTTAACCTTGCCCCACCCTTGGCGAGGTTCGACCTCGCCAGTTGCCGGCGAGGGGTCATCCTCGCCGTCGCTGGCGAGGCTCAGCCCCGCCGGCAACTAGCGAGGCTAACCTTGCCACGCCAGTTGTCGGCGGGGCCGAGCCTCGCCAGCGACTGCAAGGACAACCCCTCGCTAGAGGTGGGGCAAGGTCGACCTCGCCAGTTGCCGGCGAGGTCTGCTTCGCCCAACAACAGCGAGGTTGACCTCACCAGTGGTCGGCGGGGCTGACCTCGCCGGCCAGAGGTTGAAGATGAAGGGAAAAAAAAAAGAAAAGGAAACGAAAAAGAAAAACTAAAAAATTCGAAAAAATAAAAAATAATATTAAAAAATTAGTTTGGGGTAAAATTATCACATGTGTACCAGTTTTGGATTTTGGTGGTCAAAAAAATAATTCGGGTTAAAATTATCACAGATGTACCAGTCTAGGATTTTTTGTGGTCAAAAAAATAATTTGGAGTAAATCTGTCATAAGTGTACCAGTTAGGGATTTTTCGTGATATTAACCCAAAAAAAAATTTCTTGTTAATCTTAACGCGATTGCGGCCTCCTCTTTATAAAAATAAATAAATGAACACCAACAAATTTCTCATTAAAGCTTTTAATCGAAAGACTATATTGAGAAAATGGGTTCAAGCAGTTAAGTAATATATACTTTTAACTGAGTATATATTACACTATAATATATATCACCATTATGGGTATCATTGTTTTACTAAAAATAATGTTAACATATTCTTAAAAGTCCAGAAAATTGTATAAAAAGTGGAAGTATTATCGAAACCACGCAATATACGTGTAGAGTTAGATTTTGGAGAACTTTTAATAGATAAAGGATTTGCAAACAGACAAATTTTTAATATTATTCATTTTATTCGCAGATTCGATAAATTCTAGTGGGACATGAGGTATTAGGATTAGGACTCATGCAAAAAATATAATCCATTGTTTAAATACATCAAACGAATGATGTCTGACATCAAACAACGAGTGATTTGTTTAGAAATTTCAATTAGCTCATGTTCATTAGCGATTTATTCACTGAAAATAATCAACTACTGTATAGTTTTGTTCGGGGAAAAATACCAAAAAAGTTCTAAACCTTTTGCATTGATGCCAATTTAGTCCTAAATATTTTTTTGGTGTCAATTCAGTCTTAAACCTTTTGCATTGTCCTAAACCTTTTTTTCGTGTCAACTCAGTCCTAAACTTTTTGCATTCGTGCCAATTCAGTCATAAATCTTTTGTTTTTGTGTCAATTCAGTTCTTCCGGCGAATTTTGGACCGATTTTACTAACGTGGACGTCGATCGATCGCTGGCGCTGATGTGGACAACTTTAATAATATTTTAATATTTTTTGAATTTGTTTTCTTTTTCCCCTCCTCTCCTCAAGTCGATAGTCGAACCGGCGACCGGCCGGAGCCTAGAGGCCGGCACCGGCGAGGTCGACCTCGCCGGCCATTGGTGAGGGCGGCCTCACGCTGGGCGAGGCCCGACCTCCCCATATCCGGCGAGCCCTGACCTCCCCAGATCCAACGAGGTCATGCCTCGCCCAACCGCCGGCGAGGCTAGACCTCCCCAAATCCGGCGAGGCCCGATCTCGCTAGATCCGGCCAGGTCGTGCCTCGCCCAGCCATGGCGAGGCTTGCCTTCGCCGTCACTGGCGAAGGCGAGCATCGTCGGCAGCTGGGCGAGGCCCGACCTCGCCGTATCTGGCGAGGTCGAGCCTCATCGACGGCTGGGCGAGGCACGACCTCGCCGGAACTAGCGAGGTCGGGCCTCGCCCAGCCATGGCGAGGGTCGCCTTCGCCGTCGCTGGCAAGGGCGAGCCTCGCCCAGCACGAGGCTGCCCTCACCAGTGGCCGACAAGGGTGAGCCTCGCCGACGTTGACCGAAGGAGGAGAGGGGAAAAAAACAAAAGAAAAAAATTAATAAATATTAAAATATTATTTAAGTTGTCTACGTTAGCGCCGGCGATCGATCGACGTCCACGTCATCAAAATCCGGCCAAAATTGATCGAAAGAACTGAATTGGTACAAAGATAAAAGGTTTAGGACTAAATGGGCACCAAAAAAAGGTTTAGAACTTATCGCGACCGACCTCCCGCCTTTTATCGGCAACATGCAAAAAAAGGGAGGTTCGTCTGGTACACACTAAGTCTAAGTTCGGGACTTAACTTGGGCTCTCCCAAGCCCATACCACATCGCGACTTAGGGTTTAAGTTTTTTAACCTGCAATTGGTTTTTCATCAGGAGTCGCCACTAATCAATTTGGGGTGGGTTGATTAGAAACCTAAATAGCATGATGGGAGAATCACCCTATTTCTACGAACCAGAGATTAAATGAGTTCGGGGACTTGGTTACACTAGTTAGATAACTAATGCTCTTTCGGTACCTTTTTACCCTGTTCATTTCTGAAAACATTTGTTAGGCAATTTGGATTAATTTTAGGACCTTTCTCCTAACATGTGAGGTGATCAAACGAATGCATAATCATAAACGATTAGCAGTCAAAAAAAATATACAGCCTAAGGTTCTAGCCCTAACTAAGTCAAATGACATTCGAAACACAACTACTCATGTAATTACATTTTAATTAAAAACATGCATAATAATAACAAAACAGTAGAAAAAATAACATGCAAAATAATACTACATAACCCTATAGGCTTATCTAATTTAAACATGGCAATTTATACAATTATAACAACATGCATAATAATACAACAATAAATTAAAACAATCGGATATATCACATAATTTAAAAAAGGAAAGAAATAAAAAAAAGAAAATACGGAAGAAGAAAAAGAAAAAGAATTAATTTTTTGAATAAAATAAAATATAGTAATATAAGATTAAAATTGGATCGGGTCAGCGGATCCGGATTGGTCGGATCCGACCCAGGGCGTTGACCCGAGTCGGGTCAGGTCGGTTGATCCGAGTCGGGTCAACCCCGCATGCACAAACACGCGGGGACACCGACGGAGCCAAAATTGGCCTTCCGCCGGCCGACCCAGAACGGTACTGATTAAAATTTAGTCTCTAGGGATCACCACCAAGCTTCACCACCCGCCTACATCGCCGTCCAACCGCCTACTCGTCGGCCAGCGACCGAATCAAAATCGGCCTCGTTGAGACATTTCGTCAAACACCTGACGTGCGTGACCAAAACAGAGACGTTTTAGCCTGTTCCGAGGCCCCGTCGTCCTCTGGTGACCTGTCCTTACCTTCGGAGACAACGTACGAACGGCGAGGGACAACAATATGGGCCGGGACTCGCGCGAAACGGCCGGCGCAAGTCCCAGCCAAACCGTATAGAAAAATAGAGCAAAACAGGGCAGTCGGGACCTGGGGGAGGCTCACGATCGACGGTGCGTTTGGGGACTTCCGGCTGGTCAAGGGGGCATTGGCGAGGCGACGGGCTTCCTTCTCACGGCCTGAGGACTCTCGGTTTGCTCTCTCTCTCTCTCTCTCTCTCTCTCTCTCTCTCTCTCTTCTCTCTCTCTTCTATCTCTCCCTGTTTCTCTCTCTCTGACCGACCGGGCCTCTCTCTCTCTCTGTTCGGCTTATATAGCAAGGCGACAATGCGTCTCACTTGCTCTTGCGTGTGCTGACGATGGCCTACACCGGCCTACTCTGCCCTGCGACTTTTGTGGCCACTTAGGCCGGTACAGGGGGCCGGTTCTGTGATGGACAAAGAAACAGGGAGAAGAGAGGAAGGAGGAGATAAGGGAGGCCGGATTTTCGGGGAGGACGGGACTAGCCATTAATGCCAGTCCCGGTGGCGTGCTTCCCTGGCCATCTTCTGTCATGATAAGGACGGCGCGGAGGCGCTCGGCTGTTCATCGCCTACGGCAGCAAACAGAGGAGAATAGGGGAAGAGAAAGGGACAACCGGCGGGGGAGAAGAAGGAAGCTAGGCTGGGGCAGGCCCAGCCGCGTAGGGAGAAAAAGAAAAGAAAAAAAGGCGGGCTGGGCCCGCGTGGGGGGAGAAAGAAAAAAAAAGAAAAAGGGCCTAGGCCCGTGCGAGGGGGAAAAAGAAAAAGAAAAGGGCCGGGTTGACCTGACCCAACTCGAAATTTTTTTAAAATTTTTTTAAATTTTTTTGAATTAATTTTTTAAAAAAAGTTCTAATAGACCCTGTTAATATAAATGTGCCTAATTTCTATATACAATGCATTTAAATTGAAGTATTTTTTTGTTTTAGGAATTAAAGAAAATTAACTCCTAAATTTGTGTAATTAATTTTGAGTAAATTAAAATAGGTCTCAACAGCTGCTCCTCTTTGAAGGTGAGCTCACAGAATTTGAGCTTGCAGAGATTACATTTAAAGATAAAATGACACCTAAATTTGACCCATGCATGCTCAATGAATGCTATTTTTGGCGAGACTGTGAGTCTCATTTTTTATGATGCAATAAAATGATGCGTGCTAAAGCAAATAAAAACATACCTGGGGTTACTTACCTTGCCGAAGGGTAGAGTAATTTCAGATAGTTGATATTGTGTGTCGAAGACACGAACCTGTCTTCGATCTCCTTGACGGGAAAATGGTTTATCTAGGACCCAAACCTATCTTCAGTCGCCTTGACGGGAATTGCTTCTGTCTAGGACCCGAACCTTTCTTCGGTCTCCTTGACTAAGGAAATCGTTTGCCTAGGACCCGAATCTATCTTCGGTTGCCTTGACTTGATTTCATTTGTCTTAGACCCGAACCTATCTTCGGTTGCTTTGACTAGGGAAATCGCTTGCCTAGGACCCGAACCTATCTTCGATCGCCTTAACTGAATTTCGTTTGTCTAGGATCAAAATCTTTTTTCGGTCGCCTTGACGAGGGATTTCACGAAATATCCGGATTACACTTCAGATAATCGAGAAGAGGTGACCGAGAAACGCTTGGAACTGACCAGAGGCGCCTAACGGCTTTGCTGAATAGAGGATCGGTCCAATGTTCAAGGGGTACATGGGGGTCCTCGCCTAAGGATTTGATGGTTTGTCTGGTGGGTCCTCGCCAGCAGGTCTTGAAAAGACTCAAACAATAAGCACCTGGGGGTCCTCGCCCGAGAATTTGATAATTTGCCTGGTGGGTCCTCTCCAACAGGTCTTGAAAAGACTCAAATAATGAGCATCTGGGAGTCATCGCCCAAGAATTTGATGGTTTGCCTGATGGGTCAGTCCCATGCTCAGGAGGAGTACCATAATAATCGTAGGTACATAGATTTTTGGAACTGGGCATGGGTAGAATATACTTACCTGAACATATTCCTGTCTCTTAAGGGCATGTCTCCTATCAGATAAGTTTTTTTTGCAAAGACATATGCATTCATCCGAGAAATAGACAACTAAGGCTATTCTAGAATATCGTATGAAATATTTTGACCGCAAGTCAATATGCTTTTCTTTTTCAAAGGAACACCCGGTTTACCCCTTGGGTAGTTTGAAAAGAATTCTGATGAAATACTCAAGGTTTCTTACCCGGAGATTTGATGCATCATTTACTTAATAATCGACCTTTTTCGGGGCATCTCTCTTGGAATGATAATAAGGGCTTCTCCAGCACCCGAATTTTCGTGTTCTATCACTGGGGGTTAAAACTCTGAGCTGTTAAAGACAATTAGCACAAACATGTGTGCATTCATCAAGGATAGACAAGTTAGGCTATTCCAGAATGTGTATTTGAAAGTTCATGCATGATGATTTTTGCTATGTTTGCATCACCAAACATCCACCAAGGGTAATTATCAATCAAGACAATTGTTGACACCTAAATTTTGACGCATCATTTAATGTAATTTGCATAAAAATTAGGGATTACATTTTTAACCCCTAAATAAAAATATTTAAATTGCATAACATATAGTTTAAATTCATTGCATTTTTGCATCGGACCGGCGGTGAATGAACAAGCTTAAATTTCATCGAATGGGACTCGGCTCGCTTGAAATGCAATAGGCCGGGAATTATAAGTCAAACGGGCTCGGTTGTTTTAATTTGAACTTAATTCAGCCCATTATCATTAATTAATTCAGCCCATTTAAATTAAAGCCCAAGCTTAAGCCCATTAGGACTAGAGAGCCCATCTAATTGACATAGATTAAGGTTATATATACTTCATTAGGTCAGAATTTTTGAGGGGACACGAAAATTTTTCAGATCAGAATTTTAGAGAAGGTGAGAGTGAGAGAGAGAGGAAGAGAAAGAAGTTGCGGCCACACGCCGAGCCCGACGCCGCCGCGTGGAGCCTCCCCGCCCCGCGCCTGCCGCCTGCCGCGCGCTGCCGCCTACCGCGTGCTACGCCCGCCGCGCGCTCACCGCCGCGCCGGCCGCTCCCTGCCGCGCGCTCACCGCCGCGCCCGTCGTGTGGAGCTCCTCGCCGCGCGTGCTCAACGCCCGCCGCTTGCCGCGCGCTTCGTGCCGCCGCCTGCCGCGCCTGCTGCCGCCGCTTGCCGTGCCTGCTGCCGCCGCTCTCTGCTGTTGCCGCCCCATCCGGAGTCCACCTACGCCGTCGCTGCTCCCTGCCGTGTTTGCCGTGCGCTGCTGCCACCGCGTCTGCCGCTCGCCACCTGCTACCGCGCCTGCCGCCACGCTTGCCGTGCCCGCCGTGCTTGCCGTGTACCGCTTCCTGCCGCACCTGCCGTCGCTCCTTGCCGCGTCCGCCGTGCGCCGCTCCTGGCCGCGCGTCGCCACCGCTGCCGCTCCGCACCGCCGCTCCCTGTCGCGCGCCATCACGCCCTGTTGCCGCTGCCGCCGCTCCCTGCCGCGAGCCACCACGCCCCGACGCGTGCTGCTGCCTCCCGCCGTGCGCCACCGCGAGCCGCCGTCGCCCCGACACCGCATCACCGGTCCACCGCGAGCCGTTCATCCCGATCCGCAAGTTCGAATTTGGGAATTATCTGCAAATTAGGTAATTAGATATTATCTGATATTTTTCAGAATATTTAATTTACTAATTTGTGTGTTTGAATATTTCGTGAATATCGTGTGGAATATTAGATATATTAGGATAATTATCTGATATCTGCAATATTTTTAAAATATTCAAAATTAGGAAACTTTCCTAATTCAGCAACGTATCTGGACGACTATCCGACCTTATCCCCAAGGTACGATACGCGGCGATACGGAAAACCATTATCCTATCCATAATCACTTGGGTATGATAATGATTTTTATCTGCTTTCCAAATTTGAACGATTGACTTTCTGTCAATATCTATAACCCTATAGATATGACAGTCAGTTTGATTGCTTTGCCTAATCCGAGTTTGAAACGAATCTTGTGGATTGCGTGGCTATTTTAAATGTGGATGCTATCTCTGTTTAGATTATTTTTTCTTTTCAAATAAAAAAGAGAAAATTCAAAATATATCGGTTAGGATTTGAATTTGAGTTTTGCATGTTTAGGAATCCTAAATATATCTAGACGATAGAGTAATTATTTAATTTAAATTAGGATTTGAGATAATCTATTTCCTAGTTTAAATTAAGTAATTTTCTAACTTTAATAGATTATTTAGGTTATTTTTTATTCCGAATTTTCATGAAAATCCCAAAAAAGAATGAATTGTTTTATGGCAGATTAGGATAGATTACATTCTTAATTTAAGTAATTTATTATTTCGAATTTTAACAAAAATCCCAAAAATAAATCATGTTAGGACATATTAGTTCATCATAGGTCGCACGTTAATTTAGGCATATTTTTATTCCGAATTTCATCAAAAAAAATACCAAAAATAAATCATTTGCCCGTCATCAGAATTAGGTCACATCGTCGCATGACATATAGTTTGCATGTTAGGTTGCATTATTCGCGTGTCAATTCTTGTACGTCATTGCACGTAGGTTAGCTTTCATTTAAATAAGTGAAAATCAAAAAATGTGGAGTGAACTGCTTGTTAATTAGAAATCATATTAGGTTGTTGATGTGATTTTCTAGCTAACAATACAGATGCTTACGTTGCTTCGAGGTAAGTAATTCTTCCAAACTTGTAATTTATTCAATGCTTTCTTGGGTGTTAAATTGGTGGTTTGCGCACCCGCATGAACACCTCACATGTTAGTGACTAAGTTAAAATGGATCCAGTCTGCTTGCCAGAATAATTTTGAAAAGAAAAGGTACCGAAAGGGCGTTAGACTAGATCTAGCGTAATCAAGTCCCCGGGCTTAGAATCTCTGGTTCGTAGGAATAAAACATATCTCCCTATGTTTTATTTAGGTTTCTAATCGACCTACCACAAATTGATTAGTGGCGACTCCAAGCATGAAAACATTTGCATGTTAAAAACTTAAACCCAAAGTTGCGAATTGATAGGGCTTGGGAGGGCTCGAGTTAGGTTTAGTCCTAATAATCCATTAGCCTGAGAGAGGAATTTTTAGGTCGCGACAGCTTGGCGACTCCGCTGGGGAATTGAGTTAAAACTCTTAGTGGACTTAGGCCAGTTTTTCTTTTTTTAAAAAAACAAATATTTTTGCTTGGCAGCGAGGATCCCAGGTACGTCCCTAACATTTTAGGTGTTAAATGTTTTTGCAGAATGGGAGGTATAAGGGGAGGCGTGATTGTTAACCCTTGTTTTGCAGGGAGGTGTTGAATGAATGGTTTATTTTATGCACGAAGCGCTGTATGATATAACCTGTTGTGCATGCCTTACATTTACACTACACCGCACACACCACCCGCTGCCGGACCTGGGCGGCACAGGTTTAGGATGGTACTAAGAAAACGGACACCTCGACCACACCCGTGTGGTATAGGTCGCCTTTCTTGGTCCCGAAAGTTCTTTCATGGTGTCATTGAATACCTACCACGGTTGCACCCTTTGCAACCCGGGTCGGCTCTTTGACTAAGCCGGAGTCAGGGGAATCCCAGCCTAACCACCACCATGACTGGTTTAGCTCGGTAATCCTCGTGTCTCCATTTTGCAAGCCAGAGTCTAGGTAGAAATCGAACCTCACGTTTCATGCGCATGTCTATGTGATTGCCATCATTCTACCGGGTGAAGTAAGATTTCTAAACCTTTATCTCGCAATTTATTTATGTTTCGTCTTTTTCTTTGGTCGGTCCATGACATTAGGTCGGTCGCGAGTCTTGGTCTATACACTATGGGAGGGGCAGACATCCGGATTCTTGATGCTCCTAAGGACGAGCTCCGTGCCTGGTGGAATCTACTCAGTCCGACCAACCGCAAGCTAGTTGAGGGCCACATCGGGAGGCTCCTCCCCCTTCTGGAGGTCAAAGTCCGTACCGGCCTCGTTCTAGCATTAGCGCACTTCTGGTGTCCTGAGACTTCTACCTTTATATTCGGTAAGCACGAGCTCACCCCGACCTTGGAAGAATATAGCGTGCTCATTGGAAAACCATTGGAGTCAGATTTAGTCACACCACCTTTGGGAATTGATTCTACTTTAATGTTGGCTGAATTTTTGAATGTCGGAAAAGATGAATTGGGAAAAGTGTTAAAAGCAAATCGTGGCACATGCCCATTTTCATTCCTGAGTCAGTGTTTTGAAAAAGCTACATCTTTTCAAAAAGGCAGAATCTTTTTGCTAGCATTTTTCGGATTCGTGATTTTTCCTTACTGTAAGAATGCATGTGATCCGACAATCGCATGGTTGGTCCAACAGGTCTGTCTTGAAAAGAATTTTATCAACACCATTTTAGCCGAGACTTTCATTTCCCTCACTAAATTTAAGCAACATATTGACAAAACTTTTCATGCTCCCCTCGAACTTTTGCAAATCTGGTTTTTGTCTCACATAAAAGGGTGTGGCGATTTACTCTCAATATCCGAGCTTAGTGATTCTAGCCATCCCGTTTTAAGGTACAAAGAAAAATAAGGGGGTGCACCCGATTATCATTACTCTGAATGGATTATTTTCATGAAAAACGCTAGACCCCAAGGTTTCCAATGGCATGCTAACTGGTTCAAAGTCGAGGAAGCTCGGCTTACATGTAATGGTATTGGGCCGGTTCCACTATTGGGTTTCACCGGAGCAATTGAATACTACCCCGCCAGAGTGTCTCGTCAGTATCAGATTCTCCAAGGGCTCCCTCCAGCGTTACAACCAGAACTCCTCCAAGTCGACTTCGCCGATGATGATAAAGACCACGAAGCGACCGTAGCCCAGCTCAACAAAATGTGGAAGAAGTGTCGTGTGTTAAAGATAGCTCGACCCGAAGGAGAACTAAAGGGAGAGCAGAAGTCCTATTTCGCGACGACCCAGTACATTCGTCGGCACAGAATCCCGCGGGATTTGCTCCCGAAGATACCCAAGGTGCCTCTCAAGTCTGCCAATCGCTCAGAGAACAATCGCCTCAAAAGGAAGGCCGAAGAAGCTGAAGAAAAGGCATCCAAGATAACTCGAGCTTATGAGCAATTGAAGAAGGAAGTCGCCTCCCATATGTCTATAGATCAAGCTAAATAAAAAGCTCGAAGTTCTTTTCTCATTTCAGTTTCAGTTTTTAAAATTTGTTTAGGAATTGAGTCATTTGTCTTTATATTCAGTTCAATTTCAAGTCATTAATTGGTGTAAAAATTTTCGCCATTTCAATAAAGAGGTCCTTTCAATTCAAAGCGATTAGACCAATGTCATGGATTGGCGTATCATTTTGCTTCACGCTCATGTATGCCTGTTTCGTTTGCAAATTAGGTAGCTACGGACCGATCACGTTCGCCCATTCGTACACGGTCGAGAGCCAGAATGGCCGATCAAACCGACTTGCAAGAGCGTGTTATTGGTGTGGAAGACCAGATCAAGCAACTTGTCATCGCGATGCAACAAATGCCCGCTGAGATCAAAGCTCTCCGGTCGGTTCCTGTTTCGACACCCCTCGAAGCGTCTGTCCCAAAGCAGAAAATCAGAAAAAGTGTCGATGTTGACGGAGATGACGATATTCCTGATTTAGAAGATGACCCCGTCCAGATCATCGTCAACAAGGACAAACCTGATGAACGGGTCAATAAACTTGAAGAAAGAGTGAAACAGCTGGAAGGTTCGCAGGATTCACCTTCAATCGATCTGTCCCTGTACTCACAGATCAAAATCCCAAAGAAGTTCAAAATGCCGAATTTCGACAAGTACAATGGCACCACATGTCCAAAAGCCCACCTACAGCTCTATCACGTGCAAATGACTTCGTACGTTGATAACGAACTCCTGATGATCCATGCCTTTCAAGTAAGTTTGACGGGTCCTGCTTTGAGCTGGTATCTCATGAAGAAGATAAATGGCCTCAAAACTTGGAAGGAAGCCAGTGAAGCATTCTTGAAGCAGTATAGATTCATAACGGACATCATTCCTACCCGTGATGATCTCGAACGCGCCCAGATGAAAAAGACTGAGTCCTTCAAAGACTATGCTATCAAATGGAGGAATTTAGCTGCTCAGGTTGTCCCAGAACCCATAGACAGTGAGTTAAAGAGGATGTTCGTGAAAACTCTCCCGTTCGAATACCGTAATCGAATGGTTGCCATTCCGGCTGACAACTTCAACCAACTCATCCCCATGGGCGAACAAATTGAAATAGGGCTGAAAGATGGATGGTTTGTCGAGCCGCCCTCCTCGACCAGAAGATTTGGTGCGAGAAAAGAGAAAGAACCGGCAGCTGAAGTGAATGTGGCTTATAACCAACCGAGCCGGCGGAATGCTAACTCCGCCCCAGCAATCCAAGTAGTAGAAGCTCAGCAACAAAACTCGGGTCGTCAACCTTTTCAGAGGAGGAACAACAAGAGGCAATTCACTCCCCTCCCCGGATCGTTGTCTCAAGTGTTGACAGTGCTCCAGAAGAAAGGTTTGCTTACTACTGAGCCAAAGCGGCCCAATCCTGAGCGGTTCTATAACTTCGACCCGTCAAAGAAATGTGATTATCACATGGGTGAGCTGAGACACTCAACCGATGATTGCTATGCCCTCAGGCACCGAATCCAGAACCTTCTAGATACGAAGGTTTTCTCATTTCAGCCTGCTAAGCCGAATGTTCAGAACAACCCACTCCCTGATCACGCAGGCAATGTAAATGCCATATTTAGCTTTGATGCTGGTCGAATCAAGAATGTTAAGGTGTATACCACCGACGTCTATGGTGAGTTAGTGAAAGCCGGTTGTTACCTAAGTAATGAGGACCTGCCCCTGGCTCTCCTAAAAGAAAGAATCTCAAGAATGGTAGAAGCTGGGATGATTGTTTATGCTGACCACACTGGCATCGTTTCCACTATCTCCGAAGTGGTTATTAATTGGGAGGAGGAGTTTGCTACATTGAACACCAGGAGCGACAAGGGCGACCCTCTGCTTGAAGACATGCCTCCGCTTGAAGACGCGTCTGATAACGAGGAGATCGTAGTAAGCACGCCTACAGCTAATGAAGGGATAGTGATCGAGATACCTCAGCCGTATGAGTACAGTGACAATAAGGCAGTCCCTTGGTCCTACAGTCTCGATGTCGACTTGGTTACCAGATCCGGGCGTTCCTATGGCCAAGCTAATGCTCAACCTGCAAAACTTGTTACTGATGAAGAAGCCAAGGAATTTCTAGCTGTGATTAAGGCTAGCGAGTACAACATAGTTGAACAATTGCGCAAGCTGCCCGCGCAAATCTCTCTACTTGAGCTGCTCCAGACATCTGTCAAGCATCAGAAGGCCTTAATGAAGGTGTTGAGTGAAGTCCACGTGCCAGAAATGATCGATCATGACAAATTAGAGGAATTTGTGGGCTCTATACTCCTCAAGGACCTCATAGCCTTTTCAGATGAAGAGTTCCCTCTAGAAGGGAGGGGGCATACCAGGGCACTCTATATTTCCGTCAAATACAAGGCCTCACATGTTGCCCGGGTACTCATTGACAACGGATCAGCCCTGAACATCTGTCCTTTGGCGACTTTACACCGCCTTAAGATAAATCCTTCTAGGATAAGTTCTGCAAGAACCTCCGTACGAGCCTTTGACGGAACGAAGAAAGAAGTGATGGGAGAAATCTACCTTGACATACAGATAGGACCAACAATATTCAATGTCCTATTTCAAGTTATGGACATTCCCACTGCATTCAATTTTCTGTTGGGACGTCCATGGATTCATACTGCCGGAGCTGTGCCATCCAGTCTACATCAGATGGTGAAGTTCGTCGTGGAAAGAAAGTTGATCACAGTTCACGGTGAAGAAGAGCACCCAATCTACCACGCAGTGGCTATCCCCTATGTTGAGCCTGATTGCAAAATAGAATCGAGCTACCAGTCGCTGGAACTCGTATCAACCATACATGCTTCTAGAGGATCGTCACCGCCTATTCCCGAGGTGTCAAATGCTGCAGTCATGGTTGGCAAAGTAATGATGTCCCATGGCTTTACTCCAGGTGAAGGCCTTGGTAGGGATGGTCAAGGTATCCGCCAACCAGTGGAAGTTTCTCAGAGGCCCCGCATTACTGGGTTGGGATACCTGGGGTCAAGTGAGCCGAATAATGTGGCACGTGGACGTGGACGTGGTCGAAGTCAAGTTCGAAGAAATGGTCAAAATAGATTGCGATCCGAAGAAGAGCCAAATGGTGAAGAACGTGGGCGTGATAGGTTGCTTCCACACATCCGCACCACATTCCCGGGCCCTGCAAGAATGATGCATGAAGAGAAAGAAGTGATTGACACTTTGGGGCAACCAAGCGGCAAGTTCGATTATTACGTGAAATACTCAGCACCCCCGAGTTTCTATGTTGACCCCAGTGACATTATCCCGGATGGATGGGGAGGTATGGATGATTCGACATCTCTAGTGACAGAAGATTCGGATGATGCAATGGAGGGAATCACTGCCCTGTTCGATAATTTCTTAATTGGAGCCATCGAGGAAGGACCGTTGAAGGGAATGGGCATTGGCCCGCAAGAGTAACACATTTACCTTTTTCGCACACTCCTCTACGCGGGAATTTTTACTGCTTTTTAGGACTTGCCCTGTCTCGGGAGCTGCTTTTTAGTACTTTTCATTTCTAGGGTTTGATTGTTGCAATTTCCATTCCAATAAATGTAATTCATTTGGTGATAATCAATAAAATTGCAAGTAATTTTCGTTTTGAGGGCATGTTGAGGTACATCAAACCAGCCCGGTGATGATATCCAACCGATAAAATAAAATATAGTCCAAGGAGAATTCTGAGGCCTGGGCTTCTTCATGCTTCCTCGTGTTAAAACCTTTTTGAAAAGAATTTCAAAAAAATCAAAAATCATCAATCAAAATCAAAATACACTGTTTAGCCCTGTTTGTCCTACTGAACCCCCTACTTTATGTTTCAGGGGCAATTTTGTGACACGTAAGGGTATGGGAATGGTCCAATCTGATGAATTATGTGCCACCGAACCTGATCTCGATGACACCAATGAACACGAAGATTCCTCGGACCTTCAACGTGATCTAGAGCATCATGAAAGACCTAAAGTCCTAACGGTAGACCAAACTATTACCGTCAACTTGAGTGATTCCGGAGAACCCAAAGAGGTGAAGATAGGGGCAACCCTTCCCGAAGGTGAAGCTAAACGCCTGGTCCAACTGTTGAAGGATTACCAGGATATCTTTGCCTGGTCGTATGTCGATATGCCGGGTCTAGACCCTTCTATCGTGGAGCATAGTCTACCTACTAATCCAGACATGCCGCCCAAGAAACAGAAGTTGCGAAGGACCAAGCCTGAACTTTCCAAGAAAATAGAGGAGGAGGTCATGAAGCTCTTGAAAGTGGGATTCATCGAAGTCACCCAATACCCCAGCTGGGTGGCTAATATTGTGCCAGTCATGAAGAAGGATGGTCGAGTTCGGGTTTGTATTGACTATCGCGATCTAAACAAGGCCAGTCTTAAAGACGATTTCCCATTGCCACATATAGACGTTTTGGTGGACAGTACTGCAGGGTTCGAGCTGTTTTCCTTCATGGATGGTTTCTCGGGTTATAATCAGATAAAAATGAAGGACGATGATAAGCAGAAAACGGCGTTCATCACTCCTTGGGGGACATTCCACTATAAGGTCATGCCCTTCGGCCTTAAAAATGCCGGGGCAACATATCAACGGGCAATGGTGACGCTCTTCCATGATATGATGCATAAGGAGATTGAGGTTTATGTCGATGACATGATCGCCAAGTCTAGACCTGGGAAGAGTCACGTCGATACTTTGAAGAAATTATTCGAGAGGCTCCGTGAGTTTAAGCTCCGTCTCAATCCAGCAAAGTGCGTATTCGGAGCAACCTCGGGTAAATTACTTGGATTTATAGTAAGCAGTAAAGGCATTGAAATTGACCCCTCCAAAGTAAAGGCTATATGTGAATTACAACCCCCGTCGACCGTGAAAGAAGTGCGAAGTCTCCTGAGTAGATTGAATTACATATCCCGTTTTATTTCTCAGCTCTCAGCAACTGCTAAGCCATTCTTCAAACTCCTAAGAAAGAATGCTCAAGTAAAATGGGACGATGATTGTCGGGAAGCGTTTAATGAACTAAAGCAATACCTGATGAAACCACCAGTGCTAGTCCCACCAATGCCGGGCCAGCCTTTGATCCTTTACCTCACAATTCATAGTGAGTCTTTAGTTGCGATGCTAGCCCAGGAAAGTCCTGAAGATGGAAAAGAGCGAGCCATTTATTACTTAAGCAAGAAGTTCACTGTCTCGGAGTTGAATTATTCTGAAGCCGAGAAGACTTGCGCTGCGCTAGTATGGGTGCTCCATAGGCTGCGACAATATACACTGCATCACCAGACTTTGCTGGTGACTGAGAACGATCCCATTAAGTATTTACTTGATCAGCCAGCTTTGGTAGGAAAGTTAGCCAAGTGGCAGATTTTAATTTCAGAGTTTGATATCCAGATGAAGCCACAGAAGTCAGTTAAAGGTCGAATAATTGCTGATGTGTTAGCTGAAAATCCTGGAGTCCCTGATGATGATAGATATTCTCCAGAAGATCGCATTTTGGTAATAAAGGAAGATACATGGACCATGTTTTTCGATGGAGCTGTAAACTTGGCCGGTTCCGGCACTGGGGCAGTTTTAATATCCTCAGATGGGCAACATTATCCAGTAGCAGCAAAGTTGGTGTTCCCCTGTACCAACAACATAGTCGAGTACGAAGCTTGCATCCTCGGACTCCAAGCCGCAGTGGAAATGGGAATAACCAAGTTAAAAGTGTTTGGTGATTCTGCTTTGATTATTCTCCAAACTGTGGGAGAGTGGAAGACGAGAGACACCAAACTAGTGCCGTACCATGAATACCTCGAAGAAATCATAGAGGAATTCGAACACATCTCTTTTGAGTACTTATCGAGGTCTCATAATCAGTTTGCTGATGCGCTAGCTGCGTTATCATCCCTGTTGCAAGTGATTGATGGGTTAGAGGTAGAACCCTTGAAGATCGAAGTCTTGACAAAACCAGCCTACTGTATGGTTGTGACCGAAGAACCTGATAAAAAGCCATGGTATTACGATATCATGAGTTACATCCAGAAACAAGAATTTCCTGAGAGAAGCACCCCGGCTGACAGGAAGTACATAATGAAGATGGCTTCAAAATTCTTTGTTAGTGGTGAAAAGCTGTACAAAAGATCATATGATTCAATCCTATTGAGATGTGTGGATGCGGTTGAAGCTACCAGAATCATGCAAGAAGTACACGATGGGATATGTGGTCCACACATGAATGGCCACATGTTAGCTAAGAAGATTATGAGGTTGGGTTATTATTGGCTCAGTCTTGAGAGTGACTGCATCCAACATGTTCGAAGATGTCATCGTTGTCAGGTTCATGGGGATAAAATAAATGTTCCCCCGACAGAATTACATCAGCAGTCTGAGCCATGGCCCTTTTCAATGTGGGGCATCGATGTGATTGGCCCGATTAATCCCAAGGCATCAAATGGACACCGATTTATCTTGGTCGCGATTGACTATTTCTCTAAGTGGATTGAGGCGTCATCTTATGCAAACGTCACCGCAAAGAATGTTGTAAAATTCATCAGGCGGGACATAGTCGCTCGCTATGGTGTCCCTGAGGCTATTGTCACTGACAATGGGACAAATTTGAACAACAAGTTCATTGATCAGTTGTTCAACGAGTTCAAAATCCGGCACCTGAATTCATCTCCCTATCGTCCACAGATGAATGGAGCAGTTGAAGCCGCCAACAAGAACATCAAGAAGATCTTGGCCAAAACGGCTGAAAACTATCGTGACTGGCATGAAAGGTTGCCATTTGCGCTAATGGCGTATCGAACTTCGATCCGAACCTCTGTCGGAGCAACCCCTTTTTCATTGGTGTATGGCATGGAAGCAGTCCTACCCGTCGAAGTAGAGATCCCTTCCTTACGAGTATTGTCTCAAGTGGAGTTGTCCGAGGCAGAATGGATGCGACAAAGGCATGAGCAGTTAAACCTAATTGATGAGAAGCGATTGAGAGCCATTTGCCACGGTCAAACCTATCAGCAGAGGATAGCTAGATCCTTCAATCAAAAGGTGCGTCCAAGACACTTCGAGGTAAATGATCTAGTCCTAAGGAAGGTACTGCCAGTCTTTCCTGTTCCTGGAGGAAAATTTGCCCCAAACTACATTGGTCCGTATGTGGTTAAAAAGGTGCTTCCCGGAGGTGCCCTGATTCTCGCAGAAATGGATGGTCGTGAGTTTTTCACTCCTGTTAATTCTGATGCTGTGAAGATATATTATCCCTGATAAGATCTAACATTTTTGCGGTGAAAGTTTTCAAGTGTTTGGTTTTATATTTCGAATTGCAAACATTTCACTTATGAATAAATGAGTTCAATCAATTTAAAGATGGAATGTCTGCCTTGGCTTAAAATTGTGCTTGATCATTTTGTTAGTCTACATTATCAATTTCAAAAGGGGAATCTATTTATACAATATGATAACTCATGTGGAATGAATTGAATGTGTTGAATGAGGTACATCGGGATGATGAAAGGCAAGCCATATCCTATACACAGTCCCGTGCACTAATCCCCAGTGAGTTGAGTGGAAAAATTCCATATCTGCAAGGTAAAGGGTTATCTCGCGAAAGGTACGACAACTGAAATGACGAGAGGCGGTTCATTTCTCTATCCCAAACACTACAGGTTATCCATTGTTTCGCCACTTTGAGCCTAAACACTTGGAGAAATTCATTCAAATTACCCCTGTCAAGAACCACCCCACATCGGGGCAAACTGGAGGTAAGTCAGCGTCATAAGGTGAAAAATGAGTAGAAATTTTCATGCTCTCACTTGCATCAATCTTCGAGTGTTGCTTTTTCAGATGAATTCACGTAAAGTTCAAGTGCCTTAGGATGACGAAGAGCATTTCTTTCTCTATCCTATACACACTTTATCCTTTGTTAAGCCCAATTGAGCCTGCAAATTCATTTCTTAAACCCAGTTGGTGATCATCCCCCACACTGGGGCAAGGCAAAAGTCATCATTGTTCAAGCAGCATATCCGGAGCGCCGATAAAAGACGAAGACCCTGAGAGTCCAAATGTTAGTCATTCGGTCAAAACAAGCCAAAGTGTGACTGGCCAATATATGCATTGTAGACAGTGTGTGTCAAAAAAAAACTAGAGGGCATGAAAAAGCAGTGTGCCTGGTAAAAGCAAGGCCGATGCCCGTGAAAAAAAAAGAGAAGAAAAAATGGAGAAAAAGTGACGACTTTAGAAAATGTTGAGATGTGTCAAAGTCACAAAAATATCCAGAGTCTTAAGGAATCAAATGATGAATTCTTGAGGCCAATGGAGCATCTACCGAGAAGACAATCCCTAGTGAAAAAGAAGACCGGTGACAATGTCGAGATGATCACCAACTCTCACCCCAATTATACACATTTTGAGCCTTACGATCCATCCATTTCTCAACCCATGAGCCTAGCCTGCGTTACATCCCTTGCAAAGTCTCTTTAGATTAGGGCACTTGAACTAACGTAGAGTTTCTGATGTTTATAAGCTTAGCTCGAAGAAGTGCGAGCAAGTCCATTTCTATCTCATTTTGCAGGTTCTTGACTTGTAAACCCGAAGACAATTGCAGAGTATTTTCTTTCAATAGCCTTGACTCGAAGAGTCTCTTTTGCTAAGCCGTTGACCAAGCCCCATGTTACGGTCCTAACAAAGACCTCTCGGATTGGTAAAGTCGTACCGTTTGCGAGAATACTCAGACCCTTGTCAACATGATGGTGAGATGGAATGATTCTCCATAAATCAGCCTTTTCGATGAGAATGAGAGAAAGCCCTTTTGGACCGGAAGTCTCTCATTTAACATTTTCAAGATATCCGCTTGTGAGTTCGGATTATCTTATCATGATTTTCCCCCAGCGAAGTTTGTAATGCTGATTTGACAAAACCATCGTGCATGAAAATCAGTTGAAATCATAGTGCATGTGTATATGTGTTCTTGACAGTATGCGAATGCATATTACATGTTACTTGAAATCGTGTCTAACAGGAGACACGTCTTCAGAGTTAGAGATATCACCAGGTAAGTATATCTCTATCCCTAGGATGTCTATGACTATCTAGGTATTCCTAACCTGTTCAAGCAATTGTCAAGTCCCACATTTGATCATTTTTGCGAGCTTTAGATGCCTTTGATTGTGTTCAGGTGTCTATTGATCAAACCTTTTCAGGTACTTCTGATGATATCCAGGTACTTTGTCAAGGAACCCTTGAACACTCGGGCTAGCCCCTTTGTTCATCAAATCACAGATTTTCATACAATCTCGAGAATATTCCCCCGCTACTCGCCTATGAGCAGGTATAGGTGAAGCGGCCAAATCTTTACATATGAGCAGGTATATGTAAAGGTCGGAATATTCTTCTCAAATCTTAGGTATTCCCCCGCTACTCGCCTATGAGCAGGTATAGGCATGGCGGCCAAATCTTTACATATGAGCAGGTATATGTAAAGGTCGGAATATTCTTCCCAAATCTCAGGTATTCCCCCGCTACTCACCTATGAGCAGGTATAGGTGAAGCGGCCAAATCTTTGCATATGAGCAGGTATATGTAAAGATCGGAATATTCTCTCATTATCTCAGATATTCCCCCGCTACTTACCTATGAGCAGATATAGGTGAAGCGGCCAAATCTTTGTATATGAGCAGGTATATGTAAAGGTCGGAATATTCTCTCAACCCCAGGTGTTCCCCCGCAGTTCACTTATGAGCAGGTATAAGTGAAGCGGTCAAATCTTTGCATATGAGCAGGTATATGTAAAGGTCGGAATATCCTCTTGATTTCAAAAGTTTCCCCCGCAATTCACTTATGAGCAGGTATAAGTGAAGCGGCCAAATCTTTACAAACACCTATGGAGATGTATAGGTAGTTCGTAAAGATCGGAACTGTTCTCACGAATCCAGATGATGATTGGATACGTCGAGCTTTCTTCGTGTATTTTGACTTAACTGCAGATCACCGAAGTTCATCAATGTATATCAGGCAATACCTATGGGGCTGAGCCCATACATTTGCCAAAACAACATACAAGTTAAAGTTGTGCTTCGAATTACGTTATCGTTCATGTCAGGTAAGTAATTCCAGGTATGTTTTCTATGCAAGTCAGCATGCATCATTTTTTAATGCATTGTAAAATGGGACTCATAATCCCAACAAAAACAACATTCATTGCATTTGCATGGTTGAAATTTAGGTATCATTTAGTTTTTGAATGCAACCTCTATGAGCTCACCTTCAAAGAGGGGCAGCTGTTGACACCTAAATTTTGACGCATCATTTAGTGTAATTTACATAAAAATTAGGGATTACATTTTTAACCCCTAAATAAAAATATTTAAATTGCATAACATATAGTTTAAATTCATTGCATTTTTGCATCGGACCGGCGGTGAATGAACAAGCTTAAATTTCATCGAATGGGACTCGGCTCGCTTGAAATGCAATAGGCCGGGAATTATAAGTCAAACGGGCTCGGTTGTTTTAATTTGAACTTAATTCAGCCCATTATCATTAATTAATTCAGCCCATTTAAATTAAAGCCCAAGCTTAAGCCCATTAGGACTAGAGAGCCCATCTAATTGACCTAGATTAAGGTTATATATACTTCATTAGGTCAGAATTTTTGAGGGGACACGAAAATTTTTCAGATCAGAATTTTAGAGAAGGTGAGAGTGAGAGAGAGAGGAAGAGAAAGAAGTTGCGGCCACACGCCGAGCCCGACGCCGCCGCGTGGAGCCTCCCCGCCCCGCGCCTGCCGCCTACCGCGCGCTACGCCCGCCGCGCGCTCACCGCCGCGCCGGCCGCTCCCTGCCGCGCGCTCACCGCCGCGCCCGTCGTGTGGAGCTCCTCGCCGCGCGTGCTCAACGCCCGCCGCTTGCCGCGCGCTTCGTGCCGCCGCCTGTCGCGCCTGCTGCCGCCGCTTGCCGTGCCTGCTGCCGCCGCTCTCTGCTGTTGCCGCCCCATCCGGAGTCCACCTACGCCGTCGCTGCTCCCTGCCGTGTTTGCCGTGCGCTGCTGCCACCGCGTCTGCCGCTCGCCACCTGCTACCGCGCCTGCCGCCACGCTTGTCGTGCCCGCCGTGCTTGCCGTGCACCGCTCCCTGCCGCACCTGCCGTCGCTCCTTGCCGCGTCCGCCGTGCGCCGCTCCTGGCCGCGCGTCGCCACCGCTGCCGCTCCGCACCGCCGCTCCCTGTCGCGCGCCATCACGCCCTGTTGCCGCTACCGCCGCTCCCTGCCGCGAGCCACCACGCCCCGACGCGTGCTGCTGCCTCCCGCCGTGCGCCACCGCGAGCCGCCGTCGCCCCGACACCGCATCACCGGTCCACCGCGAGCCGTTCATCCCGATCCGCAAGTTCGAATTTGGGAATTATCTGCAAATTAGGTAATTAGATATTATCTGATATTTTTCAGAATATTTAATTTACTAATTTGTGTGTTTGAATATTTCGTGAATATCGTGTGGAATATTAGATATATTAGGATAATTATCTGATATCTGCAATATTTTTAAAATATTCAAAATTAGGAAACTTTCCTAATTCAGCAACGTATATGGACGACTATCCGACCTTATCCCCAAGGTACGATACGCGGCGATACGGAAAACCATTATCCTATCCATAATCACTTGGGTATGATAATGATTTTTATCTGCTTTCCAAATTTGAACGATTGACTTTCTGTCAATATCTATAACCCTATAGATATGACAGTCAGTTTGATTGCTGTGCCTAATCCGAGTTTGAAACGAATCTTGTGGATTGCGTGGCTATTTTAAATGTGGATGCTATCTCTGTTTAGATTATTTTTCCTTTTCAAATAAAAAAGAGAAAATTCAAAATATATCGGTTAGGATTTGAATTTGAGTTTTGCATGTTTAGGAATCCTAAATATATCTAGACGATAGAGTAATTATTTAATTTAAATTAGGATTTGAGATAATCTATTTCCTAGTTTAAATTAAGTAATTTTCTAACTTTAATAGATTATTTAGGTTATTTTTTATTTCTAATTTTCATGAAAACCCCAAAAAAGAATGAATTGTTTTATGGCAGGTTAGGATAGATTACATTCTTAATTTAAGTAATTTATTATTTCGAATTTTAACAAAAATCCCAAAAATAAATCATGTTAGGACATATTAGGTCATCATAGGTCGCACGTTAATTTAGGCATATTTTTATTCCGAATTTCATCAAAAAAAATACCAAAAATAAATCATTTGCCCGTCATCAGAATTAGGTCACATCGTCGCATGACATATAGTTTGCATATTATGTTGCATTATTCGCGTGTCAATTCTTGTACGTCATTGCATGTAGGTTAGCTTTCATTTAAATAAGTGAAAATCAAAAAATGTGGAGTGAACTGCTTGTTAATTAGAAATCATATTAGGTTGTTGATGTGATTTTCTAGCTAACAATGCAGATACTTACGTTGCTTCGAGGTAAGTAATTCTTCCAAACTTGCAATTTATTCAATGCTTTCTTGGGTGTTAAATTGGTGGTTTGCGCACCCGCATGAACATCTCACATGTTAGTGACTAAGTTAAAATGGATCCAGATCTGCTTGCCAGAATAATTTTGAAAAGAAAAGGTACCGAAAGGGCGTTAGACTAGATCTAGCGTAATCAAGTCTCCGGGCTTAGAATCTCTGGTTCGTAGGAATAAAACATATCTCCCTATGTTTTATTTAGGTTTCTAATCGACCTACCACAAATTGATTAGTGGCGACTCCAAGCATGAAAACATTTGCATGTTAAAAACTTAAACCCAAAGTTGCGAATTAATAGAGCTTGGGAGGGCTCGAGTTAGGTTTAGTCCTAATAATCCATTAGCCTGAGAGAGGAATTTTTTAGGTCGCGACAACAATTTTCACTCGCAATGTGGACTTCTCGAGGTGCTAAACAAGGGATCTTCAGTCGAAAAGAACTTTCCACTCACTCTCATTGAAAAGGATTG
Organism: Syzygium malaccense; assembly: GCA_031216405.1. NCBI lineage: Eukaryota > Viridiplantae > Streptophyta > Magnoliopsida > Myrtales > Myrtaceae > Syzygium > Syzygium malaccense. The sequence goes on from CM062262.1 coordinate 6,419,754, forward strand.
TTTGTCCCGCCTATTAATGTGGGAAGATCGAAAACACTCAATCTGACCGTTATCACATCAACAAGGGTCTAAGTTTTCTCTCAATCGGTACGATGCTGCCAATCTGAGAGGTCTTCTTCAGGGTCATAATGTAGACTTGGTCAATGGCTTAACAAAGGAGACTGTCTGAGTCAAGGCCATGAAAGAAAATATTCTGCAATTATCTCCAGGTTTATAAGTCAAGAACCCTGCAAAATGAGATAGAAGTAGTCTTGCCCGCACTTTCTTGAGCATTGTTTATAAACATTTAAAATTCCACGTTAATTCAAGTGCTCTAGTCAGAAGAGACTTCATGAGGGATGTAACGTAGACTTGATTTACAGGTTGAGGAACGAAATGATCGTTCGGCTCAAAAATATGTGTAAGGGTAAGAATTGGTGATCATCTTGGCATTGTCACCAGTCTTCTTCTCCACCATCAGGATCCTTTTAGAAAACTTCCTGGGTAATCTCGTGCTTTGGTTTCTTGGACAGCTTTTTCTTGAGGAGCTTCTGCATCAAGCATCTTCCTTGATACCGTTCGATCTCTATCCCAATTGCTTTCTCCAGAATAAGTTATCTTTATCTATCATGTAGCAGATCTTTGTCAAGACAGAGTTCTTAAAGTAAGGGTTTGCATCAAAGAAGAACTCAAGTTTAAACCCTTTGGGATTGTCTATTTTATACCACTTAATATCTTTGAAGTATTTGAAAGCGCCTTCATTACGCTCAGAGATCTCCTCAGCTAAAATTTCATTGTTTTTCATAGCAGTTACCCAGAAATTAGGGACTCCTTTCTCTTCATCTTTTTCATTATTTTTCTTCTTCTCCTTCATAGGCATCGGCCTTGTTTTTACTAGGCACACTATTTTTTATGCCCCTAGCTTTTCAGCATTTTTTTTGGTGTTCTTTTGGTGTTGTCAGGACTAACCTAAATAAGTTTGAACAGAACAATATTATTAGGCTCTTAGAGTCTTTATCTTCATTCGGTACTTTGGACCATAATGCTCAAACAGTGGTGATTTTTGCCTTGTCCCGGTGTTGGGGACGATTATCAACTGGGTTCGTATGAAATAAAATCGCCGGCTCAATTGAGCTAGCAAGGGATATAAGTGTATGAGATAGAAGAAGAATTGCTTTTCATCATCCTAGGACACTTAAATTATCATGAGAATTCATCTGCAATAATAATACTCAAAGATTAATGCAAGTGAGAGCAAGAAAATTTTTATTCATCTTTTCACCTTGTGCGAGCTGTTACGGCTGATGATTATAGAAAATTTTAGATATTACAAACTCCTCATCCTTTTTGTCTTACTCAGTTCCTAGGTAAAAATATCACTGTTATCAATGACATGTTGGCATTTTGGATAGGCTTTAGTGTGCTGCTCCTCTCTTGACAAAGCTTTCTTAGCCTTAACCGTCCTGCCGTCGATGGTGTGCTTGTCTTGGAGGATCCTATCGAGGACCACAGAATCCGTGAAGACGATGAGGCCGGAGCCACGGGGGTGGTGATCGAAAGGGAAGGACGCTATCTTGCTCCCTCTGAATTTGAATCCTCTCTGTGATGCCGATTTACCTCAAGCTACCCCAATGTGGGGTGGTTCTTGACAGGAGCAATTTAAAAAGAACCTCCGAGTGTATGAATTCAAAAATGGTCAAGCAAGAGATCAGGAGTAGTGTATGGGGTAGAGAAATGAATTACCTCTCATCATTTTGGCTACCGTATCTTATGCAAGAAATCATTTTACCTTGTAGAAATGAAACATTTTCGCTCATCTTACAAGGGTTTGGTACGTGAGAATGTGTATAGACTAAGGATTGCCTCTCATCATCCTGATACACCTCGTTCAAAACATCAAAACAGTTCGACACCATTCGTCGAATTGTTAAAATTTTCATAGGGAATTGGTGAATTAAACAGGTAAAATTACCATGCGAAATTCTCCCCAAAAGACATGCGATGCACCTGGAGGAAGGTTAAGCATTCATTTGCTTTAACATGTTTCCTCTTCCATTATTTCTTTGTACACTTATGAGAAAAGTTTTTAGGAAAAGAGATACTTACCTATTCTGCAATAGTAAGATGAACCTGCAAGGTAATGAGAAAGACTGTGTTAATGAACGGCTCTTTGAGGGACAGGAATTGGGAACGATACAACATTACCCTTCGTGATTCCCTTCATTTGAGAATAAATTGACAACTCCCTGAGTTTTTTCGGATGTTGATAATTCCTTTCTGATAAAAACATGAGCTTATGTTAGAAATAAGATGATTGAGGGTAAATTGAGAATGATACAAATTACCCTTTTTCTATTTTGCCTTCAAAGCTAACAGAGTCTTTTTTCCTCTCATGGTTGGTCTCAAAGCTCGAATGAAATCCTCTATAATTAAGGATGCTCCCAATTAGACGGTCTTATTGTAAGGCATGCTGCGTCAATGCAGTCTCGGCATGTTGAGGTGTTCTCATAAATCCTCTGATTCCTGACTGCACAGGGCATGTGCAATTGATTGCATGGGAATCTTTGCAGCAAAGCTAATTTCTACTTTAAATGTCTTTGACTAATGTGGGCATGACTAACGTCGAGACTTCCATGATTGGTGGGATTAAGATTGGCTCTATCTTGTCATATGCAAAGTCCTTTCCAGCTGCTTGCACAGGATCTTTACTCAAATTTGTCCTATACAAAAGGAAAGAATGTGTTATTTTTATGCTAAAGTAGGTGAACTTTAGGAACGAAATCTACCCTTTTTGATAGACTGGGGGATTGCATGCCCCCTAGTCTACTCTCCCAATTAAGCATTCCTTCGTCGTATTTCATTCGAGAGGTCCTAACATTGGTGCTCTATCCGGCTTGCTAGCACGTTAGCGTCTAGCAGGCTTCTCATTTTGTCACCCTTTGACTCTCTAGGACTGATATCTTCCACTGGTAGTAATGAAATTTGCCCCATACTTCATTTTGAAGGTTGAATGATCTTCGCTTGGACTGCCCTTATCAGATTAGTTGGTCCGTTATCATCATCAGGGTCTAATATGCTCTTCAGTTTGTGTCATTTTCAAATGTCTCCTTCGTAATAATAAATCAAAAGGGAGTATGCTCTAAGATACGAAGTGAGCGAATTAGAAAGATAAACAGGGCTATGAGCGTGCATGCTTTTTCACCACCGTTCTTTTTTCGATCCTTTTGAAAAATGATAAAACGTTTGTTTTATTTTCAAAAGTTTAGAGACAAGGAAGCATGAGGAAGCCCGAGCCTCCGAACACTTTCCTTTACATGGCTGGATATCATCAACGGGTCGGTTTGAGATACTTCTTTGGGCCCTCAAAACAAAACATTTGTAATTCTTTTGAATAATTCAGGCAAATTACATTTGTTGGAATAGAAATTGCAATACTGAAATTCCATGCATAATTAAAAATTCAGAAAACTGGGAATCTTGGAAAACAGCTAAGATTTTAGAAAGCAAGAAAAGCTCCCATATAGGAGGATTCAAACTATTAAATATGCCTCTATTCTAAGGGAGGAAAATTGAGTCTTCAGTTTACTCAATGATGACATTCGCGCCTCCTGCTTGATTGGGCGATGCGTTCAGGAATGAAAGCATCTTTGCATCCAATAATTTCTAGACCTTATTTTCAAGACAACTCAGTCATTGACGGAATGTCCCATTTTGCCCAAATGATAGTCACATGCCTTGGAGGGATCATAGTTGGGGAAATACTCAGGATTTTCACGCTTTGGCTCTTTAGCAAGCAACCTCTTTTCCAGGAAAATAAGCAGGATCTGAGACATAGACTAAGGGAGTGGCGTAAACTGCTTTTTGTTATTTCGCCTTTGGGGCAGCTGGTGACCTGAGGCTGGTTACTGTCCACTGCTCATCTGAATCACTGGGGAAGAACGAATGGTTTGGGTGTATACAACATCCACATCTGTCAGGGGTTCTTTCTCCTGCTTCATGCCGAGTTTCTTGCTTGTGGAAATGGGGTTTGTGAACCACCCTTCACGCAATCCCATTTCAATTTGTTCGCCCACAGAAATAAGACAATTAAGGAATTCAGCAATGGCATCAACCAGGCGGTGTCTGTATTCATACGGAAGAGACTTTATGAACAACTTCATTTGTCCGTGATCAGTAAGTTTTGGGGTAACCTGGGCGGCCAAGTTCCTCCATCTAGTGGCATACTCTTTGAAGGATTCACTCTTCTTCTTTTTAATGCGTTCCAGATCGTCATGAGTAAAGGTGACGTCAAGGTTGAATTGATACTGCTTGAGGAATGCATCAGCGGCATCATCCCTAAACTTAAAAGTATCCACATCTTTTGACATATACCATGTCAAAGCTGGCCCCGTCAAACTTGCTTGAAAAGTCTGAATCATGAGGGATTCATTATCAACGTACTAGGTCATCCGTACATGGTACATGTGCAAATGGTGTCTGGGGCATGAGGTACCATCATACTTCTCAAATTTCGACATCTTGAACTTTTCTGATATTTTGACCTATTTGTATATAGACAGGTCAAGCGGGACAGCATGTTGCGGACCTTGTAGCTATTTCAGCAAGGCGTTTGTCATGTTCTATCATCGGTACAGCTTCAAGTTCAGGCTTCCTGACGGTAAGGGGAAGCGGATCGTCCTCTTGCAGGGGAATTTTGCTGTCGCTAGCGAAGGCTTTGTCTTTTCCAGTAGATGGTGGCGGTAATACCACCTCGATTGCAGCAGGCGTAGGCGTGAGCTTGCCATTGATGGATTCTATTTGCTTGGTGAGGTTTTCAAGTGCATTGAAAACCATCTTCATTTCGTTTTCCATGTTATTGAGACGGACGTTTTCTTCGGTCATTTTTCGTAACTACCTGTTCAATGGCAACAAATGATTATAAGACCTCATAAAGGGTCAGTCCATGACTTAGTCTAGTATTGTATCTAGCTATCAGATATTTTTTATTTGCAAAAAATAAGAGAAGCAAAAAAAGTTTTTTATTTATATATTCATTACAAACGGCGTTCTTGGCGTTCGAATCCCGGTCGCTTCGGACCGCCTTCATTCCCGGGTACCACCAAGCCGAAGCGCTGGTAGTGTTACCGAGGTGCGTTTTTTTTTATTCATACACAATTTTCTCCTTTTTTGAAAATGACAAGAAATCATATGGGAAAACAATGATTTGTGATGTGTTTATAAAAATAAATGTACGAATTGGAAGTAAGTATTCTGAAAAAGTTTTAGTAACTATTTCTTCCAAAACGATTACGGTATTAAATCTACAACTAACCTAGACTAATCATGGACCGACCGGGATAGACAAAAATAAATAAATTGCAAAGTGCATGAATAGAAAACTTACTTTACCAGGAATCATGACAATCATAGAGACATGCGCATGAAAAGTGAGGCTCGATTTCTATCTAGACTGGTTCAGCAAAGTGAAGCTAAAAGGGTGCCTGACCGTCGCAGTCTCGCGTTGGTGTCAAGTCCTTTTAACCTCGACCAAATCGAAAGGAATATCTTATAGTCATGCGAATAGCGGCTAAAGATATTTCTTTACGATTTTTTTTCGAAATAAATTTCGGGAAAAAGAAAGACAACCTCTACATCGCAGGCTCGCGTTCGAGGTCGTATCTTTCTTAACACTATCCTAAAATGCCCTATTGCGGCCCAAGTCCGGCAGCGTGATTGTGTGTGCAATAGTGTAGTGCTAAATCATTAGAGCATACACAACAGTTTATAAACAATCAATTCGAATCTGCAAAAACAAATAACACCTTAATGTCAGGGTCATTCCTGGAATCCTCGCTGCCAAAAAAAAATTATTTTGAACAGGATAAATAAAAATTTTTTTGGCTTAAGTCCATTTTTTTTAAAAAAAAAGCAAGTCCCCAGCGGAATCACCAGTATGTCGAGACCGACCTCCCGCCTTTTATCTGCAACATGCAAAAAAAGGGGGGATTTGCCTTGTACGCGCTAAGTCTAGGTTGAGGACTTAACTCGAGCTCTCCTAAGCCCATACCATATCGCGACTTAGGATTTAAGTTTTTTTAACCTGCAATTGGTTTTTCATCAAAAGTCGCCACTAATCGATTTGGGGCGGGTCAATTAGAAACCCAAATAGGGTGATGGGAGAATTACCCTATTCCTACGAACCAGAGATTAAATGAATTCGGGGACTTGATTACACTAGTTGGATAACTAATGCCCTTTTGGTACCATTTTACCCTGTTCATTTCTGAGAACATTTGTCAGGCAATTTGAATTGATTTTAGAACCTTTCTCCTAACATATAAGGTGATCAAATAAGTGCATAATCATGAACGATTAGAAGTCAAAATAGATATGCAGCCTAAGGTTCTAGCCCTAACTAAGTCAAATGACATTCAAAACACAACTGCTCATATAATTACATTTTAATTAAAAACATGCATAATAACAACAAAACAGTAGTAAAAATAACATGCAAAATACCACTGCATAACCCTATAGGCTTATCTAATTTAAACATGACAATTTATACAATTATAACAACATGCATAATAATACAACAATAAATTAAAACAATCGGATATATCACATAATTTAAAAAAGGAAAGAAATTTTTTTGAAAAAAAATTTCAATTTTTTTTAAAAGGAAAATACGGAAGAAGAAAAAAAATTTTAATTTTTTAAATTTTTTAAATAATATAATATAATATTAAAATCGGGTCCGGTCGATCGGATCCGACCCAGGGCGTTGACCCGGGTCGGGTCAGTTGATCCGGGTCGGAATCGACCCAAGTCAACAAATCCAACCCAGGGCGTTGACCCGAGTCGGGTCGGTTGATCCGGGTCGGGTCAACCCTGCGTGCACAAACACGTGGGGACGCCGGCGGAGCCAAAATTGGCCTTCCACCAGCTGACCCAGAACGGTGCCGATCAAAATTTAGCCTTTGGGGATCACCACCAAGCTTCGCCACCCGCCTACGTCACCGTCCGATTGCCTGCTCGCTGGCCGGCGACCGAATCAAAACCGGCCTAGTTGAGGCATTTCGTCGAACACCTGGCGTGCGTGACCAAAACAGAGACGTTTTGGCCTGTTCCGAGGCCCTGTCGTCCTTGGGTGACTTGTCCTTACCTTCGGTGACAACGTACGAACAGCGGGGGACGACGATATGGGCCGGGACTTCCGCGAAACGGCCGGCGCGAGTCCCGACCACACCGCATAGAAAAACATAGCAAAACAGGGCAGTCGGGACCCAGGGGAGGCTCACCGATCGACGGCGCGTCTGGGGACTTCCGGCCGGTCGGGGGGTGTTGGCGAGGCGACAGGCTTCCTTCTCACGGCTTGAAAACTCTGGGTTTGCTCTCTCTCTCTCTCTCTCTCTCTCTCTCTCTCTCTCTCTCTCTCTTCTCTCTCTGTTCTATCTCTCCCTGTTTCTCTCTCTCTGACCAATCGTGCCTCTTTCTTTCTGTTCGGCTTATATAGCGAGGTGACAACGCGTCTCACCTGCTCTTGCATGTGCTAACGACGGCCTGCACCGGCCTACTCTGCCCCACGACTTTCACGACCGTTTAGGCCGGTGTAGGGGGGTCGGTTCTGTGATGGATAGAGAAACAGGGAGAAGAGAGGAAGGAGGAGAAAAGGGAGGCCGAATTTTCGGGGAGGACGGGACTAGCCATTAATGCGAGTCCCGGTGGCGTGCTTCCCTGGCCATCTTCTGTCATGATAGGGACGGCACGGAGGCGCTCAGCTGTTCATCGCCTGCGGCAACAAACAAAGGAGAACAGGGGAAGAGAAAGGGACAGCCGGCGGGGGAGAAGAAGGAAGAAGGGAGCTAGGCTGGGGCAGGCCCAGCCGCGTGGGGAGAAAAAGAAAAGAAAAAAAGGCGGGCTGGGCCCGCGTAGGGGGAGAAAGAAAAAAAAAGAAAAAGGGCCTGGGTCCGTGCGGGGGGGAAAAAGAAAAAGAAAAGGGCCGGGTCGACCCCGCCCAACTCGAAATTTTTTTTAAAATTTTTTTTAATTAATTTTTTTTAAAAGTTCTAATAAACCCTATTAATACAAATGTGCCTAATTTCTATATGCAATGCGTTTAAATTGAAATATTTTTTTTGTTTTAGGAATGAAAGAAAATTAACTCCTAAATTTTGTGCAATTAATTTTGGGCAAATTAAAATAGGTGTCGACAGAACCAAAATCTACACTAATGCAAAAGGTTTAGAACTGAATTGGTACAAAAAAAAGGTTTAGGACTTTTTTGGCACTTTTCCGATTTTGTCCGGAAGGATTACTCAATTCTACTTTTGCGCTATGTCAATTTTAAATAGTTTCACCTTTCTCTTTCTTTTTCTTTGTCTGCTTTTTTTATTTTTTTGCTAAAAAATCTAAGATAATTCACCTTGTTATTGCTTAATCACTAAATCTGTTAATGACCTATCGTTGCTATTGACCTTATTTTGATAATCTTTTTAACTTGGTAGCTCAATTTTGAAGACTGTGTTAATAGTATGCAGTGATTATGGTAATTTGTAAATTGTAATTTCTTTTACTGCACATCGATTATTTTCCGATCCAAAAATTTTAATTAAATGAGATATATCGTTACCGACCGTCATATTTACTCTTTTTATTTAGCAGGTAAGGACATGTTTTTCCATAGATGGCATACCGTTATTCTACCTAAGAACTTTTTAACATACCGTTAATGACCGTTGGACTCACTTTTTTCACTCCCTATGTAATGCAAATGATTTACATAGAAAGCATGTTGTTATCGACCATCAGATTGTCTTCAACTATTTGTCGGAAAGGAATGCCTAGGGAGATTGAATTGCTAATGTAATTTTAGTTCGTATCGAAATTCCAAAAATATTCAAAGCTGCTACATAATAACACGGCATGTCCACCGTCCACCGGGTACACTGATGGAATTCATCATACATCATATGTACAGGCACACACCCATAATTAAACAACTTCACTTTTTAAGGTCCTTACGGATTTCGAGTTGGGATCTTCTCATGCACTAAATTCCTGGGAAACAAAATCTGGGTGCGAATCGTATCAGGGCTCATCTCCATTAATGCATCTCATGCATGTTTGTTGCCATCTTACTTTCTCCTGCCTTTCTCCTGCCTTAAATGGGATTGGTTCTTATCAAAAATTAAATGACTTCACTTATATGTATCCAAATTGTCACATTTTTAATTTGACAGTAACGAGGGCCAACTCCTTGTGCAAAAAAGTCCCATAAGAATCTCGAAACTCCCATTATAAAAAGGCATCGAAATGCATACTTTCCCTCGCCACAAACAAAATCCCATTTTTGAATCTCCCATTTCTCTCTATTTGCCAATTCAATTTCTCTTATCATGGCCTCCAGCAATGCAAACTCTATCTCTCCTGGTGGCTCCTCTAGCAACATTAGGGCGAGAAGCCTTGAAGGCGATTCTGATGGGAAGAACCGCAACCTCCCTCCCCCCGAGAGCGGACCTTTCCAGTGCCCACGATGCCAAGGCTTGTTAAGCACTTCGCAGGGGTTGGCCGCACACATGAAGTCCTATTGCAGGTTGGAGAGGGAAGACAATAAGAGGAGGAAGCTACAAGTGAAGCGCGGGCCCTACCGTGCAAACCTTATCCGGGCCGGCGGTGAGCCTCATAGTCCTGGCGGCTCAACCCGTGAAAATGAGGTGGCGGAAGCTGAGAACCCTAGCAAGGAAGGCACCCATGCAGGTGAAAACAAAAAACGTGGAAGTGCAGGAGAAGGAGAAGGAGATGGAGAACGTCCAGGGCATCGGAAGTGCTGAAGTGATTTTGAGATCAAAGAACAACTTGTGTGATTTGAGGTCTAGGCTTTGGGGATTATGTTGTTTAAGGCTTTAAATGGCTTTGTTTGTGGATTCCTAGTTTAAAGAGGTAATATCTAGTGATGTAATAAGCGTTTGCAACCAATGGATGATGGAACTTGATGCTTGTATGGAAAAGAATTTGGTTCCTTTTTTTCTGAATATTTATGCATTATGTCCTTTAACAGGTTTTTTTATTTATTTATGAAGATGGACTTGGTCTATGGGTAAGCTTTAGTTTGGAGGCATATTTGCCACTTTCCAAAGTATTAAACGAGCGAGCGAGCGAGCATGCATGACTATTCTCTCGCGCAAGCACGCGCAAGAGAGACTTGAAATGAGAATTAGCAGAATGAGCACCAAATGCTAGGCTCAATTTATCATGATAAATGAGAGATAATCACACATCATTTTTCCCAAAGAAGAAAAGCTAAGCAGATTCAATAATGAATTTCAGCAATGGAAAAATAGAGAGAGAGAAAAGAGAAAGAGAGGGGGCAAGAGTCGATTTATCAAAACCGATATTGAGATCGTTTGCGCAATTAATGTCTACGAGATCAAATCAACCACATTTTAAAAGTCTGCGAGTCTCGTATTAAGTCCTACTAGATATCACAAGATCTCCTGGCAAATACTGCACCTTGATTGGTTTTGTCCGCCATATTGCCCATAGATTATGTCTGTAAACAACTGAAGGCAGTGAGTGACAACGATGCAGTTCTATATACTTGCCTGACTAGTGCAAAACGAAGTACGCATTGACATTTCTCGAGTTTTGCACGATTGCTTAAGTATTAAATTACATTACATGTCCTTATGACCAAAAATAAAATTGCACTACACATCCGTAACATGTCGCTAATAAACATTTAATCTAACGGTTTAGCTGCAAATTTGATGCTTGACCATCTTCTGTATTATGAACAGTAACACCAGAGTTTCTACTTAACACGTTTTTACGAGCGAATTTCTTCTATTAACTTGGATTAGAATTAATTTGTTGAAATTGGGTGACGTTCTTGGACTTCCATTTCAAAAACTTTGATTTAAACGACGTATCAGTCTTGATGACCATTTTATGTCCTTTAAGAGAAATTTGACTTCTTTTCAGTAATTATTGAATCCAAAAAGTTTTATTTAGATTGCTTACCGTTATTACCGTTAGTCTTACTCATTTTATTTAATCTAAAAGCAAGCAAGTTTCCGCAATTGGAGCGTTCCGGTAACTCAATAGAGTGTTATTTAATACGAGCAATTTTCCACGTTCAAAAACTTCTCTAGATGGAATATTGTTATTGAGCGTTATACTTACTCTACTAACTTGTGGATAATGCCGATAATCTATGTTAATAGTTTATCGTTATTGACAGTTAGGTATCTTCAACCAATTATCAAAAATGGTATAATAAGGCATTGAATTGCCAATGCAATCCTCACTATTTAGATGAATGTAAAAAAACAATGGCAAATCAAATTCCTCATGATGCGCTATTTAAAGACTATCTATGGACAAAGCATCTTGATACACAATGCAGGAAGTACTTTTCCAATCGAAAACATGACTGATCTTACATAAAAGTTTGACATTCCTCCTTTTTATCAAAATAAATTAAATTAAATTAAATTAAATACCGACAAATTTCTCATTAAACATTTTAACTAAAAGAGAATATTGAGATTAATGGGTTTTGGCAGTTACGTATGATATACTTTTAACTAATACATACAATTACAATACCTATATGAGTATCATTGTTTTACTAAAAATAATGTTCACATATTTTTATTAAGGTTAGAAAAATGTATAGAAAATGGATAATAGACGAATCTTAGGAGCAGAGTAAAGGATTTGGAGAACTTTCGACTGCAAATAGAGGAATTTTAATATATTTTTTCTTATTGGATTATAAACTACAGTGGGATATCAGGAATTTCTGATTAGGACGCAAGCAAAATTTAATCCCTTAGTTTGTCTCCATCACATGAATGATGTCTGACATCAGTCAACGATTAATTATAAGTGGAAGTTTATTTTAGCTTATGTCATTGGAAATTTATTCAACCACTAAATAGTTTTGGCCGGAAGAATTACTCAATTTTACTTTTGAGCTAAGTTAATTTACATAGTTTCACCTTCCTCTTTTTCTTTTTTCTTTGTCGTTTTTCTTTGTTGGTAAAAAAGTTAGAGAGTTCCACGCTGTCATTGCTTGATCACTAAATTTATAAATGACCTTCTCTTTACTATTGACCTTATTTTGATAATATTCTTAACTTGGTAGCTCAATTCCGAAGACGGTGTTAATAGTACGCCGTGATTATAGTAATTTGTAAATGATTACTTCTTTTACTGCATATCGGTTATTATCCTATCCAAAAATTTTAATTAAATGAGATATATTGTTAGCAACCGGTATACATGCTCTTTTTATTTGGCAAGTTTTCTGTAGATGTATACCGTTAATCTACCTGAAATTTTTTTAACATATCGTTAATGACCTTGGACTCACTTTTTTGCATTCCGTGCGTAATGCAAATAGTTTCCTAGAAAGGAATGTCGGGACATTGAATTGCGAAAGTAATTTTAGCTCGTACCGAAATTCCAAATATATTCAAAGTTGATGTATAATAACATGGCATCTCAACCGTGCACACTGATGGAATTCATCATACATCACATGTACTAGCACATTCCCATGGTAACCAACAACTTCACATTTTAAGGTCCTCACTGATTTTGAGTCGGGATCTTCTCATGCACTGAAATCTGGGAAAGAAAATCTGGATGCGAATCGTATCAATACTAATGTCCATTAATGCATTTCATTAATGTTTGTTGGCATCTTACTTTCGGCCTACCTTAAATGGGATTCGTTCTTATCAAAAAAGTAAATTACTTTGCTTATATGCATGCAAATTATCACATTTTAGACTTTGGCAATAATGATGGCCAACTTCTAGTGTAATAAAGTTCCATATAAATCTTGACACTCCCCCTTATAAAAAGGGCTGAATATGCAAACTTCTATCACCACAAAACAAAACCCATTTACGGATCTACGCATTTCTGCTTATCATGGACCCAAGCAATGCAGACTCTCTCTATGCGCGGCTCCTCTGACAGCATTAGGGCGAGAAGCCCTTATGCCGACGCTGATGGGAGGACCCGCAGCCTCCCTCACCCAAGGGGCGGGCCATACCAGTGCCCGAAGTGTGAAGGCTTTGTTGGTCACGAAAATTGCACGCCCAAAATCACCATAATCAGAAACCGAAATACGATAATGGAGAAATTATCGATTCACGTACCTAGTTTGGAATCCATCGAACTTGACGTAGAATTTGCGACAGTTTCCGAACACGAACTCAAGTTCTTCTCCCATATACCCTTCGTTAGAACACTGGCTTAATGAGATTGCTACTCACGAGAAGAAAGTTCTCTATAGATCTATACGTGAGTCAAATTGTGCATCATCAGGTTAGGGGAGGGACTTAAGCGCTATTTATAGAGTCTTTGACCACAGGTCCTCTCATTACGAGCTGGGCCGTACTCGGCCTATACCAGCCAGCCCCATATTAGACTTATTAAGAAGCCATATATCTTAACTTTATTAGACCAAACTTATTCAGTTAATTTCAATTAATGAAACCCACATTAGGAAATTCTTACATTCTCCCACTTGGGCGATATTAATTGAAACAGAGCTGTATGCGCATCCTTATATTGGTCTAGAGATTATTCTTAATAGTCAATCTGATCCCATAAAGTCTTGAACACCGAATCATGGCGGTAACTGCATGTACTCACATAGAGCCTTCCATGGTCACGAGTGCTTTCAACTTTACTAATATTGATTCAATATGGTAGTGTGTCAAATGGACAATACCTCAAAATGAGTGATACATCAAGTGTTATCCATTTTGGTAGTCCAAATTCTTTCTCCTTAAGTGTCACAAAACCTAGTGTATCACCAGAGAATATCTTTCATGATTCCAACGAACCTACATATGTCTTACCTTGATAGTTAACTAAACTTTATGTGTAACAAGACATATCGTTAAGGCTAATATCAAGAATACCCCATAGCCTGTACTCAAGGTTTACACAATGCCTCAAGATTTTCATTAAATATATGTACTCAACTTGATAAATCTAAATTCACAAATATCTCATTGAATGCAAAAGAGTTGATATATATTCAAATATTACAAAATGTAATAAAATCAGATACAAACTTCATAAGAGTAACATAAAACTAAATAGCTCCCACTAATTAACAGTATCCCATGATACTCTTAAGCCCATGTTAATGACATGTTGATCAAATACATAAGGGCAAAGGCCTTTAGTTAGCGAATCTGCAATCATATCATCTGTTGAAATGTGCTCTATTGCAATGTTACCATTCTAAACTTTTTCCTTTATAGTCAGGTACTTGACCTCCATATGCTTAGACCCCTTGAGACCTCTGTTGTTGTTTACAAATAACACTACAGAGTTATTGTCACAATACAGCTATATGGGTCTATCCACAAAATCAAATACGGTCAACTCCTTAATGAGGTCCGGAGCCAAATTACCTGAATAGTGGCCAAAAAGCATGCTACAAACTCCGCTTGCATGGTAAAAGATGTCATTGATTTCTATTTCTCACTTTTCCATGATATTGCACCTCCTGCTAACTTAAAGATGTAACATGTTGTCGACTTCTTTTCATCCTGACAGCCGACAAAGTCTAACTCCGAATACCCAACCAGCTGTAGGTCCTGAACATGTTTGTAAATCAGCATATAGTCTTTTGTCCTCTTTAAATACCTCAAAACCTTCTTGGCAGCAACCCAATGATCGTGTCGTAGATTTGACTGATATCTGCCTAGAAGTCCTGTTGCAAAAGTAATATCTAGTTTAGTACATACTTGAGCATACATAATACTCTCAAGTGCACTAGCATAAGGTACATTCTTCATTTGGGCTTTCTCAAAATCTGAATGAGGACATTATGACAGACTCAACTTATCACCCTTACTGACAGGAGCAATTCCTGCCTTACATTGCTGCATGTTGAATCTTTCTAAGATACAATCAACATATGCCCTCTGAGATAAACCCGATAGTCGGCAAGAACGATTCCTATGAATCTCAATGCCAAGGACAAAAGACGCCTCACCAAGGTCCTTCATATCAAAGTTCTTTAACAACATCCGCTTTGTCTCATATAATAAACTAAGGTCACTGCTTGTAAGCAGGATATCATCCACATAGAGTATAAGGAAAATGAATTTTCTCCCACTGATCTTGCAGTATATACACTGATCTACTTTGTTCTCAACAAAATCAAATGAAGTGACAACACTATGAAACTTCAAGTACCATTGTCTAGAAGCTTGCTTGAGACCATAACTAGACTTTTTTACTCTACATACAAGCGTACCTGAATCATCTGTCGCAAAGCATTCGGGTTGCATCATATAGACTTCTTCATTAAGGTCTCCATTGAGAAAGGCAGTTTTAACATCCATTTGGTGTAACTCCATATCGAAATGAGCTACCAATATCATGATCACTTTGAAAGAATCTTTAGAAGAGACCAAAGAAAAAGTTGTTTCATAGTCTACTCCTTCTCTATGAGTAAAACCCTTGGCTACCAGTCTGACTTTAAACTTTTCAATCTTTCCTTTGAAGTCCCTTTTAGTCTTATACACCCATTTGCAGCCAATGGCTCTATGACCTTCATGTAATTCAATAAGTTCCCAAACTCCATTATGCTTCATAGACTGCATTTCATCTCTCATCGCATCCAACCACAGTTCCAACTGAGGACAAGAAACAACTTTCGTATAAGTCACTAGATCAGCCACAGAACCAATATCGTAGTCTTACTCTCCTATATAGACTAAATAGTCCGGTGGTATAGCTGATCGTTTCTCCCTAATGGATCTCCTTACTGAAGCAGCAACAGCATCATCCCACACCTGAGAGCCTTGAGGAACTTTATTAGGAGCTGTCTCAACAACAGGATCCTGAGCCCTAACAGGTTCAGTCTGTGGTGTGAGAATATCCATAATTATCTGTATGGGAGTAGGTAAAGATACAACATTACCCACCGCACTATTATCCCCAATAGTCTATGAGCAGCTACTTTCTTCGGTCACATCAAACTCCAAAAACTTGACTGTTTGTGATTCCACAATTCTTGTGCCTCCATTAGGATTATAGAACCGATATCCCTTCAAATGATCCAGGTAAGATACAAAGTAACACCGAGTGGTTCTGGAGTCCAACTTACTTAATATTGGATTATATAACTTCACTTCTGCAAAATATCCCCAAACCTTAAGATGGTTTAAGTTAGGCTTATGTCCAGTCCACAACTCAAAAAGAGTCAATGGAACAGCTTTAGTAGGTACACGATTCAGAATGTACAAAGCTGTTTTCAAAGCTTCACCCCACAAAAAATTAGGTAAATTTATCCTACTAATCATATTCCTCACCATTTCCATAAGGGTGCAATTGTGCCTTTCGGCTACATCATTTTGCTCAAGACTCCTAGGTATAGTGAACTGAGCCACTATCCCAGAATCCTCTAAGTATTTGGCAAATGGCCCATTAAGCTATCCGGCATCGCCATGCTTGTCATAATACTCTCCACCTCGGTCAGATCTAACAACCTTTATGACCTTTCCCAACTGTTTCTCGACTTCAGTCCGAAAAATCTTGAACTTATCAAGAGACTCGGACTTTTCTTTAATTAAGTATAGATAGCCATATCGAGAATAGCTATTAATAAATATGATGAAATAAAAATTTCTACATAAGATTGCCATATATGGTCCACTTATATCAGTGTGAATGACCTCCAACAGATCAGAACTTCGGACTGCAATTTTCTTTCTTACCTTGGTCATTTTATCTCTACAACAGTCTATGCATATCTTTAAGTCATCTTTAAAAGCAGACAGGATGTTAGTCTTTATCAGCCTTTTTACTCTATCCTTAGAGATATGACCAAGCCGTTTATGCCACAATACATAAGACTGTTCCTTAGGTAGTGATCTCTTAGAAATAACCTTTTCAGTCGTATAAACGACGTATATGTCATTAGGAGACAAACACAGTCTGTATAATCCGTTGGACATATAACAGCACCCAACCTTATTTGAATTAAGAAACAAAGAAATAACATTATTCTTGATTTCAAAAAAGTAACCATACATGTCCAAACACGATACGGAAACTAAGTTCTGCCTAAAAGAAGGTACATAAAAAGTGTCTTTCAACATTAATCTAAAACCAGAGTCTAGAATCAATATAACATCTCCCACAAACACAACATCGGCTTTCTCGTTATTTCCCACAGTGAGTCTTGACTCATCCTGATTTGGCTTCCTCCAATTTATGAATCCCTACATGGTAAACGCAACATGATTAGTTGCACCGCTATCGAGCCACCAAGAACTAGATGGTGCTTCTGATAGGTTAGATTCACAAATAAGTGCCAAAGAATCGTTACCTGTAGACTCACGTTTGGACAACCAAGCTTTAAACTTTCCACAGTCCTTCTTTATGTGACCTTTCTTCTTACAAAAGAAGCAGCGGTCACCATCCCTTTTGAAGGATGTTTTCTTTGGACCCATATTATCATATTGACCGGTAATGTCATGAGTACCTTTATGAGTATGATTTCTGGACTTCTTATCCTTCTTTTTGTGGGAACCAGAAACATATAAGGCTAGATGCCCTTTTTCTTTTTTAAGTTTCTCTTCCTCTGCCACCACCCTTGCTATCAAGTCATTAACTGACCAAGTCTGATCTTGGAAATTATAATTTATCTTTATAATCCCAAAATCAGGTGGAAGGGTGTTCAGGGCTTGATGCACAATGCAAGCATCAAGAATGGAAATATTAAGAGCTTGAAGCTTCGTCTGTAGGTCTACCATCCTAAGGACATAATCTTTAACCTCAACAGTACCATCATATTTCATATTGAAGAGCCTTTGAAGAAGTGTACCAACCTCAGCATTAGATGAAATACGGTTTCTAGCCTCTAAAGCTACCATCATTTCCTTAGCAGTACAGTCAGCTGGCAAACCACTTTTTAAGTGTTCTTGAATGGATTTTTTCATTGTCAATAAGCAAATCCGATTGCTCTTTTCCCAGGCAGCATAGTCCGTTTTCTCAACTTAAGTACTGGTGGCTGTGATATCTGTCGACTTATCCTTTGTAAGTGCAATGTGAACATCTGCCAACTCCATTCCAAATAGAAAATCCTCTTTCTATTTCTTAAAGTTTAACCCAGTAAGGACCTCAATGGAAATGGAATTACCGTTTACAGAAAAGATGATTGGAAAACAAACAAATAATACAATCAGTATCATGTGAGTACTTATCTAGAGAGTTACATACATCATAACATAATCACCTTTGAGTAGAAAATAAGATATGCAGTTGTATACTCTCTACATGACAGTGGCCATGAGAACATATTCTAATCTTTCGTGAAATCACCACCTTTGGATGTATGAACCACTAAGATTAGTCATTTCTAAAGCACATGCTATACATATACTTCTCCATGAATCAATACAAGATCACCTCCTTTGAGAGTATGATCATGCAATAGAACAGGAGACATCCCACCACAATATGAGACTGATATTTTTCAAATCCAGTGAAGTGTGCCACTTTGGCGATCACTACCCAACTAAATCCTTGAAAATCTCTCATATCAGGGATATGAACTTTATGTATCATATTCACTATATACATGTAATGCTAGACATAAAGACAAGAGCGTATGTATCTGAAATTACATGTCATGCTAATTATATTGTTCCATTTATTGATAGACAATGAATTACACTCTACACAGTCCTTATGTGGTGATATACATGTGAGCTACCATATGTATTTCTGAAACCATAGAGAAACACATGAAAATACGCAAAAATACCCTAAAAATACGTGTATATAGGGTTCTATACATATTTTCACATATGTAAAAGCTTCAAACATACAAAATAAATACACCACAATGTAGAGTATCTCAATACGAGCGTGTCGGTACCAAGAACGTCTAAAACGGACATCGGACGTGCCCACACTCATCGCCGGAAGGCGCGGCGCGTGCGCGCGTGTTCAGCCGGTTAAACTGGTCTGAATAGCCGGTCCGATCGGTTGACCGATCGGGTCAACAATCGGGTCGGGTTGAAACTCAGGTCGGGTCAGGATCCGGGTCTGGTCGAGATCCGGGTTAACCCGGATCCACACCCTCGCTGACGTCAGTCTGCGGTTACCGGCCAAAAGACGCGCGGGTTCGGCACAGCCGCACGTGGTCGTCACGCGCCGCCATGCCTAGGGCGTGTGTAGGCGTGTGACGGCGTGTCCGGTCTCCTCCGGCAATGTGTCGCCCACCATTCTTCTCGTCTCGACGAGTAGATTCCAAATATTTAATAAAATTTAACTTTCATCCAACAAAAAATTTCAAAACTGGGCAAAAACCTCTCGGACAAGACGAAAACAATCTTAATCTGCATGTTTCAGTTCTAATTTATGGCAGGCTCTGATACCACATGTTGGCTACAAAATGGCACGCCCAAAATCACCATAATCAGAAAATGAAACACGATAATGGAGAAATTGTCGATTTGCTTACCTGGTTTGGAATTCATCGAACTTGATGCAGAATTTGCGACGATTTCCGAACACGAACTCAAGTTCTTCTCCTCTATACCCTTCGTTAGAACACTGGCCTAATGAGATTGTCACTCACAAGACGAAAGTTCTCTCTAGATCTGTACGTGAGTCAAATTGTGCATCATCAAGTTAGGGGAGGGACTTAAGCGCTATTTATAGAGTCTTCGACCACGGGCCCTCTCATTACGGGCCGGGCCATACTCAGCTCACACCAGCCAGCCCCATATTAGACTTATTAAGAACCCATATATCTTAACTTTATTAGACCAAACTAATTCAATTAATTTCAATTAATGAAGCCCACATTAGAAAATTCTTACATGCTTCTTTAGGACTTCACCACTGTTTGCCTTTCACATAAGGACCCATTACCAGTTGGAGAGAGAAGACAGGAAGAGGAGGAGGGTAGAAACGAAGAGTGGGCACCGCTCGAGCAGCTGCCTGGCCAGGGGTAGGTCTGATGGTGGCGACGGTCTGACCCATGAAAGTGTTGAGGCTGAAGCTAAAGCCCTAGCAGGAAATGCGCACGTGGATGCGAAAATAAAGAATGCTGAGACGCAAGAGAAGGAGGTTGAGAACGCCCAAGGCACTGGAAGCGCTCAAGGGAATTTGGAAACTAAGATAAAGACTGTGATGTGAGGTCTAGAAGTTGTGGATTATGTTGGTCAAGGTTTTATAAGGCATTATCTGTCAGTTTCTAGTTCAGAGAGGTGATTATCTAGTGACGTATTAAGCATTTGCAACCAAAGATGATGAATTTGATGCATGTATGGAGAAGAATGTTTCTTTTGTTTTAAATAGCTGTGCATCAAAGAACATCCTCTAATTTCTTTTTTTTTCTTGAAAGAAAATGAACTTGGTTTATGGGCAAGTTTAGGTTTGGATGTATATTTGCCACACTCCAAAGTACTAAACAAGCGTGCGTGAATGCACAACATGTCTTGTGCACTCACATAAGCATGAACGAGTGTGATCTGAATGAGAATTAACAAAGCACCTGAGTTTATCACGATAAATGAATGATAACTACACACAAGAATTTCTCTAACAAGAGAAGCTAAACAAATTCGATGATAGATTTTAGTGATGGAAGAATATGGGAAGGGAGAGAGGGAGAGACATGGCTTTCGGGAAAAGTGCCAAAAAAGTCATAAACTTTTTGTATGTGTCAATTTAGTCTTAAACTTTTTTTTGTGTCAATTCAGTCCTAAATCTTTTGCATTTGTGCCAATTTAATCCTAAACCTTTTTTTATGTCAATTCAGTTCTAAACATTTTGGATTAGTGTCAATTCAATTTTAAACTTTTTTGTATTAGTACCAATTCAGTCCTTAACCTTTTTATTTTTGTGCCAATTCAGTCCTTCCGGTCAATTTTGGTGGGATTTTGCTGACGTAGACTCCAGCCGGCCGGCAGCCGATCACCGGCGGACGTATACGACTTTTTTAATAATATTTTAACTTTTTTGAATTTTTATTTATTTATTTTCTTTTTTTCCCTCCCCCTCCAGCCGGTCGCCAATCCGATAACCGACCACTGGTGCGACTAGGCATGGCCACGGTTCGGAATCGGCTGGTTCCGATTCCGATAAAGCCAGTTCCAATTCCTGCCAGTTTCGAGCCGATTCCAATTCATAATTTAAAAATTAAAAAAATAAATTATGAAATAAAAAAATAATGAATTATGAAATAATGAATTATTCAATATAAATTGTAATCAAATTTGGGGAAAAAAAGAGAGAAAGAGGGGGCATGAACTTAATGAATTATCATTAAGCGCCTTACAATTCATTATAATGATCTATAAAAAAAAAGGGGCACAATATATATGCCCTAAAATGACCTCAAAACCTAAGCCTATCCGAAACCCCTTTGATCCTACAACAAACGGGCCAACTTAAACACAAGCCCAATTCCATTGTTGTTTCGAGGGCACTGCCCCCGAATGCCCGCATTCCGTGCGCAGGGTCACATATCATCGGATTATATTTCGGTTTCCCTAAGTTCACGTGGATGTGCCCAGTATGAGAAACAAGAGTCCCTGAAATATTTGTCAACTCCAACAGTTGTTTTACCCTCAGTCGTTACCCATTTCGGTACCGATACCGATAGTGATGGTATCTCTTTCGTTAAAGAATTCGGATTCATTATTCCGATCTATCTTTTATTGTCGGTATTGAGCCTTCGTCCAATCATCAACACAAGCTTGAGCCTCTACTGATTCTGGAGCTAATCTTGAACGTTGTTCATCCAAAATATTACCTCCGGCACTAAATGTTTATTCGACCGCAACTGTGTAACAAGGGGTTGCAAAATTTTGTTTTGCAATAAGAGAAGGGATTGGGTATTGGCTTGCGTGCCTGTTCCACCAATCCAAAATTAAAAAATTCTGTACTACCTTTGGATTCAGTAAACTCAAAGGAAACGGTTAGATACATCTCTAATTCAGAAATATTTCCTATTACTCCCGTTTGCTTTTTTTGTCTATGTGATAAAAGTTTGTACCCTCTACTAATATTACCTGTACTCTCACTTTATGTCTCGGTAGATTGAGAATATCCAATATCACATAAATTATATTTAGTATAAAATTCATTATATAATTCTATTATTACGTTTTTAACCTCTCTTAGTATGATTGTAACATTTACCGTATCATAATGTAAACATTGATAATACATATGCAAATAATCACATAAACCATCTAATTTGCAACACGGATAAAAAACACAAACAACTAAATAAATAATAGGAATTTCGCTATAATAATGTAGCCACTTCATTTTCATTGTTACTATAGTATTTTGTAATTCAACATCATTTTCATATTCCTCAAAAACTCCGACAATATTAATACACTCTACTAAAAATAAATGCGTAGTAGGATAATAAATACCGGACAAAGTATAAGTTGCATTATTAAAAACCTTTAAAATATCTAAAAAAATTTTGCAAATATCCCACTCTTGCGGGTATAAATTAATCTGAGGTATATTATTATAAATGAATGTACATAATAAATATTTATATGCAAAAGATTCACTAAGCAAGTGAAAAGTAGAATTCTAACGAGTTGGAACATCTCTTGAAAATCTTTTTGGCCTTCTTTCATTTGCTTTACAAAATCCACCCCATTCTTTCATTTTTTAGGGATGTTTCCATAAAAATTGAATCGCCGTTTTTATTGATTCAAGAAAAATATCAAAAGTTTTCAAACCATCTTGTACACATAAATTTAAAACATGACAAGCACATCTAACGTGAAAAAATTTTCTGTCAAAAACGGATTTACAAATATTTTCTAAATCGGCAATTGAAGCGGTATTTGCCGCAGCATTATCAAAACCAATTGAAAAAATTTTGTTAAGCAAATAATGTTCTTCCAAAATTTGCTTAATTATCCTATAAATATTATTTGTCATATGCTTACTATCGAAAACTCTAAATGCAATGACTCTTTTTTTAATATTCCAATCGTCATCTATCTAATGACATGTTATGCCCATGTAAGAATGAATTTGCCAATGATCACTCCAAATATCACTGCCTATATGCACACATCCATTAAATTGCATAAAATAGTTTTGTAAATCTTTTTTTCCATATTTGTAAAGATCTTTAATTACTCGTTTAAGTGAATTTCTAGAAACACGTTTTGCTTGTGAAGCACATGCTTTTTGTACAAATTGATTAAAACTAAATCTTTCTCCAAAATTAAATTATAAATGCTCAACGAAAACAAATTTACCTAATTCTTCCTTATAAGTTTTTTCATTAAAACGAAATAAAGGAGAAGTGTTAGGATTGATGTACCCGGAAATTTGTTGTTGTCTGATATCGATTCCCACTTGGGTTGGATATTTGCTCTAAGATGTCATTTGAATATTCCATATCCTTGTCCACTTATATATTTATATATTTTTCCACAATGTTTACAAATTATATCATACATTTTTTTTATCAATATCAAACCTTTTCGTTTTCGTGAAGTAATCCCAAATGTCAGATGTAAGTTCCCGCTCTGCCTTCTTTGTTGTAGACATTTCGGCATGAGGATGAAAACTTTCTTATGTCGGGACGTGCTCCACATCAGGAAAAATATTGATTTTATCATCTTGAAAATATGTATAATCACGAGGATCAAAAGAATAATGGGATTACATCATGATATTCTTACCTTTACCTGTTGGCACTTGACTTTTACTTGTCATTTTTCAAGTGGATTGAGAGAATTGAGCAAATTGATTGGGATAATTAAAAGAGAATTGCGCGGATTGAGAAAATTGAGGGAATTTGAGAGAATTTAGAGTATTGAAAAAATTTGAGAAAAGAAAATTTGAGAGAATTGAGAGTATTGAGAGAATTTATAAGAAAAAATGAGAAAAAATTTAGGAAAAAAAAAGGCTAAATAACCGTTGCAAATTGCAACGGTTATCTTTTTATTTTTATTTATTTTTTATTTTATTTTATTTTTGCCCATTGCCTTTGCAAGCTGCCCTGGCAACGGGCGTGCAGACATGTAGGCCCTGTTGCAAGTTTTCTGTTTTTTTTAACTTTTTTTTGGGAATCGAGCTCGGAATCGCCGGTTCCGAGCCCGAGTTTGACCGGGCTGGTTCCAGGCTGAAACCGGCCCGTGGCCATGCCTAGGCGCGACCTCGTCAGCCACATTGCGAAGCTCGCCCTCCCCAGCAACGGTGAAGGCAAGCCTTGTCATGGCTAAGAGAGGCACGACCTCGCCAGACCTAACGAGGTCCAGCCTCGCCCAGCCATGGCGAGGGCGAGCCTCGCAATGTGGCCAGTGACCAGCTAGAGGAAGCAGGGGGGAAAAAAATTAAGAAAATAAAAATTTTAAAAAATATTAAAATATTATTAAAAGTTGTCCATTTTAGCGCTAGTGATCGGCCAGCAAAATCCGATCAAAATTGACAGGAAGGACTGAATTGGCACAAAAACAAAAAGGTTTAAGACTGAATTAGCACCAATATAAAAGGTTTAGGACTGAATTGACACCAAAAAAAGGTTTAGGACTAAATTGGCACAAATGCAAAAGGTTTAGGACTTTTTTGGCACTTTTCCCCGTGTCTTCCCAAAACTGTTATTGAGATTGTATATGTTTTCTAGATCAAGCCGATCATATCTTAAGAGTTTGCAAGACCCAACTTAAAGATGTATTTATTTCGTGAAAAAAATTTCATGACACAGGAAAACGTTTTCTTCGGAAATAAATTTCTTTAAAAATGGGTAGTTTTCCTTTTTTTGAAACAATTTTCAGTTTGGTTGCGATTTTTTAGGAGGCCTATGTTGCACAGTTAGAGAGTTACATTGTTTCCTGTGAAGCTACGGAGAGAGAGAGCCGCTTCTAAACTAGCACCAGTTCTCTGCCCAGCAGTAGCACCTAATTTGGATTCCTCCCATTTGATCGGGGAAATCATTTTCCACTCTTTATGCTGTGGTGATTTCTTTTGATGGAAAATGTTTTTCAGTGGGTCATTGATTTTCCATTACCAAACACAAAAAATTAACAAAAATATATTTTAAAGTATTTTCGGCAAAACAATCCCCCACTAAGTCCCAACAAAAATCACAAAATTGTGTGTAATTACTGCACTGTAATTGGTTTCGTCCATCATATCAACCATAAACTAAATCTATAAACAAATTGAAGGTGTGAGTGATGTAGTTCTATGTGCTTTCCTTGCTGGTGGAGACCCAACCATGCGTGGACAACTCTCAAGTTTTGCATAGTTGCTTGAGTATCAAATTGCATTATACATATTTGACATTTCGATTTGACAATTTAGCTGCAAATTTATTCTTGACCATCTTTTATTATGAACAGTTACGTCGAATTTCTACTTAACATGTTTTTAGAAGCGAATTTCTTCTTGACTTGGGTATATCGATTTGTTGAAATGGAAGACAATCTTGGACTCCCAATTCAAAAACTTTGATTTAAATGACATCGATCTTTAGGACCGTTATAACTTATACATTCTTTCAGACTAACTTTGACTTCTTGTCAGTCATTATTGTTTCCAAAAAGTTCTATATAACATTGCATACTATTATTGACCATTAGTCTTACTATTTTTATTTAATCTAAAACAACAATTTTCCACAATTGGCATATCGGTATTGAGCATTATACTTGCTTGATAGAGTAAAGTTCTATCTAATGGAAGCAGTTTTCCGCAATTCAAGAACTCATCTATATGGAATGTCCTTATCGAGCGTTACACTCACTCTATTCACTTGTGGGTAAGGCAAATAATTTCTATTAACAGTTTATCGTTACTAACAGTTAGGATATCTTCAACTGATTATCAAAAAAATGCATAACAAGACATTAAATTGCAAAAGCAATCCTAATTGTTCAAATTAATAGAAAGGAACGATTGCAAATCATATTCCTAGCGATGCGCTATTAAATTTCTGCACATAGAGTTATGTTATCTTCTCCTATTGCAGACAAGGGTCTAATATACGCACTGAGATATGACCACGAAAAACGGGAAACTCATCCAGACTGTAAGAGAAGATCTCCAAACTGCAACAGGCTGTTTAGATGGAGACAGTTGATCATCCAGACGAGCATTATATTTAGATGGCACAGTACGGAAGAGGATCTAGTTATGTGCAGATAACAATTTTCAGCAATGATGGATATTGACGTCGTCGAAAGTATCCTTACCTTAGTCTTCACTCTGGGCGAGAGCATTCCCCGCCGCCGGCGTGGAAGCAAATGATAGAAAGAAAATTTATTTATTTGGAGTGTTGCAATAGTGTGTCCGGCTATTTAGGGTGCGCATGGAATGCATTCCGGAATAAAAATTCTGTTCCGGAATGCATTCCGGAAAAGAACGGCGTTTGTTAAAAAATTCTCGGAATGCATTCTGGAGCAATTTTTGCATTCTGGAATAAAAATGCGTTTGTTAAAAATACTTGATTTTAGAATCCATTCTTGATTCTGGAATGCATTTTTTATTCCGGAATGAGTTTTTGGTAAGAAAAAGAGAAGCTACTTTTTGTAGCTTCTTGATTCCAGAATGCATTCTCTCTATTTTCTCATAAATTTTTTTTTAGAAAATGCATAAAAATTGAAAAATTCTAGAAAAATTCATAAAAATTTCCAGAAAATAAAAAAAAGTCAGATTTCGGGAAAATATGAAATTTGGTGAATTTTTTTTAAAAAAATCAAACAAAATCAAAAATTTCAAAACTTCACAGAATAGCTTAAAACACATGTGGCCAGCCACTTTGAGTGAAATTTAAATTTTTTGAGGTGCCCAAAAAATATAAAAATTTTCAAAATTTCACAGAATGGCTTAAAATACCTGTGGCCACCTACTTTGAGTGAAATTTAAATTTTTTGAGGTGGCCAAAAAAATAAAAATAATAATAAAATAAAAATTTTCAAAACTTTACAAAATGGCTTAAAATACCTGTGACCACCCACTTTGATTGAAATTTAAAATTTTTTAGGTGCCAAAAAAATAAAAAAAATAAAAAATAAAAAAACTTTACAAAATGGCTTAGAATACCTGTAGCTACTCACTTTGAATAAAATTTAAATTTTTTGAGGTGCCCAAAAAAATAAAAATATAAAAATAATTCAAAACTTCACAAAATGGCTTAGAATACCTGTGACTACCCACTTTAAGTGAAATTTAAATTTTTTTAGGTTTCCAAAAAAAATTAAAAAAAATAAAAAATAAAAAATTTTACAGAATGGTTTATAATACCTGTGGCCACCCACTTTAAGTAAAATTTAAATTTTTTTAGGTGCAAAAAAAATCAACAAATCAAAATAAATTTCTGTTCCAGAAATCAATTTCTGGAGCAGAATTAGTCATGTTTTACCAAACAAATTTCTCCTCCAGAAATCAATTTCTGGCAAGAATTCCAGAAATCAATTTCTGGTAAGAATTTGATTTTTAGAGCAGAATGGTTACCATTCGCACCCTTAATGAGGGACTACCGGAAGAAAGGAGTAAGATTTTGGTCTTTATATTGCTAGATATGTTCTTGGGAGCTAAAAGCGCAATCAGCTTCACAGGAGTCAGGATTCTATTTTTGCTACAATTTAAGCATTTCCTTTTCTACTTCTCATTAAGAGAGAAGCATATTAGTTTACTTCTCGCGCTTAAAGCTTGATGCAAGTACTTACATCTAGTCTAGTATCATTGATAAGGAAGATAAAACACCTGAAATGTGTTGCGGTTTAACTTAGGTTTGAATCGAAAGTAGAGAGAGTGAAAGAGAGTGGATTACCATGGCTGTGTTCTTGATATTATTTTAGGTCGGCACGAGTCATTTCTTTGACTTCTGCTAGTAAACTGATTCGTAATTAAGCCACAAGAATTTGGAAGGTGCATCGATCTACTTACCTCAATACTTCCTAATCACACATTAATAAAGTTCCATTGATGAGTAACTGTTACGTACTTTGACCTTATATTTGTGCATTCCACATCAGATGGACGACCAAACTGATATATAATTAGGTGAAAAGTGTAAGGATCGCCGAACTATCTGCCTTCAATTGTACTTACCACTCCAAAGTTTTTAAGCAACAAGCTTTACAGCACATGCCTGTTCAAAAATCATGAACAATAAATGCGACTAAAATAATTGATCCGTTGACCAACCCATTGTCGATGCATAGCCACTCTGCCACCAAAAAACATTTTATTGAAGGGCAATCAACAAAGTAGCTTAGTTCCTGTCATACTATCTGTGTTCTTTTAATGGGAGAACTACGACCAATACCAACCAAAGATGAGACTAAAATTATCACAAATTGCCTGAATAAGAAAGAGAGAACAAGAACAGAAAAACAACCAAACAGAAATCTCAAGACTTTCAATGCAACAGGGCATGGAATGGAGGAAAGAAAAAAAAATGAATTACGTTTCTCCAATATGTTTATCCTTCAAGAAACCAAGAGGGATAGAACATATCAAACTGAATGATCTCCCATGCAAATTATCAGGAAAACTTGAAGACAAAATTACGCTAGATTACTCTACTCACTCTACAATTCACAAGGAAGATGCAACTAGCCTAACCCCCACTGTTCCATGGTCTCAGCAACACTTTCTTACACCTTTCTTCATCAGCTTTGCAGACTGAAAAATATGAACCAAAAGAGTCCTGTACATTCTTAAACTAAAGAAGGCTCAAACAATTTTGTAGACATAGCTAAAAACTAGAGGATCCTCACAAAAGACGTAATTCTTACAGAGCAACTGTTGTCTTTAACCATTACATCACATATCATCCCCCCCACAAATGAGGGCATATAGCTGCTTTGCTGTCCCTGAAACATCAGCGATGCTTCTCAGAGGAGATGTGATCTCTTCAGACATTGTCAACAATAGGACCCTGCATTCTGATACCGAAAACAGAAGTTGTTAATTCTAGCTGTCATTTCATGCAGAATGGAAACTTTTCCCCTGCTACGAGAATATTGTAGCATTACTCCTACCTCAACAATTAGAAGATATCCTCCTTTGATTACTCTACCATAAAGTCATTTGCATCAGCTTTTTCACAATGAACATGATTGCCAATCAATGGGCAACGTCAAGAGGTGAAAATTTGGATGTCACATTACCAAATAAAACAACAGAGGATTAAGGGTGTCGGTGGTGGGGATAAAGAAGCTCAAGATGCAGGAGTTTTTACGAGAAATTCAAGAGCGGTTTGTTGATGCAAAATGGTTGCAATATGACTTATACACCACAGACCAAAGGTTGACAAGCAAGGCGCATCAAAATCGCCTGGTTAGTAAGTTTATCAAAGGCAATAGTACAAATTTGGGCACTCTAAAATGCAGACCCAATCTCTTATCTCAAATTAATTGGCAGTGCAATTGCTTGCATGGAAGAAACCAACCTGGAATTTTGCAGAAATTGAGAATTGAAAATGAAGCAAGAATCTTGTGTTCCATTTGTTCACCACTTTCCAGTTTCTCTTTCAGCTGAGGCACAAGTGCTGAAAAGACTAAAAGCTGGTGTTCGGCATCACTTAGTGAAGAAAGAGCAGAACTCAACCATGCCACAGTGATAAGACACACTTGAACCATATTCGAGTCCGTTGAGCTCAAACATTTCGAGATTGCATCTATAAATGATCTCCTTCTACTGCTGAGAAGTGATCCTAACAGGTTTTTCAGCCACTCTCGATGAGCTGAATCTTCATTTTCCTGTAAAATCAACCTAGATAAGTTCTTCAAGCAAATATTTACATGTACAAAGATATACAACACAGATAAGCTCTCTAAGTTCTTGGAGTTAAGATTATAGATTTGCAATCAGCTTGCCGACTTGGTATTACAGATAGCTGGGCAAGCAAGAAATCGCTAGAGATTGAACTGAATGTTTGCAAAGAATGTCCCACAACATAATTGACTTCTGAAGTAAATATGCTGCTCTTCTCATATGACTGAAGGTTCAACCAACAAATGGAGTAAAATGAGAGCATCTGAGAGATAATGAACCACAAATTTCTCTCTTCCCTTAGATACTGTGGCTTACTAATAAAATTAGTCCTCCAAGATTTCTCCATCCTTAAATTCTTGCTATCTTCAAGACTGTTGAACTTTCACTGTGTTCCATTGGTCCAACATGCAATATACTTCATGACAACTTGAAGATGAACAAGATTTTCAATGAATAGCTCTAAATTCCCTATTGCACACATTGTGTACTTCCAGATGAAAATATTTTCCAGTTCACACAATTTTTAGTTATAATTAAGCCAAAAGTACGGTAAGAAGAAGATAATAGAGCCAATCATACAAATGAACAAATATCGTCGGCGAGAAATCCATGTTGTTCATTGTCACAAGTCATTGCTTTGTAGGTCTCACTGCATCCTTCTTGCTTTAAAATCCAATCCTCTGGGGATAACATTTGAGAAAATGAGAAGTGTCCCCCAAAAACTAGAAGTGCTTTGCAGCACCTTTCTTGAACATTTTCATCATTTAAGCTTAGATCAAGAGCCAAGGAAATTGCATCAACAGCCTCTTCTCTGTATATGCTGTACTTCCGAGGTTCTACCTGCACCAAAGTGTTATCTCAGCCTTAATTTTCTGGAATGGATAACCAAAAAATAAGAGTAGGCTTCATTAAATCTGCAAATCCACACTGCATCTTCAAATTCCAATACCAAGTTAATCACCATAAAATTTCATCGTACTCACCGAGGCATATCTTACAGATGCAACTCAAAAATGGGCAAGAAGAGAAGTTACAAATATCAAATTCAAAATCCAATAAAATCCCAAAAACTACAAAATGAGTAGTCAAGAAAGTATACCAGTAGATCAAAGTGCAGCAGAAGTATGGCAACCAAAGGTTTTTCATAATCTGGAGCACTTCGTAGATACAAAAGCAGAACATGCATTGCATTGACCATCTCTTCATTGGCTAGGTTACCCAAGAAAGATACAACATCCTTCCTCCTGTTATGTCAAACAAGAATACTAAGTATCATGCCAAACCATTGTAGAATAGCTTAGGTTCAATCTGCTACTACAGGTTCTCGATATGTTTAAGTTACTTCCTCAAAACCAAAATCACACTCTCCAACATAATCAGGGGAGACCAAGGTACTAGAGATACACAGATATATTATAAAAGGACATCCAGGTACTTGTACTGCCAATCCCTTTGGTATAGCTATAGCTATGCTGTAACCTAGTCGTGTCGTAGTTGTGCCTGTCATGTGTTGTAACATGTGACTTTGGTAAAGTATAATAATACAGCACCCTTGAAGCTGGGTGAAGAAGCTTCCTAGAAGCTGCCATGAAAACTGCAGCTGCAAGGGCCTTGCAGCTGTGAAGTATTTGCCAAACAACATATAAAAACTGAAGTACGAACTTTTACAATTGTAGCTGCTGGCGAAAAATTGCATGGTATGCTTGTTTGATATAGTTTTCGTGCAGCAACTACAGCTATGGAAATGAGTCTTGCAACTATCATGAAGTGTTTGGCAAATTCCTCATAGCTACAGCACCTTCAAAGATCCAGCAGCTTTTAAGGAGCTGTCTCTCCCAGTTTCAAGGTACTGTAGCGTTAAAACATATATAGCCAAAAACACAAATTACAACACTTACAGACGGTCACACCTATACAAAACACACACTAAACACCCTCCCAATAGATAAAGTTCTCACAAAGGATCTTAAGGCCATTGTTTCATGTTTCGGATACCAAAACTTAAAGGACCATCAAAACTTGACCAAAGTTCACTGGAATAGTAAATCATGTTGCTAAAGGAAGCAATTAAAATCACATAGGCCATGTCATTTTGATGTCATCTTTTTCAATCTATGCAATCAAGGTCAGACGAGAAATCCTCAAACCATAGCCATATGACCAGCATGCTTCATCTTTTCTTTCCAATTCTCATTCTTTACCTCCTCGTTAATCCGATTGTACTTTTTTTCTAGGGATTAAAGTGACAAATTTAGAATGCCTTACAGAAGTGCTAATCCCACAAATGTATTAGCCCCTGCGGTCATTCAAGATTTCTATCATATTGCCACAACAAAATTAAAGATTCTTTTTTTTTTTTTTGGAGAGAGGCCTCCAAGTAGGAGATCTATATTTCAGAAATTTCACCTCATTTAGTGCAAAGACTTGTGATTTCCTCACAAGCAAGAACAACAGAGTTTCAGATCATAAATTAAACCTTGGCCTCATTTCACATTTAATGAGCAGTTATTCCTTAAGCCACACTTTCCACAGCTCCACTTTTACCCACAAATGACTTCTCTACTTGATTTAAATGAGGAAAAATTACAGACTATTATCTAATGATGCTGCTTCTTATGTATTTGCTACATGTGCATGCAGATGCTAAATTGCCGGAAGTAACAAAAATATCTCCTAAGCAATTCACTACTACAACATATATTCTTCGTACCTGTTCAGACAAATAACTTCAATCAGCAAGCACACTGCATTTCTTCTCACTTGGATCTGCTTGCTGTGCATCAAATCAAGAAGGAATTTGCTGCTTATGCCTTCTGCTATCTGGTTCCTGCAACTTGCATCTGCTTCAAGACAACACAACATGAGTTCAAGAATGTTCTTTTTCTCTTCTGTTGGTCCTGATTCAGACCTTTGGATGAGATATTCCAAACCTCCAAGAGATATAAGTTGCCCAGCATTTGCAATTCGTGCTTCTTTGTCAGAAGTTATAAGCAGTTGCTCCAACATAGAGATAGCTCCAGTATCTTTGTGCTCAAACTCGTGCCCTTTACTTTTGACCACTGTTTGCGAGGAAAAAGTGATATGATTTTTGCAGCATTCAGATGTCCAACTATCAATTACACGCTTAATGACAATATTTGTAAGCGGCAAACTTAAGCATTCCAGAGTTTTTCCTGTCATTGGACAAGTTCTATTCCCCTGGTCAAACCATTTGTCGATTGCCACTCGTTCATATGTTTGACCAGTCTCCAGGGTCACTGGGTCTTCAAACAACTTTCCCGTAAGTGGACAGATGAAGTGCTTCAAAATGCTTGAGAAGGACTGTCCTTGCAAGCTTTCTTGACTTCCACTCTCTACAAGTGGAAATATACAAAATAGCGTTAGTCGTCATGATTAAACACTCAATACATCTACGGCAGTTTTTCATAACTCACCTTCCATGGAAAACTTCACTTGGATTGTCTGCAGAGGAACAAGAGTCAACTTATTATAATCATTGGAAATTAAACATTGACAGTACTCTTAAGCAGTAAAAGAAGAAGGAATAACAAGTCCCAGTTTCGAAGCAATCAGAAGGAAGAAAAGAGCAGTCAACAGGAGATAGACAGAGCTTGTTGAGGTTCAAAAAATGGACTCACATTGGTGGAGGAACACTGAATTTGTTGAGAACCGTCCACATTTTGTTGGCTTCTGCCGGAATTGCTGTCCTCGTCATCGTTGGCTTCTGCTAGTGAAATGCTAGCTTCTCTTGAGCCCCTTCCTCCCCCAACTATCAGAGGAAGCCCATCTTCCTACATAGATATGAGCCTGTGGATGAGCACAAACAGTGAAATGCGGGAGCAAGTTTTACTGTTTCAGGTCATGCAACTTTCAGTGCATAAATGAAATAAACAACTCTTTCTGGTCAGTATGAATCAAATCTGTCAACACGATTATCAGTAGGTCCACAAAAAAGCCTACCTCTCTTTTAGCTTTTAAATTGCAAGGACAACCCTGTCATTTATGGTAAAGAATGAACTCAATGTACAATGGAAGAGACCACCAAGAAACATGGATAGTATGTTGCAAATGCTTCAAAATGAGGAAGGCTACAACTTACAAGTGCTTCATCTTGAGGGTTCTTGGTGTGACTTTCCACACTACATCGATCGATATGTTTTACTGTCTCAGAGGAGTATGTTAATGTCTGCTTGGCTTCAATACTAGAGCTACCAGAGCTTATAGAACTTTGACAGTTGTCTGCTTCAGCTTCAGCATCATCCGGTCCAGGTTTACTTGAGCTGCCGAATACATCCTCATACAATTTCCTACTTACCATTGGCTGAGCATAAAAAGGGCCAACCGCTTGAGGTAGCTTTTCAGAATGGCCACGTGAACCATTAAACTGGAACTCCTGAAGAGATAATGAAGGAACATTGATGGAGGGTATAGATGGAGCTTCAAAGCCCTCCGTGAGCCAATCCTTATAATAAACTGCAAACTGATAGGTACCCGAATCAAGAAATTCATTATACACTTTGTCAAGAAGCGTCAATCTCCTTTCCTTGTTTGGAGTATCCTCAAGAGAATCAGCTTCCTGACTATGCCAGAGCTTCAAATGTGAAAGATGAGGATAGAACAGATTTTCCCATAGTTCAGGTAGCAAAGTGGTCCGAGCTTGGAAAGGTGAATCAGAAAAAACTTGCAAAAGATGCTTTGCTGAAGCTCTATCTTTCTTCTGCAGCTTATATGTCACACTCAAATACAGGTGAGCACAAGCTGACAAATGATAATTTGGGATCCCACAAGTGAAACCATCCTTTAAGTCATTGGAATTCAAGCCAGTAACAACACTGAGCTGCAATGAAGCTCTTTTCAAATCCTTTACCATTGCACACTCCTCTGCAGCATTTTCTACCGTATCAATTGCTTGCTTTAGATTGGCAATGACCTTGTCCTCATTATTAGAATATTGTTCCGGCGCAATGGAATTAAGACAGGAGAAGCAATTATTGTGAAGGGTTGTACGGAAACCCTCGTCCTTTAAATAGCGCTTGCTATATCCAGTTAGGATGGAGATTGTGGCTTGGACAGCAACTTCATCAAGCGCAGGTACAAACTCAGGGAGTGTCCCATGAACATGCTTTGGATTCTGACTGTCCTCAAAGCTTTTACCATTTAATGAGCTTCCGTTAGATTTTTCATTGAAATTTTTGGGCTGAGTCTGCCCAGGTAGATGCATCTTTGAAGTGCTACTGTGCTTCTTATTCAGTTTCATGTCCTTTCCTATGTTCTCTCTGTATTGTCTGCTTTTGTCACTCCCATCAGAAGGTTTGTCCATCCTCCGCACTTCATTAAGGTATATATCCTTTATCCTCTCACTACTGTCTGCATCAATGTCAACAATCTCTTTTCCAGGCATATAATCTGAAGAACTGGCATTAGATCTTCTATCCTCCAGTAGACCAGGGGAATGTTCGGATTTCTGATGAGTCTCTTTCCTTGATCCACCATCCACTGTCTCTCTAATTATGGGACCATACCTTGACCTCGGAACCTTGATACTATCGTCTTTTGATAGTTTACTTCTGAAACTGTATCTTGATGCATCAGACCTAGTCCTCTGTGTCTTGTTTCTATTTCCATATGAAGAATCTAACCTGTGTTGACCGTGTAAACGGTGAATAGGCACGGTAACCGTATCTGAATTGACAGTTCTTGACCTTGTCATTGATTTTCTCCCTCTAAAGCCTTCCTCTGCTAGAAGCTCCTCTAAGGATGATGCCATTTGTGTTAAAAACAGAAATTTACTCCACCGTGGTTCTAACAAATCATGTAAGGAATTAATATGAAGCAAAGAATATATTCATTCCAGGTTTCGAAAACAAAGAAGAAATAAAATGATGGATATCAAATTCACGGCCCTTAAATCCTTATATAATCTCATTTGGCAAACTAACAAAAAATCTTAAGGGATGACTAAGGTCCTCATTTGTCAATTTGAAAGCACTCACCCTCAGCCCATGACTTTGTTTGACAAACCGATATAGTCAATACCTCAAACAAAGATTTCAAAGTAATTACTTATCACATCTCTCAATAGCAACCGGATAAATCATGCTTTCAAGTAACATGAGGAAATCAAGTATATTATAGATTTCTTATATGAAAGTTGCTTAACTTACCATCACCTCTGCAACCACCGCCACAAACTCTGAATTGCCTCCACCATCACCAAACAACTGCTGCTAGCACCGTGGATCTTCGCTCTTTGACCTTAAACAAGGGCTAGAGGCCTTCGCTGCCAGCACCACAACTCATCAGTCCCCATAGCCAAGCATTTATCAAACACAAGCATCGCAATCTTTCGAAGGAAAGTTTCAGTCTTCTATCATTGGTAAGAATTCAGAATACTCTATAAATTGTACCCAAACGAAAAATGAGTGTCCTGAGGCTCTTCCTTCCTACTCTGAAACAACCTACCGAATTGAAAGCTGTTACAGGAGAACAAATCTTACTTTAAAAAAACACACACACGATGCACACGCGGCACCTCTCTCTTAACTTCCAACGTTATCCTTGCTTAGGTGATCGGGGATCATACCTAGGATCTCCTCCCACGATCCAAGCATGCGCTCAACATCATCCCGCCTCTATTCACACGCGCGCCCCGCTAAATTCCAACGCCAATTACCGACCCTCGGTACGCGCACCGACGGAACCACCCAGGGCGAGCAAAAAGACAGAGGAACGAAGCGACCCTCACCCAGAGGCCCACCGAAGAGTCCCGACGCGAGGAGGAGCGAAGGAAACGATGGAGACGCCGGTCGCGCCGAGGCCAGCTTCTTCCTAAAGGCGGAGAGACAGAGAGAGAGAAGAGACAAGGAGAAGAGAACAAAACAGAAGGAATGAGGGAGCGACGGGGAAGGCCTGGGCGCGGAGGACGGCGACAGGAGGAAGCCGACAAGATCCACGGCGGCCTCGTCCTGATCCTGCGACATTTGTATGGATCGAATGGCGCGAGCGAGACCGCGACCGCGTCGAGAGCAACTTGCGGCGAAGCTTGCTTCTCTCTCCCTCTTCGGCTTTCTTTAATGGCGGTTTGATTCGCTCGCTGTCGCCATTGCCGGCCGAAGGGGAAGCGCTTCCCGCGTCCTCGCCTGCTGCTGCCTGGTAGTAGCATCAGCAGTTGGCGCGCGGGTACGTTCGGGGTACACCGGATGGAGATGGCGAAAGCGACGGGCGCCGGGGTCAAACGTTTGACCTGGCTCCGACCGCGGGCGGGAGGACACGTGTGCGGGTCGGATCCGTCCCGATCAACACGATTGCGGTGATCCGGGGGGCCCGATTTGTCGAATTCGGGTTCTTGCAAGTTTGTGCCCGGCCCACGTACATATAATAGTGGGTGTGGACTAGAGGTGCAGACGGGCCGGGCTGGATGGACATTTTGGCACATCTGACCAATGGCTTGAATTAATCAACTGCCAGATTATCGGTCTTTATTTGTATGACTTACCAATCTTTTTTCTCCAGTTAGGTTACCAATTTGTTTTGAATTATCGAATCTCATTTCCTTACCTACCTTTATTTTTTTTCGTAGGGTGTGGTTTTTTTGGGGAAAGTTTATGAAAAAGAGAAATACTTTCCGGGAAAATATTTTTCAGAAAAATGTTTTTTCTTCAGAGAAAAAAATTTTCCTCTTCAAGTTAGAGAATTCATTTTTATAACTTTAACCATGCACGTTTTCTTTAACTATAATTAATTTTTTATTGATTGATCATTTTCGGTAAACCAAACACGTAAAAGTCCAGAAAATTAATTCACAAAAAAAAATTTCACTCAAACAAACACACACTTACATTCCGTTTGTTTTGCCGAAAATATGACATTTTTGAAAAATGTTTTTTGGAAAGTTATTTTTCAAGAAAATGACAATATTTTCTAGTATTTAGCTGAGACCTAAAAATGAATTAGAAAATATTTTTTGTCATTTGGTGAGGAAAATCTCATTTGATTTTCCAAAATAGACATATACTAATCGAGCACCTAGGACCAGGGCAAGAGTGCAGAGGTCACGAGCATGATCTTGATGGACCCGGGGCAAGCACTAATGGACCGAGGCGTAAGTAGAGGATTCAAGCATGGGCACAGTAGTCCTGAGCCCGGCCTCAATGGACTCGAGCATAGGTACCAAGGTCCAGGGCCTGACCTCGATGGACCCAGGCATAGGCGTCAAGGGCCTAGGCCCAACCTTGATGGACCTAGGTGCGACAATCAGGGTCTTGGGCACAACCTTGATAAACTCGAGCTAGGGCGTCGAGGTCTCAGGCTCAGCCTTGAGGGACCCAACCCTGACCTCTAGTCCCAACCCCACTGCCGGGGGCTTAAGAATGAGTGTTGGGGTTCCTGTGCTCAAGCGCAGAGTTTTTGGTTCAAGCATCAAAATCTAGTTATATTTTGCCTAAATTTAAGTTTTGATAGAAAAATCTTTTCAATTGACCTATTTTTCTAAACAATCCAAACGCCAAAAAGTGAGATAATTGTTTATACTTATTTTTATGTTGAGTTACCACTTTTGTTTGCCTTGATTACCAACTTCATAAATTATCAATCTCAAAGTGCTTACCAACTATTCTTTGATTAAGTTAATTGCATACTGATTTTATATTACCAGTTCTTACTCAATTTAGGTTTTTGTGTCTTGTTTTAGTTAGTTATCATTTTAAATTGGCAACTTCTAAAGAAAACTTATCCTATCTTCTACTAAAATTTTACTTACCTTTCTTACCTCTCTTTTTTGAGTGGCTTAACAATTTTTCTTGGATTAAGTTATAACTAGCTGTTATATACCAAGTCTCATTTGTATTGCTTATCAATGTATATTTTTTTTGATTTCTTTTTTAGTTAACAAACTTTATTATTGGGCTCCCATATCTATTTGCTTTATTTACCAACCCTATTTTACGGTTATGTTACCAACTAATTTGTATCGAGTTAGTTACTAACGTTTATTTGATTTTTCCAAATTACCAAATTGTTTTATCTGTAAGAGATTCTCTTATCCTTTCCCAACATTTGTTTACCTTTCTTAGTAATGCCTTATATTTATAAACTGTTATATGAAATTACTAACATGAATTTTGGTGACTTTCCAATTTTTTTTTCAATTAAGTAACCCAATCAAAAAGTTGGTAAATTAAGAAAAACAAATAAGTTGACAGCTAATTCAAATAAGAATTGGCAACTCAGAAATAATTGATAAATTAGAGAAAAGTTGATTTTAAACACAAGTTGGTAAACAAAAAGAAAAGAGAGTAATTAAAAGAAAAATCAACTTGGTAAATTGCTAAAATGAAGATTGATAGACCAAAGCTAGCCGACTGGATAAAGTTGGCAAATCACTTTAATTTAGATGGGTAATTTTAAGATGACACTAAGAAATGCAAATAAAAATATTGAAATGATATGAAGAATCAACTAAGTAAAACAGCTAAGCGAGCGTATGTAAGTAACTTAAATGAGAGTTGGTAACTTGGTATTGCATGGTAATTTAATGGGAGAAAAATCGGTGAGACACATAGTTTAGGTTATTAATCTCTTAAAAGGGCTTGTAAATGCAATGGGTTATTAACCAATGAAAATAAAAGGTAGTAACTCGATAGAAAAACTGATAGATTTAAAAAAAAATGAAACGTTGGTAGATTATTCGAATGAAAGTTGATAAATTAAAACTATTAGGTAATTTATCTGTAAAAAGCCAATAAGTCACTTTAATTTAGATCGGCACTTAATATAAGAGTTAGTGAATTCGGAGAGTTGCTAAATTATACAAATAAAAGTTTCCCAGTTAATACAAAATTTGGTATCTCGCCAACTTTAAAAAAACTCAATAACTCTGTAAAAATATTGTGAATTACCAGCAAGTTATCAGTAAAGAAGAAAGAAATTCATTGGTCACTCTATATCAACAATTGTTTTTTCTCACTCATGAACACTTATTGAATCTTATCTTAACGACAAAAATAGAAGAAGGAAAAATTGGCAATTTGGAAACGCAGGACAATAGAATTTTGCTTGGCTGCGTCATGTTCGTTCAGCTGCTCTCCAGTTCTTTGGAAAAACACCAACCTAAAAATGCGTCTGTTGCTGATCTGAGAAACGATTCGTTTCTCAACAGTAGAAAATCATCCATGTGCTTCATGCTGAACAAGGAACTTAAAACATGAGGATTATTTCGCATCCTGATCATAAGCTTATGTAACTATCACATGATTAAGAAATTTGAAGTATGTAATTTACGATGAAGGATTATTGTTTGCCGTGTGCATGCTACATGTCTCAGATTTTTCAGGAAAAATTATCTAAAAAGTCATGTATATATTACACTTTAACCAATTTAGTCCTAAACCTTTAAATTTTGCTAATTGAATCTTAATTTTTTTTATATTTTGCCAATTGAGTCTATCCGGCTAATTTTAATCAGAAATCACTAATATGGATAATTGTTTTTAAGAAAATGATTTTTTTTATAATTTTGAATTTCTTTCTTTTCTCTTTTATTATCCTTTTTTTCTACGAAGTCTAGCGAGGGTCGCTAGCCAACCTTCGCGTGCCATTGGGCAAGGGCCGGTCGACCCTCATCGGCCACTGAGTGACGGTCGCGAAGCCCTTGCAGGTTGAGAGCAAGGGTCGCGGCCCTTGCCTAGATTTGGTGAGGGCTGCGAAGCCCTCACCCAACAGTCGGTGAGGATTGGCTGGCCCATGCCTATGACCGGCGAGGGTTGGCCAACAACCCTGAGGGACTTGGAAGGAAAAAAAAAGAAAAACAAAGAAAAGAAAAAGAAGAAAAAAATTAGAAGTTTTTTTAAAATTTATAAAAAATGTACATGTCAATGCCGATCGTGCCACATAAAAGACCAACATCCACATAAGCGATTTCTTGCTAAAATTGGCCAGACAAACTTAATTAACAAAAAGTGAAAATGTTTGGTACTCAATTGAAAAATTTATATTTGAATTAGTGAAAGTGCAATAGGATAATCACTCTTTGGGCAATTTTGCCAAGATTTCCATGATCATAAGCTTACGTAATCTTCATTGCTAGTGACTTTCCTTGATTGGAAATTGTAGACACCTATTTTTGAATTGCCCAAAATTAATTACACAAAAATTTAGGAATTAATGTCCTTAATTCCTAAGCAAAAATATTTCAATTTAAAATGCAT
The DNA here is from genome assembly GCA_031216405.1 of Syzygium malaccense. Classification (NCBI taxonomy): domain Eukaryota; kingdom Viridiplantae; phylum Streptophyta; class Magnoliopsida; order Myrtales; family Myrtaceae; genus Syzygium; species Syzygium malaccense. The sequence continues at coordinate 6,460,697 of CM062262.1, forward strand.
TGCATATAGAATTTAGGCACACTTGTATTAATAGGGTCTATTAGAACAATTTTAAAAAAAATCAAGTTGGGCCGGGTCGGGCCGGGCCGACCCGGCCCTTTTTCCTTTTTCTTTCTTTTTTCCGCATGGGCCACGGCCCACTCTTCTTTCTTTTTCTTTTCTCTTTCTTCCTCCGCGCGACCCAGCCCGCTTCTTTTTTCTTTCTTTTTCTTCCCCCCCGCGGCTGGGCCCAGCCCAGCCCAGCCCAGCTTCCCTTCCTTCTCTTCCCCCCGCACCGGTCGCTCTCCTTCCCCCTGTTCTGCCCTGTTCCAAACGGAAGCGTGACGCATGGCGGCGCCGCTCTTCATGGTCGCTATCCGGCCAAAACAGAGCCGGACGAGCGCGCCGACAGGACTAGCCATTAAGGTCAGTCCCGTCTCCCTCGTTTTCCGGAGCCCCCTTATCCCCTGCTCTCTCCCGGTTCTCTGTTCTCTCCTTTGCATCCATAAACTGACACCCCCTCTGCACCAGCCTATGGCCGCGAAATTCGCGGAGCCTAGGTCGGTGCAGGCCATCGTCACGCGGACGCCATGGAGGAGGGGGGCCATTGTCGTCGTCAACTATATATAGCCAGAGAGAGAGAGAGAACGCCGGTTGGCAATTCTGAGAGAGAAACAGAGAGACAGAATAGAGAGAAATAGAAAGTGAGCCGAGAGAGAAACATAGTCACCGACAGCCACCGCACCTCAGCCACCCGTTCCGGCCGCCGAGCCGACGACGGCAACACAGGGAAATAGAGAGAGTGAGAGAAACAGAGAGTGACAGAGAGAAAATAGAGAGAAAGAAAGGGAGTTTGGTATCTGCAGGTACCCAGTAGCGTCGCCGTCGCCTCCCCCCGAAGCCAGAAGCCCCCAGACATGCCGTCGACGGTGAGACTCTCCCCCGGTTCAGGCTGCCCCTGTGTTGCTATGTTCTCCCCTGTTTTTGCTCCGGTTTTGGCCGAGACCCTCGCTGGCCGTTTCGCGTGAGTCCCGGCCCATACCGCCGTCCTCCACCGTCTGAGTGTCGTCACCAAGGGTAAGCTGGGTCGCCTGGATCCACCAGTTCGCCGGAACAGGTCAGAATATCCAAATTTTCGTCGCGCTCCCCACCTATTCGACGTTTTGCCTCACTGAGGCTGAGATCGTTTTGGTCGCCGGCCGGCGAAAAGGTGGCCGGACGGTGAGCCAGGCGGTCGATGAAGTTAGTGGTGACCCCAAAGACCGATTTGGGGGACGGCGCAGGCCTGGGCCGGCCGGCGGACAGCCAATTTTGGCCCCGCCGGTGTCCCCCCACCGGTCTATTTGTTCGGGTCGGATTCGACCCGAATCAACAGATCCGACCCGGTCAACGACCGGGTCGGATCCATTGACTCGGGTCAGTTCCGACCGACCCGGATCAACAGATCCGACCCGGGTCAACGGCCGGGTCGAATCCGTTGACCCGGGTCGGTTTCGGCCCGATCTGGACTGACCGATCCGACCCGGGTCAATGCCCGGGTCAGATCTGTTGACTCGGGTCGGATCCGATCCGATCCGATTTTAATATTATATTATATTTTTATTTTTAAAAAATAAAAAAATGTAATAATATTTTTTTTTCTTCTCGAAAAAAAAAATTCAAAAAATTTTTTTTTTTAAGAAAAGTTTTTTTATTATGTGGGTTATCTAAGTGTTTTAATCCATTGTTATATTATTGTGCATGTTTTTGTCTTGTTTAAATTAGACAAGCTTGAGTTATGCGGTAGTATTTTGCATGTTATTTTTCTTACCGTTGCGTTATTATTATGCATGTTTTTAATACAATTGCATGGGCTATTGTGTTTTGAATGTCATCTGACTTAGTTAAGGTTAGAACCTTAGGCTGCATGAATTATTGTATTCCTGACTGCTGATCGTTTATGATTATGCACTCGTTTGATCACCTCACATGTTAGGAGAAAAGTCCTAAAATCAATCCAAAATTGCTTGACAAATGTTTTCATGAAATGAATAGGGTAAAAAGGTACCGAAAGGGCATTAGTTATTTAATTAGTGTAATCAAGTCCCCGAACCCAGTTAATCTCTAGTTCGTAGGAATAGGGTGATTCTCCCGTCACCCTATTTGGGTTTCTAATCGACCTATCCCAAATCGATTAGTGGCGACTCCTGCATGTAAATCACCTGTATGTTAAAAACTTAAACCCTAAGTTGCGATATGGTATGGGCTTGGGAGAGCCCGAGTTAAGTTCCGAACCTAGACTTAGCGCGTACCAGGCGAGCCCTCCTTCTTTTTGCATGTCATTCGCAAAAGCTCGGGAGGTCGGTCGCAACAGACTGGCAGATAACAGGAGTGCCATAATTTTCGTATAGCGCTCACTTTAGTGGCAACTTTTTTTTCTCTCACTTAAGTGTCACATTGGAGTAAAATAGATCATTTGAGTGCCACTTCCGGCAAATTGTCCTACGTGGCTTTTTTAATTAATTTTCCATTGGACGTTGATTTTTTTAAATTTTTTTAAATTTTTTTACTTATTTTTTGATTTTGATTTTAGTTTTTGTTTTTCTTTTACTTTTTTAATTTTCTTTTTTTTCAGGGCCGGCGAGGGTCACCTACGAAGCCCTCACCCAATGGGCGAGAGCCGCCTTACCCTCTGCTAGGGGTGTCAAAAAAACTCGCTCAAATATGACCCGACTCGACCTGATCCGACCCGAACACGAAATTTTTTTATTAGATTGGGTTGGATTTCAACTTGTTTGGGTAACAATAAAAAGAATTGGGTATTGTTTAGATCTATTGGGATTGGGTACCCAAGCCCAACCCAAACAATAATCAAAACCCTTAAGATCCCTTCTCCTCCCAGGACCTTGCCGCCGACTTCTTCTTCCCTGGGTTCTGCCACCGGCAACATCACCCTCAGCGACGTCGCCAAGATCGACGGCCGCGGCATCCTCAAGCTCACCAATGAGATGACCTGTTTCTACCCTAGCCAGGTGGCGGAGGATTTTATCCTTCCACCGGAGACCACGCCGCCTGACTAGATCTTGCGATCGTCGCGTCACCGCCTCTGGAAATACCGCATCATCCCCGAGTTATGCATGGCAAAATCATCGACCGGTGACAACAATGCTGCTGCCGCCATCTCTATCCCTGGGAACCACCACAGCAAGCGGTCCAGAGATGCCATTAGCAATGACCGCTTGAGAGGCCATCGCTTCTCGGCGACTCACGATCCTCGCAAGATGACCAAGGCGTCGCCGTCTCGGGGGCACAAATTGGAGATCGACCCTTTGATTTCCCAACATGTATGTAATGACCCTTCTTTCCTCCTTTCGTTTTTCAAATTTTACCTTTTCTTGTCGTCCTCGTTGTCATCGTCGTCAGTTTATGTTGTTTCGACAAGTTTTTGATGGACTGATTAGGGTTTATGACTTGGTTCTGGGATTTCCAAAAGCAAAACCCTGACAACTTTGTTCTTGACTTCTTTACAGACACAGGGGCTTGCCCAGGACAATGAGGCCGAAGCCAACGCCCTCCATTCCAAACTTGAGCATGCCTGCGGCGACGGCGGCGGCGAGCTCGTCGATGACACGGAGTCCCCCTGGCAGGTAGCAACGATGCCGGGATGGCAGGCTCAAAAGGCGGCGATGCCGCGGCGACGGTTGAATCGCTGAGGTTGGGGCAGTGGTGCACGGGGTGCTGCTGGGAAGATGATGAATTCGGGGTTCGCAAGAATGGTGTCTCTCTTTCTATCTCCATATCTGAATTCATTGTTTGGAACACAAAACCCGCTTCGACCCGACCCGACATGACCCGTCCTGATTGTGTAGCTTTATCTTGTTCGGGTCTTGTCTCGGGTCGAGTCAAACACATACGTCCAATATTTGGGTCGGGGCGGGTATCATGAAAACCCGACCCTATCCATTGACACCCCTACTCTCTGCCGCGAAGGCTCGAGCAAGGCCATCGCGGCGTCGCCGGCAATGGGCGAGGCCGCGAAGGCTGTCGCCAGATTTGGGTGACTGCAAGCAAAGCGGCCTCGCTAGATCTGGCTGCAACGCCTTGCCCGCGGTCGCGCAGATATGGCGATGGCCCTTGCCCATCTAGGCGAGGGCTTCGCAATCGACGAGGGTTGCCAGCGACCTTCGCCGGCATTAAAAAAAATCTAAAAAAGGAAAAGAAAAATTCAAAATTCAAAAAAAGTAATTGCGAAATTTAAAAAAAATAAAAGAAATTCACAATTTCAAAATATATTAAAAAATTATTCACGTCAGCACTGGTGAAGCCACGTCATAACGTCCACGTCGGATTTTCCGGCGAAGCAAATCGCCAATGACATTTAAGTGATCATTTTTTCAAATTTATAGCACTCAAATGAGAAAAAAAGAGTTATAGCACTCAAGTGAGTACTGTACGAAAGTTATGACATTCTTAGTATTCTTATTCCCTTGTTTACTTGGGAGTTTTGATGTTGACTCATTCGCAACGCTCGTTACTTTCTTATGAAGTCTCGTGACTTTCGTAACTTTGCCTTCTTGCGATGATATTAGGTTTTCTTAAATTCTCGCGAGCTTTGTTGGTGAACAACCAATTCACCGTAACTTTCCTTCCGCCTATGTAATTGTGTCCTCGCCGAGGGTAATTTATTTGTCACATAGCTGTTTGCAACTTTTTTAAAGGACATGATTTCCTTTTTGTCGTTGTAACTTGTTAGTTCATCGGATCCCCGTGGTCGTACTATTTCACTGAAAATAGTAATTAACCTAAGTTAATTGTAAACTTCGTTCTTGTATTTTTAATAAACTAGCTAATTGATCTTAACTTTCCTTTGACAGTTTACACTTTGCATATCTTTGGTAACTTTTCTTTATGTGACGTGATCTGTAATATTCCACAAATAAAAAAAAGATGGCAATCTGCCGAAGTTAGCTACTAAATTTCCTTCTCATAATGTTAATAAATTAGTGATTGATCGTAACTTTCATTTTGACATCCATCCTAATAGTAACTTACCCGTTACGTATTTTTGGTAACTTTTCTTTACAGTCTAGAAGATTTTCATTTTGTTATATAAGTTATGTGAGTTTCCTGGTTTGTAATATTTTACAAAAAGAGTATTTCACCTAAGTTACAAGTAACTTTCTTTTGCCCTGCAGTTAATAAATTACCTAATGGATAACTCTCCTTTGCAGTCTGTAAATTTGTCCTCATTAATAGTAATTTACCAGTAAAATATCCTTTCATAACTTTAATTGGAACAACATAATTTACCTTTTGTGTTCGTAAATTTTGTGTATCCCGTCGTTCATTCGTAGATAACAACCTATTTAAGTTAATAGCAAATATCCTTTGTTCTACTGTTTCGAATAAAACATTCACAGTAACTTTTCCTTACACTTCGTAGATATCTATAAACTATGATTTGGTTATTCTCCTTACCCATTGTAACTTCTATTAATCAAATGTAAGTTTGATTATCTTTGCAGCTGTAACTTTTTTTTAATGCTGACAAGTTACTGTAGAGAATCGGTTTTGCCGGTTTCACTTTTTATAATAGGTCTGACGGATCACGATTTTTCCCTTTTTCTCTAACAATCCACGTTATATGCGAGACCCGTCCCTTAGAAACACTTGGGGACCATAAAATTTCCTATATATGTTTGAATCTCCTTTTATCAATCTGGACCACTATATTCTATAAGATAATATACTCTCGTTCAAGCCTTCAAGGTGCATTCCTCACGTTGTGAAACTTGATTGTGTGGGCAACCTACGGACCTTGGCACTTGGACCTCGAATTCCACGAGTTGAACTCAGATCCAAGATACACAAACGATCTTGTTTTGCCATGTGATTCGAAGTCAAGCTTGGGGGTCAAATCTCTAGCCTTAGTCTGAAAGTCCCCCGGACTATGATCAGGAGTCTAGCCCTCAAGTTTCAGATTCGAGGCTTCGGCTCTAGGGATCAATCCAAGTGTTGGATTGGAGTTCCTTTATTGAAAAGCAAATTCTGTGGTCTTCTAATAGCACGTATCAAATGAGGGATAATAGCACCAATAGTTCACAAGGTCGTTTATGGACTTTTAATCTGCGCAATGTGGTCTATAAATTTTGACTCAGCTTGTAATATCTTCCGTGAATTTTTAATTTATTTAACGTGATCTCTAAACTAGTCATTCCGCTTGTGTTATTTTCAAATGGTCTAGCGATCAAATTGAATATAAATCAAAATTTTATGAATTATATTGAACAAATTAAAAGTTTAGAAACGACAAAGCATATTGGACCAAAATTTAGAGGGCGTTCATGTCATTTTCCCCTTCAAATGATTTCAAACTCGCACTCGTACCAAACTAGGAAACCCAATAACTTTCTCTGTAACTTCATCAGGAAGAATTTACTAGCAACATTCAATTCTCTTTTCTTTAAAATGAATTGATCCTCCCTATTTTTATCCTAATTGGGCAATTCAAAGGTCATCGGCCCCCCCTTCTCTCTCATGCAATGGGTGACGAGGCCGGTCAATTAACAAATTATAAAAGCTTGACCCAAGAAAAATTAAACAAATTATAAAAAGAAGAATGAGTCAAAGTACTGCGCACCGTGCACATGTTTATCGATACGTTCCTTTCGAAAGCCATTTATTAATTAACATTATTCCCTCCTGTCAATAATTAATTTCCTCTAGTATATTCGTTACTCGATCACCGCCCGAATAAAGAAAAAGGCAAAAAATAAAAGAAAGCAAAGTCGTAAATTAAAAAGGAAAAAAAAAGGACTTTAATACCTCAAAGGGGGAATCCTAACTTTGTCCAGAGGAGGACATCCAATCCGCGTTCGACACGTCACGAAACAGTGCCCTTCGGGGTCGGACTGCTGTCGGCGTCGGTCGCCATCGAGGGGCACCGCCGTCTTTTCGCCCCCCGAAGAAGACAAAAGCCAGTTTGGAGTGTTGGACAGAACGAGCCGACATTTATCTCCGCAGCCCGGCGAAATTCCGGAAACCGCCCCGGCCCGTCCCGCCTGGCCCGGCTGCCAAATCGCCGGCCGTGGATCCTCGTTCCCGTGCGCCCGCCATCGGCCGAGATCATCTCGGGGACCGAGGATCTCTGGCGAGGTCAGGATCGTAATTTCACCGGCGGAACGGCTACTTTTCGACGGGCTTGCTTTTTGCTCCTAGAGCCTTACGTCTTTTAGCTTTTGAATATTCAACGGACTCCCGGACATGCCCACACGTGTTCTGTACTATTACGGAAATGCCATGGCGGGTTTTTTCCCCATGCACAAGGGGGATTAATTCGTCTCAATTCGGCTAAAATATCCGATGATACTCAGCATTCGATATCATTTCAATACTTAACTATTGTCGCCTGTACGTTATTCTATTTCTCGGTAGAGGCGAAAGCGTGATATTTAAAAATTCAAATTCGAATCTAGAGAGACAAGGATGGGGGGTACATGTCCATCGACAGAAACGGTCCGCCACGTAAATATCGAACTGAGCCAGGGTCATTTTTGGGAAATGCGGAGCTCGAGCAGAACCGCTGCGAGGAAGAGGACGGTGGGGGGGCCCACGGCTTGGTGGCATGCCCGGTGGAATTTCGAGGAGCCAGCGGCGAAATTACGGTAAGAGCCCTGGGTCCTTTAGTCTCGGCAGCGTCCATTCTTTATTCTCAGGACCACTCCGTGTCCCGCTCCGTGTCACTGTGGCGTCCCACCACACTCTTTCTCTTTCTCTTTCTATCTCTACCTCTCTCACTCTCGTACGCACTCTTTGCTTCCTTCTCTTCCAAGCACAGCTTAAAGCATCACATCATCTCCATCTCTCCCCATCTCTCTCTCTCTCTCTCTCACGTGCTCGGAGGAGCTTCTCGCAGCTGATCTTTGGCGAGCCGCAGTTCGATTCTCAGTGGGGGTTCGCCGGGGGGAGCTCGTTCTGCTGGAGCTCAGCCGATCGGAGCTCCGGCGCCTCGCATGGTTCCGGTTTCGGCTCCGGAATCGCCATTTCCGTCCTCGTAGCTGGTGGTTGCTCCTTCTCTTTCTGCAGCCGATAGTTCGTCCTCCTCCTCCTTGTTTCCCTCCCCTCCCCCCCTTTTTTTTTCTTTTTCTTGATTTGATCACTGGATATGTTCGGTTGATGTGCGAGAGGGGTAGGGACTGACGGAGTTTTGGTTTTTTCGTTTTCTTTTTCTTTTTTAATCCTGGAAAAGAGGTGATTTTCGGGTGAAAAATGTCGACCTCGCGAGGAGGGGCCGACCAGCCGCCGCAGCCGGCGCGGCGGATTATGCGGACTCAGACCGCCGGTACCCTCGGGGAGTCCATCTTCGACAGCGAGGTCGTGCCGTCGTCGCTGGTGGAGATCGCGCCGATTCTGCGTGTGGCCAATGAGGTCGAGAGCAGCAACCCTAGGGTGGCTTATCTCTGTGAGTGGATACAGCCTTTTAACTTTGATATTATCTGTTTTTCTATGTAATGTTGGCACTTTCTCCAGTGTATGGTAGCTTCTGGTTTGACAGATCTTCTATCTTGTGAAATTGTGAATAGCTGCTCACATGCTCCTGGATTTTTGAGTGTCGGATTTTCCTTTTGTTTCTAATTTTGTGCTTGTTTCGTTGCTCATTAGTAGTGTTGGCTCATGCGACTTTCTGTCAAAGCCAAAGTTTTGGTTAACTCGTGTGAGGCTGCTGGTTTGTTGTGGATATGCTTTCTTGATATATCTTCAAGATAACTGGGTCTCCGTACTTGTGGCGAATTTGAGATCCACTTTAATCTTGAACTTATGGAAGTATCCCCTTGTAGATCGGTTCTTGCAAGTGAATGAAATTCCCGTCAGCGCACTGAGCCCCCTTTGTTAGCTATTGCACTAACAGATAATTCTATTATTTCAATATTGGATCCCAAGGTAGTTCCGTTACTGCAGAACTGAACATGCCTATTTTAATAATTCATGCATGGACTCGTTGCTACATTTTGTCATTGTGCTAAACTTGTCCTGAATATAAGCAGAGAACCAACGATTGGTGTTTGCAGCGGCTGCTTATCATAAATTACTCGTGAGACAAACTGAAGATACATTTTAAATTTATGTTAAAGCAGATGATTCCATAACGACAATCCTTTCTCGAGTATGCTTTGGCTATATTTGGACAGACTAACCGATGTAAGATCCTAAGTTAGTAAAGGTCAAGTATGTTCACGATTTTTCTGATTACATGATGTGTCTTTTGGTGTCATCGTGGTTTTTTCGCTGCTACTCTTACTTTTTGGGAACCGGCCTGTAGATATGTTGTTGTCAATCAAAGACTGGATGATTCATATCCGTTGTTTCTTTGTTACAGATAATTAAATGTTTCTTGTTATAAAGGGAACTTAAACTTGACTAGTGGCAATTTAACCTGCTTAACTAATATAAGATGTCAGTTAGTGGAGGTCAAGGATGTTCATGGTTCTTCTGATTACATGATGTGTCTGGTTTTGTTGTGGTTTTTTAGCTGCTACACTTCACTTTTGGGAAACAGCCTGAAGATATGTTGTAGTCAATCAAAGAAAAGATGATTCATTTTCGTTGTTTCTTTACTCTAGAGAATTATTTAATGGTTTTGTTGTATATAGGGAACTTAAAACTTGAATAGTTGTTGTTTAACCTTCTTTAAGTGTGAAGAACTAAAAAATAAATTTGGCATCCTGCTAACTTACTGTGCACCACGCATAACTTTAACTTTCCGATTGTTGTGCTGTGACTGTGCAGACTATTCAGATTCCTCTTACTTTCCGAGTATGTCTATCAATTTCTAGTTTGTCTTAACACATGTAAGATGCTAAGTTTGTACAAGTCAAAGATGTTCTTGATTTTATGGTTGGTCAATGTATGTTTGGAGTAGTGGTTTATGGCCGTTGCTCTAACTTTTGACTTTAGGAAGGGTTTTGGCATTTGGGATCTGACTTTTATTGCATTATATATTATGTTTTCCAGTGAATAAAATTGATATATAACACCTCAAAACATATTGAATTTTTTCATTTGAAGCACTAAGCATAAGCAAGCTCATATGCTCTGATTTCATTATTACTTCCATCTCTCTTTCGCAGTTCAATACTGTTATTTGAGGTAATTGCTTCTATTTTTGATGCATCGTTTTACTTCACATATTTAAGCTTGTTGGCTGTTATGATGTAGGTCGATTTTATGCTTTTGAGAAGGCTCATAGGTTGGATCCCACTTCTAGTGGACGTGGTGTTCGTCAATTTAAGACTGCTCTCCTTCAGCGTCTTGAAAGGGTAAGCACTGTTTCTCCATTAGGTGCAATTACCCTTTTTCCCCTATGGAAGCGGTGTTCTGTTTGGAAAAACACATGCTTATTGCTGTATAAATTTTTTAAGTGATTTGATTCCTTTTAATTACTTTCAATTAGCTTTTTGAGTCTAAGGTGTTATGCAGATTGATACTTCCAATTGAGGACTATTTCCGTGTACGGTCAATCATTTAGAGCTAGGACGCTGTCATTCCCCACTTGCTGCATGTTTCTTCTTCTCTGTGAAAAAATAATCATATGGAGAAACTATCTATGTATCTAAGTCTTAGGAGTTAATCTTCTTAGTGATCTTTTCTGTGTTTTTTATTCCCATGTTCAGTCCTTTTGAAGGTACCTTTTTATCTGATGAAATTCTGTAATGTTTCTGTCAATTTCCAGGAAAATGATCCAACCTTAATGGGAAGGGTTAAAAAAAGTGATGCGCGTGAAATGCAGAGTTTTTATCAGCATTATTATAAAAAATACATTCAAGCTTTGCATGCTGCTGATAAAGCTGATCGGTATGTCCATAGAGTTACTTTAAATGTGTTGGGAAATTTTGCTATTAGCTTCCTAGTTTTCTGCATTTAACATGGCCTCAAATGCAGTGCTCAGCTTACCAAGGCTTACCAAACTGCTAATGTACTTTTTGAGGTGTTGAAAGCTGTTAATATGACACAATCCATGGAAGTCGATCGGGAGGTAAAGCTTTGTACATTTCTGGAACCATTACATGATAAATATCTTGTCTGATGGGAGGTATGCTGATTAGAATGAGACATTTGTCATATTATCTAAATTTTTTCCTAACTGACAGCATGTGCAACGAGCTGTATTAGCCGATTCCACTTAGAAAAAAGAATCTTCTTTCTTTTTCATAGGATATGTCTGCGAGTAATATCTGTTCACATTTACGTTTGTACAGATTTTGGAGGCTCAGGATAAAGTAGCGGAAAAAACACAAATTTACGTTCCTTACAACATTCTCCCTCTGGATCCTGATAGTGCAAATCAGGCGATCATGAAATATCCTGAGGTTGCATCCCCTACCATACATTGAAATGTTATGCTATGACCTTACTTTTTACCTAGTCCATGAAAATCCTGCCGTATGTGATATTCTTTTTTTGTAGATCCAAGCTGCTGTTGTGGCACTTCGCAATACGAGGGGCCTTCCATGGCCAAAGGACCACAAAAAGAAGGATGACGACATTCTTGATTGGCTTCAGGCAATGTTTGGATTTCAGGTATGTGGACTAAGCAACTTCTTCCATTTACTCTTCTATTGGTTTTCTTTCATTTCTGATTGTATTTTGTAGCTGATAAGTAGTTGTATTGAGACTTATGCTGGTTCCTTCGACTGTCTATTTACAGAAGGATAATGTGGCAAACCAAAGGGAACATTTGATCTTATTGCTTGCAAATGTGCACATTCGGAGATTTCCAAAACCCGACCAGCCACCCAAGGTGTCTTGCACGCAATTAATCCTATAAGATGCATCTATTTTGTCCTTCTGCAAGTAAATTGCTACAGTATGCGGTGTCTCTTTACTGGATTGTTTTCGTATTGGTTTGAGGGAGGGTTTTCAATCATTTGGGTATTTGCTATTATGTTGTCTGGAGGAGTAAGTGATGTTACCCATTCGATGGAATACCTGTTAACTGCCCATCCTTCCCGGGAGAAACCTCCCATTGAGTGGGCTTGGTTTCAGCACCTCACATTTTGTTGACCTTTTTCTTGACTACTGTCACCCAGTATGCTCTTGTGGGCTTCACTCTCACCCGTTACGCTTGCTTCTATTCTTTTAATTCTTGAGAACGAGTAAGCCTTTCTTATGTTGGTGAGCTTTGAACTATGGCAAATCCATTGATCTCATATAGTTTCGCCTGATTCTGTGGTTCATGAATCCTGCTTGTTGAGTAGAAAGGAGCGCAAACACCATTTAGACATTTCTACTGGCTTTGGCATTGAGAGAGATCATACCGTTTTCCTCTTTCCATGGCTTGGGCTTGGGATGACAATTCTCTTCCTTCCTTGCTATATTGAAGGCAATATAATTATTTGTACTAGCAATTGCAATGCTTGTGATTCTATCTCATTGAGGATTCAGTCTAATATGACGAGTACTGCTAGCTGAGGATGTTGATGTTCTCTTTGTTATTCTGGTTCTGCTGTTTCTTATCCACTTTATCCTATAAATATGCAATTTCGAGCATGAGCTGCAGCATGAAAGTCTCTAGTGAGATGAAGGATCTAGTCTAATATGACAAGTAAAGCTATCTGAGGCTGTTGATGATGTTGTTTTCGTTTTTTTTTTTGGTTGTGCAGACTTTTTAACTTTATATTCTATCTATTTCCCACTTTATATCCTATTGTCATCTGACTAGCATAAGCTGTTCATCATGGGCTGTCAGAACATTTTACTGTTGTCCCTTTGTGGACAAAGTTCTCACCTATATGATATGTAACTTCGAGCATAAGCTGCATGAATCATGGAGTGTAATAACATTATTTGTTGTCCAATCTTAGATAAAGTATTTGTATATCCTTTTTGTTTTGGCTAATAGTATTTATGCAAATGTTCTTTATTATGGCCTTTGGAGTTTTAGTATGCTGAAATGCTTGTTTATCTTCTTGGTTAGTTGGATGATCAGGCACTCACAGAAGTGATGAAGAAACTTTTCAAGAACTATAAAAAATGGTGCAAGTTCTTGGACAGGAAGAGCAGTCTTTGGTAATGCTTCTTCCGCTACTTTATCTGGCTAGTATGGTGGTTATGTGGAGGTATTAACGCTTTAGTAGAAGACTCTGCTTGTTAGCTGTTTCTTCTTTACAAAGACGAGATTATAACTTATTTTATGGGGACAATACTGAAGGATGAAGTCCAATTTTGGTCATGTTCCGTTGTTTCTTATGATCCTCCAACTTATTTACTTTTAAATCAAGTGTAACTTCTTTAATTTTGATAATCAGCTGTTGCGTGGGTATGCGGACATGGTGCTGCTGATGTGGCAATTTGGGCTACATGGGATGCTTACCTTGTCATGAAAAGAAATTCAGAAAAGATCTTATCTTTGAAATTCACGTCTGTATTACTAGGGAAATTTATCGCATGAAATATAAATAATGAAAAGTATAATGCAAAATTAAATTAACAAGAAATTGTGGTAATTTTTGATAAGATGCAAGGACCTGATTCGGACTTGATGAGAATTAGAGAAAACATGGTGAGAGAAACGTTACTATATTGAATAAAGAAAAAAAAAGCTACAGAATTTAAAATTAATATCAAATTTGTAGAGATGATAGTTTTCAACAGAACGAGAGAACATAACTTGAGGCGATGCTACTGAATAAGAACGAACCATCAGAAGAGAGCCTTTGAGGCGATGGTGTTGAATAATAATTTACCATCAGAGAACCTTTTAGTAGTAAACAGAATGAAAGAGTTGAAAAGCAAATGTGGATAACTTGTGTACGACTCATACAGAAGGAGCTGAGTTAAAAGGGGAAAAGATTCACAAAAAAAAGGGGCAATGAAAACTCATTTTCAATTGTTATTCTAGAATAGTGTCTTATTGAAATTGGAATGATTATTTCAAGTTGTTTGATTAAGAAAAACGTACAAACAGAAATAAGAGTTGGAAGGGGTTAATAGCGTTCTGCTGGACCTTGACCAATGGCAAAGGTCCAAGCTCCTCTGTAATTTGATTGATGGCCATTGAGATTTGTGGCTTAGATGCAAATTGTTGGGGCGATTAGGTTAACGATAGACATTATTTGAGTTCTGTAGCATTCCAATTAATCTCACCACTCTGGCCCTTGCTGGTAGCTGGCAGAGGTGATGCCCACCCCTTCACTCTCTTATGTTGTCCTTTTCATTTCTGATATTTCGTTGTATTGCTGATGCGCTGCATTAGCACATGTTTACTGAATTTCCACATGTTCTGCATGTTAACAGTGTTTATGATAGGACCATATCACACAAATTGAGGAAGTTAGAGAATTTGATTGTGTAGAAAAGGTTGACGAAATCAAAACATGAGGGTACAAGTTACAGGACCAGACAAGAAGAAAAATCTTATCACATCCTTATACTTGCTTGACTCCGTGGATTGTGCAGAAGCCAGCCATTATCATCAATGAATTCTAGCTAATGGACTGGTCATAAAGTATATTGATGGAATGGTCTTTTTTTTATTCTTGATTTGCACCAGTAGTGTATGCATCTAATCTCAATTCCTGATCAAGAGTACCTTTCTTCATGTGCAACCTTGGTTCTAAATATGCAGGTTACCGACAATCCAGCAGGAAGTGCAGCAGCGTAAACTTCTCTACATGGGTCTATATCTTCTTATTTGGGGGGAAGCAGCAAATCTGAGATTCATGCCAGAATGCCTTTGCTATATTTATCATCATGTATGTTTCTTATGGTTCGTGCTATTAATATTCTGTTCATGCTTTGGAAGGTTATTGTTGATCTATCTGTTCCTGCTTACTTAAATTGGCATTCCTTAGGTTTCGACAAATTCTTTTATGATTCTTTTGTAAATCTCAAGTGTATTAGCATAGATCCTGGAAACAATCTTCTGAATCTTAACTTGTCTTGATATATGGATGACATGCTTAAGTGGTGACACGTTAATACTGGATTATGTTGGTACTTGGTCATACGAAGAAAGAGCTTTCCTTTCAAGTGAAATAATTTAACAGAAGCTGATACTGTACCAATATTGGATCATCTACATTCTGTTAATTGCCTTCTTTCCTTGTTAGGATGCTTTAATTATAATTTGCTTGTGCTTCTTGTAGATGGCTTTCGAACTGTATGGCATACTAGCTGGTAATGTCAGTCCCATGACTGGAGAAAATGTAAAGCCTGCCTATGGAGGTGAAGAAGAGGCCTTTTTGAGGAAAGTTGTTACTCCTATTTATCAAGTGATTGCCAAGGTACTTCGCAATATATATATTAATTCTGGTTTTGCCTTATCTCTTCGTGTTTTTGGTTATTTTATGCTACTTAATTCCTAATCAGGAAGCGGAAACGAGTAAGTGCGGAAGATCAAAGCATTCTCAATGGAGGAACTATGATGATTTAAATGAATACTTTTGGTAATTCACATTTTTTCACTAGCTTTTCCTTTTACTTTAGGGGATATTAACTTACTATCTTTTGACAGGTCCGCTGACTGTTTCCGGTTGGGTTGGCCAATGCGTGCAGATGCTGATTTTTTTCACGTTTCTACTGCTGAGGAGCCACGACAGTTTGAGAAAAATGAGGTACATATATTTGTTCTTTTCTTGCAGGTCTTTTTATGGTTGCTTAATAGCAAAATCTGTTTACGAGCGAATCTTGTACTTGTTACGTTACTTGCCACGTGTATTTGTATATTACAATATAATGTATATCACAACATACACACAATCAAGGATCTTAAAGCGCCCTCATTTTGAAGGATGACTAAAATTTTTCCAAGAAGGTACCAAGGGTCTCCACTTGTGTACAAATTAACTTCCTAAGGGAAGCCAAACACTTACAAAAAGCATTAAGCGACTGTTTCTATCAACTTCAACAAGCTATAAATAGGAAATTGAATTTTCCCACCATGCTTAAAGTTAGTGTAAAGCCATTAATCTCTAAAAGAACCCTTTAAAATTCTGCTCATCAATGTGCCCTCGTTTCTTTATTACTTCCTAATAAACCTAGAGACAAGGACAGGAACCACCTTGACAACTTTTGTCTTTCCTTCCTGCGCATGAATTGATAGCCTCCCGAGGCCAAAGTTCTTCTTGCACTGATTTTGAAGTACCCCACTGCACTCCTAAAATCGTGAGAACTATAGTCCAATCTGTTTGGTAGAACTAAGACACAACAATTAGTGGTTCACACTCCATCTTTCTGGCTTAAGAATCATCTGATTCACCATTCACCAAAAGTTTTCCTTTCTTTTGAAGGTTATAGAAAGTTAGATTACATCCCCACTCCCCAGGCAGTTTCCTAGGAGAAATATGAAGCCTTCAAATGACCTTTTGTTTCTAAATTGACTTCCACGGGAAAAGCGCGTTCTGTTGCGTAACATCTGCAGAAGTGAGATCCAAGTAAGAGTTAGAACAATATCTCAATGGCTATCATCCTTTCCCACGTTTATTGTCATCGTGTACAAGCGCTCAAAGAAATTATATAAAGCTTCTAACTCCCTGTCTTGAGCCAGATGTATAAAGTCAATCTATTGAACCATTTTTTATTGCTAGCCTTCCACGGGAAAATTGTGTTCTGTTGTGTAACTTCCGTGGAAGTGAGATCCGAGTAGGAGCTAGAACGATATCTCATTGGTGGTCATACTTTCCCATGTCTGTCGTCATCGTGTACAACAGCTCAAGAATTTATATAAAGCTTCTAACTCCCTGTCTTGAGCCCAATGAATAAAGTCAATCTGTTAAATCATTTGTCTATTGCTAGCCTTCCTGCTATCAGCCACTTTAGATTGCTTGTTGGTATTTAAGATGAACAAGTGAGCAAACATGCCTTTCAACGCAGCATCTCCACAACATTTATCAGTCTATGGCGAGGTTTGCGGCTGTTTGCCCACACCAATGGGGAATTTTCTTTTGAAGTCATCCCATCCCTGCGTTATGCACTTTTATATCCCTACCCCATGCACTCCCACATTTAACATAGTGATCCATCCTTCATACCAGCACCTCGTCCAAAAGCTACGATAATGGAGTACCGAAGGAAAGTTAAGTTTGATGGAGCTATGATAAAATCATGCATTTTTTTCATAATCAAGAAATCATGTGTACTTTTTTTTTGGTCAGTAAAATCATGTGTACTTAAATAGTTTACATTTTTACGCGTGAATCTTATAAGTGTCAGTTCTCTATATTTAATAATTATACTAAAATGTCTAGAAACATAATGTAGGATCATTTTTAAAGAATTTCTATTGTGTTCGAAAAGAGAAATAAAAGTGACCATTTAAGGGCCTCTTGTTCTACGAGGGGGGCCGGCCAGACAACTTGTTACTGACCTCCTGTTAACTTTGGCTTCTGAAGGCCTTGTTTGTCAACTTACCTATTATTTTATTTATGTTTTTTTTGGGAAGGGGGGGGGGGTTGCTGCCTGCCGCCTCAATCTCTGTACTAGCCGAATTGTTTGCTTAATCTTTCCTTTTGCTCCCTCTGCCTCCGTATCTGTGAAAACTCGTTTGTTTAGTGAGGAAGTGAGGATTGCTAGTTTTTTTTTTTTAGGTGAATGTATGAAGATTAAGTTGGACGTACAGACTCTAATCTTGATTTTCTTGTGTTAATTTATGTAGGATTCAAAACCTGCTTATCGAGATCGATGGGTTGGGAAGGTGAATTTTGTTGAAATACGGTCTTTCTGGCACATTTTCAGAAGCTATGATCGGATGTGGAGCTTCTTTATTCTATCCTTACAGGTTCGTGTTAACACTTTCTTGGTACTTGGTACACTCGAATTTTCTCTATATAAAATTGCTATGTATGAGCTATACTGAATATGGCGCTGATCTTTTTTTAGGCAATGATAATTGTTGCTTGGAATGGCTCTGGGGATCCAACTGCTCTATTTACTCCTGATGTTTTTAAGAAAGTGTTGTCTATTTTTATAACCGCTGCGATACTGAAGCTAGGACAAGGTATTAGAGCTTAACCTTGGTGGTGTCAATTCTGTTATTTTTCCTTTCCGAGGCTCCTTGAACTTTGTTTGCACATAATCATCTGTATTTTATTCATCGTGCCTACAATTCTAAAGCAAGACTAGACATGGTCTGCAGTGCATGTTTTGCATTTGACGAGCATTACCAAATAGAAAAAACACGTGAAACCATGTGTTAGGAGGATCTTTGTCAGTGTGTTAAGTGCATGTAGATCTTTTACGATTTCAAATAAATGAATTTAGATGATGAAATGATCAAGAGTGCATATACACTCAGATTGAGACAAAAAATTGAAGCAATTACCAGTGTTTTGCGAGCCAAAGCTTTACTGCTCATGTGAACATTTAATGTATGCTTATTTTTAACTACACCTACTTTTTGGAGAATTTTATAAAGAAGCAGAATAGCCTAGATTAGTTAAGGGTGATTAACGAAGGGAATTTTCCTGTGCAATTGAGGAAAATAAATGTGAACTGCGATGAGGAGGGAAGAATTTGCTTCTTCTGCGCAAATTTCAATTTTCTTATTGAGACATTACTGGATTTAGGTGGAGCCTCTATCTTTGCTGTCTTTCTTAGAGTCTCTTTCTTAGAGTCTTTTACAAGTTCATCTTCTAAAGTAGAAAACCGCTGTTTTTCTTTGTTTTTCTTTTTTTAAAAATCTTTTTGGTTAAGGCAGGCTCTCCTAGCGTAAGTCTGCTATAATTGTATTTAAGTTCTTATAGGATGGTGTTTTGTTATATTCCTTCAGGATATTAACATGGAAGAATAATCTTTTTGCTGTTTTGGTGCAGCTGTACTTGATGTAATTCTTAGCTGGAAAGCACAACGGAGCATGTCCAATTTTGTAAAGCTAAGATACATCTTAAAGGTCGTTTCGGCTGCTGCTTGGGTTATTGTTCTGCCAGTAACATATGCTTATACTTGGGAGAATCCTCCTGGATTCGCTCAAACCATCAAAAGCTGGTTTGGCAATGGTTCAAAGTCACCTTCCTTGTTTATCTTGGCTGTTGTGATTTACCTCTCTCCAAATATGCTCGCTGCATTGTTGTTTCTCTTCCCTTCAGTCCGTCGATTCCTGGAGAGTTCGCATTATAAGATTGTGATGCTCATGATGTGGTGGTCACAGGTATGCATATGATCATCCTTCTTGTTTCACTTTGCGATTAAATGCTGAGACAAGAATTTAGTTGCTTGTGCATATGACGGATTAAGTATAGTCCTATTTGTTATTTATGGATGTCTGGCTGTAATGGTTACCTCATGAATTGCAGCCTCGGCTCTATGTTGGGAGGGGAATGCATGAAAGCACGTTCTCTCTCTTCAAGTAAAACTTCTTTCTTAAAAGATGTATACACCTACGTTTTTTGGGCTGAAGTCTGACATTTAATATATGGCATCTTTGTGTCAGGTACACATTGTTTTGGGTTCTTCTGCTAATCACGAAGTTGGCATTCAGTTATTTCATAGAGGTATGTGAGATATTGGTCTGTCTTGAACTCTTTCTGTGGTACTTAGCAACTAATATCTAGGGCAACAAAGTACTAAGGAAATGTTTACTTGCAATGAAACCTAGTGATAAATTCTTTAGAGCCAGTTGATGGTGTTATATGGAGCTTGCAGTTGCTGTAATAAATTCTTGACATTCTTGTTGCCTGAGTACTCAAGAAGATATTCACAACTAATTTTAATGGCTGCCATTTGTTTAGATTCCTGATAACATGTTTTTCCCTTTTTAAATGAGTTGCAGATAAAGCCTTTGGTGGCTCCTACAAAAGCTATAATGAGTGCTCATGTAACTAAGTTCCAGTGGCATGAATTCTTTCCACAAGGTAATAAAGCTGAATATTGCCATGTTGTGTAAATACTTCTCATCAAGCCTCGAGAATCTGTATTTACATATAGTTTTTAACTTTGCAGCAAAAAACAATATTGGTGTCGTGATTGCTGTCTGGGCTCCTGTTATCTTGGTACAGGCTGTACTACTTTTCTCTG
The DNA here is from genome assembly GCA_031216405.1 of Syzygium malaccense. Lineage (NCBI taxonomy): Eukaryota > Viridiplantae > Streptophyta > Magnoliopsida > Myrtales > Myrtaceae > Syzygium > Syzygium malaccense. Next base: position 6,480,662 of record CM062262.1, read on the forward strand.
GGTACACTGTTGTAATTCTGGTTCGGCCATGTGTCTTCCGCTTTTTGATAAAGTTCTTTTCTCTTAGGTCTACTTTATGGATACTCAAATATGGTATGCCATATTCTCCACTTTGTTTGGAGGAATTTATGGTGCGTTTCGTCGGCTTGGAGAGGTAAGTGGAAAATGTCAAGTAGTGGTTCTTATGAGTTTGCTCATGCTTGTGTTGTGTTTTTGTGTTTTGTGTTTTTTTTTATGGGAATTGCACTATAGTCATTATGAGAAGTTTGAAGCTGGTTTTTTTTACCTGTAAAGAACGGTTTTCATTGGCTTGGATACGTGCGTTTTCTAAGACAGTGCACCATCCCTGGTATGATTGAGGACAACAGAAAGAACGATATTGTCTACTTTAACAGCAGCAATGTATGTGTCACCAGCAGGAATCATTACAAAGTTTTCCTTAATTCAGTTGATTTGTTAAAATTATTACTAACATATGTTGGCAGACTTGGTAGCTTGTAGCTGGTGGTTAGACATTATTTGTTTTGCGATCACTGTTTTATAAACTACTGTCTGTTAAATTTCAGTAAATTATATTGCATGATTACTTGTAGAGATCGTTTTGTTAGCTTTGCAACAGGCTTCTTAGCTCGTGTCAAGTTTTTTGCAATTTCTACGGTATACTATGAGACGTTGTCTTCATCTGGTGATATGCTGCTTAATCTGTATATTGTACAGTGTGCACTGTTAGGAACTTGGATTGTGGATATCTGTCTGATAATGTACAGCAAACAATGGATTGATGTAGATTTTGTCCTTTTGCATTTCATTTCTGTCTTCATTTTACATTTCTGGATCTGCACGTTTTTCTCACATATGTCCAAATAGAGTTATCTGAGACGTAAACAGGAGTCCTCTTCATCAGCATTATCATCTTTTTCCTCTTTAAGTTGCATTAGGTAACATTGCGGAGAAATTCTTAATTTGGTTTTAATAAGATCCTTCTGTCTTTCATTTCCTTGTTTCTTGAAATCCCCAGATACGGACATTGGGAATGCTCAGGTCTCGTTTCGAACATTTGCCGAATGTTTTCAATGCCTGTTTAATACCGGACGAGAAGACTGTCCAGAAGAAAAAAGGATTCTTTTCACGAAATTATGATGCTAGGGTGAGGTTCCACAATTCAGCACGGATTTTTTCCATTCCAAATATTTGACCGCATTTTAGTTGTTGAATTCATTTGCAGTACTCATGTTGTTTATCTTGCTTTGCTGACAGATCCAAAATAACAAAGAGAAAGTCGCACCAAGATTTGCTCAATTATGGAACACAATAATTAGCAGCTTCAGAGAAGAAGATCTTATTAGCGATAGGTCTTGTGCTTAAAATATCTTTTCTGTCATCATCATTGTCATTATTGTTTCTACTGGACTCCACTGCAATCTCTTCTAGTAACAGATTATTTGCTGCTGTTTTACTTTTTAGTAGTCGATATTTAATTGCTTGTGTTGCTTTTCCAGGGAGAGGAACCTTCTGCTTGTTCCATATTGGGCTGATCGTGAGCTAGAAAACATTATCCAATGGCCTCCATTTTTACTAGCGAGCAAGGTTGGTTCACTGATGTCTTGTTATATATTGGAGTTCCCCTCCCTAACATCTAATTTACATATTATGCAGATACCTATAGCACTAGACATGGCTAAAGACAGCAATGGTAACGACGGGGAGCTCAAAAAGAGAATTTCGGGTGACATCTATATGTCTTGCGCCATTCGTGAATGCTATGCTCAGTTTAGAAACATCATTAAGTTTTTGGTTCAAGGAGAGCGTGAAAATAAGTAAGTCTACTTTGCAGCTTTTGTTGTCACCTATTGTATAAATCTCTGTAAGATGACCAGAGCCTACTGGTTCTAATGTGCCCTGTTTGGTCTCCAATGCTGGGTCCCAGGGTTATTGAAAACATCTTCTCTGAAGTTGACAAACATGTGCAAGATGACGCTCTGATACATGAATGCAAGATGAGTGCTCTTCCAAGCCTGTATAAACTCTTTGTTGAGCTCGTCCGATATCTGGTAAAGTTTATGTTCTGTTTGTATTTTCAAATTTTTTGGTTAATTTAGGGTCGACTAAATAATTATTTTCTTGTTTTAATTTTGTTTATTTGCAGTTGCACAATAAACCAGAGGACAGGGATAAAGTTGTGATTCTCTTCCAAGATATGCTTGAAGTTGTCACACGAGACATAATGATGGAAGATCAGATATCCAGGTTTGGCATCTGGGTGCAATCGTGACTTTGTTTCATCCCGGCGACTCAATCCATGGTGCATCATATGTTTACTTTTTTATGCAGTCTAGTTGACTCAATCCATGGTGGATCTGGGCATGAGGGAAGTCTTCCAATTGAGCAGCAATACCAACTGTTTGCATCTGCTGGGGCCATTAAGTTTCCTATTGAACCACAAACGGAAGCTTGGAAGGAGAAGGTGCCCTTTTTTTGCAGGAAATTGTGTGTATTTGTGGATTTTCTAGTTTGCTATAACCTATATTACTACTTATTCAATTTGCAGATTAAGCGGCTTGATTTATTGCTTACCACAAAGGAATCCGCCATGGATGTACCTTCCAACTTGGAGGCCAGAAGGCGCATTTCCTTCTTCTCCAATTCATTGTTTATGGAAATGCCAGCTGCTCCTAAAGTTCGCAATATGCTTTCCTTTTCGTAAGGCCTTTTTCATAGTTACCATTTTTTCGAAGTTTCCAGCGAAAAAAGCTTTATAGTTTAAGACTAACCTTTCTGTATGACTTAGATGTGTGGTTTCTATATGAAGATCCAACCAGCCTTCATGGTGGTTGAAATTGAAAAAATTAAAGGTAGATAGTGCTCTGTAATAGAAAGAATTCTAGTCAATTTATGCATGCTGGTACTATTCAAAAGTCGCAAAAGAGGTAACTTAAACTGGCAATTTCTTCCCACCAAAAAAAATGGCAATTTCTGTACTTAACCGTTACGTGGATGTCAACCCCACCTCCCCGTGTGGATATCCACACTGCCGTGCCCTGAATGGGGAGAACTGAATCCGGAATCTGTGGGTTTTGGGGTGGGGACAGGGCAAAGTTTCATGTACCGAATGCGAGGTGGGGCAGGCCAGTGATGGGTTTGGTCCGCCCCACCCCATGACCCTGCCCCACCCCTTAGTTTTTCACTTTACATATTCCCAGTCTTACTTTCCTTAAATGAATCGATTGAGTTATAGTAATATTATTTAATTGTTTTTCAATTGTTTCCTATTTCAATTGTGAAGGTTTCCAATAATAACCCTTTTTTTTCTTTTTTCATTATTAGCTTTGAAATTGAGATAATTTTTATCGGATAAATAAAGTCTAAACCCATGGGTTGTGGAGTAATCTGCTTACCGGTTGAGTTGGGGATGGGGTACATAAACTTGCTCTATACGGGGCATGGAGTTTGGATGGGGCATGTCCAGTAATTGTGGGTTGGGGATGGAGGATGCAAACCGCCCTCCGCCCCGCCCCAGTTGCCGTCCCTATTTTGGAACACCAATGAAAGCCTCCTGAACCTATTTCTTCATTCCAATGCCAAATGCCCCAATCCAAGCACGAGCCACAATTTCTAGATTTTTGTTCCATTTTATGAAGTTGAAGACCATCTGTTGGAGTTTACAGTTCCTTTACTGAAGTTAGCTTAGTGAATGACAAAAATGAGTACTTTTCCTTTCTGTGGTCAAGTAGGTGGCGTTTCAAGTAGTTTTCATTTCAATTGTCAAATATCAGTGAGTGCTTTACTGCATAACTTGAGATTGAAAATCTGTACATAGCTCATTTAAGTCCGGTGACACCATAAAATGACAGGTGCATTAAAAGTTATTAATTGTGTGCGATGCTATCTTTCTGCTCTTTTTGTGTAATCAAACGGCTTCACACAATCCAGGAAATTGTGCAACGTGGATGTGTGATTGGTCCCCGTATGAATTTCTTTTCTTAAAATTTTATTTTGCTATGTAAATTTAAATGTATCAGAGAATCTCCTTTATGAATTGATTTTGTTCTTAGTTGTTAGTACTAGCAATATGGGAACTTTATGCTGTTGTAGTATTTCATATTTGTAGGAGACAACAATTCAGCTATTCATTAATAGATGGCTCATACAAATAACAAATACCAATCAGAGACGAGCATGCTTAAATTTTGGATAAAAAGTCATCTGTAATGTAGCCCTTAGAGTGTATGTCTTTTCTGTGTTATCATTTTAATGTGCTTGCTCTTTGTTTTGAACGTAATAATCAATGTCAGCGTTTTGACTCCCTACTACACGGAGGAGGTTCTCTTCTCGCTGAAGGACTTGGAATCACAAAATGAAGATGGTGTTTCAATCATCTTTTACTTGCAGAAAATTTTTCCAGGTTTATTGTGCTCATGCTATTTACATATATCTTTTGCTATGTTTTCTTCTTTTTCTGAGATCCGTCACCAATTTTTGCAGATGAATGGACCAATTTTCTTGAGCGGATGAAGTGTACAAGTGAAGAGGAACTCAAAACATCTGATGACCTAGAAGAAAACCTTCGTCTTTGGGCATCATATAGAGGCCAGACCTTAACTAAAACTGGTCTCTCTCTCTCTCTCTCTCTCTCTCTCTCTCCCCCCCCCACACACACACACGCACACACAAAGGAACAAAAAATAAAACATAACAATGAATGGGAAGATTCCCTAACCATCCAATGATAAAAAAACAAAGGAAACTTGCGGCTTGTTTGTATCTTGTGGCATCGGAGCATTTATACTTTGGATACTCTATTTTAAAAAGTTACAGGTCGCATGACCTGATTTTTGCATTTTCTACCAATCAACTTGAATGACTATTAGTATTTCTCTTCTTTTATTTACTTCATTTGAATCCTACTGAAGGATGTCTCTCCAACCCGGGATCAATTGACTCTTAAGTTTATGGGCGTAATTTGTTAGAATAGTTCTATGTTTATAAAAAAGAATAGTTCCAACAGCTGTATAGATCTGTTTTGGACATCTTGGTTTAAGACTATACTGTAAACACTTTCAACTTTCTTGAAAGGCCATAACGATTATAAATGGAAAGTTCAAAAACATAAAAAAGAAAAAGAAGAGAGGAGATACACTTGTGCATATGTCATATCCTCTCCGCATGTATTTCTTGTCATTGGATTGATTAAAATATGTTACTGATGACAGTGAGAGGTATGATGTATTACCGGAAAGCTTTGGAGCTTCAGGCTTTTCTTGATATGGCCAAAGATGAAGGTGTGTGCTCTTGTCATGATGAGCTTTGTGGAAGTTTTTGAGTTGCCTGAGACTTATGTAGTATTTAGCTGGCTTTTCAATCTTCTCTGCGAGTCAGTGTCTATTCTCACATAGCTAATGCTTATTGTACGTGTTGGCATACTTGTTCTGATATAAGAAAACGAATTATGGTTGTTTGGATATTGCAAATGTGCAGATTTATTGGAAGGTTATAAGGCTGTAGAGCTAAACACAGAGGAGCACTCAAGAGGTGATCGGTCACTGTGGGCCCAATGTCAAGCAGTAGCTGACATGAAGTTCACGTATGTGGTCTCATGTCAGCAATATGGTATTGACAAAAGATCTGGGCATCAAAGTGCACATGATATTTTGAGGCTTATGACCACGTATGTGTGCATTCTCGCTTAAATCTTTCATCTTTGACCTGTTGGTTGCTGTACTTTAACAATTTCGATTTTGTGCTTATTTTGCAGGTACCCATCAGTCCGTGTGGCTTATATTGATGAGGTCGAAGAACCTAGCAAGGACGGGCCTAGGAAGATTAACCAGAAGGCTTACTATTCAACTCTAGTGAAGGCTGCTTTGCCTAAGTCAATTGACTCTTCAGAGCCAGTTCAGAGCTTGGATCAGGTGAAGCTTGCTCTTGACTCCAGCGAGAATAACACAAAATGCAGACACAATCTTGAGATGACTTTTGCTTCGATTTTGTTCAATGCTATTTTTAGAAACTTATAATCTGCAATGCTTTCCAAGTAGCATCTCCTACGCCTGTTAGAGATTGATTAGTGTCCCACAGAAGTTCAAATTGCTGAAACTTTACATTTAACGCAATAAAAAGGACGAAGGTAAACTAAGCTATTGATATATTAGACTCTCTAACTAAAGTTTTGAGAGATGATTTTCACATAGATAGTGTCGCAACTTGAATTGATCTTCTATTTTGTCCCAATAGAGAGATGAAAGTGCTTGTTGTATCCAAGCAGAGAGCCTCATGGAAAAACCGGGAGGACAATGAAAAAAATATTCGAATTTAATAAATGACAGAGACAAATAAAAAGTACATATACTATACAAATAAAGTATAATTCTTGCATCCGACCAAAAAAAAGAAGTATAATTCTTGCGTCTGAACGATTCTAAAATGAACAAAGGAAAGAAAATGAAATAGAGACGGCAAAAAAATGAAAAGAAAATGAAATGTAGTTGGCTAGTGATAAATGGTAAGGAGGAGGATTCTAACCCGGGGATTAATACCCATGTCTGTGGGTTGGACTCTGTGGGTTGGACTCCTCTGGTAGTTGTGAGCTGGGCTAGGGCATAAAAGATTTTGAAGTTAGGTCAAAAAGCCCCGAATTATGTCAGGGCAAGAGAAAGAAAAGTAAGGACTCCTGCTATGGGGAGAGTGCTTTAGTGTAGTTAGATTCTTCCTATTGTAGATGTCCTACGCTTGCTTCTAGAAATATCAGTGGTTTGGTGTTGCTTCTGGATGACTGACCATAAGTTGCCATTTCGTGCTGTACTAGATTTTTATGCTGCTTCAATTGTTGGCTAAAATATAAAAAATACTTGACACTTGCGTGTGGGGCAGATTATATATAGGATAAAGCTTCCAGGACCTGCTATTTTGGGTGAAGGAAAACCTGAAAATCAGAATCATGCCATTATATTTACTCGTGGAGAAGGCTTGCAAACAATCGATATGAACCAGGTATCATGCATTTTATTTATAAAAAAAAAAACTAGGAAAACTATTCCCCATTCCTTGTGTTCACTTCATATCCTCCTTTTTTCTTAGGATAACTACATGGAAGAAGCACTAAAAATGAGGAATTTGTTGCAAGAATTTCTCAAAAAGCATGATGGTGTGAGGTGTCCGACAATTCTTGGACTTCGGGAGCACATTTTCACTGGAAGGTGTGCTTTGCTGGAATTGCAATGCCTTACTTGGGTGTTCTTGATAATATGTACTATCATGCAATGCTTAATGCTGTTTACAATTTGCTGCAGTGTTTCGTCTCTTGCTTGGTTCATGTCAAATCAGGAGACTAGTTTTGTGACTATTGGCCAAAGACTGTTGGCCAACCCCTTGAAGTAAGTTATTTCTATTTGTAACTTTTTAAAGATTTGAATTTACAGTGTACCTGATGGATTTGGAGTCTGTCATTACTGTTGTAGTGGAAGAGATGTTCCATCATACACGATGAGTCTTATAGAGTTTAAATGGCCAAGGCCATACAAGGAAAAGAGGGGACCGGGGGGGGGGGTGTGGTTGGTAATTCTTAGTTCTCTTGGGGATGGTGGTGGATGGCAAAGATGAGAACTGCAGTGCATTAATACTATATGGATGTAGATGAACCCGAAGATGCCAAAGTCATGCAACTGTTAATTATTTGATTCAAACTTGTGTTGCAAACAGAATCGGGTTCCCACTCGAGTCAATGGAAGATGGGTCATAAGGTGAAATTTGTTTCTATATAAGTAAACTGAAAACATCATCAAATGGTTTGCGTTCAATTAGCAAGTGTAAGAGTTAAGACTTTTAGCCCCTTCTTGTCGAGATTAGTGCAAAAGATAAGTAGCTTCAATGAGTTATATAGATGTGTGGAAGAGAAACAATGCAACGAATTTCCTTATGATTGCCTGTTTGATGAGGCTGTCTTTACTTTGTTAAGCATCTGTAAGGATGCTGAGGAATGAAGATTGATTTTATAAAATGATGTTAGCAAACTCTTGTTGGATGTTTTGGACCAAAAGAAGTTCATATGGCCCTTGAATATATCTTACTTTCACATGACTTCGTGAATGCATCAACTATAGTAACCTTATGATTACTCTATGTATTGTATGGCATAATCATGAATAACTAGTAAATCTTGTTTGCTCATTTGTTGCTTGTCATGAAGGGTTCGTTTCCATTATGGTCATCCCGATGTCTTTGATCGGCTGTTTCACCTTACTAGAGGTGGTGTCAGTAAGGCTTCAAAAGTTATCAATTTGAGTGAAGACATATTTGCTGGTATGTGGGTCCTCAGATTTGCCTATGATAAAGGGTCCTCGGATTTGCCTATGATAATTAATTGGCTTTAGCTTTACGTGTATTAGTATATTTGAATTTCATCTTGCAGGCTTCAATTCTACACTTCGTGAAGGCAATGTAACTCATCATGAGTATATACAAGTGGGAAAAGGGAGGGACGTGGGTCTAAACCAGATATCCATGTTCGAGGCTAAAATAGCCAATGGAAATGGGGAGCAGACTTTGAGTAGAGATATATACCGACTTGGACATCGTTTTGATTTCTTCAGAATGTTGTCATGTTACTTCACCACCATTGGCTTTTATTTCAGTACTCTGGTAAGTTGGCGTTTTCCTCCTATTGCCGTATTTTTCTTCTTATGCATCTCCCAATTTTGAACTGTGTCTTATTGTATTTTTGTGGCAGATTACTGTGCTTACCGTATATGTCTTCCTTTATGGCCGTCTTTATTTAGTTCTGAGTGGGCTTGAAAAGGAATTGAGTTCTCAGCCGGGAATTAGGGACAATAAGCCTCTCCAGGTGGCTCTCGCCTCCCAGTCATTTGTACAAATTGGATTTTTGATGGCACTGCCTATGTTGATGGAAATAGGCTTGGAAAGGGGATTTCGAACTGCACTTAGTGATTTTGTGCTGATGCAATTGCAACTTGCCCCTGTTTTTTTCACATTCTCTCTTGGAACAAAGACACACTATTATGGAAGAACTTTACTTCATGGAGGTGCAAAATACAGAGCTACAGGTCGCGGGTTTGTTGTGTTCCATGCGAAGTTTGCAGACAATTATAGAATGTACTCGCGCAGTCACTTTGTTAAAGGATTTGAATTAATGATTTTGCTGCTCGTGTACGAAATTTTTGGTCAATCGTATAGGGGTGCTGTTGCTTATATCTTGATCACAATATCCATGTGGTTCATGGTTGGGACTTGGCTTTTTGCCCCATTCCTGTTTAATCCTTCTGGTTTTGAGTGGCAAAAAATTGTTGATGATTGGACGGATTGGAATAAATGGATAGGCAACCGAGGTGGAATAGGTGTACCTCCAGCAAAAAGTTGGGAATCATGGTGGGAGGAGGAACAGGAGCATTTGCACCATTCTGGAAAGCGTGGTATCATCGTTGAGATTATATTGGCACTGCGATTTTTTATATATCAGTATGGGCTTGTGTATCACTTGACCATCACGCATAGCAAAAGTGTCCTGGTATATAATTCCTTTGTTCCTATTTCTTCTTATATCCAAATTTTCTTTTGGCTCACATATATCCACAGTATAATTTGTTCATTCTTTGGCACAATTGCAGGTCTATGGCATATCATGGCTTGTGATCTTCCTTATATTGTTTGTGATGAAGGTGAGGATACGTGATATGTCTTGTTCCATCCAAAATTTCTTCTCAATGCATTAGTATAACAAGTTACAAACAAAGTTTGAGCTATTTGTGATCATCAAAGAGACCATCAAAAAACATGCTTCTATCTTAAAGTCCAACTTATCACCATCATCATCATCATTGGCCAAAGGTTTCAAAATTTATGGGCCAATTCCATGTCTGTCTTTCAACTAACATGAACACCATCAAGAACAATTTTGTGCTTCTATCCTGAACTCGGCAATTTATCTGGTTTTTGTTGGTTGGCCATTTTCAATTGTCCTCCCAGATGCTGTTCATTTCTGACGTTGTTTGAATAATTAAATATTAAAACACATTCATTTAACAGCCTAAGCTTTTAGAACAGTTGGCAGCGGTCTCACCAAAATCTCACAGACACAATTGTACTTATTCCCTTTATATTCTAGCGCCACTTAGATGCAGTCTTCTGGATTGTTTGAAGAAATAACTCTCTTCTTAGGAAACTGAGTGAACAAATGGTTGCTGTATAACATTCTTGTTTGTATTTTGCAGACTATTTCTGTTGGTCGACGAAAATTCAGTGCCGATTTCCAGCTTGTCTTCCGGCTGATCAAGGGATTGATTTTCTTGACTTTTGTCTCCATTTTGGTTACGTTGATTGCACTCCCGCACATGACAATTCGGGACATAATTGTTTGCATTCTTGCTTTCATGCCGACGGGTTGGGGAATGCTTTTGGTTAGTGACAGCTACTCTCTTGCCCTTATTCTTCTGGACTATGTACACTGGACGATTTTTTTTTTCTTTTAGGTTAGTTCTTACTGAGGTGAAAGTATGAATGCTTGTCATTATTTAGATGGATGTGGTGACCCTGCTGGTTGGTCTTAATTTTTTATATCGAAACTGCTTACGGATATCGCATTTCCTTTTCGTTACATGTTTAAGCTTCTTTTATTGTTATTATTTTTAATTTTTGACCCATTGTTTCCTTCCATCAAATTACTGAATGGACTATAGTGATTATTGACTTTATGTGCTTATCTTGTTCCAGATTGCACAAGCTTGCAAACCTCTCGTCGTCAAGGCTGGAATTTGGGGATCAGTTCAGACTCTTGCCCGTGGTTATGAGATTATTATGGGTTTACTTCTGTTCACTCCAGTTGCATTTCTGGCTTGGTTTCCATTTGTCTCAGAATTCCAGACCCGTATGCTCTTCAACCAAGCCTTCAGCAGAGGCTTGCAGATTTCACGTATTCTCGGTGGACAAAGGAAAGACAAGGATCGGGCCTCTAACAACAAGTAATGAAGACGAGAGAAGCACTTACTTACGTTTGCTCAAGAACTTTTATGTGAGCTTTCACCTTGATCTGTATCTCTGACCTGGTGATATCTATTCTCATTCGGAGGGGAGCTTCCTCTTATGTATATAGAATCGTACTTAAAAGCTGGAGTCGTGTTAGGATTACATTTTAGTATCTTGGTCGGAGCTATGTATTCAGCCAATTTTTGTCGCCGAAGCATGGGCGTTTGGAATGATGGATCAGGTCGTGATTGAAGTTTGTGGGTAATTATGTGGCCGTTGCTATGGCCTTGCTCCATCTTAATGGTCTTCGAGAAGCAATGACACTTCTCTATCATCCTTTGATTTGTAATGAAAATGAGTTTTCAGCAAACTGCGTTAACACTAGCTTGCTGAATGTGGTTTAAGAACTGGTTGTGTTGCAAAATAAGTTTCGGTTTTACGGGTATTTAGGGAAACTTTTGAAGGACAAAACCGGGGAATGAAATAAATTTCCTCACGTCACATGCCAAGCCCCTAATATAGTTCTTGAGCCTAGTTTGAAGGTAATAACACGTCTGGTTGTGGTCTTAGTTTTCACCGGGGGAGTACCTTTACGAATTTGTTGATTTGCATTTGGTGAATAACTTTTGTAAAAGTGAAAAGAAACTAGTCTCGTAGTCACTATGATGAGGTAAGAGTGATACTGTGACACCGAGATTTTTGGGGGCAAATTACTTCAACTGAAATTACCTTTGGAGGGGAGGTTATATAATCCTCTACAAAGAAATTGTTCGTCAAGGGTTCGATGGGGCCTCAATGCGTAGATGAATAAATCCCGATCGTTCATTGAAAACCTTTTCACTATTTGTGTTTTCTTCGATGTTCTTGTGTAGTCATTGCGATAAAATACTTTAACATACGACACATCATCATAATAGAATAGTCTAGTCTTTGAGGTGAAATGCCCGCCCGTAAAGTAATTGAACATATAAAGTACATTTTATAGTCTGTTTTAGGGATTGGTGACTTGCCCGTTTGGTGACTTTGGCATTGGACGTTCTCAAAATGAGTACTATCGCAATGGGTATATTCAATGTTAGATGCATGTTAGCATTTTCGCATTCCTTCTCCTTTCGGGGCTTATTAGAAAGAGAGTACAATACTTATTGATCGTGAATATCTAAATAATACGAACCGTTCCGTGGATATCACCTTAAACACCATCTCAAATCCTTAGTCGACATTTACAAATCATCGTGAATTATATAGAAAAAAAAAATTAAATGATGGATATAATATTGTTACGAAAAATGATATGGACATAATCAATATAACTGTCCTATAATTTAGACCGACAAAGTCCCGGAAAACCTACAAAGAGATCCATTACATATTTTTTTTTTGCTGCTTTTCTTCCCTTTGTTTTTCACCCTTATGTTTACCCAACCTTCAAGCTTTCAACTTTAGGATTTTTGGACCGACTTTGTGCGACATGTTCAGGTCCTAGGAAAGTGCAAACAAGAATACGGTCTTCTCTTCTTGGCTTTCTTTTCCATTTTTCCATTTTTTAATTTATCTTCTCACGCGCAAAAAAGGAATTGCGCACAGCCAGTGTACTACCGTGTGATGTGTAGTAGAATAGAGGAGCCTCAGCAAACTCGGCAGACGCAGGACCAATCAACAAAATATCTCTCTCCTCTGTTCTCTTCTCTTCTCTTCAACCCGCTCACAACTCAGAGCAATCTCTCTCCATCGCCATTGTATTGCATCTCTTTGAATCTCTCCCAATACCACCAACACCGTCTTCAAATCTCAGTCTTGGGCGATAGTAATTTGTCCATTTGGTTCTCAACCCATCTTGTGCTAATTCCACCCGGGCCGAGAAAACTCCATCTGGGTCTTCTTCCCTTTCACTTTCTTTGCTTGTTTGGACGTTCGACTGATGGGTCTCGGCCGGAAGAGGCTGGGGAGTCTTGTTTCGTATCGGGTTAGTTTCCGTCCCCGTTCATATATATGGTATGAATTCGGTGTGAAGACGAGTCTCGCCTTCTTATATGTATCTGTGTTTGGTGGATTTTTTGGATGATGGGTATGCATTTGTAGCTGTAGTTGTTTGATTTTGACGGCTTTTTCGGTTGCGTTGGCTTTGCTTTACGGAGCGGATTTCCCCTCTCGTGGATCTTCAGTTTCATGTCTTGTTTTGACTTTTATCTGCTGTTTAAAGAGTTCCTTTTCTTTTTGGTTCTTTGCTTCGCAGTTTATCGAGTTCTTGCTTTGCCCTCGGCTGTTTCTTTCGTTTATGGGCACTTGCTAATTGAATTTGAGAATTTTCTTTAGTATCTAGTTCCTTGAATCAAAGACGATTTCCATGGATGTTTGATTAAGTGATGAGGCTGCCTATCTTATGGATCTAGAATGAACATTCTACTTTAGCGTGATTTTGTATGGGAGTTTGTTGCCTCTGCAAATTTTCCTCTGTGCTTTTAGTTGATTGTTAATAGTTTCAGGATTTATTAGGCTTGATGTGGTATCAATGAGCTGAGAAGTCAAATACACACTCAAATCATCTGATCACACCATAAAATTTGTATCCTATATTAGGAGGTAACTAAAGATTTTTGAGAAATAACAGTGCAATGCTTGCTTGTCTAACTCTAAATGAAGATCTTATTGCCACACTCAGTATCAACTCTGGTAGGAAGTGAATGCCTTTTGTGGTTGTAGTTTTTTGAAAGGCAAATTTGATCATCCAAAGCAATGATACAAATCTGCAATGTGGGCGAAGACCTCAGAAGAAATATCCTCATATTCCTGATTAGACTTTAATGCGGTTAAGCTTTTTGTCATGCAGAAACATCCCGTGTCCCCATGAAATTCCTTGATTGGAGTCTTTGAATTATGGGTAGAGGCAGAGGAAAGGGAAAGAGATCAACTTCTAGCAGTCATGAAGATCTTGGAAGCGGTGAGGAAGAGAAAATTCCAGCACAGAAGAGGAGGGGAAGGCCACAAAAGCTTTTCAAGGATGAAATTGATGAGGAAGTTGGTAAAAAAGTAGATGGCGAAGATGGAGAGAATGGAAAAGACGGTATTGTAAGTAAGGAAACAACAAGTCCCGTTGCAGCAGAGAATGGGAAGAAGAGGAAACGGACTTCGCTGTCAAAAGAGAAATCAGATATCACGAAAGAGGAAAATGGCGTCGGAGCCAGATCAAACACGGAAGACTCAACCAAGCCAAATGGGTTTCGGCACATTGGCAGCAGAAGGAAAAGCAAGCCTCGTCGGGCTGCTGAAGCAGGTGTCGAATGCAAATGAGCCTGCATATGGCGTTTGATGCATCCTCCTCTTTCCAACACCCGATGAAAAAATGAAATGGGAAGTGAGGCCTTAAATGAACTTTATTTCATGCTCTCTTTTTTTCCTCTGTTTTTCTCTTGTTGGTGATTCCGCATCTTTGATCCTATTTGATTTTGGTAAGTGCTTTTGGAACTATTTATCCTGGACATGCTATTTCTGTTAATGCCATTTAACATTTGTCCCAACCTTAGTCCTCTATGATCATATTATGCTAATTTTCTTCTTTGTACTAGGGCAATGTGGTGGCCTTTAGTTGGAATACGACAATCATAATCAGACTTATGGGTCCTTGACATATGGTTCTGACATTCTTCTTTTTGCTTAATTGAGAAGTCTCATGAAGGTTTTCAAATACTACATCTGTGACTATCTTATGGTACTGGAAGTAAGTCTTGGGAGATTTGCCTTTTTATCTTTGAACCTTTGCCCTTGTCTAGTGCTTTTTGTCGGGATAATTGCTCATTTGTTATAGCTTTTGCTTTGACCGTGGTGCGTCGACATATTCTATGTTTAGTTCTGTTGGTCTATGTAGTTTAACTTGTTACTGCCCAAGCACTTCTTATATAACATAATAATATTGGATGCATCAAAATTTTCTTATCCATATCCTATCCAATGTATCCAAATTCTAGAAAGGTGAGATGCTCTTGCTCCACATCTAGTTGGACAAACACATGTTTCTTATTTGCTTAGTCTTCCCGGTCCTAATGTTAGTGAACTTCCAGAGAACGTGTGACTGCGTAACAGAGAGATTTCTCCATTATGGATATTGTAGTTTTTGATGCCCGATCTCTCTTGTGCTTGTCTATTACGTCAGACGATATCTGGGAGAGTTCCAGGTTTCATCTACCTTAATCCTTCCACTCTTGACTACACTAATTTGTGATGGTTGTTCTGATTGCAACTGATTTACTTCCATTCCCTCTCTCATTGTACTTGTTGTACATGACATTTTTATGATCTGTCACTGAAGTTCACAATCAGTGGTTAGTGTACGTTGATTTGCTTGATATATCGCATGCAGGAACTCATTGTTCCATTGCATGCACAATCTGTTACTCAAAACTTTGTATTTTTTATGAGCTAAATAAGTTGCTCTCTGTCTATGTAAAGTAGTCAGAGTTCTGTATCTAGTCTACTGCTTCTCAGATTGGAAAGTTCAGGCTGACATTTCAGCTGATGAATCTGCCAATTTTAATATCTGTTTCGCTGTTGTTGAATTGCACCCAAGGCAGTCCTTTTAACTGTTGTAGGAGTGTAAGATTCTTCTTAAGCAAAGTAAGATTCATTGGGACCTCATCTTAATGCATAGCATTTTGGTCTTTTATTGCCATCATATGTCATCATGTGCTCATTTTCTCTACTGAAGATTCCAACTGCTGTTATTTACATCTATTCTTTTGAGCCAATCCATTTGTGCTGAAACCGACGAAGTGTGGGGTTTGATGGGCTGAGTATACCTCGTAAATGTTAAGGAAAAACTTTCTAATTTGGAATTTAAGCATCTCTAGAACTTCTTCTTCAGCACCAGCAATGGGAAGTCAGTTGAATTGGCTTGTTCATGTTGTTTTGGTTGTCTATGATCTCATTCAGGCTCCGTGTGACTGACTTAATCTTATTGAAGCTCTCAAGTTCCTCAAGATGTACTTTTTATCTTCTGATATCTTCTGAAAATGATTTAACGTTGAAATTGAACGGATAAAACTGTTCATTATACCACAACACATGCAAGGTCCGGTGTACTCTGAGATGAGGTCCCGTGTGGATTTCGTTATTTTTTACGTGCAATAAGCTCTTTTTTAACCGGATAAGCACAGTAAAGTTGGTCTACTGACATAGTATGTGAAATATGTTTAGGTATGTCGCCAACCTTTGATAAGATCCATTTGGCAAATGCCTGTTCTCCTTGCGGTTTTTGGTATGCATCTTGTAATATAGTGTGTTTATACATTTTGCTATGCAAAGGGTTTTCCTTGAATTGGAAGACGCATGGTAACTGAAATCATGCTAATTCTGTTCAAATTGAATATTTTTGTCGTAAGAGACCACGCATTGAAGAGTGAACCAGAGGCGTTTCTGTCAAAGAAGAATCTGGGTCTTTCAAATTCTACAATGTCCTTGAGACCAAACAAACAAAGTAAGAACAGAAAAAAGTCAACAAGCAAGTGAAAAAGGTTGACTTGAGTCAGGAAGGTAAAGAAGTCTAAGAAAAAGAAAGGTTTTACTTGAATCTAGAAATAGGAGTAATTGCAAATTCGGTTTGCTTAATGCCTTGCTACAAATCTTCCTTTCCCATCTATTCTTTAATCGTCGCAATTGTGTATGTACACTCAAATGCTATTCATCCAAACAACATAGCATGGAGGTAGGTAAGAGTGTACAATTAGGTTGCCCTGTTATTGCAAGAAATTAGTCGAGCCGTTAAGGCAATTGGAACTTTCAATCTCAAAAGATCAAGGTCAGGTTCAATTCTTGCTCGATGTGATTTTTTGGTTCAATATTGAGAGAGATTAAATGGTCTTGACTCCCGTACTTTCGATATTGATGTTATAGCTGGTTTGTTTGTTTTTTTTTTTTGTCCATTTTACTCCTCTAAATTCACTTTCAGATTTTTGTCCTACTTCTTTGTAGATCATGCGAGTCGAAATCCACATTTGAAACTAAATGTCCTTATCCCTAACTTCCCGGGAAATTGAACTTCTCACCTCTCCCTTCTTAAGTAAGAAGGGTGGCCATTAGAGTAAACTCCAGTGGTTAATATGGATGGTTTAACTAAGTTAGAAATGTTGACTTATTGGATATCTAAGCCGGCTCAAGATATATCGCCTAGCACGATAGCGAAAATTGAAAAACAAAAAAGTTTAGTCTTTGGATTGGATTTCTTGGTAGTCAAATTGAACATCATTTTTTCACATGGACAACGTCAAAACAAACTCTAAGCACACAATAGTTTTTGAGGCGTAAGTACCAATGTTTTTCCGGTTGAGGTAGAGTTGTTTCCTTCCCTGTGCTAAACACTTAACTCATTCAACTGCAGAAAAAAAAGCAACGACATCACTGTTTTTGTTTCATAACATACCAAAAGCATCGCATTCCTTTTCATATATTTGACGGGTCGGTGCCCTCAAGTTGGGGATTACGCACGGCTCAAGTTGCTAGCCGCGTTCGAGTTCCGTGGAAATCCGGCCGGACTGAACCCATCATCCTCGCTTTGTTTTCCCTAATCTTTCTGCCCAAAAACGCATCCATGTCTCTTGGCTGAGTCGATGCATTAGACTTCATAGCCGTCTAGAGGAGGACAAGTTGTAAGGACCAAGGCATATGCCATGAATATAAGTAAACTTCATCGTTCGTGATTCGCTCTGGTCTTGACATATATGATAATTTCCCTATATTTTTGGCTCTTTTTCATCCAAATTAATCCACTGCCGACTTCATATTTTTGAGAATCTTTTCTTCCGGCGAATATTGTGCTTCCAAGTGTAGCTTTGTCAGAATTAAGGTCGATAATTTCTGGTTTGAAAATGAATATTGCCAAAATAATTGAAAACTATAACTTGGGCACATCATACGCAGGAATTGAAAAGGGAGGTATCAATAGCAGCCGAAGGATAGTTGATGTAATTAGAAGTGAGCAAGACAGGCCGACAACATTGACAAGTCACTCGCATTGGACTGAAACGGGCGGCTCTAGGGGGTTCTCGTCCAATTCCCGATTCCTTTTTGTGGAACGGATGTCTCGTCGGTCCAGTTTCCAGTTTCAGGGTGAAAACCGTACCGACTGAGGTGGGAACCGGACTAACTATATATATATCTTAATTTTTTTAATTTCTTAGAAAACCCCAATTTAATCTTGCCTTTCCCTCTTGCCTCACGCCTAGCTCGATGTTGACGCTCTTCACTCGTTCCCTTTCGAATCTCATGCCTCGCTCTTTCGCTCTTTCTGCGACTTGGCTTTGGCTCGACTCTCACACATCCCTCTCGGCTCTCCCTCAACTCTAATTCTCATACGGCTCTTTCATGTAATCTGTAAGTTTTTTTCACTTGACTTTTCATTGTCTCTGCTTTTTCTTAGAATCCGATCGCTTATTTCAGAGACGTGAGTACTTCATTTTTGTCGCTGAGATGTAGATCGATGTTTTGGCTTCTGGTTTGCATCGTTTTGATTTCGTCCTTATGTGCCTCTCTTAATCTTTGCATTGCCTTCTTTGCTGTCCAGGAGTAATGATGGGGTTTGCGAATGAAGATTTGCATAGATTAGAGGCTTTGATTGACTCTGCAAGCTGATGCTCATTGTCAAGTGATCGGTTACATTAGAGCAGACCGGACTGGTGTCTCTCAGAAATTGGAAACCGGTCCTTCTAGTCCAGTTCTCGATTCTTGGGTGGGACCCAACCAAACTAGGAACCGATCACCCCTAGATGTAATTTATTAAGTGAAAACCAGATCAAAGCGTCGAATTGATTGTTGATGAAATTATACAATGGAGCATGTATGACCTGGTTGACATGACATAATTAATTTTGGATAGATGTGGTATAAATTCTAAGAGTTTTTATGTTCGTTTGGTTGGATCTTTAGTATTTCAGATTTTGGCCGATTAATTCCCGAAACATTATGACAAATGTTTAATCAAGGCTTAAGCTGGTTGCAGGCAGCAAATTTTTCCCCTAAGGAGGACTTTCAATTTTCACAAAATTAAGCATAATTTTGATGATAATAAACGAGGAATTTTTTTTTCAAATACACGAATTCCTTTTACATGATATTGATTGAGGACTTTTATTCTTGAGACTCAATTTCGAGAATATCGACAGTTCTATATCTATGTGAGTGTTTACCCGGTCCACTGCCAGATCTTGATTGATTATCATTTAGTTATTCTGATTGTATTCTGATTCAGGTGCGAACTGGAGATAACTTCTGGTGCGAACTGAAACAATTAACAGTAGATTGGGTCAATAATGAGGACGTGTGAAAAGGGTTAGTGTGTCCTCTTAGACCCCAGCTCTCCCTCTGTCTGTCTGTCTCTCTCTCTGACATACATATATATAGAGACGGACTCAAAGCAAGCTTTTTTTAAAAGAAAAAACCCTCCAAAAACCTCATAATGGGTCTTCAGGTCTATATGCGCCTGACAAGTTTCATGGAGGTGGTGTCGGGCTCAGTGAGGGAGAGTGGAGCTACGACAACACACCTATATACGACACTGCTTTGCTCAACAGAAGCAGCTTCCCAGCTGGTTTCCTCTTTGGCACTGCCTCAGCCTCTTATCAGGTCAGCTCTTTTACATCCGATTCAAACATACATCCCGAATTTCTTCTCTCTTCACTAGGGAGAGGTGAAAATTCCGGTTTTGGCTGTGATTTTTTGAGGCCCTTGCTTGGCCTTCGGTCCTTGTTCAGTATGAAGGTGCAGCAAATGAAGGGGGCAGAGGGCCAAGATATGGGACACTTAATACTCTCACAAATACCCAGGCATATCTCTCTCTCTCTCTCAACATTCGATGCCCTCGTCTCGTCAGTTATTTTATCTATGAATGACGTGGTGAATAAAACAAATCGTACATATTATGGAAATTTTTGGTATCGCAAATGAGTTTAAACCTTGATATCGTCGTGAACCGATTGTCCAGAGTTCTTTTATTTCCCTCTCTCTGTCTCTCTCGTTCTAGAGGAAGAGGAGAAAGTGAAACGAGTTGGTGAGAGTCTTTCCCTTGGTCTGGAAATTGTCTGTTGATTTTTCTCTTTGCTCTTTTGAAAATGGAAGTCTTTTTTTTGGGTCGGATGAAAATGGAAGATGAGAGGTCGAGAATGTGCGCTATTCAGTTTCTATGCAACAAGCAGTCTTAGGTGAACCATTCCTTCTAGATGAATTAATAGTCGGGTTTTAATAAACAATATACATAGATTTACATAAGACAAGAGAATAATTTTTCTACCCTAAAAGAGAAATTACAAAAGGTGCCAGTTATTGTTTCAAAACCAAAAAATCAAAACCGATCGCGTGTTTATGTATTTATATCTGTATTAGTTGGTATAAAGGCTACTAACTTGCTAATTATAGAAAGTTTGGCAATTTTCATAAAGACGTGGGTAAATTGCCAACAAGTTACTCGGAATAGGGTCGCAAGTAATTTTTTCACCAACAACTTATTGATACTTAAAGACACTAATTGAAATTTACCCAGCACGGAAACAAAAATCTATACTTTTGGGCATAGGACGATAGAATTCTCACCAATTCTCCAATTTTCTTGACACGATTTCTTGGTTCTTTGGTATAGTATAGGGAAGGTGTGAACGTCAAAGGGCATTTTGCATGGTCGTTGTTAGACAATTTCGAGTGGGGCAGCGGGTACATCTTCCGGTTCGGCATCAACTACGTGGATTACAAGAATGGGCTCAAAAGACACCCAAAGCTCCCCGCCACTCGGTTCAAAAGCTTTCTCGATAAACCCTAACAAAATCCTCAGTTTCTCTTCCGTCGATTGATCTTCCATTTGTAATCCGCAAAACTTCCCTCTCTTCAAGTTGATTAAGTGAGATTCACATAGTTCTTATTCTCTTTCATCGGTTCGGCTGTGAGTATATTATGTCGACTTAACATGACGTACTCAAGCATTGAGTTAGGAATGATATATTCTCACTTCATATGAAAAAAATATAAAAAAAAGAGTTATAGATTTACATTATACAAGTTGTTTGTAAAAAATCCAGCCAAAGAAAGAGGATTTTCGTAGCCCTCCATTATCTGTGAGATTTTGTTGATTCATATGTTGGCTTCAAACTAGATTGATCTCCCTTTGGATCGGATCTTTGCGCGCCAGAAACATGAAAGTCTCCTAGGATTTTACTCAGTAGGACCTTCCGATACTTAAGTAAGGGTTGGAGAAAGAAGAGAGAAGAAATGTTTAGGCCTAAGAATTCTAGATGCGAAAAATGCGAGGGTTGGTTATGGATGACTTTCTGATTTGAGGGAGAAATTACCAAAATTATTAAATCTATTATACTTATGCCAATTCAGTCATAAATATTTCAATTTGGCCAATTTAGTCCTAACTTTTGATGATTTGCCAATTTACCTTTCCACGATCTGCCAATTTAATCCTAAACATTTTCATAGTTTGCCAATATAGTTATTCAAGTTAACTTTGATAGAAAATTGTTAACATAACGGTCTAGTCAGTGTCGACAGTCCTAAGAGGCACAACCGATACTGATGTGGACATTTTGTATAATCTTTTTAATTTTCTGAATTTTTCTTTTTTTCTTTTTCCCTTTTTTTCCCTCCACCGGTCATTGCTTGGCATCAGTGGTAGCAAGGGTCGCCCTCACCTAGGCTGGCGAAAAAATTGTCCATATTAGCGGTGGCCATGCCACATTGGACAGCCGGCAATGACTAAACTGTCACGTTAGCAGTTTCCAGTCAAAATTACCTAGAATGATTAAGTTGGCAAATTGTCAAAAGGTTGATGACTAAATTGGCAAATCGTCAAATGGTTTATAACTAAATTGATCAAATTGAAAATTTTAAGATTGAATTGACATAAGTGTAATAGGATTATGATCGGTAATTTTCTCTTGATTTTAGTCATCACCTTTCTATTCACAGTTGTCAAACTCTGGTTGACCGCCTCTGACCTACATGTCGCATAACAAACTTTACGTACAATTACAAGCAATGAGTTAGGAGTTGATATTTTACCTGTCACGTACAATTGGTGCGTGACAAATAAGTCACAGCTCAATAGATGATCCAGTTTCAGTTTGGTCATACTCGATCTTCTGAATTCGGACATCGGAGCTCAGACTTCAAAACAAGTAACCCTCGGGTTGAATTTATGAAGTTCCTATTAAGTTCAGATCAAGTTTGCTCTTTCATTAAATCTCCTGAAAGGAGCAGACTATGGTACTCTTTTTATAATATCAATAATATGATCCTACATTTAATTTTTTATTTCCCACATTAATTAATTTCATCGACATTTTATTAAGCACATTAAGGTGCGTGATAATTATGGTGATCGCTCAATATTAAGATAACTATATTGGTGGAAAAATTTATTTATAACGGTATGAATGGGGAAATAAATAGGTCATATAAGCCAAATCCTCTCATTATATAATTTAATTATCTGATAATTTGAAAATACACCATCAACGTTGAGAGGATAATTGGCTACAAGTACCTATTCAACATTTTCAATTCTTTGCATATTTGGTTATCGACTTCATCGATGGCTGAAGATTAGTACATAATTTTTCACATTTTGGAAATTGATTTTGATTAGGCATGATTTTGTTTATCCATCAGTAATCGGAATCTTCAGTCTTCGGTCTTTCGCCAAATTACATCTAACAACTTTATGATCAAAATAAGGATGAGGCATTCTCAAAAGAACGAGGTAACCTCTAATTGATCTGGGCTTTTTGGGACCAATATAAAGCTCGTTCTTTTCTAGCCATCTAGCCGAAAGATACATATTAGATAAAGCTGGAGTATATGAACCCCGCGTGTGGCTGACCTGATCTAAGAGCACACGTGAGCTGGACTTACGTGCTCGGGATGCTTGCAATAATAACTTCATCTAATCTATTTTTTTTACCCTCATTGATTTGATTGTGGGAAGTGCATGCCCTTGTCTCTCACTTGCAGGTAAGTAGCATGTTGGACAAATCTATTTCTTAAAAGAGCATAATAAAAGCATGATACTTTTCGTTCGAGAAGATCACCTGGACGCACTTTTACTTAAATGCTTAAGTCAATGATATATTAATTGCTCTATATTATACCAATTTTTGATGTGAAATTTTTTTAACACAACTCACACGTGTATTCTAACATCTATCGAACTGGCCATTTACCCAAGTTTGTAGATTTTGCATTAGTATGCAACATTAGTGGAAGATGGTATTTATAGTAAAGATACATGTAGTGAACATTAGGTTTTATGCGCATCGGCACTTACTAAAATTTTCTCTTTTTTGCAATTCATAGAGGACTAGAACTGAAATTAATCTTTTAATCATAACTACTTAAATATTGGTCACAAATGACAAATTAGATCATGAAATTGAATTAATGTTGTCCACAAATTAGGATGATCACATTATCATCGGCATATACGACACTCCTCTTATTCTACAAAATAGAAAGAAAGGTGTTTTTATCAGCAAACGCCATTGCCATCACCACGAAATGTCGTTGTCTCAAATGGAAATGCTGTATGGAACTCCCTTCCCTGTCACGCCGGGCTCGGAGAACGGCTTCAAGAGCTCATACGGCACGATCCCGGCTCCGTTCCGATTCTTAAACCTTTGGTCGTTGTTTCTCGCGTCGATGATGCCCGCAAGCTCCTTCAGCCTCCCATTGAACCTCTCGAACGCCGCGTTTATCACCGGCTCCTCCTTCCACGCCGGTTCCGGATCTTGTCCCAGGTACTCCTCATCCGGCGAGTGGTTCGACAACACGTCAAGGATCGCCATCACCTTCGTTGCCTGTATCTGCGACGGGAAGCACGTGAGGAGCGTGACCTCGGGCTTCTCCCAGAAGATCTTGAGCTCTTCTTCCGTAGGGTCCTCGACAGGCATCTTGGTTCGGGCGATGGTGGGCCGATTCGGGAAGTAGCCGCCGTAGGTGTACTGGCCGAAGTTGACGGCAGCGTGGTGGCCGGAGGTGACCCAGACTATGGTGGTGATAATGTGGATGAGGTCAGGCGGAGTCTTGAGGTCGGGCCACCCGGGGGAGTCTCTCTTGTCGCCGTGGCCAACGGTCCGGATCTCGGTCCACCAGGATTGGAGCTCCTGGTCCAGCGCAATGCGGCTAAGGTCGGGGTAGTAGTGGTTGACGTAGTCGGTGACCCATTCCTTGATGGTGTCCCACAAGAGGAGGCCGTCGTTAGCGAAGGGGTAGTCCTCGATCGCTAGCTTGAGGCCGTGTGGTGCCGTCGGGTCCTCCACTGCCAACCCCCTGGCAAGCATTGACACGATTAGAAAAGCGATGGCACCCTTAAAGGTTCAGTTACCATAAGAAAGGGAAAAAAGAGGTATGCAACTGATGGACAATACCTGCTAATCAAGTCATTGGGCAAGCCTTGTAAGTCGAACTGCCACAGCTTGTCATAGGCGACGGCGCAGAGCTCCATGGAGTACTTGCCAGGAGAGAAGGTGCTCTCGATAATGCCGTCGCCGTTGATGAGATACCCACGAGCCAGAGCATTGATCTCCATCGTGTACCGGAAGTGCGGGTGCAACAACTTGTAGATTGGGTGCATCACGCTCAATTGCCGGTTCGCTGCTATTATGTAGGGTTCCGTGGCACAATGAGTCCGTAACCTGCAACGATCGAAACCGGAGAAATGTCAATTGCACCATTAGCATTTATGGAAATAGGTGCTTCTCGATATAATATCACGTTTTACATGCAAATCATTTCAATGCAAAAATAAAATAAAATTATCTACATACGCAGATTTCACAATACTTTGTCACTAGTATGCTTCTACGTAATAGATCTATGATTCTTTTTCCTTGTCGAAAAGTAATGATCAGCTTATTTTGTTACCAGTGGCTGACGAGCTGGTGGTATCCAGAGTCGTGGGCGAGGACATGGGCCTTGGCGAGCCGCCAGAGCCACATGCTAGTTGAGTGGCAGAACGGGGTGAACACCTGCTTCCATTGTGGCTTCCCGTCGTTGGTCGGCGGCCGCGTGAGCTCGATGGCGAGGAGTTTCAACGTCTCGTTTGGGGTCAAGAAGAAGAGCGTCCTTGACCCGTACAGGGTTGTCCCCTCGAGCTGCCTCACTTTGTTCACGTACGGTAGGAACAGGTCGTGGTAGTCCAGCATGAACAACTTCTTTTTCTTTATGGCCTGCACCAAATCGAATTGAACCGAACGGAAGCGGGAAGGTCGGGTTCGGGTCAAATTTTCATTAACTGGGCGGTTTGATTTAGGTTTATGCTTGACCCTAGAGTGCAGATAGGTTGTATAAGGTGATACTTTGTTGTGGGAGTATCCTCATACCTCTTCGAATGTCATGAAGCCTTTGATTTCCCTTTCGATGATGTCTGTCGTGATGGCCGATTCGGGCGGACCGTAGATCGTAGGGTCGAGCTTGCTCCTCAGGGGCCATTCCTGAGTACACATATTAATACCACTTATGTATAGAAAGGATATACCCTAATTTTGGTCTTCAAGGGAAATTAATTATCATTGAACTAAATTAATTGTTTATGAGCAAATTATGTAGTTGAAATATGTACATATACATATAATTATTACCGTGACCAACTCGATGGCGTAAGGGTTAATTCCCGCTAGAGTTTGACGAGCGAACTCTTCGTCACTAAACCAAAAGAATCTGTTTCCTGCGGGGTGCAACAACACGGCTAATTATTATGCATGAGAAATCTTGGAGATATAGAATCATCTCTGATATATATGATAAATAATACATAAATTTTTGTCCTATGATTGACAAATAATGTATTTTCCTGAGGAGAGAATGAGCGATTATTATGTTACTTTCTCCGAATAAAATATTTCTTTTAGATCACTTGTTAATTTCCTTTCATTGAGCGCGTTGAATCGAAGATATTGTAGAAATTTATGTGAGATAGCTGTCCAAATAATACTTGAATAAGGACATAGAATCTGACTAGAGGGAGAGGGAGAGCGAGTTTGCTTACGTTCCATGGTTTCAGGGGTTTCGAAGCGCAAGATAGCTTGGTAGGCATCGGTGACAGTTTTGACGAGCCGAGGAAAGAGGTCCTTGAGGAAGCCTTGCTTCTGCAACGGGGGCAAGTTGATGCCTTCGTTGAAGAGCTGGTCGATGGCGGTGAAGAAGGGGAACCCCAGGTCGGCATCGACTATTGCCGTCTCTAGCGACGGCACCAGCGCATGCACCACCGAATACACCGTCTTTGCCGAGAACGTCAAGCTCTTTATCATTGAGAACTGTTCGTCTCGAGGCACATATATGCTCCCGCTCCTCGATTCTGACCGTGGATATGTTTGATAGTACATGTAAATGTTTAACTTGTTCGCTAGGATGAAAAATCAAAATCAACGAGTTTTTGCATCTAACACTAGCTAACATAGTACTGACTACTGAGCTTGTAATTTATTATCCGAAGAAATGAATAGTTATAATCATTAATATACTAGCTAGGTTAGTTTACACATTACATCAATAAAGATATGATGATAGCCAGAAGCATGCAAAAAGGATATGAAATTACGAATGGCTGATGTTTCTTTGACTATTATTTCCAATTGCTAAAAGGGTTATGCCTGGATATGGCTGATTTTATACGATTCACTTTCTATTCTTATACTTCACAAATATCTCTTCCAATTTTTATGCACTCTCATTCTCATGGTCCCTCTTTTTATTATGCACTCTACCATTGGACTTACTATTTTCCAGGGCATTCCCCGCCCAGAAAGAAATTTATTCAATACTATATAGTTTTGTTGTGTTAGTCATTATTATGAAGTGATAACAAATAATTTCTTGACTCACCGGTTGTGCACCGAGGGCGTCCGGTCCGGCATCGTCTAGGGTACAGAAGCTCTTTGCCACCGAGCACCGATCTCTTCTTATCCATGCCACTGTCCGGATTACCAAGGTCATTGTACACATCGTAATCGTATATCCTCTCGTACGACTTTCTCTCGCCTTGGCCGTTCCCTCGTAGGATCGCTAGCTCCTCTCCTCTCAGTCTCCTTAGCCCGCTCGGCGTTTCCGTAGGTAAATAGCACTACCTCGCGATAGCGCACAATTAAAGCCATCAAGCTCCAAATTAAATCTATCTAGATACTCATAATATCAAACGATGATAATCGACACTATCTCCTGTTACAGGTGCTGTTTTTGATTCTTTTGATTCTTTTTGTCAGTAGTAGCGGCCTGCGTCCACATTGAAATTTGCCTAAACATAGACGCTTTTCATTCCCACGCATTGTACATTAGTTTCACCTGTCACTTTCGGGTCAATTTCAGAATCTATATCACCTAGGAGTGGTACTATGTTTATCTCGAGAAAACTTGCATTTCATGACACATAAGCTTATTGAGTGAAGAAGACTCTCTTTTTTAATAACCCTCTCCTCTTAAGTGCCTTCAAGCAGAGTGGGTCAACACAAATATACATATGTGTACAAAAACCCTAATTTCCAAGTGACACATATATATCTTATCTAGTCAAGTCGTTATCCTAAAAGGTATTGATGAGAAAACTAGATAGGAAGCCATGTAGCTATGGTTATGACCTAACCTTATTGGTGAAGAAGACCCTCTTTTGTGGGTTATCGAACTTGGAGTGAACCCATGAGTTGCACGTGATGCTAAGAGGACCATCGACGAACCCGTCGAGGACGATGTCCTTGAGGTACATCTCCTTGTGGTGCTCATTCTCCACGAAAATCGCACCGACCTCCCCGAACTCCTCTTCAACCTCGAACTTGCACTCATACGTCACCTCCTCCTCGTTATGGCTCGTCTTGTGCACGTACCCATTGATTGTCCCCTTCTCTTGTCCCGTCTCTGTGAATGAAATTCAGGACTGTATATTAATCTTCAACATCGTGAATACCAGAGATCAATAGTTTGAATAACAAGACAAGAAAATTACACCTTCATCAACATGTTATATCTCACATATAGCACTAAATGGAATGACATGCATAAGATCCTTTAATACAAACCTATGTAGACGGAGAATTTATTTTGGGTATGGTTGTTAATTAAACTATCAAACATCCTTGTTTGTTTCAAGTCCTAAACACTCAATGTATTTCTGTGCCTTATTCTCCAAACCTAAAAATAGGAATTTTAGTCTTAAAAAATTGGTAAAAATTCGTATATAATTCTAAATATCGCTATTTTTGAACTTTGAAAAACTTCAAATGTTTCAGTTACAAATTGTGTTAACAATTTCAAGTTTAAAACTGAATGCTCAATACTTACTGGGGTCAAGCTCTGCACTAACAAGCTCCAAGAGGAGTGTTTTCCCCACCAGATCAGTAACCTTATCAAGCCCTCCACTTATCCCGATATCCGAGAACAATCCACCGGTGCTGGGTTTCACGGTTACTACCGCTTTAACCGACAGCGACTTCTCGATAGCGCTCGGGCTGGCAACCGCTTCGATCTTACTCGATGCAAGCCCCACTTGAGCGATTCTAGGGCTCTTTTGGAGCGCAGGTGCGGACTGCACAGGTAAAATTGCGATCTCGCCATTGCCCTGGCTAGATGGCTTGCTTAATGGGACCAAGGTTGGGGAGGCAGATGGGGATTGATTAGGCTGTGGTGTCAACATGATGATGGCAGCGATGATCGTTTCGGGTGTGCTCTTGAAAGAGAGAATGGTGTAGACAACAATTGCTTAAAACAATGGTTATTGAGACTTCGGTATGATGGGGTTTTGGAGAGTTGGTCTAGCGGTTTTTATAGAGGGAGAGGAGGAAGAAAATTAGGGCACGTGCTTTATTATTATTCTTTTCTGGGCTTTGTTTTGCCCTAAATGCATGTACATGGCGCGTGAAATTGAAGCAGGGAATGACTTGTATTCATTTGAACTTTGACTTAACATGACCGTACGGTATTCGTGCAACGATGTTTCTACGGCTTGGAAAGAATCAAAACACATGTCTAGGAAGAGTTCGTATTTGATCCACCCGGTGAACTTCAGTTGTGCTTGACCCAACCCACCAACTACTATTCCACCAAGAAGATATTCAGTGGTTTGTGAGCGCCACATCAATAGCTGATATGGCACACACTTTTTTTTTTATTTATGTCCAATAGTTGATTGACATGTGTTTGCTGAGTGGGATTAAAAAAAATCTAATTTATCTCTTCTTCCTCCTCTCCTAACCTAATTGTCGTCCATGGCCATCGGCACCGCCTGCTCTTGATATCTGGCCATCCATGGCCATCGGTGCCATGTTCAGGTGTCTTTTTGGCCGGCTCTTGATATCTTGCCATCCATGGCCACCGGTGCCGAACAAGCCATCGTCGCTCATGGCCATGGCTACAGATCAAGAGCTTGCGGCCATGAGTTCCAGATTTGGAGCCATGGCCGTGAGCATGACAGTTCTAGAGCCATGGCTCTTGAGTCCAATAGCGACTCTTGAAGTCCCGTGTCGCTTGTTTCAGACAATATAATTTGAAAACAAGAAAACAAAGAAAAGAAAAAAGTGAGGATGAATCATGAAGGTTTTCTTTGTTTTCATTTACTCCTAGCACGGGAAAGGTTTGTCCATGACGACGACGGGCGAGGTTGAGATCCCAACGGCGAACTTTCACATCTGAAGGTCGAGATCCAAAGGCAAACTTTCACATGCCTTCGAATCTGAATTGTCCCGCCGCAGTTGCCATTGCCACCGTCAAGCTTCTAGAATTGAGGAAACTTC
The DNA here is from genome assembly GCA_031216405.1 of Syzygium malaccense. Taxonomy (NCBI): domain Eukaryota; kingdom Viridiplantae; phylum Streptophyta; class Magnoliopsida; order Myrtales; family Myrtaceae; genus Syzygium; species Syzygium malaccense. The sequence goes on from CM062262.1 coordinate 6,510,385, forward strand.
CCTTTAGATTTGGCCATGCCGGCTCATCCATGACCGTGGCGGGACTTATCTGCAAACATGGCTCTAGCGATAGTGGCTCGTCCATGGCTACGAGTGATGATGTTCGACTTTAGATCTACAATTCCGTCCCCATGACTCCATATCTGATAAGTAGAAACGAAGTTAAGGGAAGGAACGTCAACCAAAGACGCCGCAAAGGGTTGGACGCCCGGCAGTGGTCACCTTAGATGCAGCATCGACAACTCCACCGGTGGTGACAGCGGAGGGAGGCGTGGAATTGGGCTCAAGGTGGCCGTAGATGGAGGAGGAAAAGTGAAGTGGATGGAGGTTTTATTTATTTTGTTCATCTAAATCCACATCAGTATATGCTTGTCAATCTGTAATTGGTTCAGAGTGGAAAATTGCATGCCGTATCAGCTATTGACGTGGCACTCGCAAACAACTTTGACTTTACGTGGCCGTAAGGTATTCATGCAACGATATTTCAAGGGTTGGAAGAAATAAAAAATATATGTCAAGGAAGAGTTCGTATTGGATCCGCCCGGAGAACCTCAGTTGTACTTGACCCGACCCACCGACTACTATTCCACCACTTAAATTATCGAGGCATATATCTTGTTCTTATGTTTGGAAGAGTATCAATCGGCTCATTATCTTAGTTGAGGTCGTACCTCGTATTTTTCTTCAACTATTGATTGTCTTCGACTATTGGTTATCTTGACACAACATGTGTTCTTACTTATATTATACATGTCGTGCATTCATTGTCGGATTGGGCTACTAGGTTAGAGAGGGTCGCCACTCTCAGGTTGCTTGGGACAACCTTTATGTTTATGTTATATATACAACATTTCATGTTGATAAGCCCAAAGTGTCGGAATAGCATTGAAAGTTGCTAGGTCGGTGAATGCGAGGGCGGGATGTGGCGGAGCGTGAGGGCGCATGCGGCGGCAAATGACGATGAAATTTCAGGGTCTGGCTCTTTTGAGCCTGGCGAGTTTGATGGTGATGTCGGTTTTGCAAAAAAAGCAACAGAAAGGGGCGTAATAGCAGTCAAGAACGGCAGGTTTGACCAAACGCGGGTGCCGGCTTCTCACTATTTGATCTATCCACTAGTCGTGGATTAAGTATGAACTTAAGATAGATCAAGATAAGATTAAACTTGAGTTGGTTTAACTCCTCGTGGGATTTAAGTATGAACACGTGACAAAAGTTGTCCAAAAAGTGTGCTTTAGCCAAAGAAATGGAAAAAAGAAAAGAAAAGGAAGACCTTCCCTTTCATGTTGATGATATAATTATAAGTGGCACGCTCCAAAAAGGCACGTCCGTCTCCCCCCAAAGCGAGTGGCTATACGTTTTCGCACTCCAGGAATCTATGTCCAAACTAGACAAGATTAACCGTCATAAAATTAACATTTATAGGAAGAATATAAAATTTGTAAGTTAAGGTTGCATGTGCTCAATAAGTTTTGTCCATATAGAGGGAAAAAATATTATTTTTATTCTTTTGTCTCACCTTTTTCCCTCCTTATATATAGATTTATTGTTTGAAAGACCGGAAGATTCGTCGTGCATGGAATCTAGTAAAGAATGGAACGGTATCAACGTTTGAATAATTTAAAGAAATCGAGGCATACAATAATGGTATAGACAAAAACTTGCGATTGTAGCGCGAATCTTGGAACATAGAATGCATACATTGTTTTGTCCAGTTGTGCTTTTTTTCATTTTTCAAATTTCAAACCTCATTGATTTACTCGAGACCTACAACCATGGAGATAATTAATTCATAATGAGGACATCCATAGGCCATGTCTTTTAGCTCCATTGATTTTCAGATACCAAACTAAGTTTGTATCCTTGCCCCCCTCAAAAGTTTGATCATTCATGGCGGGGAAGGAGAATTCGCAAAGAAATACTTCCTAGTAACTTCACCGCCAAGTGATTTTTTTTTTCGAGAAGGAATTGATTTTTATGCAATTGTGAAATGGCGAAATGTTAACACGTAGGCTCACATATAATTTTCTGCATAATTCTTTGAAATTTAAATAATCGTATAAATTTTGGCGGGAAAGTAAAGGGAAAACAATATTTCTTACTGTTATTTAACTCCAAGCAAACATGCACTCCTTTGAAGCTAAGTTGATAAAAATTCAAATAAAATGGGTGTGTTATAGTTCACCCTTTTGCGACATGCTAGTAAGTCCACATCAGGGCAGTAAATTTTGCGTTTTTTAATATTGTGCGGGACCAATAGCCCTTGATTTCGATTTATGCTGATGAATTATTCATCGACATCTTATATTATGACTTTGAGATAATAAAAGGTTGGTAGATTTTTATATCACATTGGTAATTGCACATATAAATGAGTAAACACCAATCAAAAAACTTTAGTAACCATCCAAAAGTTTGGTAAATTTCATTAATATGATGATGATCTTTACAATGTGTATATTTAGATTGCTGATAAGTTCTTAATCAATACTAACTACTATTAATACGTCATGGTAAATTATGCCTTTCAAATTATTAGTACGTGTTTTTCACCAAGAAAGTTGATTAAATGGAGTACGATTCATTGAAACTTAGGAGATTATTCATAGACCGAGGAAAACTTCTTGTCTGGACCCAGGAGAGCGATTTTAATTACGTGGATTTAACACTGATCTAATGCCTCACTTAATTGGACACGCATTGCCGTAGATGCTCTAAAATCAATGACCCGGCTTTTCTTTTTTCAGCTGACAGAACGACAAGACAAGCAATCCACCTACGTCTCTTTCTCAAAGGACAAAGACCACATTATCAAGTTAGTGGACATTGTTTCACATGCATGGACTGCTTAATTTTCTTTTTTCCTAAACAAATGAGAGATTCTCGCGGTTAAAGCACGAATGAGTTCTCTTTTGTTTGAGAAGGAAAGTAAAAGGTTGAATTAAGTATGAACTAGTGCATATCCACTATTTGATGTTCACAGTCTGACGACACGTTCCAATGTAATGCATATTTACTGCTTGCAACATCATGGTGGACAATAACTAAAGAATGTTCAGGAATAGTTGTCCAAAAAGTCGTAAACCTATCGTACGATGGCTAATTTAATCCTAAATATTTTAACGATTTGTCAATTTAGTCATAAAACTTTCTTTGTGTAACTTTAGTCCTAAATTTTTTGAAGATTTGCCAATTTAGTTATAAACCTATTATACGGATATTTGGTCGGAAGGACTACATTGACGAATTGTCAAAAGAATTAAGATTAAATTGACAAATTATCCAAATGTTTAAGCCTAAATGGACATAGTTGAAAGGTTTAGGACTAATTAGGCAAATAGTCAAAAGGTTTATGACTAAATTAGCATGATTGAAAGGTTTAGTATTGAGTTGATCACCGTACAATAGGTTTATGACCTTTTGGACAATTTTCTCAAAAGGTTCAATACCGTTCCAACTCTTGCAATTTAATCTCAACTTTCTAGTATGTAAAATCAAGTTTTTTTCTCCTTTTGATGTTGTGGAATCATGTAAACTTCGTCTTTAACATATTTAATCATGCAAGCATGATTACTGACGCGACAACTTTGCAATAATGAAATTGTGTAAAAGAGAAAAAAGTTACTCGATAATACAATTTCATAGGCAACAAAGACAAAAAAAGAAGAAAAAATTTAAAGAAGAAATAGTTGCACAATATACATACGTACATGAGTACATAAAAACATTCATACATACATGTGCATATTGAGAGAGAGAGAGAGAGAGATTATTGTAGTAAGCAAAATGTTATTCCACATTGCTCGAGTATCAAGTTTCCATTGTTTTTGTATTCATGTAGTAATATTTCATTTGTTAGTTTATCTTTTTTAAATTAGGATTTCACAACCTTCATGCCCCACGTTTCTTTCACGTATGTGGCTCCTCGTTCTTCAGTTTCAATTTCATTCTTCAATATGGTTTCTGTCCGTACTTTAATTGGGGGAGTTTTATGACATCATAGCTCCCACATAAAAAATGAAAACGTTTTCTCGAGTGATTCATAAATAAAGACCCATCCATAACGATGGAGAATATCTTATATGGTGATCCACATGGATCGGAGCCATTGAAAAATTTTAGTCCTGTATGCATGTAAGAGATGATATTAAAGGCGCCACATCTCTGACGAAACACTCATCTTGGACAAGGGGGCCCTGATGGATAGTGTTAGAATTTTTTAGGTGTGTGTTGTTAAGTTAGAGAACAATATCACATGAATTAAAATTTTGTTTCACATCATTTGAATAAGGGATTGTAATGGACTTTAAATGGGTGTAGTGTTCTTCCATTGAGGGATTGAATCTTGGGTTAAGTACAGAAAACATAGGTTTGCAGTTGAATATCAAAACCATTTCCACTTTTAAAATCCACAAATTTAAATATTGGATTTTCCGTTTAAACTTATTTCGTTCTTATGGAAATTATTCCTAAATAGATTAACATGTCAATTAAACAAAAAGTGGAGTGTCTTGGATTTTCGAATTCCGAACGGCGAATCACGTGCTTCCAATGCAAAAGTGAACCACGCAAACAAAATCTAGTTATTTCAGTTCAAAGAGCTAATGGAAAATAACAATCATTCACCTTGTTTTGGAACTATTCACTTCATAATGATTCAAACCGGTCATGAGGAGGACCAACCATACATGTGAAAATCTCCAACAAATTTGCTTAATGACTTTTAGCTGCATTAAGCACATTGCTGGAGATGGACAATCCACCTGTTTGTGCCATGATGGTTGGCATTTACGTGCGCCTTTATGTCCGTGAGATATCTTACATCATTTGACTATACGTTTATATGATTTATATATGTGTGTGTGATTTCTCTCCACGTATTAACTTAAACTTTTGGATTGGACTTTCCTAGTTTATTTCACGTGTGTGTCCTCTCCATTCTTTAAATTCCACGTGTTATTCTTAATTCGGCTGTTAGACCGGTCAATTAATAAAATCATAAAATAAGAACAGGTCAAATTACTACGTGCTGTGCACGTGTCTATTAACTTTTTGTTGTTAAATATGTCTATTAATACATTCCTACCAACTTGTTCTAAAGTTGTCTCCCCCGCTGTCTCTACTGCCGCCTGGCTGTGCTTTTATCTTTGTTTTAGCGTCTCTTAAGCCCCGGAAATGGCTTTCCAAAAAATGACTCCACAGAAAACAACTTACTTAAATAATAAAGGGCTAAGTGCATTTAAAGTCCTAAAACTTGTCATGAAAATGTAATTGAGTCCTAAAACTTTCGTAATGTGCAATTAAGTCTTAAAACTTGTTGGGAAAGTGCACTTGAGTCCTAAAACTTTCAAAAAGTGCAAATAAGTCCTAAAATTTATCACGAAAGTGCAAACAAGTCCTAAAACTTGTCAAATTGGTTCAATCAAGTCCTTCCATTGATTATATTTTTTTGAAAGTTTTAGGACTTGATTGCACCTTTATGATAAGTTTTAAGATTTGTTTGCACTTTCCGTGATAAGTTTTATGACTTGTTTGCATTTTTTTGAAAGTTTGAGGACTTAAGCGGACTTTCTTAACAAGTTTTAGGACTTAATTGCACATTATGAAAGTTTTAGGACTCAATTGCACTTTCGTGATAAGTTTTAGGACTTTCAATGCACTTATCCCAATAATAGAAAACAACTTTCGTGCAGGGGTCAAATGTTGCCACCGTCTCGAACCCGAAAAACAAATGTAGCCACTGTCCCCCTAGGACCACTCATAGTTTTTTAAATAAAACTTATACTACCACAAAATCCATAGTCTTTTATTATTAAAATTGTTCTCTAGTCTTAATAATTAATTTCCTCTAAATTTGTCACGAGATCCCCCACACCCAAGAAAGAAGAAGAAAAGGACAATTTGTACATTACATTAAAGAGAAAAAAAAGACTTAACACAGAGGGAATCCAAACTTTCTTGCAATTCAAGATAGGATTAATCTAGTTTATTTTTATTAGTTTTATCAGCCTGTTATCCCTAGAGGCATAACATTCAAACTTTGTTAAATAAGTTGTAATACTTTTTTTATACAAGATTTATTTTTTTACGCATTACACACGGGGGTCCTATGCTGGGGTATAACAACAAGACTTTGTATTAATTTTGCCTGATACGGCTAGGATTGTTTTTACATTTGGTTTAATCGTATGTTTATTATATTGTGTAAAATTTATTACTTGTGCACTTATATTTGCATGCTTAGAAATATAAACCAGAAAAGATTTCATGAAATAACCTAAAAGAGAAAATGTACAAATAATGGGCATTATATAAAACTAGCATAACCAAACCCCCAAATCTAAAGTGTCTAGTTCGCAATGCCTTATTCGATTCCTAATTGCTATAGAATAGATTAGTGGTGACTCTAATCTCATCTATATAAAAATAAATGTGAAACTAAGTTACGACCGGTAGAGCTTGGTGTTGCGGCTATTGATATAACCTAGAGGTGGCTAGTTATATAACCTAGAAGGGGTTGGATAGTTTATTTACCAACTTTTCGCTGAAATGAGTGGGAGCAAGTTTTTATGTGTAGAACCAAACTAGGTAAAAGCAGCAATTACGTGTGTGTTGTTTCTATCAAATAAATAAAATAGCAAATAGAATGAGATCGAAATAGATGCATGCAAGTTTATAATGGTTCGGCTTGGAATAAGCCTATGTCCATTCCTATGTCCATTCTTCCACACTAACAGTAGGCTGTAATTCACTGGTAGCTCTTGAGATATTATAGATGTAGCTTGCGTTACTTCTACCCAAAAATTGGTACATCACGCTACTAGAAAATACACGTACTACTACAGCAGTTGTACACTTCTCAAAGACTAATAGACATTGTATGATTCTTAGTTAGCCAAATCAATCAATCACAATGTATGAACTATTCTTGTAATATTCGTAATTAGTCTTTGTCTGTCTTGCTATCCACATTGGCCCGCATTGGTCTTTGTTCTAGACGAAATCTTCAAGTTGACCATTTAACTGGTCAACGTCACCACCGTAGGTCCCAACAAAATCACCGGAGACTTGGCTGCCCCTACAATAAGATCTTCTAGCAATCTTGCCATTTCTATGAATAGATACTCCAAGTTACGAAATAAATCTTGTCCAACGGTACAAGAAATAGATTGGATTCTCATCAGAGCAAATAAATCCATAATTCCAGACTTGTGATTGCTATTAGATTCCTTTGAATACATAATAACAATCAAGGACTGTCTGGATCTTCATTATGTCACTCGTATAGAAGCGATCTTTCTTTTAAGTTTGGTATAAGTCGTATCTTTTTTCGTTCCTTGTGCTACCCAGTGATCCAATTGACAATTTTTGTGTATATCAACCCCCATCGATTTTTCCCAAGCATGTATGTGAATTTGAATTTCACAGATTTGTTCACTAATTATTTTTTCCTTCTCACGAACTTACTCGTTCTCCTTGGCTTGTTCACCTTTAAGGTCCTTCCAATCTTTCAAGTTCTTTCACATATTGCCAATGATAGATTCAATAGTGTTGAGTCATCGATAGATACCTGGATAGAAACAACACTTGCATCTATCAAACAATAAAATCGCATAAGATAGCGTTGTCATTCAAATCCTCAAAGGCTTTTCCAACATTCGGGGAGAAAAGGAATTTTCAGCAACGTTTACATTTTATTTTAAGAATGACGTGAACCGCGCTTTTTTTTTTCCTAATCTCAATGTGATATGCTAAAGGTCATTTTTTCAGTGACGCTATTATTCCAACCGTTTTCCTTGCTTGCCTCTCTCTCTCTCTCTCTCTCTTATGGAATTGGGTTCTACGACCCCGGTCAATTATTAAAATTACAAAGTAAGAATGAGTCAAATTACTACAGCTGCGCATTTGTTTATCAATACATTCCTTTCCTAGCACGTGGAAAGCGGCCTGTCAACTTGTTCTGAGGTTGTCTCCCCCGCTGTCTCTATCCCCGCCCGGCCGTGCTTTTTATCTTTGTTTTTGTCTCTTAAGCCCCGAAAATGGTTTCCCAAAAATTGGTCCGCGAGCTCTATCGATTAGAAAACTAACTTCTTTTGTGCAGATATCAATGTTAGTTACTGTTCCCCTAGGACCAGTCATCGCTTATCAAATAAAACATATACACCAGAAAGTCCATAGTCTTTTATAATTAAAATTGTTCCCTAGTCTTAATAATTAATTTTCTCTTTTCGTGCAAATTTTATTTATTTACTCATCACTCACGGGCCCTGTGCTGGGACATAACAACGAGATTTTGTATTAATTTTTCCTGATACGACTTGGATTTTTTTTACATTTGCTTTAATCATATCTTTATTAATTATTGAGTAAATTTTATTGCTTGTGCACTTATGCATTGCTATATAGATTTGAATGTTTAAGAATATAAACCGAAAAAGATTGCATGAAATAACACTTTACTAAGAGAGAAATTGCATGGATGACAGGCGTTTGATAAAACTAGCATAACCAAGTCCTCAAATCCGAAGTCTCTAGTTCGCAATGCCTTACTTGATTCCTAATTGCTATATAAAAAATTAGCAACGACTCTAATCTTATCCGATCAATAACAAAATTGAAACTAAGTTGAGATCAATAGAGCTTGGGAGAGTTCCCGTGAAGAGTTCCCGTGAAGAGTAAACGCCACCTCACATCAGGCTTATCGTTGTCACACCCACCGAACAATCTAGTAAACCCAACAAGAGATTCATCTTAGGAGGATTGCAACGAACATATATCAAATGATTTCAAACTCACACTCTAATCAAGTTAGGAAATTCAAACAATTTTCTCTGTAAAACAAACTTAATCGGAAAAAAGAAATTTTCAGCAACATTCAATTTTTTTTAAATAATGAAGTGACTCACGCTAATTTTTTTTCCCTAATCTCAACGTGGTAAGCTAAAGGTCATCTTTTCAGTGACATTATATTCAAACCGTCTTCCTGCGCCGCCCATTTTCCTCGCTTGCCGCGCTCTCTCTCTCTCTCTCCCCGGTGGAATGGGTGCCATGAGAAATAATCTTATAAAAAGCAAGTTGTAAAATTAATGTTTGTTTTCCCTGAATTGGTCAATTAATAATCTTAACGTGCATATTAATGTTTACCAATTGATTCCTCTCCTAGTCTTTTGTGATTAATACAGAATTACCTAGTCTTAAACATTGACTTTCCCAGAATTTGTCACGTGATTCCCACCCCCAAGAAAGAACATTAACTTAGCAGAGAGGAAAGTCCAACCTTGTCGAGACAACAGAACATCCCACTCCATATTCCGCACGTCACGGCTGTTATTGATTCACGGTCTTGAGCTCACGATTGGCTAACAAGTCATTTCGCTAACTATTGTTGTCTGGAACATTTTCAAGTAACCATCTATTCTCTTCTCACATTGGATGTAACAATTGCACATCTATTCTCTTTTATATCATTCTCGGTTAGAGGTGAAAGCGTGATCTTGAAAATCCCAAATTTTAATCTAGAAGGATGAGCGCATTAATCATTTCGGGAATCGAGGTAGCAAAGCTGCTGCTGCGAAGAGGATGCCCGGCAACTTCGGAGAGTCCATCTTCGATGGTGAGGTCGTGACGTCTTTGCCGTCGGAGGAGATGGCGCCGATTCAATATCTGATCCAGAGGTAGTTCCTCTACTGCAGAACTAAACATCCCTATTTTAATCATTTACGCATGGGTTCGCAGCTACATTTTATCGTTATGGTCACCTGTCCGAAACATGGGTGGAGAAATAATGATCGATGTTTGCCGTAGCTGCTTCTCGTAAATTTCTCTCGAGGAAACACCCTAAAGGTATACGTTTTACTTTATCTTAGAGCAGATGATTTCACAGCCGCAATCCCGTTTTGAGTATGCATAGCTATATGTGCCGTCGCGGCCCTCCCAAGACGAATCTCGAGGTGTTTAATGGATTGTTAGGTGGGCGTGTATAACCCTTTGCAAGGTGGCACTTTACATTTGACATGGGTTCTTTCGAGCCACAACTTAATTTCTCATTTATTATTAATCGAAGTCGGCTAGAGTTGCCACTAACCTTCTTTTAGGAGTAGAGTAAGGCTAAAAGACAAGGGATTTCGGGTTCGAAGACTTGATACGCTAGTTTTTCCTAAACGGTGCTATCGGTACCTTTTTCTCTTTTCGTAAAACGTTATTTTGTACAATCTTCTTCGATTTTTCTATCTAAACATGCAGATCTATATGGTCATGCATGAATCTGCAAACAATAAAAATGAGTTCATACTAATAAACATATAATACAAGCAAATGTAAAAACACCCCAGCCGTATCGACGAAAAATGGGCCAATCCTCGCACATGGAAAGCCCATGGCCGTGCTTTCTGGGTCCCAAAATGGGCCCTAGCTAGGCCTTGGTTATTAGCTTAATCAGAGCATGAAATATGATCGACGTGAGAAAGATCCAATTTCGACATGAATTGAAGGATTTTAAGAGCTCCGACCAACCACTTCAACAACTTCGACGACAGTCGTTCTACACGTAGGGTCAGTGATCATAATCTGCTGTGTCTCTAATTACTAAAGGTGAGAAAATGGAAGGGAACATTCTAATGTGGAAACATGCAGTATATTCTTTTGATAGGGTTGAGTTCCGACTTTATTGACGCATAAAATCCCCAATTCGCCATTTCAATACCTTTTTCATTTCTTTCCAAAAATATTTATGTATGCAACTTGGATAAATTTTAACCTAAATTACTAACATGCAAAGTGACCATGAGAGTGCAAAAACAATGAAATTAACACTAGGTAGACAAAGGCAAATATATTACAAGAAAGAAAAGGAATTAAACACACCAAAATAATCAATTATTTTTGGGTTTTCTTTTATCTTAAAGCAAAGGCTAATCTATATGACATGCGATTTTTATTAAATGAGCCTAAACATGCATACTATATAATATGCATATGATATTTTTGGTATTTTTTATTTAAATTCGTAATTAAAAATTACTAAAATAAAATTACCATAACAAATGCTATCATATTCATTATAGGAAATAATTCCGATTAAATCCTATTTCAATTAGAAAACCTTATCCTATTATCTAGATATCATCTAAATATGCTGTGCCATCTAGAATATCTAATCTATTAAGAAAATTCTTATTTAGAATCAATTCAAATCTATTCTAGAAATTATCCTAACAAGTAATCTAATTTAAACATGCGATGTTATCTAAAATCTAAACCTAGCAGGCAATCTTTCTATACTTTTAAGATAAGGAAAGCAAATAAAGATAAGCATTCAAATCAAACAAGATATGATTCACCACCAAAGGTATCATCTAATCAATTCGAATAAGGAAACATTATATAATCAACTTGAAATTGTCGCAAATAAAATCATTATCCTAATCTTAGGGCTTAAAGACCAAGATATCAATTTTTAAAACCACTAGATCAATAATTTTATCTAAAGGCTTATAGATTCGAATTAAAAACCATGCGCGGTAGCGGATTAGGAAAGTTATCCTAATCGAGATTGTACATATCACTCAAATATTTGGATTAGATATCAATCGTTCAAAATAGGTAATGAAATCTTCAAATTGATTCTGGATAAGATTTTTTACTTATTTGTAGATAATGTTTCCAAATTCGAACCGGTGGACGGATCACAAAGGGCTTCGCTCGCAATATGCCCGTTGGTGGTGCTATGGTGGCTGGGAGTATGCTCGTTGGCGAAGTGGTGCTCGCGGCGATCTGCTGACCAGTTTGGTGACTTGGCCAAGGAACTCACCGTGATGCTTCGCTGAAGTGGTTCGTGACTTGGCCAAGGAACTGACCAGTTTGTGTTTATAGTTTAGTTGCTCAATGTCTCATTGTTGAAGGATATGTAATTTGAAATGGTTTGTTTGTCCTTTAAAGAAATACAAAAAATGAAACAAAAAAATAATTGGTTGGTCTCAGGTTGACCTTGGAATCGGACTGGACCCATAAGGTCGGTTTGCTCCTTGATCCTAGGCTCAACATGGTCGGTCCTCGGTCCCAAAAATTGGGCACCAACACTGTACGAGTTGGTCCTTGGGTTAGGTATTGGACCGGCCCAACCTAGACCATGCTCACCCCTAGCAAATTTGATCATCGTCGGTTAGGAACAAAGGTGTGTCTCAATGCAGATCAAGACAGAAGCAAGGTCATCGTCGGCTCTCGGTTGGGTTCGCAAGACAATAGGGATGGCAACAGGTGACTCAAGTCGCCAACGATGCAGGGAGTGGCTCCAGTCAGAGGTAGCGACAAGGGAGGTTGTCGCGGTGGCTGGCGGGACTCAGCGTAGCAGCAGATTGTGGTTGGGCCAACGAGCAACAATAAGAGGCTCATTTGTGAGCTCAATTAATGACAGTCGTGAAACCTTTAGAGCCTATTCTAATTAAATTCAAAGCCTCTTCCATGCATTTGCCGAATTTCTCCCTTCCTCATGGACCTAGTCCATTCAATTAAAGCCATAACCACTTGTCGCCAGTCCGATTAAAATGCAATGAATTTACCTAAACTATATGCATTTTTTTCATGAAAATTAACTAACATTTTTGCTAGGGGCTGGGATCAATTCCTAATTTTTTGTGCAATAAATCCCTCAATGACTAGTGAAAATTTGGGTGTCAACAAAGGCACCTTCTTTTCTAATGAAATTCTGTAATGTTTCTATCGCTTTCCAGGAAAATGAACCAACCTTAATGGCAAGGGTTAAAAGAAGTGATGCTGATAAGGCTGATCGGTATGTTCATAGTGTTACTTTTCATAATGTGTTGGACAATTTTGCTATTGCCTTCCTACTTTTCAGCAGTCAACATGGTCTCAAATGTAGCGCTCAGCTTACCAAGGCTTAGCAAACTGCTAATGTACTTTTTGAGGTGTTGAAAGCTGTTCAAAAGGAGCAATCCATTGATTCGGAGGTAAAGCTTTCCACGTTTCTTGAATTTATTACATGATGTATATCTTGTCTGAAGGGAGGGTATGCTGATCGGAATGAGATGTTTGTCATATTATCAAAATTTTCTCTTGGCTAACAGCAGGTGCAATGAACTGTATAGCCAATTCGACCTAGTGAAAGGATTCTTCTTTCTTTTTCATAGAACATGCCTGCGAGTAATATCTCTTCGCATTTATGTTTGCACAGATTTTGGAGGCTCAGGATGAAGTACTAGAAAAAGCGCAAATTTACGTTCCTTACAACATTCTCCCCCTGGATCCTGATAGTGCAAATCCACCGATTATGAAATATCCTGAGGTTGCATCCCCATACAAACATTGAATGTCATGCTATGGCCTTCTTTTTAGCAACACATGAAAATCTTGCTGCATGTAATATTCTTGCTCTGTAGATCCAAGGTGCTGTTCTGGCGCTTCGTAACACAAGGGGCCTTCCATGGCCAGAGGACCACCGAAAGAAGAAGTATGCAGACATTCTTGATTGGCTTCAGGCAATGTTGGATTTCAGGTATGGACTTAAGGAACGTCATCCATTTACTCTTCTATTAGTTTGCTTTGATTTCTCATTATATTTTGTAGCAGATAATCAGTTATATTCATACTAATTCTGGTTCCTTGGACAGTCTTATTACAGAAGGATAATGTGGCAAACCAAAGGGAACACTTGATTTTATTGCTTGCAAATGTGCACCATCAGCGAATTCGAAATCCCGTCCAGCCATCTGAGGTGTCTTGCACGCAATTAATCCTAGAAAATGCATCTATTTTGTACTTCTTCAAGTAAATTATTACAGTATGCGATGTCTGTTTACTGGATAATTGGTTCGAGGGATAGGTTTCAATCAATTGCATAATTGCTACTTTTTGTCTGGAAGAGTAGGTGATGTAACCCATTCGATGGACGATCTGTCCATACTTCCAGTGAGAAACCCACTTGTAACATCCGACCAAAAAAACGAAAACCTTCTTGTAACTTTCGATATGGTTTATATGGCTGGTTTAACAAGGTTAGAAATATTGACTCATTGGATATTTGAGCCGACTCAAGAAATATCACCTAGCACGATATTGAAATGTGAAAAAGAGAAAGGAAAGTCCAATTTTAGGATTGGATATTTTAATAGTCGAATCGAACATCATCTTTCAACATGGATCATATCGAAATAAACTCTAAGCTCACAAAAGTTTTTGAGATAGATGCCGATGCCGTACCAGCCGAGGTAGAGTTGTTTCCTTTCCTATGCTAAACCGCCAATCTCATTCAACTGCCGGAAAAAAAAAAAACGGCAACGACATCACTATTTTTGTTTCATAAGATACCAAACACATTGCCTTCCTTTTAATATTTTTAATGGGTCGGCACCCTCAAGTTGGGGAAAACGTACGGCCCGAACTGCTTGCCGTGTTCAAGTTTCGAGGAAACCCAGCCCGACCAGACCCATCATCCTCCCTTTGTTTTCCCTAATCTTTCTGCCCGTAAACGCATGCGTGTTTCTTGGCTGAGTTTGATTTATTGAACTTCATAGCCGTCTAGAGGAGGACGACAAGTTGTAAGGACCAAGGCATATGCCATGAATATAAGTAAACTTCGCCGTTCGTGACTCGTTCTGGTCCTCACATATATGATAATATCGCTATATTTTTGGCTCTTTTCCATCCAAATTAATCCACTGCCGACTTCATATAAGACAACCGAGAAAGTCTGTATGGTGACCTTTGGGAATCTTTGCTTCCGGCGAATATTGTGCTTCCAAGTGTAGCATTGTCAGAATTACTGGTTTGAAAATGAATATTTGCCAAAATATAAGAAAACTATAACTTGGGTACATCATAAGAAGGAATTGAAAAGGGGGTACCAAAGCAGCCAAAGGATAGTTAATGTAATTCATTAAGTGAAAACCAAGGCAAAGGGTTGAACCGATTGTAGATGAATGTATATGACGGGGAATGACCGTTCATGTATGATTTGGTTGACGTGGCATAACTAGTTTCGGATAGATGTGGTACAAATTCTAAGCATTTTTATGTTCATTTGATTGGATACTCAATATTTCCGATTTTGTCCGTTTAATTCCCGAAACATTACCAAAAATGTTTAATCAAGGCTTAAGCTGGTTGCAGGCGGCAAATTTTCCCCATAAGAAAAACATTCAAGTTTCATGAAATTAAACATAATTTTGACGATAATAAATGATGATTTTTTTTTAAATACACGAATTCCTCTCACATGATATTGATTGAGGACCTTGAATCTTTAGACTCAATTTTGAGAATATCAATAGTCCTATATCTATGTGAGTGTCGATCCAGTATATTCTCAGCTCTTGATTGCTTATCATGCAGTTATTCTGATTGTACTCTAATTTTGGTGCGAGCTGAACTTCATTCTGATGTGAACCGAAACAGTTGGCAATGGACTTGGTCAACAATGAGGACGTGTGAAAGGGATTGGCGTGTCCTCTTTGACCCCAGCTCTCTCTCTCTCTCTCTCTCTCTTATATATATATAGACGGACTCAAAGCAACCTTTTAAGAAAAAATCTTTCGAAAAACCTCATAATGGGTCTTCAGGGCTATGTGCTCCTAACAAGCTTCGTGGCGGTTGTGTTGGGCTCAGTGAGGGAGAGTGGCGCTACGACATCACCCAATTATGGCACTGCTTTGCTCAACAGAAGTAGCTTCCCCGATGGTTTCCTCTTTGGCACTGCCTCAGCCTCTTATCAGGTCAGCTCATTTACATCCGATTCATATATGTCCCAATTTTCTGCTCTCTTCCCTAGGAAGAGGTGAAAAATCCGATTTCGGCGGTGATTTTTTGAGGCTCTCGCTTGGTCTTTGGTTCTTATTCAGTATGAAGGTGCAGCAAATGAAGGGGGCAGAGGGCCAAGTATATGGGACACTTATACTCACAAATACCCAGGTCTCTCTCTCTCTCTTCAACATTCGATACCCTCGTCTAGTCGGCTTTTTTATATACGAATGACATGGTGAAGGGAACTAATCATACATATTATGGAAATTGTTGGTATCATAAACGAGTTTAGACGTTGATATCGTCGAACAGATTGTCTATAATTTTTTTTATTGCCCTTTCTCTCGCTCTAGGAGGAGGAGGAGAAAGTGAAATGAGTTGGTGGAAGCCTTTCTTTTGGTCCGGAAATTGTCTGCTGATTTTGAAAATGGAAGTTGAGAGGTGGAGGATGTGCGCTCTTCAGTTTCTAGGCAGAAAGCAGTCTAAAGTAGGTGAACCATCCATTCGAGATGAATTAATTGTCAATGTGGGGAGAGAGAGAGATGATAAATGAGACAATATTTATTTCTTTGTAATGATCTGTTTGGACGATTTTGCAACTTGATATCTATTTTGTGCATAATGATATCTTTTTTCAATGACCATAGAAAGGACCACTTTTCTCTACTTTTATTTTTCCTGGGGAAAAGTTGGGGTGTTTTAATAGGCAGCATACATATAAATTACTTGAGACAAAAGAGTAATTTTTCTCCCCAAGAAAAAAAATTGAAAATGGTGCAAATTATTCATTTTTTTGTTTTAATTTATTATCTCGTGAATTGGCTCACATTAATATAACCTCTCCATGGACATGACGCGTTTTGTGATCATTGGATATGATTGTCACTTCTCTAGATTTATTTCTTCATATATAAGTGTGTAATACAATTGTCCAACTAACAAGGCTTAAAATTTTGTAGACATTGAGTTTTACGACAAGGCAATTGTGATTAAAAAATCTTGTGTTGTGTCCAAATTTAAATTCCATACAATTGTGGTTGGGTTTGTCTCCATATGTCTTGTTTAATGATGGATTAAATGAAATATACAAGGACACATTGCGACATCAAAACCGTGTGAAGACTTGCAATTTACAGAAGGACGATTAAGGTCTCCTCTAAGGCTCCGTTTATTTCGTAAAAAATGAATAATTTAGAAAATGTATTTCTAATAATAATCACTTATATCTTTTAAAATTATTAGTTAATGAAAAATATTTTAATTATCGATAACAATTTATGTTTATTTTTTGTTTATTTATTTTTGTGAGCGATATATGTGATCTTTTTTAGGAAAGTATTTTTTTAATCATTTATTTTTTATGAAAAAAACGCACTCGAGATGATGAATTGTAAACCGTTAGAATAAGGTGTTGAAAAATGGTGAAATATACATTGGTGAAACATCCATCGCTGTACGTACGTCAGTGTCCTCCCTTGCTTGTTGACAAAAATAGTATGGACCAATACATTGACTTAAGTTATATATATATATTATTTTTCATGAAAAAAACGCACTCAAGATGATGAATTGTAAACAGTTAGAATAAGGTGTTGAAAAATGGTGAAACATCCATCGCTGTACGTACGTCAGTGTCCTCCCTTGCTTGTTGACAAAAATAGTATGGACCATGACATTGACTTAAGTTTTATATATATATATATATATATATATATATAGACATACATGCATATATGAATGCTAGTGCAGATAAATTAATAAATAGGACGAGCTCGAGCCTGCAATCTTATATATGAGGTAAATGTTATAGACTATAAAATAGAAATGGTGTTGCAAAATCTCTGCTTTCTGATTTTGTCATAATCTGTATCATGTGTATAAGATTTCCATATTATGCGACTTCTCATTATAATTTTCAAAAATCAGTAGCATGAGGCAAATGGCATCAATTGGAACATAACTAGCGGTAAAAAATTTTCATTCCGTCCTGCCATGTTTTCTTGATATGCATTTAATTCTAGTCTGTAAGAGATTATAAATATTTTCAATAGTAAGAAATGTAGTATTTTATATATTTACATATACAATTCTAGTGTAGGCTTATAAATTTAACACCAAATGCAACAGAAAAGGGAGAATTCATTCAACACAAAGACTAAATGATTTTTGGGTGTCAAATATAAAAAGTAGATAATTTTGTGGGGAATAACATATGTCGTGCTTTCATTGCCTTAACTACACATTAGACTTCTGCTGAGTAAAACAAGGATGGAGCATTGACCACGACAAAAACAAGAAAGATTGTGTTTTAATCTTTTACATCGCATTCTCTCTTTTTGTCAAATCTATAATGTTTGGTAAAAAAATGGCAGGCAAAATAGCTGATGGAAGCAATGGAGACGTTGCGGTTGACTCGTACCACCGATACAAGGTCACCATTTTTTTGCACTCAATTTCTATTTAAATAAATGTTACTTGTAAAAAAATGCCTTTTTTCTTGTCACATCAGATGGAATTTAAGAGCAGGTTAGTAACAGAAATTTATTATATTTTGGTAATTGTAAAAATTGGCGGGGTGCAGGAAGACGTTGGAATCATGAAGGAAATGGGCTTAGATGCTTATAGATTCTCCATCTCGTGGTCTAGAGTTTTACCAAGTAAGCTGGATTAAAATTTAAATGTTCCCTTCAATTTTGCTTTCTTTCTAATTTGCCCTCTTAATTGATGGTGTCAAACGATGGATCCATAAATGACATTTCGAAAATTATTTTAAAATGTCATGATTACATTATCATTTGTTTCCCAAGCTAATAAGACCATATAAATGGTATATTCACTAAAATGCCATTGGGGCAACTTTCAGAAGGAAAGCTGAGTGGGGGTGTGAACATAGAAGGTATCAACTACTACAACAACCTTATTAATGAGCTACTAGCGCAAGGTATTTGCTTGATCTCCTAGATTATTTCTCAAGTTAATTTCACACGCCCATTTGATCTTATGATGATTAACTTCTGATATATTCATGTAGGTATTCAACCCTTTGTGACCTTATTCCATTGGGACCTTCCTCAAACCTTGGAAGACGAGTACGGTGGTTTCCTGAGTCCTCGCATCGTGTGAGTTGCTCAAATTCAACCAAATAATGTCTACTTCATGCAACGAGCTAACGTGATATTGTCATGTAATTAGTTTTCTTTAATTCATTGTGTTTGATAACAAATGCATATATCGTAAGACAAGCAAAGTCAGTCGGTTTGAAATGATACTGCGTCAATGTGTTACATGATACCACCATCACACGTATGATATATTACATCCAACATTACTCAAAAGTTCGATAAATCTTTCAAAAGCACTACTAATTGAGTTAATATTTGAAATCAGGGATGATTTCCAAGATTATGTGGGTGTGTGCTTCAAAGAGTTTGGGGATAGAGTGAAGCATTGGATAACACTGAATGAGCCATTCAGCTACAGTTTTGGAGGCTATGGCATTGGATTGACCGCACCGGGTCGGTGCTCTAAGTGGCAAAGGTTGAATTGCACGGGTGGTGATTCTGGTATCGAGCCATATTTGGTGTCTCATAACCAACTTCTTGCTCATGCTGCGGCTGTTAAGTTGTATAAAGACAAGTATCAGGTGAGCGGTCAAAAACCCTGTTATCATATATGCAGTTGTTGCTTGCATGTGTTTAGGGTTGACAATTCGTGTCTTATTGTGGCGTTTTCATTGTTCAGTCCATGTCATTCAGATGCATTGCTACTAAAATTTATCCTATATTCGCCAATTTTGAATTAATTGTGTACATATGTTGCCGCAAATTTGGATTTCTACCGACAAATTCTTCACTTGATGCTTTGTTTCTGAGTTGCTTATATATGCCTACTAATAATGAGTTCTCTTATAAAAAAATTTCTTGATAGCTAACCGAATTTGGTGAATTAAATTTTAGTAAATTCTTTAATTTTCTTTCCGTAGATCAAAATCAAGAAAATTTTAATCAAAATATTAAATTTAATGCAGGAATCTCAAAAGGGGAAAATAGGGATAACACTAGTGTCGCAATGGATGGTGCCTTACTCAGGTGCCAAACACAACAAAAATGCTGCATCAAGAGCCCTAGATTTCATGCTTGGATGGTAAGTGTGCCTTTTTTTATTTATTTATAATGTGTTGTCTTTCTTTTTCCAATATTTATGATTGTTCAAAGTGATTATTAGCGGTTTTATTTATATCTAGATGCTTCAACCCCATATTTATTTATCTCTCTTTTTCTGTGGGTCATTAAGCTTCCATTGTGGGCCCTAATTACACCCAAATGACACTCTTTCCTAAACCCCAAACAAAAATCTAAAATCTAATTAGTACGATGAAATAAAAAAAGATTGTTTTTGGGCATAAGGCGAGGGAGTCAGATGAATTTGCACATGCCACTTAATCCACATCACTAATTAAGCCCAGCCCACTTCCTAATCAATTACCATCTGTTTAGTGAGTGGACTGAGCTAAGAAAATGTACTTAAGTCAATTCCAAAAGTTGAAAATTATATTCATGGGGTTAATTACATAGACTCAGTATATGCATCGCTAGATAGTGGATTTTAACTCCAAATTCATTGGTTCATCAGGTTCATGGATCCATTAACATATGGAGACTACCCACTTTCGATGCGCTCTCTTGTTGGAGAGAGACTTCCCAAGTTCTCGCAGCAGCAATCGGCCATGTTGAAAGGCTCGACCGACTTTATCGGGTTGAACTATTACACCGCCAACTACGCCGCCGACTCTCCGCACATGATGAGCCCGAGCCCGAGCTACTTAACAGATGCCCGTACCAATATTTCGAGTAAGATTACGATTGCAGTTAATTTCAATGAGTTTCATTATGGAGCATTGATTAAGCTTTTTTTTTTTGGTCTGTGCATTGATTAGGTTTAATGAATAAGTTCTTCTGTTTCACCTTATAAATTACTCATATTTTTTTGTAGCTAAGAGGAATGGCATCCCAATTGGTCCAAAGGTGAGTGTCCGTTTTTAGTCGGAATTTCCCTATTTTGGCTATGTCGTTCGTGACATGAAAATGAAATGAGAGAAAAAATACCTGAAAAATTAGAAAAAAAAATGAAATAGTTGCTTGAACATAGATCATCCACTGCTTTGGCTTTGTGCATGTAGCTTGCAAACGAAATAATGGTCAATTTTGTCTCCTCTTTTTTGTAGTTTATTTTCTAGTTGATGAAATCCATGTACTTCATAATAAAAACAGAGCTGACTAAATCTGTTATTTATTTTAATGAAATGGACAGGCTGCCTCGGATTGGTTATATGTGTATCCTAAAGGAATACGACCTCTTCTGCTGTACGTGAAGAAGAAATACAGCGACCCTCTCATTTACATCACGGAAAACGGTAGATACATTTGCTATTTCTGTTGATTGAACTGATTAGCCTTTAACTAAGCATGGCATTATACTTTTTTTGGCCAACGGCATGTTTTGAGATCTAACAAATATATTTTTTAGGTAATTATCATTCATTAATTTCTACTTTCGTATCTCTGTTTACTTCAATTCCTTTTGAAGAGAATAATTTAATTCTTCCTTCAAAAAAAAAAAGCCCAATAAAATGTGCATTTAGTTAGAAACTCAATCTTGGGATTTTTTTTTGGTATGTTTCTTCGAAAAAAGCTGTGGAAAATAGCCATCCCAAGAATACCACACATGTATAATCTTGTTTCTATTTTAGTAAATGCGTTGATCTATTATGTATAGATCTATATAGTTTGCTAGTTTTAAATATATTCGCACTTACGGTGTCTTGCACAAAAGTATCTACTACATATGCCATTCAAACAAGTTACATGGATTCCTTTTAATAAAAGGGAAATGTATTATGAAATTTTAAGATTTATCATGCATGTCTCCTTTGTCCTATAAAATTCTTATTCAGATATTTTCACATGTTTGATATTTTTTCACATGCGTACAGGCATTGATGAGTTCAATAACGAGACGCTGCCTCTCGAGCAACAGCTAGTCGACAACATGAGAATAGATTATCATTATCGTCATCTTTCCTACGTTTTGAGAGCAATCAAGTGCGTATCTTTCTCTCTCTCTCTCTCTCTCTCTCTCTCTCTCTCTCTCTCTCTCTCTCTCTCTCTCTCTCTCTCTCTCTCTCTCTCTCTCTCTCTCATAGACCATGCTTCTCTCCCATTTCCAAAACACAATTTTTTTTCCATGCCGATAATTTTCAAAAAGAGTTGCCAAGTGTCTAATTTGCTAAATTTGAAAAAACCCACATAGATGCCAATAATTAAATCAATGAGAGTTGATTAATTAGAATTACTTGATATATCACCTAAAATCCAAGCTAGTTATTGAAGTTGATAACTTAAAACTGGTAGACAACTTAATTGAAGAACAACTGATAAGTGGGTCTTTATTTTGGTAATTTCTAGAGAGAGTTGGTAAGTTAGGGCATTGCTATGAAATGAAAATAAAAGTTTGCAAATGATAAGCAAGGTTGGAAATAAAAAGAAGAAGATAAGTATCGGTAAATAATTCAAATGAAAGTTGCTAATCATCCCAATTCTAGATGGTAATTTCTGGAAAAGCTTGTTGAGTACGCTGATTTAGGTTGGTAATCTATGAAAAAAGTTAGCAAGTGTAATGAGTTGCTAATCAAGGCAAATGAAAG
The DNA here is from genome assembly GCA_031216405.1 of Syzygium malaccense. NCBI lineage: Eukaryota > Viridiplantae > Streptophyta > Magnoliopsida > Myrtales > Myrtaceae > Syzygium > Syzygium malaccense. The sequence continues at coordinate 6,532,838 of CM062262.1, forward strand.
TTGGTAGCTTTAAAGACAATTAAACTTTTGGAGTTGGTAATTTAACTAGATAAAAATTGGCAAGCCACTCTAATTTAGGCATAAAATTTCATATAAGAGTTTGTTAATTCAAAGTGTCAAAGCGTTAAACGAATCATGTAAACAAAAGTCGCCAAGTTAGTATAAAAAAGAACTAACTTGCTAATTATTAAAAAAAAACTTGGCAATTTTCATAAAGACTTCGGTAAATTACCAACAGGTTACCTGGAATAAAGTCATAGGTCATTTTTTCACCAACAACTTGATGACAGATGCCAACACTAATTGAAACTTACCAGCACAGAACAAAAATCTTTAGAAAATAAAAATTTGGGCATAGAACAATAGAATTCCGCCTAACGCATGAAATCTTTTATTTTCTTGACGTGATTTCTTGGTTCTTTGGTATATTATAGGAAAGGTGTGAACGTGAAAGGGTATTTTGCATGGTCGTTGCTAGACAATTTCGAGTGGGGCAACGGGTACACCGTCCGGTTCGGCATCAATTACGTGGATTACAAGAATGGGCTCAGAAGATACCCAAAGCTCTCGGCCACTTGGTTCAAAAGCTTTCTCAATAAGCCCTAACAATACACTCAAATCTCAATTTGTGGATTTTCTATTTGCAAACCGCAAAACTCCACTCTTCAAGTTGATTAAATGAGATTTATATAATTTTAATTTCTTTTATTGGTTTGGCTATGAGTAGGCCCGTGAGTTGGGTTGGGTCATAATTGATCCGATCCAAATTGATCAATTTAACCTGTTTTGACTCATTTTATTTGCAATGCAAATTTCTCAACTAATATTGGACTCGACCTGTACTCGACCTTTCTTGGGATTGACTTTTAGCATTTTTTTTCCTTATATTATTGCCCTTGAAGAATGGATGGCTCCATAGGCCGGTTCGTCGAGTTAGTGAGGGAGTTCGAGAGTTCGAGAGTTCGAGAGTTGGGTTATGGACGAGGGCGCTAAGGTAGTGGTGAAAGTTTGGGTTGGGTCATCCACAAATTAGATCCTACAAACTACACTCAGTCGAACAACAATCAGATTCTCTCAATCAATCCCATTGAAGATTCCAATTGCGAAATCCACTTATCAAAAATCGACAATTTCATTGAAAAGAAGATCAAAAAAAAGAAAAAAGCTGGAGAGAAGCAAAGACATGAGAATTAGGGAGTATAACATGCGAATCGAGTACAGCGGCGGGGCTGATTCTGGGAGGTATCGTGAGGCACGGTGAAGCCAAAGCACTCGCAGACATCTCCTCCTCCACTGTCGCTGCCACTGCCACCGCCGTGTCGATCCTCGCACCGGCCTCTGGACTTGGTGGCTCTCCTCTCTGCGATGCTCCCTCCATTCCCACTCCCCCCTCCTCCTCCGCCACTAATCTTCTCACCCTTGCTCTACGAATCCGTCGAGTTTCCTCACTCTGATGAGGAGGACTCATTTGCTTCCATCACTAACCGACGCGTTGAGGCTATCTTCATTCCTTCTTCCCTGATTGAATCGCGAAACAGAGAGATTGTAAATGGGTTAAGTGGGTTATAAATGAGTTTCATAATGGACCTTTTTTCAACCTGTCGCGACCGAACCTCCCGGATCTTTTTCATCGGACGATATGCAAAAAGAAGGAGGGCTCGCCTGGTACTTGCTAAGTCTAGGTTCAGGACTTAACTCGGGCTCTCCCAAGCCCATACCATATCGCGACTTAGGGTTTAAAATTTTTAACATGCAAGTGGTTTATACCAAGGAGTCGCCACTAATCGATTTGGGGTAGGCCGATTAGAAACCTAAATAGGGTGACGGGAGAATCACCTTATTCCTACGAATCAGAGATTAACTGGGTTCGGGGACTTGATTACATTAGTTGGATAACTAATGCCCTTTCGGTACCATTTTACCCTGTTCATTTCATGAAAACATTTGTCAGGCAATTTAGATTGATTTTAGGACTTTTCTCCTAACATGTGAGGTGATCAAACGAGTGCATAATCAGAAATGATCAGCAGTCAGGAACACGACAATTCATGCAGCCTAAGGTTCTAACCTTAACTAAGTCAGATGACATTCAAAACACAACAGCTCATGCAATTGTATTAAAAACATGCATAACAACGCAACGGTAATAAAACAACATGCAAAATACCACCGCGTAACTTAGGCTTGTCTAATTTAAACAAGATAAAAATATGCATAATAATATAACAAATAAATTAAAACACTTAGATAACCCACATAATAAAAAATAGATAAATAAATAAATAAAAAATTTTGAAATTTTTTTTTTCGGAAAAGAAAAAAAAATAATAATACCGAAGAAAATAAAATAAAAATAAAACTTTTTTTTAAAATTTTTTTAGAATTTTTTAGAATTTTTTAGAATTTTTTTTTAAAATTTTTTTTAAAAAAATAATAATATAATATTAAACCGGGTCGGGTCGGGTCCGACCCGGGTCAACGGGCCCGACCCGGGCATTGACCCGGGTCGGTTCGGTTGAGTCGGGTCGGGCGGAACCGACCCGGGTCAACGGATCCGACCCGGGCGTTGACCCGGGTCGGTCGAAACCGACCCGAGTCAACGGATCCGACCCAGGCGTTGACCCAGGTCGGATCTGTCTATCCGGGTCGGTCGAACCGACCCGAGTCAACGGATCTGACCCGGGTGTTGACCCGGGTCGGATCTGCTGATTCGGGTCGAATCCGACCCGAAACCACAAACCCGCGAGGGAAAGGGTGCCGGCGGAGCCGAAATGGCCGTCCGCCGGCCGACCCAGACCGGCGCAGCCATCCGAATCGGCCCCTGGAGCCGCCACCGACGTCGTCGACCGCTTGGCTAGCCGTCCGGCCGCCGGTTCGCCGGCCGGCGACCGAATCAGAATCGATTTACCTGGGGGCAATTCGTCGAACACCTGGCGGGCGTCGTGGAAATCAGCCGATTTCGATCTCCTCCGGCGGCGTGGTTGGCTCCGACGGCTGCGGCTGAGGTTCGACTGCAAGTGGGGACCGGGACCGGCGACGGCATGGGCCGGAAATCGCGCGAATCGGCCGACGTGAGTCCCTGCCGAACCGCGTGCGAAAACAGGGGAAAACAGAGGAGGTTCTCGGCCGGGGGGGTTCGCCGGTCGTCGGCGCGTCTGGGTGATTCCGGCCGGCCAGGGGGGCGACGGCGACGCTGCTGGCTCTTCTCTTGCTCCGGCGTGGCCTCGGTTTGCCCTCTCTCCCTCTTTGTTATCTCTCTTCTCTCTCAGTCTCCCTCTCCTCTGTTTCTCTCTCTACTCTCTCTGTGTCTGTGTCGCCGCCGTCGGCTCGGCGGCGGGGATGGACGGATGAGACGCGGTGGCCGCGGGATGCTGCCTTTCTCTCTCCGGCTCTCTCTATTCTCTCTCTTTCTCTCTCTATCTTCACTCACCGGAGCTCCTCCAAATTTTGGCCGACCCCCCCTCGGCTCTCTCTCCCTCTGGCTATATATATAGCCGGCGACGACGATGACGATGACCATGACGGCCTCCTCTGCGTCGGCGTGACGACGGCCTGCACCGACCGTCGTCACCCCACGACTTTGGTGGCCATTGCAGGCCGGGGCAGAGCGAGGCAGGGGCAAACAGGACGCCGGGAGAGAGGAGAGGATAAGGGGGCTCCGGGAAATGGGGGGGATGGGACTGGCATTTAATGCCGGTCCTGTTGGCGTGCTCATCCGGCCCTGGCTGGCCGGATAGCGACGGCGAGGAGCGGCGCCGCCCGTGCGTCGGCGTGACGATCGCGAATAGGGGAAGGACAGCGACGCTCGGCGGGGGGGGGGAGGAAGAAGGAGGAGAAGGGGCTGGGCCGGGCCAGGCCTAGCTCGCACGGAGATGAAAAGAAGAAAAGGAAGAAGCGGGCTGGGCTGCGCGGAAGGAAAAAAAAAGAAAGAGAAAGGGAGTGGGCCGGGGGGCCCGCGCGCGGAAAGAAACGGGCCGGGTTGGCCCGGCCCCGTCCGATTCGATTTTTTTTTTAATTAATATTTCTTCTAATAAACCCTATTAATATGAAATGTACCTAATTTCTATATGCAATGCATTTAAATTGAAATATTTTTTTGTTTTAGGAATTAAAGAAAATTAACTCCTAAATTTTGTGCAATTTATTTTGGGCAATTCAAAAATAGGTGTCTACAGCTGCCCCTCTTTGAAGGTGAGCTCGCAGAGGTTGAGCTCGTAGAGGTTACATTCAAAGATAAAATGACACCTAATTTTGGCCCATGCATGCTCAATGAATGCTATTTTTGGTGAGACTGTGAGCCTCATTTTTATGATGTAATATAAGATGATGCATGCTAAAGCAAATAAAAACACACCTGAGGCTACTACCTTGCTGAAGGGTAGAGTAATTCCGGACAGTTGATATTGTGTGTCAAGGACCCGAACCTGTCTTCGGTCGCCTCGACGAAAAAAATGGTTTGTCTAGGACCCGAACCTTTCTTCGGTCGCCTTGACGGGGATTGCTGTTGTCTAGGACCCGAATCTTTCTTCGGTCGCCTTGACTGGATTGTTTGTGCGTCTAGGACCTGAACCTTTCTTCGGTCGCCTTGACTGGGGATTGTTGTCCGTCTAGCACCCGAACCTTTCTTCTGTCGCCTTGACTGACTGGATTTGTACGTCTAGGACCCGAACCTTTCTTCGGTCGCCTTGACTGACTGGAATTTTGTCCGTCTAAGACCCGAACCTTTCTTCGGTCGCCTTGACTGGGGAAATCGCTTGCCTAGGACCCGAACCTTTCTTCGGTCGCCTTGACTGGATCTCATTTGTCTCGGACCCGAATCTACCTTCGGTTGCCGTGACTGGGGAAATCATTTGCCTAGGACCCGAACCTTTCTTCAGTCGCCTTGACTGGATTTCGATTGTCTGTCTAGGACCCGAACCTTTTTTCGGTCGCCTTGACTGACTGGATTTGTACGTATAGGACCCGAACCTTTCTTCGGTCGCCTTGACTGATTGTATTTTGTCCGTCTAGAACCCGAACCTTTCTTCGGTCGCCTTGACTGACTGGATTTTGTACGTCGAGGACCCGAACCTTTCTTCGGTCGCCTTGACTGATTGTACTTTGTCCGTCTAGGACCCGAACCTTTCTTCGGTCGCCTTGACTGACTGGATTTGTTTGTCAAAGTACTTGGAGATTCTTGCCCAAGGATTTGACGATTTGCCTGGTGGGTCCTCGCCAGCAGGTCTTGAAAAGGCTCAAACGATGAGCACCTGGGGGTCCTCGCCCCAGGATTTGATGTGAACAGAGGGGGTCATTCCTATGCTCAGGAGGGTACCATAACAATCGTAGGTACAGGATGAACAGAGGGGTCAATCCAATATTCAGTTGATGAACAGAGGGGTCAATCCAATGTTCAAAGGGTACCATAACAATCATAGGTACATGGATTTTTGGAACCGGATATGGGTAGAATATACCTACCTGGGTGTGTTCCTGCCTCCTACGGGCATGTCTCCTGTCAGACAAATTTTATGGGATTTCTTACCCGGAGGTTGAATGCATCATCTGCTGAATACCCGACCTTTTTCGGGGCATCTCTTTTGGGATGATAATGAGGGCTTCTCCAACACCCGAATTTTGTGTTCCATCACTGGGGATTAGAACTCTGAGCTGTCAAAGATGATTAACGCAAACATGCATGCATTGATCAAGAATAGACAAGTTAGTCTATTCTAGAATGTGTATTTGAAAATTCATGCATGATGATTTTGCCATGTTTGCATCACCAAAAATCCACCGAGGGTCAATTCAGACAATTTTTGCTCGCGACGTGGACTTCTCGAGACGCTGAACGAGGGACCTTCAGTCAGAAAGGACTTTCCACTCGCTCTCATTGAAAAGGGCTGTTTGTCCCGTCCACTAATGCGGGAACATCGAAAACACTCAATCTGACCTCTATCATATCAACAAGGGTCTGAGTTTTCTCGCAAGCGGTACGATACTGCCAATCTGAGAGGTCTTCTTCAGGGTCGTAATGTAGGCTTGGTCAATGGCTTAACAAAGGTGACTGTCCAAGTCAAGGCCATGAAAGAAAATATTTTACAATTATCTCCAGGTTTACAAGTCAAGAACCCTGCAAAAGAGATAGAAGTAAACTTGCTCGCACTTCTTCGAGCGGTGTTTATAAACATTTGAAATTCCACGTTAATTCAATTGTCCTAGTCAGAAGAGACTTTATGAGGGATGTAACGTGGTTTGGTTCACAGGTTGAGAAACGAAATGATCGTTAGGCTAAAAAATGTGTGTAAAGGTGAGAATTGGTGATCATCTTGGCGTTGTCACCTGTCTTCTTCTCCGCCGTCAGGATTTTTCTGGCAAACTCCCTGGGTAATCCTGTGTTTTAGCATCTTTGACAACTTTTTCTTGAGGAGCTTCTGCGTCAAGCATTTTCCTGGATACCATTCTATCTCTGTTCCAATTGCTTTCTCAAGAATAGGTTCATCTTCGTCTGTCATGTGGCAGATCTTTGCCAAGACAGAATTCCTGAAGTAGGAATTTACATTGAAGAAGAACTCAAGTTTAAACTCTTTGGGGTTGTCTATTCTACACCACTTAATGTCTTTGAGATATTTGATAGCGCTTTCATCGTGCTCATAAATCTCATCCATGGGCATTGGCCTTGCTTTTACCAGGCACACTGCTTTTTCATGCCCCCAATTTTCAGCATTTTTTTTGTGTTAGGACTAGCCTAAACGAGTTTGAAGTCTTCATCTTGATTTGATGCTTTGGACCCTGATGCTCAAATCGTGGTGACTTTTGCCTTGCCCCAGTGTGGGGGGGATGATCACCAACTGGGTTTGTATGAAATGAAATCGCCGGCTCAATTGGGCTAGCAAATGATATAAGTGTATGGGATAGAAAAAGAATTGCTCTTCGTCATCCTAGGGCACTTAAATTATCGTGAGAGTTCATCTGCGATAAAAACACTCAAAGATTAATGCAAGTGAGAGCAAGAAAATTTTTATTCATCTTTTCACCTTGTGCGAGCTGTTGCAGCTGATGATGATAGAAAATTTTAGATATTACAAACTCCTCATCCATCTTAGTGAAAACATCGCTGTTATCAATAAGATATTGTCGTTTTGGACAGGCTTTAGTTTGCTGCTCCTCTCCTGACAAAGCCCTCTTAGTCTCGACCGTCCGGCCGTCGATAGTGTGCTTGTCTTGGAGGACTCTGTCGAGGATCGCCGGACCTCAAGCTGCCCCAATGTGGGGTGGTTCTTGACAGGGTTGATTTAAAAGAAACCGCTGAGTGTATGGGCTCAAATGGTTAAGCAAAGGATTAATGGTAGTGTATGGGGCAGAGAAATGAACTGCCTCTCGTCATTTGGCTACCGTACCTTATGCGAGAAATCCCTTTACCTTGTAGAAATGAAACCTTTTCGCTCATCTTGCAAGAGTTTGGTACTTGAGAATGTGTATAAATCAAGGATTGCCTCTCATCATCCCGACACACCTCGTTCAACACCTCGGAGCAGTTCGACACCATTCGTCGAATTGTCAAATTTTTCTCAGGGAATTGGTGAATTAAACAGGTAAAATTACCATGCAAAATTATTTTCCATGTAATGCATTTGAGGAAGAAAATGGTATCGATTTTCTTTGATTATTTCTTCCTTCTTGTTTCTTTCTACTCTTATGAGAAGAGTTTTTTTAGGGAAAGAGATACTTACCTATGCTGCAATAGTAGAGCAACCCTGCAAGGTAATGAGGAAAACAGTGTTAATGAACAGTTCTTTGAGGGACAGGAATTAGGAACGATACAACATTACCGTTCGTGAATCCCTTCATTTGAGATTAAACTGACAACCCCTTGAGTTTTCTCGGATGTTGATAATTCCCTTTTGACAAAAACATGAGTTTATGTTAGAAATGAGACGATTGAGGGTAAATCGAGAACGATACAAATTACCCTTCTTCCATTTTGCTTTCAAAGCTAGCAGAGTCTTTTCTTCTCTTTACTTTGTTCAGCCTTCTCTGCCTCAATCTGCTCCTCCATACTCTTGGTCTCGAAGCTCGAATGAAATCCTCTATTATTAAGGATGCTTCCAAACAAAGAGTTCTATTGTCAGCGCATGCTGTTGGTCTCGAAGCTCAAATGAAATCCTCTATTATTAAGGATGCTTCCAAACAGAGAGTTCTATTGTCAGCGCATGCTGTGTCAATGCGGCTTCGGTATGTTGAGGAGTTTCTCGACTCGATTCTTGACTGCATAGGGCATGTGCAATTGCTTGCATAGGGAGCTTCGCAGCAAAGCTAATCTCTACTTTAAAGGTCTTTGACGGGCATGGGCGTGACTACCATCGAGACTTCTGTGGTTGTCAAGATTGGCTTCGACGCCATTTTGTCATATGCGAAGTCCTTTCCAGCTGCTTGCATCATGAGTGTTGTTTACTCAATTTTGTCCTATATAAAAGGAAAAGATATATCATTTCTACGCTAAAGTGGATAAACTTCAGGAACGAAATACACCCTTTTTGATGGACTGGGGGATTGCATGCCCCCTAGTCTACTCTTCCAATTGAGTACTTCTTCGTCATGTTTCATTCGAGAAGTCCTAACATTGGTGTTCTATCCGGCTTGCTAGCATGTCAGAGTCTAGTATGTTTCCCAGCTCATTATCTGCAAAAGAAAAGGAATAGAATGTCATTTCCAAAATTTGTTGAGGAATGAGACATACCTTTTCTTTAAAATGGGTAATCTTTTCCTGATCTGTCCCTGATTTTTGTACGAAATGATGTTTCGCTCATCATGGAGTCAGGGAATGTTCAGTATTCTCATTGACTTTCTGGGGCTAATATCACCCACTGGTAATAATGAGATTTGCCCCATGTTTCATTTGAAGATTGGACGATCTTTGCTTGGACTGCCCCTATTAGCTGAGTTGGTTCGCTAACATCATGAGGGTCTAATGTACAATTCAGTTTGTGTCATTTTCAAATGTCCCATTTGTAACAAAAATGAGTATACTCTGAGACATGAAGTGAGCAAGTCAGAAAAACAAACAGGGTTATGAACAAGTATGCTTTTTCACCACCATTTTTGACCTTTTGAAAAATGATAAAACATTTGTTTTATTTTCAAAAGCTTAGAAACGAGGAAACAAGAGGAAGCCCGGGCCTCAGAACACTTTCCTTTACATGGCTGGATATCATCAACGGGCCGGTTTGGGATACTTCCTCAGGCCCTCAAAACATTATTTATTTACAATCCATGGATTTACAATCTCAAAAGAGGGAGAGTTTAAAAAGACATTTCTTTCAACAGAAATGACGACAAAAAGCAAAATACAAGGACAACCCCATTTCCAGGGATTCATGCAAAAGGATGAGAGGAGTTCTACTCAGGCAGGCTTGCGCTCATTCCCTTCACCGGTCTCGAATGAGAAAGTCTTGGTGTCCAGTAGGTTTTGAATTCGGTGTTTAAGAGTATAGCACCCATCAGTTGAATGCCCTACCTCGCCCATGTGATAATCACATTTTTCAGACGGATTGTAGTTTGAAAAACTCTCAGGATTAGGTCGCTTTGGTTCAATGGAGAGCAGTCCCTTTTCCCGGAGTATTGTCAGTATCTGAGACGGAGATCCTGGGAGGGGAGTGAACTGTCTCCGGTTGTTTTGCTTTTGTGATGGAGGGATACTGGGTTTGTATTGTTCACGTTGAATGAACTTTGGGCATAGGGTGCTCAATTCCTTAGGATTAGGGGACCTGTGGACATTGTCAACTATGACATCTTTACCCTTTTGGTTGACACTGGAGGGTTCCATTTAAATCATCACCCCTGGTCTTGGATAGCAAAACTGAGTCATGGTGAGTTGGTCTAAGCGGATTGACAAATGTTCCACTTGTTTCGAGAGTTGTTGAAGAAAGGCAAAGACTTGCTTCATTTCGGCCTCCATGTCGGCCACACGAGTTGTCATATCTTTTTCAGCCATTTTTACTTGGCGGGTTAGTATGATTTGTAATTACCTGGAAAAAAAATGGCAACGAATGAGTATAAAATCTCATAAATGATAAATCCATGACTTAGTCTAATATTGCATCTGTCTATTATGTATTTTCTTTATTTACAAAAAAAACCAGAAGCAAAAAAGTTTTTATTTATATATTCATTACAGGCGGCGTCCCCGGGATTCGAACCCCGGTCGCCTCGGACCGTTACGCCTCACACCCGGATACCACTGGGCCGAAGGCCGCGGTGGTGTCTCAAAGGGGCCAAAAAAATCATTTAAAGCATAAAAACGGCCCGAGTTATATTAACATTAGTATAACCCAAAAACATTTTTAAGGAAGAAAACCAAAATCCCTGAACATAATTACTAGAAAATATAAAATATATGGGTTTTTAACAAAAAGGCGCTCTTCCCGGATACTCATTTTATAAACGACGAGAAAATCACGGTCTCTCGGAGTCGCTTATTTTTATGGACAATCTCCGCAATAAGCGTATCCCTCGTATATAAACTGCAATCAATGAGTGGCCCATCAGTGACAAAACAAATAAACAAGTAGGCCGTATAAAAAAATGAGAAGGGATAGAATATATACCTTTCCTTAAACCATGGCAATCACAACGACATGCACATGAGAAGTGAGGTTCGATTTCTATCTAGACTGGCTCAGCAAAATGAAATTAAAAGGGTGCCTGACCGTCGCAGTCTCGCGTTGGTGTCAAGTTCTTTTAACCTCGGCCAAATCGAAAGGAATATCTTATAGACACGCGAATAGCGGCTAAAGATATTTCTTTGCGATTTTTAGAAATAAATTTCGGGGAAAAGAAAGGCAAGCTCTACATCGCAGGCTCGCGTTCGAGGTCGTATCTTTCTTAACACCATCCTAAAAAATCCTATTGCGGCCCAGGTCCGGCAGCGTGGTTGTGTGTGCAATAGTGTAGTGCTAAATCATTAAAGCATGCACAACAATTTATAAACAATCAATTTGAACCTGCAAAAACAAATAACACCTTAATGTCAGGATCATACCTGGAGTCCTTGCTGCCAAACAAAAATCATTTTGAACAGGATAAAAAAATTTTGGCCTAAGTCCACTTTTAAAAAATGCAAGTCCCCAGCGGAGTCGCCAGTCTGTCGCGACCGAACCTCCCGGATCTTTTTCATCGGACGATATGCAAAAAGAAGGAGGGCTCGCCTGGTACTTGCTAAGTCTAGGTTCAGGACTTAACTCTGGCTCTCCCAAGCCCATACCATATCGCGACTTAGGGTTTAAAATTTTTAACATGCAAGTGGTTTATACCAAGAAGTCGCCACTAATCGATTTGGGGTAGGCCGATTAGAAACCTAAATAGGGTGACGGGAGAATCACCCTATTCCTACGAATCAGAGATTAACTGGGTTCGGGGACTTGATTACATTAGTTGGATAACTAATGCCCTTTCGGTACCATTTTACCCTGTTCATTTCATGAAAACATTTGTCAGGCAATTTAGATTGATTTTAGGACTTTTCTCCTAACATGTGAGGTGATCAAACGAGTGCATAATCAGAAATGATCAGCAGTCAGGAACACGACAATTCATGCAGCCTAAGGTTATAACCTTAACTAAGTCAGATGACATTCAAAACACAACAGCTCATGCAATTGTATTAAAAACATGCATAACAACGCAACGGTAATAAAACAACATGCAAAATACCACCGCGTAACTTAGGCTTGTCTAATTTAAACAAGATAAAAATATGCATAATAATATAACAAATAAATTAAAACACTTAGATAACCCACATAATAAAAAATAGATAAATAAATAAATAAAAAATTTTGAAATTTTTTTTTCGGAAAAGAAAAAATAATAATAATAATACCGAAGAAAATAAAATAAAAATAAAACTTTTTTTTAAATTGAAATATTTTTTTGTTTGAAAAATTAAAGAAAATTAACTCCTAAATTTTGTGCAATTTATTTTGGGCAATTCAAAAATAGGTGTCTACACAACCCACTTATTTTGGCCTCTTTATTTTGTTAACCCATTATGTTGGCTCACGAAATTTAGTATGACCCATTTAAATGGTTTATTAAATAGGTTTGCTGATTTACATAACGTATTTAAGCATTGAGTTAAGAATGATATGTTCTCACTTTATCTCACAAAAAGAGAAAAAAAAGAGTTATAGATTTACATTATACAAATTATTTTATAAGAAATCTAGCCCAAAACTAGGATTTTCGTTACCTCCATTGTTGGTCGGATATTTTCAATTTATATGTTGGCTTCAGAATACACTAATCTTTCTGTGGATCGGGAAAAGTATTAGAAAAGTCCTAAAGCTATTGCATTTGCACCAATTAGTCCTAAACCTTTTAATTGTGATAATTTAGTCCTAAACTTTTTGGGCTTGATTAGAAAAAAAAGCACCAACTTTACCTTAAGTGACAATTTTGGCCCAAACTTTTTTTTTCTCATAAAAATTATCAACTTTAACTTAAATTCCAAATCTGGCCCAAATAATATGAAAATTCACATCACAATGGTCATATAAAAGTTGGTGCTTTTTATTTAGACAAAGAAAAGTTCAGATTATAATTATCACCCAAGATAAAATTGATGTCTTTTTTTGGAATTAGCCCTAAATTTTTGGCATCGTGCCAATTCAATCATTCTAGCTAATTTTCACTGGATATTGCTGACATGGACGTTGGCAAGCCCACATGGCACCACCGGTACTGACGTGAATAATTTTTAAATATTTTTTTCAATTTTTAAATATTTTTTTCATATTTTTTAATTAATTTTCTTTTCTTTTTTCCTTTCTTCTTTGTTTTACCATTGACCAGCCACAAACTACAGGGGATGGTCGGGTAGGCTGGCCTCACCTAAGCAAGGGTTGCTGTCGCCCGCCACATGTGAAGCCTGGCCAAGCGAAGACGAGCTCCGGCGAGGGCTCCCCTTGCCATATTTGGGGAGACCGGCCCTTGCCTGGGCAAGGGTTGCCAGGTCGGCCTAGGCTAGCCTTAACTGGGCCTTGCTTGTGGCGGGTGACAGCGATCCTCACCCAGGTGAGGCTAGCCTACTCGGCCATGGCTAGTGGCCAGCCATCACCTGTGGTTGGTCACGAGTAAAAGGAAGAAGAAAGTAAAAAGAAAAAAGAAAAAAAATATTATTTAAAATTATTGTCGACAATGCCGACAATGCCATGTAAGCTGGCCAGTGTCCACGTCAATAATATCCTGTCAAAATTAATTGACAAGACTGAATTGGCACTAAGTCAAAAGGTTTAGGATTGAATTGGTACTAGATCAAAATATTTAAGACTAAATTGACACTAATGTAATAGATTTATGACTTTTCTAATACTTTTCCCCCTTTGGATTTGATAGAAACAACAAAGTCTCTTGAATTTTACTTAAATAGGACCTTTCGATACTTCAGTGAATAAAGGTTCAAGAAAGAAGAGAGATGAAATGTTTAGGCCAGAGAATTCTAGATTTGAAAATGTGAGGGTTGTATATGGATGACTTGTTTGATTTGAGGGGAAAATTACCAAAAAAGTCCTAAACCTATTGCGCTTGTGCCAATTCAGTTTTAAACTTTTTGATCTAATCAATTTAGTTCTAAATTCTTTGATGATTCGCCAATTTGGTTATTTCAGTGAATTTTAATCGGAAATCACTAATGTGATGGTCTAGTCAGCACTGGCTATCCCTACGTGGCATAATTGACATCGACGTAGACAAATTTTATGATTTTTAAACATTTTGAGTTTCTTTCCATTTCTTGTCTTTTCCTTTTTTTATTTTTTGACAATTTTCCATGTTAGCATTGGTCATCTAGCATCTACCATGCCACGAAAGATGACTGGCATTGAATAGATTGCCAAGTCAGCAATTTCCAGTCAAAATGAGTCGGAATGATTAAATTTGTAAATCATTAAAAGGTTTAGAACTAGATTGGTAAATTGTCAAAAGATTTATGACTAAATTATTGCAATTGAAAGGTTTGGGACTAAATCGGCAAATCGTCAAATTGTTAGAACTAAATTGACCAAATTAAAAGGTTTAGAATTGAGTTAACACAAGTATAATATGTTAGGACTTTTTTGATAATTTTTCCCCAATTTGAGTCATTGCCTTTCTATCATATTTGTCATACTCTAGTCGATCGCCTCTGACCTCCTTGTGGCATAACAAAATTTAGGTACAATTACAAGAAATGAATTATGAATTGATATATTACATGTGACGCGGTACGTGAGAAATAAGTGATAAGTATGCGGAAGATTGTTCTTCGATTTGGTCATACTCGATATTCTGAATTCAGAAATCGGAACTTGGACTTCAGAACATGTAACCCTCGGGTTGAATTTATGAAGTTCCTCTTAGGTTCAGATCAAGTTTGCTCTTTCCTTAAATCTCCTGAAAAAAGCAGACTGTGGTACTCTATGATCGAAATAAGGATGGTGCAATCTTAAAAGAACGAGGTCACCTCTAATTGATTTGGGCTTTTCGGACCGATATAGAGTTCATTTCTAACCCATCTAGCCGAAAAGTACATGTTAGATAAATTTGGAGCATATGAGCCCAACTCACAACGTGATCTAAGAGCACATGTGAGTTAGACTTACGTCCTCGCGATTCTGGCGATAATAACTCCTCCTAATCTATTTATATTTTTTACCCTCATCGATTTGATTGCTGGAAGTGCATACCCCAGTCTATCACTTGTGGGTAAGTAGCATGTTTAGCAAATCTATCGAACTGGCCATTCACCCAAGTTTTTAGATTCTGCGTTAGTTATGCAACAGTAGTATGGCCACCCAAGTTTTTAGATTCTGCATTAGTTATGCAACAGTAGTGGAAGATGGTATTTATGAAGAAGATACGTGTAGTGAACATTATGTTTTATGCACATTGTCACTTATTATTATAATTTTTTTGCAATTCATAGAGGACTAGAGTTGAAATTAATCCTTATTCATAATTCCATTAGATATTGGTAACAAATGACAAATTAGATCGTGAAATTGAATTAATGTGTCCACAAATTAGGCTGATTACATTATCATCGGGATATACCGCACTCCTCTTATTCTACAAAATAAAAAGAAAGGTGTTTGCAGGTGTTTTTATCTGCAAACGCCATTGCCACCACCACGAAATGTCGTTTTCTCAAATGGAAATGCTGTATGGAACTCCCTTCCCTGTCACGCCGGGCTTGGAGAACGGCTTCAAGAGTTCATACGGCATGATCCCGGCTCCGTTCCGATTCTTAAACCTTTGGTCGTTGTTCCTCTCGTCGATGATGCCCTCAAGCTCCTTCAGCCTCCCGCTGAACCTCTCGAATGCCGCCTTTATCCCTGGCTCCTCCTTCCACGCCGGTTCTGGATTTTGTCCCAGGTACTCCTCATCCGGCGAGTGGCTCGACAACACGTCGAGGATTGCCATCACCTTCGTCGCCTGTATCTGCGACGGGAAGCACATGAGGAGCGTGCCCTCGGGCTTGTCCCAGAACCTCTTGAGCTCTTCTTCCGTTGGGTCCTCGACAGGCATCCTGGTTCGGGCAATGGTGGGCCGGTTTGGGAAGTAGCCTGCGTAGGTGTACTGGCCGAAGTTGACAGAAGCGTGGTGGCCGGAGGCCACCCAAACCATGGTGGTGATAATGTGTATGAGGTCGGACGGGGTCTTGAGGTCGGGCCACCCAGGGGAGTCTTTCTTGTCACCGTGGCCGACGGTCCGGATCTCGGTCCACCAGGATTGGAGCTCGTTGTCTGATACAATGCTGGTCGGGTCGGCGTAGTAGTGGTTGACGTAGTTGGTGACCCACTCCTTGATGGTGTCCCACAAGAGGAGGCCGTCGTTAGCGAAGGGGTAGTCCTCGATCGCTAGCTTGAGGCCGTGTGGTGCCGTCGGGTCCTCCACTGCCAACCCCCTGGCAAGTATTGACACCATTAGAAAAGAGATGACTTATTCGGTTTCTGTAAGAAAACTAGCTTTTTCTAAACACTTCATGTGTCAAATATTTTTATATATTTCTCTTTCCCTAGTGCTAAATAGAAAAAAAAAACTAATCAGTTGATGTGCAATACCTGCTAATCAAGTCATTGGGCAAGCCTTGTAAGTCGAATTGCCACTGCTTGTCATAGGCGACAGCGCTGAGCTCCATGGAATACTTGCCAGGAGAGAAGGTGGTCTCGATAATGCCGTCGCCATTGATTAGATACCCGCGAGCCAGCGCATTGATCTCCATCGTGTACCGGAAGTGCGGTTGCAACAGCTTGTAGATTGGGTGCATCTCACTCAGTTGCCGATTTGCTGCTATAATGTAGGGTTCCGTGGCACAATGAGTCCGCAACCTGCGATGATCAAAATCGGAGAAACATTAATTAGATATGGGTGCATCGGCGTTTATGCAAATAGGAAATTACCTACATACTTAGATCTCACAATGAGCCATTAGCCCACTTCCTCACTAGTATACATCTACGTAATAGATATGATTCTTTTTCCCCATCGAAAAGTAATGATCGGCTTTTTTTGTTACCAGTGGCTGACGAGCTGGTGGTATCCAGAGTCGTGGGCGAGGACATGGGCCTTGGCAAGCCGCCAGAGCCACATGCTAGTTGAGTGGCAGAACGGGGTGAACACTTGCTTCCATTGTGGCTTCCCGTCGTCGGTGGGCGGCCGGGTGAGCTCAATGGCGATCGGTTTCAACGTCTCATCTGGGGTCAAGAAGAAGAGTGTCCTCGACCCATACAGGGTTGTCCCCTTGAGCTGCCTCACTTTGTTCACATACGGTAGGAGCAAGTCGTGGTAGTCCAGCATGAACAGCTTCTTTTGCTTTATGGCCTGCACAAAATCGAATTGAACCGAACCGGAAAGGTCGGGTTCGGATCAAATTTCAGTAATTGGGGCAGCAGGATTTAGGTTTATGCTCAACCCTAGAGTGCGGATAGGTTGTTTTAGGTGATATTTCATCCTAGGAGTATCCTCGTACCTCGCTGAATGTCATGAAACCTTTGATTTCCCTTTCGATGATCTCTGCAGTGATGGCCGATTCAGGCGGACCGTAGATGCTAGGGTCGAGCTCGCTCCTCAAGGGCCATTCCTGAGTACATATTTTAGCACCACTTTATGTACAGAAAGCATATACCCAACATGGTGGTGATGTCAAATAATTTTAGTCTTCAATGGAAATTAACCATCATCAAAATAGATTAATTATATGTGAGCAAATTATATAGTTGAAATGTGTACAGATTCATATAATTATTACCGTGACCAACTGGATCGCGTAGGGGTTAATTCCCGCCAGGGTTTGACGAGCAAATTCTTCGTCACTAAACCAAAAGAATCTGTCTCCTGCGGAGTGCAAACAACACGGCTAATTAAATCGAAGATACCGTAGAAATTTATGGGAAACAGCTGTCCAAACATGCTTTAATAAGCACATAGAATCTAACAAAAGAGAGAGGGAGAGGGAATAGAGTTTGCTTACGGTTCATGGTTTCTGGTGTTTCGAAGCGCAAGACATCTTGGGAGGCATCGGTGACGGTCTTGAGAAGCCGAGGGAAGACGTCCTTGAGGAAGCCTTGCTTCTTCAACGGGGGCAAGTTGACGCCTTCGTTGAAGAGCTCGTCGATGGCGGTGAAGTAGGGGAACCCCAGGTTGGAGTCGATTATTGCCGTCTCCAGTGACGGCACCAGCGCGTGCACCACCGAGTACACCGTCTTCTCCGTGAACGTCAAGTTCTTTATCGTCGAGAACTGTTCGTCTCGAGGCACGTATATACTCCCGCTTCTCGATTCCGACTGTGGATCTGCTTGATATTACATGTGAATGTTTAATTTGTCCGTTAGGACGAATGGCCGATGTTTCTGTGACTATAAATTTACGAGAGAAGAATAAAAAAGTTCCATTTTCCAATTGCCAAAAGGGTTGTGCCTGCATGAGGCTGATTTTACATGACTCACCGTTCTTGCTCCTAGGGCGCCCGGTCCGGCATCGTCTAGGGTAGGGAAACTCTTCGCCACCGAGCACCGGTCTCCTCTTATCCGCGTCGCTCTGATCTGAATCGCTGTCCGGATTCCCAAGGTCATTGTACACATCGTAATCGTATATCCTCTCATATGACTTTCTCTCGCCTTGGCCGTTCCCTCGCACGATCGTCAGCTCCTCCTCTCTCAGTCTCCTTAGCCCACTCGGCGTTTCCGTCGGTAAATAGCACTGCTCCGCAGTAAAGTGCAACGAAAACCATCAAGCTCCAAATCAAATTTAAGTAATGCTCAAAATTTGAATAGTGATAATCCACTATCTCTCTAATTAATTTCCTGATTAATCTGATTTTCAAGTTTTGGTGTGAAAATCAAGTCCCATGAAATTAATGCGCAATCCATGTGAGGACAATGATTGAACAGCTTTGAATTTATTTACCCCGGACGATAGGGCACCGGTTACACGTGCTTTAAAGGACAACGTGAGGGCGAGAGAGTCAAAAGATTTGTATAAAGATAGACGCTTTTCATTCACATGCATTGAACCTTAGTTTCACCGGTCGCTTTTGGGTCAATTCAAGACTATATGACCCGTAAGAGTTGTACCGTGTTTGTCTCCTCAAAAGGAAGTAACCCTTAAAAAATGTTGGGTACACTTCTGTTTGGAGATTATAGCTAATTAATCGCAATTAAACTTGCATTTCATGACGCGTAAGTTAATTGATTCACTTGCTATCTGCACAAACGCTCTCGTTTTTTTATAATCCTCTCCTCTTAAGTGCCCTTCAGTGCGTCAACACAAATATATATCTATATAAAAACCCTAATTTTTGAGTAAACACATATACATACTATCTATATAAGTCATAACCCTAAATGGTCTTGATCTTTTGATATGTGTAATAGCCTCAAGAAAAATAAGAGAAAACCTCGATAGGAAGCTATGTCGCTATCATTATGATCTAACCTTATTGGTGAAGAAGACCCTCTTTTGTGGGTCATCGTGCTTGGAGTGAACCCATGAGTTGCATGCGATGCTAAGAGGACCGTCCGCGAACCCGTCGAGGACGATGTCCTTGAGGTACATCTCCTTGTGGTGCTCATTCTCCACGAGAATCGCCCCGACCTCCCCAAACTCCTCTTTGACCTCAAACTTGCACTCGTACGTCACCTCCTCCTCGTTCTGGCTCATCTTGTGCGCGTACCCTTTGATCGTCCCCTTCTCTTGTCCCGTCTCTGTAAATGAAGTTCAGCATTCTATTTAAATCTTCAACATCGCGGACACAAGAGATCAATAGTTTGAATATCTTAACAGGAACAAAATTATAGTTGGCTCTCGCACACCATGGGAGGGCTAAGATTTGGTGCTAGGAAGCTGAAATTAAGCCATAACAAGGGTAAGGATTAAAATCCATATGGTCTATATTATGCCTTGGAATCTTCTTTTGGGCTGAACCATGATAAATATGGGGGAAAATCATGCTGTTATTGTCAATTTTATTTGTATTTTCAACGTATATCCTGTGCGGTACTTGCAAATATTTCTTTTTCTGGCAAAGATCATGATCTCTAACTCCAATATGCGTGACCTATTGAACGATGAGTTAATTCTTTTGATGTATGTAGTTCAAACATGCGAACAGGTTAAGTGGCTGATTTTCTCATTATTTTGACACAGACAATTAACCAAACAAATATATATACACAAACATACTAGTATTGTGGCTTAATAACAAGACAAGAAAATTACTCCTTCTTTAACATGTTGTATCTCACATAAAGTACTAAATTGGATAACATGCATCAGATCTTTTCGTACAAACCTATGTCCACAGAGAATTTATTTAGGGAATGGATGCTAATTAAACAATCAAACGTCCTTGTTTGTTGCAAGTCATAAACAACCTGCGTACTTACCGTGACTTTTTCTCCAAACCTAAAAATAGCTATTTTAGTCTTCCAAAAATTGGTAAACATTAATATATAATTCTGAATATCTCTTTTTTTTTAACTTTGAAAAACTTCAAATGTTTCACTTCAAATAAAAGTCAAATTGTGAAGATCGCAAAATTTTCAAAATGTAGAAGAATGCATTTCAATCAAATTCTGTCTATTTCTCCCTCTGCTTTCTGTTACGAGTTGTGTTTAACAATTTCAAGCTCAAAACTGAATGCTCAGTACTTACTGGGGTCGAGCTCTGCACTAACAAGCTCCAAGAGGAGCGTTTTCCCAATCAAATCGGTAATCTTATCGAGCCCTCCGGTTATCCCGAGTTCCGAGAAGAACCCACCGGTGCTGGGTTTCACGGTCACTACCACTTTGACCGACAGCGGCTTCTCGATAGCACTCGGGCTGGCAACCGCTGTGATCTTGCTTGATACAACCCCCACTTGAGCGCTTCTAGGGCTCTTTTGGAGGGCAAGTGAGGACTGTACCGGTAAAATTGCGGTCTTGCCATTGCCTTGGCTAGATGGCTTGCTTAATGGGACCAAGGTTGGTGAGGCAGATGGGGATTGATGATGCTGCGGATTGAACATGATGATGGCGGCGATGATCGTTTCAGGTGTGTTCTTGAAAGAGAGAATGGTGTAGACAACAATTGCTTAAGACAATGGTTATCGAGACTTATGAATGATGATGGGGTTTTGGAGAGTTGGTCTAGTGGTTTTTATAGAGGGAGAGGAGGAAGAAAAGTATGGCATGTGCCTTATTATTATTCTTTTTTTCTGGGCTTTGTTTTGCCCTAAATGCATGCACGCGGCACGTGAAATTGAAACACGGAATGGTAACGGAGGAGGAGATACGGCGGTGGACTAGACTTGTATTCGTTTGAATTTTGACCTTATGTGATCGTACGGTATTCGGGCTCAGCTATTTCAAAGGCTTGGAAAAAATCAAAAAATATATGTGAAGGAAAAGTTCGTGTTGGATCCATGCGGAACACTTCAGGTGTACTTGACCCGACCCACCAACTACTAGTCCACCACTTAAATCATCGGGGCATATTTCTTCTTCTTATGTTTGGAAGAGTATTAATCGGCTCATTATCTTAGTTGAGGTCGTACCTGCTGTTCTGCTAGTTATAAATCTTTGATGTGAGAGCATTTATGTTCTTGATTCATTACTCATCTTCGACTATTGGTTATTTGACATAATATGCGTTCTCGCGCTTATTAAACGTTGTCATGCATTCATTGCCAGATTGGGGAGCCGGGCTAGTGAGGGTCATTGCTCTCACGTTGCTTGGTGCAATTTTTAGGTATATGTTATAATTCACGACATTGTGTAAAGCTTTGTCGTCTTACTCTCACAAAGCTAGGGCTTTTTTGCACAAACCTTCTTTTTTTTAGTCTCGGCATGAATCTATGCCATTGTTGTGCATCTTTTGGGTCGTGATATTGATAGGGTTTCCATCCATAGATTCTTATATAAGGGTCAAATTACTTGACTGGCTGTACTTGTGGTTGAGAATAAGACTAGTGGTTGAGAATTTTAGAAGTGGATTGGCAATGAAATTTCAAATGAATTCTCTTTTGATTGAGAATGAAAGCGAAAGGGTTGAATTGAATATTAACTCGTGCATATATCCACTATTTGATGTTCATAGTCCGACGACTCGTTCCAATGTAATGCATATCCACTACTTGCAACATCATGGTGGACGATCTCTGGAGAAAGATCAAGACCGTTCCAACTCTTGCAATTTAACCTCGACTTTCCAATATGTATGACCAAGTTTATTCAACTTTTGATTTTGTGGAATCATGTAAACTTCATCTTTAACATATTGGGTTAATATCATGAAAAATCCCAAATTGGTACACCTGTGACAATTTTTATCCAAAACTAGTTTTTTGACTATAAAAAGCCCCAAACTAGTAAACCTGTGACAAATTTAATCTCCTTTAGTTTCCGTTAAATTTTACTGTCAAATTGCTAGGTTAGATGAGACGTGGCAGTCGATGGGTATTCCAATTTGGGGTTTTACCCTTCATTTGACGCATTTATACCGGTTTAGAGTTTTTCGTAGTATTAACCTAATTTAAAGGGAACTGGCGAAGAGTAAATTTGTCACATATGTACCAATTTGGGGTTTTTTATGGTTAAAAAATTATTTTATGTTAAATTTGTCACAAGTGTATCAGTTTAACGTTTTTTGTGGTCAAAAAATTAGTATAAAATAAATTTGTCATAGATGTACCAATTTAGGGTTTTTCTTGGTATTAGCATGATCACTAACATGACAACTTTTCAGTGATGAAATTGTGTAAAAAAGAGAAAAGATACTCGATAATACAATTTCATAAGTAACAAAGATCCAAAAAAGAAAAAAAGAAGAAGAAGTAGTAGAAGAAGAAATAGATTGTAGTTAGAGAAAATATTCAATAGTTTGCGAGCGCCACATCAATTGCTGATGTGCCATAAACAACTAGAACGTCTGAGGAAAGTGGGTGATGGAGGAAAAAGATAAAAATCTGATTTTTATGTTTTATTCAAACTCGCCAAATACGTGTCAATTTATTATTGGGTATGAATAAAAAACGTTCACCACACCAGTAATTGACGTGGCTCTTTGCAATTACTAAATATTTTCTCCTTGTAGTTGGCAAAATGTAATTCCACGCAGCTTGAGTATCAAGTTTCAATTGTTCTTGTATTCATGTAGTGATGTTTCATCTGTTAGTTATCTTTTTAGATTGGGATTTCACAATATTTATGCCCCACATTTCTCACTTATGTGGCTCCTAATTCGTCAGTTATGGTTTATGTCCGTACTTTAATTGGAGAAGTTTTGTGACGCCATAAGTCCCACGTCAAACTGGAGAAGTTTTCTTGAAGTGATTCATAAGTGAAGATCCATCCGTAAATATGGAGAATATCCAATATGGTGATCCACATGGATCAGAGCCATTAACGCTTTCAGTCCTGTATGCATGTAAGAGATGATGTTAAATGGGGCTTTGATTATGACCCAAAAAAAAATGGGGCTTTGATGGATAGTGCTAGGATTTTTTAGGTGTACGTTGTTAAGTTTGAGAACAGTGTTATATGAATTAAAATTATATTCACACCACTTGAATAAAGGATTTTAATGGACATATCAAATACCATTCCTACTTTTAAAACTCACAATCAAAATCGTGGGTTTTTCGTTTAAATGATACTAGACGTCTCGTTCTTATGGGAATAATTTTAAGCAAAAATGGGTGCCTTGGATTTTCGAATTTCGGATGATGAATGTCGTGCTTCCAATGCAAACGCGAGCTATGAAAATAAAATCTAGTTTTTTCAGTTCAAAGAGCGAATGGAAAATAAAAATCAATAATCTTATATTGAAACTATTCACTTCGTGATGATTCCAACCGGACATGTGGACGACCGACCACGTGAAAATCTCCAACAATATGCTTAATGACTTTTAGCTGCATGAAGCACATTGTTGGAGATGAACAATCCACCTGTCCATGGCATGATGGTTGCCATTTGTGTGCGTCTTTATGTCTGTTGAAATATCTTATATTACTCGATTGTGGGTTTATATGCTTTATATATATATATATATATATATATATGTGTGTGTGTGTGTGTGTGTGTAATTTTTCTTCACATATTTTGACCAAAAAAAAATTTCTCTTCACATATTAGCTTAAATTTTTTTGTTGGACTTTCTACCATGGAATCGAAGTTAATTATGCCCTAGTTTATTTCACCCATGCGCCTGCTCCGTTTGTCAAATTTCATATGTCATTCCTAATCCGGCTTGCACATGAGGAATGACATTAAAATATTTCACGTCTCTTGATTATAGAGAGGCTGTTTGAGGGAGGTTCATCAACAGTTAAGAGGTCAAGAAGAAGATCAATATCGATAGTCATAAAATTGTCTGTCGTCATTGGGATATGGCCGATTGGTACACGGATTCTTGAGTATGCAAAAGAATTTGCTCCTGTGTTTAAGAGTTCAGGCAATTAGATGGGAATAAACCACATTAATTTCCGATTAGTGTATTAGGCAATGTGGTTTGCACCAGTCAAATGTGTACCGTTTTACAATTTTTGCAGGAGTAAATGATCATGGTGTCAGAATTTGGACCGACAGCTTTATTGACAGACCAAAAAAGATGAAAGTGGTGAAAAATAGTTGGCCAAAATCTCAACGTGTGCCTCGGAATTGGGAGGCTCTATAAATGCACGAGTTGAATATGGGTAGCACGAATTGCATATGGGCGGATCTATCTTACCAACCGCATGTAAAAGTAACTTGAGAATTATCCCATGCCATAAAAAGATTCGAATCTGGTTGATATTTAAATTTTGACAATCCGCTTAATTTTTTATTACATAGAAAAGTAAGAGTTGATCCCGACCTTTAAATAAAAAAAATTACTAAATTACATTTGCATATTGAAAACATTTTTTTAAAATTACACCTTAGCTGGACTAGCATTGAATAGGTTATACATAAAGGTTTTGGACTCAATTGAATTTTCGAGATTATGACCGATCATCTATGGACAAAAGAGGGAATTCTACTTTTGATTGGCATATATTAGATGGCACAGATTGAGCAATAATTCTCAGAATATGTCCAATCAATTCTCTCCTAATGAAGAGTTATGAATGTCTTCCATAATAATATGGCACGTCACATGTTACATGCATTTTTAAAGTTATGAAGTTTTCCTTTTAGGGTTTTCATAGTTGGGGAGATGCATGTTAATTTTAGAAAGCATATAAATTTAAGATAATCTATAGTTTTCATTAAACAAAAAACAAACAAAAAAATGTCACCAGAATCATTTAGATTGCTTGAAGATTTAAAGTTAATTGGTCTCGTCATATGCATATCATGTAATGCACGTCATTTAGAAAATCATAAATTCTTAGGGTTGATCTATCGAGAATTAATTCATATAGATAGTCTTAGCTATTACTTGCATTGCATTACGTTATCCGCATTGCATATAGTTCATATAATATAAAAAAAAAACTATACGAAAAGTTAGCATTGCCTCATTTAGTTGTCAGTCACATAACAATTTAATGGTAGTTCACATGTAGTGTCCTAGGTTTTAAATTTGCTATTTTTTTGTATAAAAATAACATTTCATATAGTTGGCATTATAGGATTAGTCCATGGTTAGCTTAATTTATGTTAATTAACATAAGATTGCATACATTTGAAATGTGTCATCTTGCATGTATAATAGAAAATGCATGCTCATTTAATTTATAGACTTTTAAGGGCCATTCGTCTTTTGTTAATTAATAAGAGGAAAAAAAGCTGAATTAGAATATGTCATATAGATTGCAGTAGTTGGGAAAATCAATTTTCTTAAACTTAATATTGCATGACGTTTAGTGAGTCACTCGTCATTGAGGGTTAAACTTCGTTGACATCTCATGTAGATATTTTCTTTAATTAATTTCACAACATATAATTTAAAAGTCATCATGCATGTCATGTAGCTATATCATTCCCGCATGTCATTTAATTAGTGCATGTAGGTTAATTATTGTCACATAGAATTTAGGTTTAATTTGTGCATTTTCTTAAGTCCTGTATATTAATTAATTGTGAAAAAATAAAAAAAATTGGAATAGATTGCATGTTAGTTAGTCATTAACTCATGCACAATCATGCATACAATTCATGCATTATGTCTGCATATTTTCATAATTAATAATTTGCAGAAACCTCATGGTGATGAATAATGGTATACTTTACTTTGCTTAACGTATCCAGATTCTTAAAATCTTTTGCAATCTATTCACTACTTTGATTATTGGGTGTTACTTTCCTAATTGTGTACCCGCATGATCACCCTCGCGTGTTAATGGACTAAGATTAAAATTGACCAAAACTGCATGCGAAAACATTTTTGAAAAAAAGAGAACAGGTACAAAAAAAATTTAAATTAATCTAGCGTAACTAAGTCTCCGAACCCATTGAATCTTTAGTTTACAGAAGTAAAATATTTGTGCTTGGCAGCACGGAGATAAAGTACGCCACTAACGTTAAGCGTTAAATGGTTTTGCAAAAGGAAGTTATAATGGATAGAGTCTTTGCTAACTCTTGATGTGAGATCAGTTAGGTTCTTGAGTCACTGCTTGTCTTCGACTATTGGTTATCATGACACTATTTGTGTTCTTGCGCTTATTAAACATGTCATGCATTTCCGATATAAAAAAAAAAAAAACATGGCATGCATTCATTTCTGGACTAAGAGGCCGGGTTAGCGAGGATCATGGCTCTTAGGTTGCTCGGTGCAATTTTTAAGCACATGTTATAACTTACGACATTTCATGTAAAGCTTTGTCATCTCACCCTCTCAAAGGTATTTTTTTTTTTTTGCACAAACCCTCTTTTTTGGTCACGGAATGAATCTATACCATTATTGTGCATCTTTTGGATCATTATATTGATAGGGTTTCCATCTATAAGCTCTTATATAAGGGTCAAACTACCTGACTAGCGGTTGAGAATAAGACTAGCGGTTGAGAATTTTAGAAGTGGACTGGCAATGAAATTTCAGATGAAATCTCTTTTGATTGAGTATGAAAGCAAAAGGTTGAATTGAGTATGCACTCATGCATATATCCACTATTTGATGTTCATAGTCCGACGACGCGTAATGCATATCCAATGTAATGCATATCCACCACTTGCAATGTCATGGTGGACTATTTCTGGAGAAAGCTCAAGACCGTTCCAACTCTTACAATTTAACCTCGACTTTCTAATATGGATGATCAAGTTTTTTCGCCTTTTGATTTTGTGGAATCATGTCAACTTCATCTTTAACGTATTTAATCATGCAGGCATGATTACTGTCATGACAACTTTTCAATAACGAAATTATGTAAAAAATAGAAGACAGCAAAAAAAAAGAACAAGAAAAAAATAGAAGAAGAAATAGTCACCCAATATATATACGTACATGAGTACATACAAACATTCGCGCGGGGGGGGGGGGGGAGAGATTATTGTAGTTGGCAAAATGTTATTCCACATCCCTTGAATATCAAGTTTCAATTGTTTTTGTATTCATGTTGTGATATATTATCTTTTAGTTTATCTCTTTTAGATTATGATTTCACAATGTTCAAGCTTTTCGTTCTTCATTTTTAAGTCTATTCTTCAATATAGTTTCGGTCCATACTTTAATTGGGGGTGTTCTGTGACATCATAAGACTAACATCAAACGGGAGAGGTTTTTTTGAGTAATTCATAAGTAAAGATCCATTTGTAAATGGAGAATATCTAATATGGTGATTCACATGAATTGGAGCCATTAACGTTTTTAGTCTTGTAAGCATGTAAGAGATTTATATGTTTTTATATACATGTGATATCTCTCCACTTATAAATTTAAGCTTTTGGATTAAACTTTTTAACATAGTATCAAAGCTAATTCTGCCCTAGTTTATTTCACGTGTGTGTTTGCTGATTTAAATAGTTTCGACTTAAATTAGTGTATTAGGCATGGTCGTTTGCATCAGATATTAATAGGGGTTTTACAAATTTTTGGAGAATAAGAGTAATGCATGGGATGCTCATGACGTCAGAATTTTGGACCGACTGCTTCATTGGCAGATCAAAATATGGCAAGTGGTAAGTACGAGAAATTAGGTGAAAAAAAGTTGGCCAAAATCTAAACACGTGCTTGGGAATTAGGAGGCGGGCTCTATACAATCTCACCCACTACCGCGTTGGTTTTTGAGTTTTTCTCTACCGACCAATCACATGTAAAACTAACTTAAGGATTATCACATGCCATAAAAAGATTCGAACCATAATTCCACTATGCACACACCTCGAAGCCTCGTGGATGGTACATGAACCTCCAAATAGCCGAATCTCTCCATATCTCCCTCTTTCTTGTCTTTTGGTTTTTCCCGCTCACTTGTTAATTCTTCTACGTCAACCCAAAACTACCATCTAGGGGTGAGCAAAATAAATCGCCCAAACTGGGATAAGACTGGACCGGACTGGACCGACCAGTTCGGTCCGGTTCTTGAGAATATCGATCCGGTTTCCGGTTCCTAAAAGTGGAACCGGTTTCCGAGCGGTCCGATTCCCGGTTCTAGGGTGGGAACCGGACCGGATTGGATCGATAAATACATATATTTTTCTAATTTTTTCATACATATATATTTATTTACTTTTTAAATATATATATTTAAATAACAAAAAAAGCATTTGATAGTTCATTTTTATTTGGTTCCAATGGGACCAACCCAAAAATACTTTCATATATTGGTCCCGAAAATACTTTCCGATTCCCTCTTGCCTTTACCAATTGGTTCCATTGGAACCGGACCGGACTGACAGTCCGATCCCCTGTCCTAGAAACTGGGAACCGGTCCTCTCGGTCCGATTCCTGGTTCTTGGGTTGGACCGGACCGGACCGAGAACCACTCATTCCTACTACCATCATGGTCGTCCTTTCACCGCAACTGTAGCCATGATGGCATAATGACCTGCCCATCGCTTCCTCATTTTTGACTAAGAACTCGAGTTCATTGAGTTTCTACGTATCTCCCTCTTTCTTCTCTTTTTGTTTCTCCCGCTCATTTGTTAATTCTTCTACGTCAACCCAAAACTACCGTCACGATTGTCCTATCGCCAGGACCGCAGCCATGACGGCATAATGACCTACCAATCGCTTCATCGTTCTTGACAAAGAACACGAGTTCAATGAGTTTCTACGTATCCTCCTCTTTCTTGTCTTTTTGTTTCTCCCGCTCATTTGTTAATTCTTCTATATCGACCCGACACTACCATCATGGTTATCCTTTCGCCACAACCATAGCCATGACAGCATAATAACCTGCCCATCGCTTCCTTATTCTTGACTAAGAACTCGACTCCAATGATTTTCTTACGCTATCCCTTTTATTGATTTGTCGATAAATATAATAGTTATATAAGATTTCAAGTTATAGAAGGGATCTTGTAGCCTTCGACCAAGGATTCTAGTGAGTATTATTAGATACAAACTTTGGTGAGTGATGAGAATCATCGGTTACTCTTCGAATAACTGGTTCTTGAAAAACTTCAAGATCTCTCTATCAAGAGTCATATATCCGCTATTACACAAGAAATAAAGTCATATTGTTCATTATGTTTGTTTCATGATTTTCCTCATTAATTCAATTTGGCAAAGAGAAATGTTTAAATGATGGTCCTTAATCTACTGTTGGATTGACAAAATGTTTTGGACCACAAAAAAAATAAATAAAAACTATTATAAATTGTTGTAAGATCCACTCCTTCAAGAATTTATGACTCATAATATGTTGTTATCTTTACAATGGCTCAAAGACTATTATGTTAGCAAAGTCATTTGACAAACTATACCTAGCCCTTATTAGAAGGATTTGGAGACCATACCCGGGCACTATTATCTCGTCTCGATGGAAGACACATTCCATAATATATTATCACCGTTGGATTTTGTTTTTCCTATCTCTGGTAATTTTCGGCAAGCTCTTCACCACCAGCTTTGCAACCCTCATGCCAATTCATTGCCACGCCACCATGCCCAGCCCCGCTCCGCTCCGCCACCATCGCTTACTCAATCACACTTGGCCAACCCAACCCTACCACTGTTTGAGCCCCGCAACCCCGTCGGGCGTTGGCTACCCTAGCACGGCCCTTCCAAGCTCGACGATGCCGCCAGTAAACCCAATTCTTGTCTCTTCCACAGCAACCCTAGATTTGCAACTATCATGTACGGAGTCGATTGCAACTGTCGACCTCGAAAAATCAAGCTATCGCTGCCGATGGCTCAACTAAGAGCAATTTCACCAGTATGGGGTGTTGTATGCGAGAACAGTAATCTCGGCCCTTGTTAAACAAGTAAGTTCAATTAATAGCAATTTTTTTGCATATTGACGGTGAAAGCTATCATTCCATTAAAAGCGGTATGGAAAATGATAGACATATTGAGTAATCCTTTTAAAATTTACTTATACTAAGCCATGTAGCAACATTTTGAATATTTGATTGGAAAATCACCGCATCATTTAATAAGAAATTCAATGAAATTTTTTGCTCCATTTGTTTTGTGAAAAAAATGAAAATTTTGAAAACATTATCTCAGAAATGATCACTTATATCACTTCAAATAATTTGTCAATTAGATATATTTTCATTCTCGACAACAATTTATATTTAAACATTTGTGTGGACGATGAAAATATTGTTCATTCATTCATTTTTGTGAACGATACAAGCAATTATATTTAGGAAAGTATTTTTTGAAATTATTTATTTTTCGAGAAATAAATAAAGTCTTTAATCCAGATAGCATTATTCAATGAGATGTGACGTGTGCAAGAAGTTATTCGATTTCGCTAAGAAAAAGGCAAAGCATCAGTAGATGAGAGTAGCATTTAAAATTATTTTTTTTCGTGAAACAAATGAAGTCTCCAATGCCTATAGCATTGGTCCATGAGACGTGACTTGTGTAAGAAGTTATTTGATTTTGCTAAGATAAACGGGCAATGCATTGGTGGATCAGATGTGACGCGTGCCCGAAGGTATTCGGTTTTGTTAAGTAAAAGGCAGTTTCCACATCAATTCATGGTACTGTTCAGTGATTGCGTGGAATCTTTTGTGTACAACGTTTATGAGTCAAAGCCACGGCTTTCTTAAATTTTGAGTGGAGTGACTGCGTTCTCAGCTAGAAGTCTCGAAAGATCCGAACAAAAATTAGTTTCAATGCGACCTGGGAGTCGTCCGACCATAGATGTGGGTTAAAATGAAAGATAAAAGCAAATTATGCCTTCATCTATGATCGGATTTACCCGATCGAATTTCGAGCCCCGAAAACAAAAGTACCCATAAAGATGAAGAAGATAAATAAAGAAAATACGGCTTAGTTTTCGTTTATTTCCCGAAAAATGAATTTTTTGAAATAAAATTTTATAGAGATTGATCGTTCATATTGCTTATAAAAATGAATGAACGAATAATATTTTTATCATATACGAAAATATTTTGACATAAATTATTATCAATAATAAAAATATTTTCCATCAATTAATAAGTAATATAAAAAAATTAAATTTAAATTATTTATTTTTTTGTGAAACAAGTTGAGCACGCCATGGTAAGTTTCCACGAGAAGATTGCAATCTCAGGACCATTTCCGCAAGTTTTGTCCGTCCACCACTCAACACACGAGATAAATGAGAACTCGAATGTCAAAGCAGGGCTTGCTGGCACGTTTTAGATGAACGACGATGCCATGCACACACGGCCATCTTTGACCTTTAAATGTCTCATTGTGAGCTTTGCATTGTCCGTTTTCTCCGCTTTAGATGAGCGCGTGCTTTGATGGGAACATGACCAATTCAATCCTAAATTTATGGATTTCAATATATGTGCTAAACATTTCGATTGTTCAAATGTCGTTCTAAACTTTTGTGTAAAATTTCGATGAAGTCAATCTAATCAGTTTTTATCTAAAATTGCTAATGCGGTGAGGTTGAGCACGCCATGGTAAGTTTCTACGAAAGGATTGCAATCTCAGGACCATTTCCGCACGTTTTGTCCGTCCACCACTTTACACACGACATAAACGAGAGCTCGAATGTCAAAGTGGGGCTTGCGGGCTTGCGGGCACGTTTTAGATGAACGACAATGCCGTACACACACGGCCATCTTCGACCTTTAAATGTCTCACTGTGAGCATTGCATTGACCGTTTTTCTCGGCTTTAGATAAGTGCGTGCTTTGAAGGGAACATTACCAATTCAAACCTAAATCTATGGATTTCAATATACGTGCTAAACATTTCGATTGCTCAAATGACGTTCTAAACTTTTCTGTAAAATTTTAATGTGGTCAATCCGGCCAGTTTTTGCCTAAAATTGCTAACGCGGTGATGCAGTTATTGCCGGTAACCCAACGTGGCATGCCAACGACCGGTGATCTGACGTGGATAGATTTACTCAAAACAACGTTGTTTGGAGTAATTTTAAGATGCGATCTAACATGGACAAATTTACTCAAAACGACATCGTTTGGAGTAATTTTAAGATTTAGGGAAGACACTGTGTTGGGTCCAAGAATATCTATCAATAGCATTTTGATATGAGGTGCATGCATTTGGAGTCATCAATCAAAGGAATTTTTAAGTTGAACATAATGTTTGCTAGAGATATTTAGATATGAGGTATTTAGGATATTTCATCTTATTTTCGATATATTTTTGATTATGCATATTTGATTTGATTTCCTTCGACAGTTTATTAAAACATCTCCATGTTCTCTTTTTTATATATTGAAATATGCGCAAATTCTCTATTATCTCTCTTCCGCATTTTTACATTTAACTTGATATCAAAGCCACCGTTCCAGACGAAATCTAAGTGCACCGGGTGCGACCATACAACCCATCCAATTAAATACATCATTGCCGCTCAACAGTGTTCACTTCATGCGTACAAATCTCATTTGAGGACACACTTAATTGAGTCAATTACATAATAGTCGTGCTTTGACACTAATCACACTAACCGTATCACCTAGTTGAGCCTTTTTCATGGAGGTGACTTTCTTTCGATGCTGGTCGCATCCCAGTAATTATTTTCAAGCTGGCCATATAGGCTGCTTGATGCTATGATAGTAGTGGTATAGACCAAGTCGCTCAATTACTATTTTACAAGCCAGCCGCATTGGCCGTTTGCTATTTCCCTTCCGATTCTCGACCTTTCGCGTGTCATTTCATGAAGCCAACACCACCATCAAACTCGCTGCCCTCAGACTAGTTAGTTCTTGCAGTTCCACCATGAATAACATTGGACCCTGCATCCTCCACCACATCTTAGCTGCTGGATGCTACTCGGCTTGATTTCAAACTCAAGTTCACTTAGTCACCATGAGTTTGAGGGAGGATGTTAGAAATATTTAAATATTTTCTAGAGATATTTAAATATCTTTCCTCTGATTTTTAATATATATTTTGATTTTGCATATCTGATTTAATTTCCTTAGAAAGTCATCTATTAAAGCCTCTCCATGTACTTTTTTTAATATATCGAAATATACGCAAATTCTTTATTTTCTCTCTTTCGCATTTTTACATTTAATTGTCTCAATGTAATCAACTCTTTGTGGGGGACAATCTTTAGTTTGAAAGAAAATCAATGAATTGATCATATAAAACATATGGGACATCCCCTTATTCCTACTTGTGGAAATCTAATTTCTAACCGCTTTGTACAAAGTAAAAAGTATGTACCTAAAAGACGACTTAATAAAATGTGTCGCGAGACAAGGGGTAATGCTAATGAGAGTAGCGAATTGATCGAATTATTCGGTAGGCCAGTTCAATAAACCATTAGATGGATGACATGTCTTGACAAATATATTATGCACTAGTAATTGAACTTTTGTAGTATCGAAGGACCGAATTATTTTCTTTCTTAGTTTGATTTTCATGTTAAGCAAGGAGAACGCGATTCTCCATAAATTTCCTTAATTTATCATACATTTCTAGCAGCATATCGTCCGTTTCATCATGAGTGAGTTTAGAAGGTTTTAAATATCTGCATGGGATAAGGATGTAACTAAAAGGAACCGAGTCTTGCGCAGGAGAATAGGAAGGCTCGTTTGACGTGGCAACTTTGACTTGTTCAAAAACAGACCGTTCGTCTCACTTGGTAAGCTCGCTCCCACAGTTCAACTCCAAAAGCCTCTTGCCGGACCCGAAGCTCCTCCTCCGATCGCCTCCGTCGTAATGCTGTTCAGTTTCCGCGAGAGCAGACCAGAGGAAGGGAAGCGAAATGAGCAATCTGTTCTAGTTTCCTGAGCTTCCAACTATGAATGTACATCAGGATCTAGATTTTTGCAAGTCTCATCTAAATGAGTATGCGGACAAGATGAACTTGGAGATGCCCAATTACGCAACTGTTCAGCCACGAGGGGCAGTTCCAGTGTTTATATCATCTTTGGTATTCAAGGGTGTAACTTACAACGGCGACCTCGGTAAAAGCAAAAAGGAGGCCGAACAATTGGTAGCCCGTGCTGCCATTCAATCCCTATACGATGACTCGATGGTTCTTTTGAAGACGATCGAGTCTAAGTGGAAACCTCATGCTGCATACCGTGAGACCAAGTATACATGTCCTGTTGGAGCGAATGTGGGAGGCAATTCTGAAATCTCACATACCAAGCATGGAGAAGCTTTAGCTTCTGGGCCAGCTAATTATATTCTTGGTCATGCTGTTCCTGAGGCGTGAACCAAGAGCAGCGGCTGTAGCATCCTCTGCAGTAGGGAATTCCTTGATCTCCTTTGTTCCTTAGAGTACCGAACAGCAGGCTATTGCTGCTACGAGTTCTGGTTAAGCGCGACACAAGAACAAGAAAAAGGCTATTAAGAAATCGCGTGTTGATCCTGAGTAGGTTCTACACTTTACGTCCAAAAGGACAATCCGGATTTGTAATGTCAGATTGGATGTCGTAATGTCCGATTGGATGTGAGGTCCATGTATTTAATGGTTAGTAGTAAACGATCTATTCAATTAAAGGAATTTTGCTTCTTGAATTTGTCGGTTCCATGGCTGTTTATCTAATTTTTATGTATCTTTGTGGGATGATGATATTGCAAAGGTGGGGATAATTGTCCAAGTAGTTCTAAACCTATTGTACGGAGATCAATTCAGTCCTAAGTCTTTTAATTGTTTCAATTTAGTCCTAGACCTTTTGACGATTTGCCGATTTAGTTCTAAACCTTTCAAATATGCCAATTTAATCCTTAACCTTTCAAAGATTTGCCATTTTAGTTCTAAACTTGTTATTTGGATAATTGGCCGAATGATTACATTGACAAATCGTCAAATGATTTAGGACTAAATTGACAAATCGTCAAAAAGTTTATAGCTATATTGACACAATTGAAAGATTTAGGACTGAATTGGCCACCATATAATAAATTTATGACTTTTTGGATAATTTTTCCTGTGAAGGTGTATCCCAAAGCTAGCACGTTATATTGTGGCAAGATTTTGAACTAGGAATGAGAAAGCACTTGTTCAATATCCCTAAGGTTGAATGGCATCTTTTTTGGGATAATGACACAAATAGTTCCTGAACTTTAGGACAATATACAATTTGGTTCTTGAATTTTTAATTTGTTTAATGTAGTCCCTGAACTTTAGCCTAATATTCAATATGGTCCCTGAACTTTTAATTAATTCAATGTGGTCGCTAGACTTTTTGTACATGTTCAATTTAGTCCATGAACTATATTAAAATGTTCAATGTAGTCCCTGAACTTGAATCAATGGAAGGACTACATTAAATATTTTCATATAGTTCAGGGATTGAATTGAACATGTACTAAAAATTCAGAGATAGTATTGAACAAATTAAAAATTTAGAAACCACATCAAACGTTTGAATAAAGTTCAGGGACTACATTGAAGATATTAAAAGTTGAGAGATCAAATGATACATTGAGTCAACGTTCAGAAATTGTTCGTGTCTTTTTCCCTCTTTTTTTTTATTATTATTCAAACTTCAACTCCCCGATCAGATTTCCTCTTCAAAACTTATAGAATCGCTTTGATGTGGATATTTCTTATCTCTAGAAGCCTTCACTCCCAAATTTTTCTCTTTTCTTTTGATTTCAAAATTATTCTATCCCAATCTATCTCTTGAAGATAAAAAAAAAAGAAAAAAAGAATGGAATTGATAGCTGCAGATAACCATTGAACCTAATAACCACCTGATATCGAATTTCATCAACAAAAAGTTCAGTGCGGAGTTTAAACTTGCCATGGCCGGTCACATCTTTAACAAGTCCCTTCGATTACAAGTAAGATGGTTCGTGATAGCACTGTGCTTAAGCCATGTGATTTACATGTGATGCAATGCTAATTGCGTTTTTCTTTTAAGGGGTTGGACCAACCCCTAATTTTCTTATGCAATAAATGACTAAGTATGGTAGCCAAAATTTAAGTGTCAACACACGTATTAAACTATTTTTGCACATATCAACTTAATTTTGATAATTCCACAAGAATACATCAACTTTTTAAAGAATACACCAACTTTTTAATATTAACCTATTCACCCCCTCTACGTTGCACACTTAACCATACACTACAAAAAAACTGGATTTTTGCCACGAAAATTTGCGACGAAAAAATTTTCATTGCAAATTTGCGACAAATTTTCCAATGAAAAGCAAAATTCATTGGAAATTTCCAACGAAAAATTTTCGTCGCAAAATTCGTTGGAAATTTCCAACGAAAAAATTTTCATTGCAAAATTCGTTGGAAATTTCCAACGAAAAAAAATTTGTTGGAAATTTCCAACGAATTTCAATTTTCCGGGAAATTACTTCAGTGTGTACAATTTTCGTTGGAAATTTCCAACGAATTACAAAAAAACCCACATTTTTCATATTCATTGGAAAATTCGTTGGAAATTTCCAACGAATTTCAATTTTCCGGGAAATTAATTCAGTGTGTACAATTTTCGTTGGAAAATTCATTGGAAATTTCCAACGAATTTTCCAACGAATTTCAATTTTCCGGGAAATTAATTCAGTGTATACAATTTTCGTTGGAAAATTCGTTGGAAATTTCCAACGAATTTTTTTCATTGGAAATTTCCAACGAATTACAAAAAAAAACCCGATACTGTTTGGCATTTTTGATATTCGTTGGAAAATTCGTTGAAAATTTCCAACGAATTTCAATTTTTCGGGCAATTACTTCAGTGTGTACAATTTTCGTTGGAAAATTCATTGGAAATTCTCAATTCCGGACAATTATTTTAGTGTGTACAATTTCGTTGCAAAATTCGTGAGAAATTTCCCACGAATTTTGCAACGAAAACCCTACTTCTTCCTTATTCAATATTTTCGCGCTCGTTATTCCCACAACTCTCAATTTCAACATTCATTCTCTCTCTCTCTCTCTCTCTCTCTCTCTCTCTCTCTCTCTCTCTCTCTCTCTCTCTCTCCTTCGCCTTTACCTTCTCCCTCCGCCTCCCCCTCCGCCTCCTCCCCCGCCGCCCCCCCTCCTCCTCCGGCTCTAGCTCCGGCTCCGGCGCCATGGATACCAAGCCTCCGACGCCCCCGACGCCACCAAGCCTCGTCGCCGGCGAGGCTAGGAGACGACGACGAACTTGACGGGCGGCGACCCCGAAGCTTGCTCCCGCCCCTGCTGCTGCTGCTTCTTCTTCATCTTCTTGTTCTGGGAAGAACAAGAAGAGGCGCAACAGCCTCGCCGGCCATGAGGGCAAGCCTCGTCGTCGGCGAGGGCCGAGCTCGCCCAGATCTGGGTGAGCTCGTCGCCGGCGAGGGCCGAGCTCGCCCAGATCTGGGCGAGCTCGAGCTCGCCGGCCATGGCGAGGGCCGAGCTTGCCATGGCCGGCGAGCTTGGAGCTCGCCCAGATCTGGGCGAGCTCGAGCTCGCCGGCCATGGCGAGGGCCGAGCTTGGAGCTCGCCCAGATCTGGGCGAGCTCGACCCTCGCCGACGACGAGGCTGGCCCTTGCCGGCGGCGAGGGCTATTTTTCGACCAAAAAAAAATTTACGACCAAAAAAAATTTTATTCGATGGAAAAAAAATTTCCACGATTTTTCGACAAAAAAAAATTTGTAGTTTCCAACGAAAAAAAATTCGTCGGAAAAAAAAGTTCGTTTCCAACGAATTTAGCCATGAGTTTTCCAATGAATTTTCCAACGAAAAAAAATTCGTCGCAAATTTCCAACGAAAATTGAAATTTTTCGTTGGAAAAATTTGCGACGACTTATTACTAACGAATTTTTTTTCGTTGAAAATTCGTTTTCCAACGAATTTTTTCGAATTTTTCGTTGGAAATTTCGTCGGAAAAAACATGTTTTTTTGTAGTGATAACACCAGGACATGGCCGTCGAGAAACAAGGCACAGGCACCAAGCTCCTATGGATGGCTACCAGGGACCCAGGCATGGGCACTGGGGTCTCAAGCTCGGCCTTAAGAGACCTAGGGCCTAGCTTCGGTCACATGGCCGCAAGAGTTGAGTATCCCAGCATGGGCAATGGGATCTTAGGCCTAGCCTTTGTGACCCTAGGCGCCACCACCAAAGAACCAAGCTCGGCCTCGATCAGCTCATGCCCAAGCGCTATTGACTTGGGAGCGATAACCGGATACTCAGGCATGGCCGTCGAAGAGTTGGGCACAAGCATTGGTGTCTTGGGGCATAGGTGTTGAGGTTCTCGTGCCTAAGTACGAAGATCTCTTGTGCAAGCACCGATATCTAGTCGTATTTGAAAAATAAATTTTGATTTTTTAAGAGAAAATCATTTTCTTGAATCTAAGTATGGGTCTTTTGTTGACTATGAAAATATTTTCTATTGACTCATTTTTTAAGCATTCCAAACATCGAGGAATGAGGAAAATATTTTCCAGCGAATATTTTTTCGCATAACAAATGTCACCTTGTTAAGCGCACTCACAATACAATCTCAAGTCTACTTGTGGAAAGAAAATTTTTTACCAATTGTGTTTCATGTAAAAGTATAAGAAAATGATTTATGTTTATGCGCATGTTCAAGATGAGCTTCAAACTAGATTGATCTTCTTCTACATTGAATCATTGCGCACCAACATCAAGAAAGTCTCCTAGGATTTTCTCAGTAGGACCCTTAGATGCTTAAGTGAGTAAGTGTTCGAGAAAAACGAGAGAAAAAATATTTAGGCCGGAAAATTCTAGTTGTTTGGTTTAGAATGACTTATGTTAGGAGAGTCTTGCATAGGAGAATTGGTTTAGGGTGAAGTAATAATTACTATATCCTCATTGGCCCAAAACTGAATATATTGACGGGACCACCAAATCTAAGAGTGCATTGGAACTGGACTTGCGTGATGCTGGCAACAATAACTCCATCTAACTGACTATTTACCCTCATTTTTAGATTCTGCATTAGTACGTAACAGTAATGGAATATGGTATCAATGAAGAAGATAGATGTAGTGAAGATAACGTTTTATGCACATCGTCACTTTATTTTATTTATTTTTGCAGTTGATAGAAGACTAGAACTGAAATTAATCCTTTATTCATAACTCCATTAGATATTGGTAACAAATGACAAATTAGATCCTGAAATTGAAAAAAATGTTGTCCACAAATTGGGATGCTCACGTTATCATTGGCGGATACCACAATCCTATTCTGCTACAAAATAGAAAGAGAAGGTTTTTCTCTGCATCCACTGTGGCCGCCACCACGAACAAGAATGTCAATTGCTCAGATGGAAATGCTGTATGGAACTCCCTTCCCTGTCACGCCGGGCTCGGAGAACGGCTTCAAGAGCTCATACGGCACGATCCCGGCTCCGCTCCGATTCTTGAACCTTTGGTCGGTGTTCCTCGCGTCGATGATGCCCTCAAGCTCCTTCAGCCTCCCGCTGAACCTCTCGAACGCCGCTTTTATCTCCGGCTCCTCTTTCCACGCTGGTTCCGGATCTTGTCCCAGGTACTCCTCATCCGGTGAGTGGTTTGACAACACGTCAAGGATTGCCATCACCTTCGTCGCCTGTATCTGCGACGGGAAGCACTTGAGCAGCACGCCCTCAGGCTTTTCCCAGAACATCTTGAGCTCTACTTCGATTGGGTCCTCGACCGGCATCCTGGTTCGGGCAATGGTGGGCCGGTTCGGGAAGTAACCGGCGTAGGTGTACTGGCCGAAGTTGACGGCAGCGTGGTGGCCAGAGGCGACCCAGACCATGGTGGTGATAATGTGGATGAGGTCGGCCGGGGTCTTGAGGTCAGGCCACCCAGGGGAGTCTTTCTTGTCGCCGTGGCCGACGGTTCGGATCTCGGTCCACCAGGATTGGAGCTCGTTGTCTGATACAATGCGGGTCGGGTCGGGGTAGTAGTGGTTGACGTAGTTGGTGACCCACTCCTTGATGGTGTCCCACAAGAGGAGGCCGTCGTTAGCGAAGGGGTAGTCCTCGATCGCTAGCTTGAGGCCGTGTGGTGCCGTCGGGTCCGCCACTGCCAACCCCCTGGCAAGTATTGACACGATTAGAAAAGAGATGACTTATTCGGTTTCTGTAAAAAAACTAGCTTTTTCTAAACACTTCATGTGTCAACTATTTTTATATATTTCTCTTTCCCCAGTGCTAAAAAGAAAAAAAAAACTAATCAGTTGATGTGCAATACCTGCTAATCAAGTCATTGGGCAAGCCTTGTAAGTCGAATTGCCACTGCTTGTCATAGGCGACAGCGCTGAGCTCCATGGAATACTTGCCAGGAGAGAAGGTGGTCTCGATAATGCCGTCGCCATTGATTAGATACCCGCGAGCCAGCGCATTGATCTCCATCGTGTACCGGAAGTGCGGGTGCAACAGCTTGTAGATTGGGTGCATCTCGCTCAGTTGCCGATTTGCTGCTATAATGTAGGGTTCCGTGGCACAATGAGTCCGCAACCTGCGATGATCAAAACCGGAGAAACATCAATTACCCCATCAGCGTTTATGCAAATAGGAAATTACCTACACACTTAGATCTCACAATGAGCCATTAGCCCACTTCCTTACTAGTATACATCTATGTAATAGTTATATGATTCTTTTTCCCCGTCGAAAAGTAATGATCGGCTTATTTTGTTACCAGTGGCTGACGAGCTGGTGGTATCCAGAGTCGTGGGCGAGGACATGGGCCTTGGCGAGCCGCCAGAGCCACATGCTAGTTGAGTGGCAAAACGGGGTGAACACCTGCTTCCATTGCGGCTTCCCGTCTTCGGTCGCCGGCCGGGTGAGCTCAATGGCAAGCGGTTTTAACGTCTCATCTGGGGTCAAGAAGAAGAGGGTCCTCGACCCGTACAGGGTTGTCCCCTTGAGTTGCCTCACTTTGTTCACGTACGGTAGGAACAGGTCGTGGTAGTCCAGCATGAACAGCTTCTTTTGCTTTATGGCCTGCACAAAATCCAATTATGCCGAACCGGAAAGGTTCAGGTCAAATTTCATTAGTTGGGGCGGTATGATTTAGGTTTATACTCGACCCTAGATTGCTGATAGGTTCTTTTAGGCGAGAGTATTGTCGTACCTCTTCAATTGTCATGAAGCCTTTGATTTCCCTTTCGATGATCTCTGTCGTGATGGCCGATTCGGGCGGACCATAGATCTTAGGGTCAAGCTTGCTCTTCAAAGGCCATTCCTGAGTACAAATTTTAATAGCACTTGTTTATAGAAAGGATATACCCACCATGGTAATATGAAATATTTTTAGTCTTCCTAGGAAATTAATCATCACTGAACTAAATTAAGTATACGTGAGCAAATTATATAATTGAAATGTGTGCAAATACATATAATTATTACCGTGACCAACTGGATCGTGTAGGGGTTGATTCCCGCTAGGGTTTGACGCGCGAACTCTTCATCGCTAAACCAAAAGAAACTATCTCCTGCAGGGTGCAACAATTTAGCTAATTATGATGCATGAGGAATCTCGGAGATATATAATTATATCTGCCATATATAATAAATAATACATTATCCGATGATTGACTAATGAAGTATTTTTCTGAAGAGAGAATGAGCGATTATCACGTAACTTTCTCCGAATAAATAATGTCTACTAGACCACTTGTTAGTTTCCTGTCAGTGAGCGCATTGAATCAAAGATACCGTAGAAACTTATGGGAGACGGCTGTTCAAACGCACTTGAATAAGGACATAGAATCTGACTAAAGACAGAGGGAGAGGGAGAGCGAGTTTGCTTACGTTCCATTGTTTCAGGGGTTTCGAACCGCAAGATATCTTCGGAGGCATCGGTGGCGGTCTTGACGAGCCGAGGGAAGAGGTCCTTGAGGAAGCCTTGCTTCCGCAACGGGGGCAATTTGATGCCTTCGT
This sequence comes from Syzygium malaccense, assembly GCA_031216405.1. Lineage (NCBI taxonomy): Eukaryota > Viridiplantae > Streptophyta > Magnoliopsida > Myrtales > Myrtaceae > Syzygium > Syzygium malaccense. The sequence continues at coordinate 6,574,691 of CM062262.1, forward strand.
TGAAGAGCTGGTCGATGGCTGTGAAGAAGGGGAACCCCAGGTCAGCGTCGACTATCGCCGTCTCTAGCGACGGCACCAGCGCGTGCACCACCGAATACACCGTCTTCGCCGAGAACGTCAAGCTCTTTATCGACGAGAACTGTTCGTCTCGAGGCACGTATATGCTCCCGCCCCTCGATTCCGATTGTGGATCTATTTGATATTACATGTGAATGTTTAACTTGTTTGTTAGGATGAAAAATCAAAATCAATGAGTTTTTACATTTAACACTAGCTAACATAGTACCGAGCTTGTAATTTATTATCCGAAGAAACAAATAGTTATAATCATTGATATACTAGCTAGGATAGTTTACACATTACATTAATAAAGATATGATGATAGCCAGAAGCATGCAAAGAGGATATGAAATTATGAACGGCTGATGTTTCTGTGACTATGATTTTACGAGAGAAGAATACAAAAGTTCCATTTTCCAATTGCTAATAGGGTTGAGCACTCTCAATCTCATGGTCCTCTCTCTCTCTCTCTCTCTCTCTCTCTCTCTCTCTCTCTCTCTCTCGATAAGGAATATTTCAATTGGTATCCATCACGTCATTTTCTAAATGGAAAGAGAGATAGAAAGAGCAAACTGCAGAGAGAGAGAGAGAGAGTCACTTTTTCGTTCAAATATAAGCTGGCTGACATGGTGGGTGTCGCCCGGTGAATGGACTTGGATTTTATCACGCTGGCATCAAAGCTCTATCTAATATTTTCTCCTGATGAAATAGCTAGTTAGAAGAGAGAAAGAAAATATACCTTTGGACTTATTATTTTGGAGTGCATTTCCCGTCCAAAAAAAACTATATTCAAGTCAAACATTTGGCCTTTCGGCCAAATAAAGAAATCATACGAATGCGACTTACAAGCAAAAATGAAAATCAAAGAATTGGACTTATAGCTCATTATGAATTTATATAAAAGTTCGCTGGGTATTTTAGCGAAAGGATTCATCCTAAAATAAAATAATAAATAAATAAAAAAGAATTCACAAGCTCTTTTCACCACCAATTATCTAAAGTAATTGGTGTAACTCATCATTATGAAGTGATCCATAACAACTGATATGTCGACTCACCGGTCCTACACCGAGGGCGCCCGGTCCGGCACCGTCTGGGGTACGGAAGCTCTTTGCCACCAAGCACTGGTCTCTTCTTATCTGCGCCGCTGTCCGGATTCCCGAGGTCGTTGTACACATCGTAGTCGTATATCCTCTCGTACGGCTCCCTCTCGCCTTGGCCGTTCCCTCGCAGGATCGCTAGCTCCTCCTCTCTCAGCCTCCTCAGCCCGCTCGGCGTTTCCTTCGGTAAATAGCACTGCCCCCACGAGCGTGGGCAACATTGAAAATCAAAACCATCAGGCTCCAAAATTTAGATCTATCTAAATAATACTCATAACTCAGGTAGTGATAATCGACTCCCTCGAATTAATCTTCTGATTAAAAACAGAACTTATTTTACAAGTTAAGGTGTGAAAATCAAGACCCGTGAAATTAAATACCCGATCCATCTAATGACCACGGTTGAATGCGTGCATATACGATAGTGACCAGCTTTGATCTACTATGTTACACAAAAGCACATACATTTTTTTATAAATTACCACGGACGAAAGGGCACCTGTTACACATGCTGCCTTTAACTCTTTTCTTTTTCGAAAACGAACCACTAGATAGCAAAAAAAAAAAAAAATGAGAAAAACCCTAGATAGGAAGCCATGTAGCTATCGGTATGCTCTAACCTTATTGGTGAAGAAGACCCTCTTTTGTGAGTTATCGAACTTGGAGTGAACCCATGAGTCGCATGTGATGCTAAGGGGACCGCCCACGAACCCGTCGAGGACAATGTCCTTGAGGTACATCTCCTTGTGGTGCTCATTCTCCACCAAAATCGCCCCGACCTCCCCGAACTCCTCTCCGACCTGAAACTCGCACTCGTAAGTTACCTCCTCCTCGTTCTGGCTCTTCTTGCGCGCGTACCCTTTGATCGTCCCCTTCTCTTGTCTCGTCTCTGTAAATAAAGCTCAGAAAATCAGGACTGTATTCAAATCTTGAGCATAACAAATACAAGAGATTAATTGTTTCAATATCATAACTGGAACCAAATTATAGTTGGCTCTCGCCCACCATGCGAGGGCTAGGGTTTGGTGCTAGGAAGCTGAAATTAAGCCATGACAGTAAATGGGGCGAATCTAACAAAAGATTGGCGAATCAGTGGCTCGGAGCTGAATATTTCTTCAAAGAGATAATGTTCGTTTTCGTGAAATCGCTTTCGGCTTAACTATAGACATTCGGCTGCTGTTTTTGGATTTATTTCATCTTCGAGGGACCATTCCAGAGCTATTTGCCCCGAATATGTGTGATGTTCGATTGATTTTGCGAAGTTACATCCAGGCTATGTGGTTCCCTTCTTGTCCAAGATTCTCTCTATATGCATGGTTGGACCACCTCTCTCCCTGTGTGGAAGGTCGAACATGGCAGGGGTAACGATTTAATTCCATAGTCTGTATCATAGCTTAAAATCTTGGATTTGGGCTGGAGTATAGTAAATTAGGGCAAAAAAGTTATAGAATGATGGTAGATCAAGAATTTCTAGACCTATATACAGTCTATTGATGTGGCATAATGAAAGTCAAGAAAATTACACCTCTATTAACATATTATTTTTTACATATAGTATTAATTTGGATAAAATGCATCAGATCTTTTAATACAAACCTCCACGGAGAATCTATTAATAATACGGTTGTTAATTAAACTATCAAACATCCTTGCTTGTAGCAAGTTATAAACGACTTTGTACTTCTGTGACTTATTCTCCGAATCTTAAAAATGCATTGCAGGCTTAAAATAAATTTTATAAACTCATATGATTCTAAATATCACAAGCTTTGTACTTTGACAATTATCAAATGTTTCACTTCAAATAAAAGTCGAATGATGAACATCATAACATATGTTACAAAGTAAAAGAGAACGTTTCAATCAAATTCATCCTATATCTGCCCCTACTTTCTGTTACAAATTGTGTTAACAAATTAAAGGTTAAATCTGATGCTCAATACTTACTGGGGTCGAGCTCTGCACTAACAAGCTCCAAGAGGAGGGTTTTCCCCACCAAGTGATCAGTAATCTCATCGAGCCATCCCTTTATTCCAATTCCTGAGAACAACTCACAGGCGCTCTGTTTCAGGGTCACTACCGCTTTAACCGAAAGCAACTTCTCGGAAGTGCTCGGGCTCGCTATCGCTTTGATCTTTCTCGAGGCAAGCCCCACTCGAGCACTTCTACGGCTCTTTTGGAGCGCAGGCGTGGATCGTACCTGAAAAACTGCGATCCCACCATTGCCTTGGCTAAATGGCTTGCTGAAGGGGAACAAGGTTGGGGAGGCAGATTGGGATTGATGAAGCTGTGGCTTCAACATGATGATGGTGGTGATGATCTTCTTTGTTGCGTTCTTGAAGGAGAGATGTGAAAAAAAGATGGTGTAGACAACAATTGCTTGAGACAATGGTTATTGGGACTTTGGCATGATGGGGTTTTGGAGAGTTGGCCTAGTGGTTTTTATAGAGGGAGAGGAAGAAGAAAAATGTGGAATGTGCTTTGTTCTTGTTCTGGGATTCATTTTGCCCTAGATTGCATGTAAATGACACGTGAAAACGAAGTGAGAAATGCGAAGAGAGGAGGAAAGAAGACGGTGGACTAGACTTGTCTTCGTGTATCTTTCAAAGGCTTGGGAAAATTCAAGAATAAATGTGTCTTGTTCTTGTGTTTGGAAGATCATCTTAATCGTGGTCGTACCTCGTGTTTTGCAAGTTGCAGATCTTTAATTGTGAGAGCTACCAGGTTCTTGAATTATTGCTTGATTGTCTCTGACTATTAGTTATCTTGACACACACTGTGTTCTTAACCTTATTAAACGTGTCATGCATTCATTGCCAGACTAAGAGCCAAATTAGTGAGGGTCGCTGCTCTCATGCTGCTCGATATAATTTTTAGAGACACGTTATAACTTACGAATTTCCATGAAAGTTCAGCGGCCTCACCTTATCGAAGTTAGGTTTTTTCGCACAAATTTGTCTGTCTCGTCTTTCTCCAACTAAGTTTTTGTGCGCTAGTGCATGTATGTAGACAATTTTGGCATGATATTTTGGGTCACGATAAGGATAGGGTGACTCTACGTGCATGTATCTTGGGACTCTAATATCAAAATAGTTGACTGGCTCTACGTGTGATCTGCATTCCTTCCAAATTAACAAGACTAGTGGTTGAGAATTTTAGAAGCGGCCTCGCGATGAAACTTCGGACGAATTCTCTTTTGATTGGGAAAGAAATCGAAAGGTTGCACTAAATGCTCACAGTACGACGCAGCCACTAATTTGTATTTTCTCCTTGCAACATCGCAGGGGATAATCTTCGAAGGAAGTTCAAGACTTTTCCAACTTATGCAATTTAAACTAATCTGTACAAAACCGCGTCTTTCAGCGTTTGTGAAATCATGCAACTTCATCATTAACATGATTAATGATTACTGACATGACAACTTTTTTATTTCAAAAATGTGTACAGAAGAGAAAAGCTGTTCACAAATACGATTTAATAAGTAATAAAGATTAAAAAGAAAGGTAAGAAAAGCTGTTTCAAGTCCATTTTTCAACATGATTTATGTCCGTACTTTAATTGGAGGAATTTTGTGACTTCGCAAATCCCACGTCAGATAAGAGAGATTTTTTTGACGATTCGTAAAGAAGATTCACAATCCACATAGATCGAAGCCGTTAACGTTTTTAGTCCAATATGCATGTAAGAAACTATATTAAAGGTGGCACATCTCTAACGAAACATGCTTTTCAGATAGGGGGACTCTTGGATAGTGTTTGGATTTCTTAGGTGTATGTTCTTGAGCTAAAGGAAAATACTATATGATTTAAAGTTTTATTTCACATACTTGAATAAGGGATTTTAATGGGCTTTACATACATATAGTCTTGTTCCTTTAAGGGATTTAATCTTTGGATAATTACAACAACAACAAAAACACACAGTTTTGCACTCACATAATCAAGTATCATTCTCACTGTAGACACCTATTTTTTGAATTGCCCAAAATTAATTACACAAAAATTTAGAAATTAATGTACTTAATTCCTAAGCAAAAAAATATTTCAATTTAAAACGCATTGCATATAGAATTAGGCACATTTGCATTAATAGGACTTATTAGAGGATATTTTCTTAATTAATCCTTAAAAAAAATAATAATGTAATAAAAAAAAGAAGAGAGAAAGAAAAAGAAAAAGAAAAAAAATTAATTAAAATTAAACTAAAATTGAGTCGGGCCGGGTCGGGGCCGGGCCAACCCGGCCCGTTTCAGTCCCGTTTCTTTCCCCCCCGCGGGCCCATGGCCCTTTCTCTTTTCTTTTCTTTCTTTCTTTCCTTCCGCGTGGGCCTTGGCCCACTTGTCTTTTTCCCCCTCCGCGCGGCCCAGCCCGCTTCTCTTTTCCTCTTCTTCTCTCCGCGCGGCCCAGCCCGTTTTCCCTTCTTTTTTCCCCCCGCGCGCGGCTGGGCCCAACCCGGCCCTGCTTCTTCTCCTCCTTCCTTCTCCCCCGGTCGCTTTCTTCTCCCCTGTTCTCCCCTACTCACGACGTCACGCCGATGCACGGCGGCGCCGCTCCTCGCCGTCGCTATCTGGCCAGAGGAAGGCCAAGAGAGCACGCCGACGAAACTGGCATTAATTGCCAGTCCCGTCCTCCCCGTTTCCCAGCTGCCCTTATCCCCTCCTCTCTCTCGGCTCCCTGTTCGGCTTCACCGTCAGAACCTCCCTCCCTGCACCGGCCTACAATGGCCACAAAAGTCCTCGATCGGCGTAGGCCGGTGCAGGCCGTCGTCATTACCGACGCAGTGGAGCCGGGGGACGCCGCCTATAAAAGGCCAGAGAGAGAGAGAGAGCCCGGTCGGCGAATTTTGAGAGGAGGCCCGGCCGGCAGAAACAGTAAAAAAAAGAGAGAAACACAGAGAGAAACAGGGGGAGCCGGGAGAGAAAAGCAGCATCCGGCGGCCACCGTACCTCAGCCATCCATTCCCACCGCCGAGCCGACGACGGCGACGCAGAGAGAGAGAGAGAGAGCCCCGGGTCGGCCACTTTAAAATAGAAACAGAACAGAGAGAGAGAGAGAGAGAGAATAGAGTGATAGAGAAGGAAAACCGAGGTCACGCCGGAGCCAAAGGAGAACCAGTAGTGGTCGTCGGCGTCTTCAGACCAGCCGGAAATCACCCAGACGCGACGACGACCGGTGAACCCCCCGGCCCGAACCCCCTCTGTTCTGCTCTGTTTTCCTGCTCTGTTCGGCCGGGACCCTCGCCGGCCGTTTCGCGCGAGTCCCGGCCCATACCGCCGTCCCCCGCCGTCCGTGTGTCGTCACCGAAGGTAGGTTGGGTCGCCTGATTCTTCCGGTTCACCGGAACAGGCCAAAATTTGTTGTTTTTGATCGTGCACACCATCTGCTCGACAAAACTCCCCAATGAAGCCGGTTTTATTTTTGTCGCCAGCCGGCGAGCCGGTGGTCGGACGGCAACCGATGAAGGTGGAGGGGATTGGCTTTGTTCCCAGGGGGCCAATTTGGGGGCGGCGCCGGTCTGGGTCGGCCGGCGAGAGGCCGATTTTTGGCTTCGCCGGCGTCCCCCCCCCGCGGTTCTGTTTGTTCGGGTCGGGTCCGACCCGAATCAACAGATCCGACCCGGGTCAACGCCCGGGTCGGATCCGTTGACTCGGGTCGGTTCCGACCGACCTGGATCGATAGATCCGACCCAGGTCAACGCCCGGGTCGGATCCGTTGACCCGGGTCGGACCCGACCCGACCCGGTTTAATATTATATTATTATATATTTTTTTAATATTTTTTTTAAAAAAGTTTTAAAAATAATTTTATTTTTATTTTTTTTATTTTCTTCTGTATTGTTATTATTATTATATATATATTTTTTATTTTTTTCCGAAAAAAAAAAGTTTAAAAAAAAATTTCAAAAAAAATTTTTTTTTTAAAGTTTTGTTTTATTATGTGATATATCTAAGTGTTTTATTTTATTTGTTGTATTATTGTGCATATATTGTCTTATTTAAATTAGACAAACCTGAGGTTGTGCGTTAGTACTTTGCATGTGTTTTTCGCTACTATTATTATGCATGTTTTTTAATACAATTGCATGAGCTGTTGTATTTTTGAATGTCATCTGACTCAGTTAAGGTTAGAACCTTAGGTTGCATGAATTATTGTGTTCCTGATTGCTAATCGTTTCTGATTATGCACTCGCTTGATCACCTCACATGTTAGGAGAAAGGTCCTAAAATTAATCTAAATTGCCTGACAAATGTTTTCATGAAATGAACAAGGTAAAATGGTACCGAAAGGGCATTAGTTATCCAACTAGTGTAATCAAGTCCCCAAACCCAATTAATCTCTGGTTCGTAGGAATAGAGTGATTCTCCCGTCACCCTATTTGGGTTTCTAATCGACCTACCCCAAATTGATTAGTGGCGACTCCTTGGTATAAACCACTTGCATGTTAAAAAATTTAAACCCTAAGTCGCGATATGGTATGGGCTTGGGAGAGCCCGAGTTAAGTCCTGAACCTAGACTTAGCACGTACCAGGCGAGCCCTCCTTCTTTTTGCATGTCGTCCGAACAAGAGGCTCCGGGAGGTCGGTCGCGACACTCACTTTTAAAATCCACGATCTTAATTATTGGGTTTTGCCGATTAAACGATACGAGACCTTTGGTTTCTATGGGAATAATTCCTGAATGGTAAAAAAATAAAACGTGTCAATTAACACAAAAGTGGAATGTCTTGGAGTTTCGTATTCCGGAAGGTGAAACACGTGCTTCCCATGCAACATGAACCATGCAAACAAATTTAGATAAAAAAATAATAATTATGACTCAAACCGGTTACATGCAGAATACACGAGTTATGCATTGGATGATCGTGACGTCAGAATTTGGACCCACCTCTGTTTTTGGCCCAAATTTAGATAAGTTGGCCAAGATCTCCACGTGTCCTATTGGGAATTAGAAAGTTCTATCAATGCACGACTTCTATCAATCACGTAGACCAATGTGGACTTAATCGATTAATCACAACGATTTCATCATGGCACCCACATGATCAAAGGTTAAAATGGACTTAATTTACATGATTTCAAATCGAGAAATGTAACGACGTGCTCAAAAGGTTAGTTATGGCCTTTTAAGAAAGGGAGAGACGACTGGAATCTCATACGGCTCAGAAAATTATGAGATTCATGCTGAATTTCTTCGAAATTTAGCACACGTGCATATACACTAAAGAACAACTCTTTTACACTTTCACCCTTTGCACAGGAAGTCCAATGGAGTCGTATATCTTGCCAAAATTCATCAATTTTTCCTCTCATTCCTCATACCTTTCAATTCAGATACGGCTTGTCGGCACCTAAGTTCTCTATTACCGGCTTGTCGACGGCGCGAATGGGTGACTAAATACAAGAGGAGGAGGGAGGGACCTCGTGGCCCTCATACATGTAGGCAAGATAACACATGCCATCTATCCGGCCTAACAACAGTAAAGAATATTGTGCACAAGAACGGCGCACCCGCCCCTTATTAGACTAAAGTAATCTTTTTGGCATATCAGTCGTGAAAGATATCGTTTCCACAAAAGTTGTATGAAAAATTGTAGACACAGTAAGAAATTCAACCAAAATTTCACTTAACATTTTCCAAGTACCCTATTATTTTTTTTTTTATCAGAACCAAAGACCCTATTGAAAAACTATCAAATCACTTTAGTAAAGAAAATTCTTTAGTTGAATTTTCAATTGCATCCAGCATTGCCCGACGCGAAATACGATGTTACGTGTCCCACGCACTGGAATACGCTGAGAAAGGACGTTTCCCATCAATTCCCAGCGCTGCTCGCGGACTCTTCTCCGTAGGATTTTTCCTTCTTCAGAGCCACGCCTTCCTCGTTTTCTGAACGCGACTTGGGAGTCGTTCGCCATCATCTGCTCATTTTCCAGGGACGATCCCCCAAAAAGCAACAAAAATAAATAGCTGAAAAAGACAAATCGGATGCCTCCTTCAACGGTCAGATCTACCCACAGTTTTGGACCCATGAAAGAACAGCCGTGAAGATGGAGGTAGAAAAGTCAAAACGATGGAGACGTTCCACTGTAGGTTTCTTTTAAAAACGACTGAGAAAAATCGGGGATCATTTGCGCCGCTTCTTTTGGACCACCCACTCGATGCAAGCCACGTTTTAGATGAAGCACAGTGCCTTGTACATGGTGCTTTGAAGGGAAAGTTACCAATTTCAATTATAAATCTATATATTTTGATATAGTGCTACCCTTTTCAATTATTTTAATATAATCCTTTCAATTGATTTTCACCTAAAATTGATAATATTACGATCTAATTACCGCCAGTCATCCTACGTGACATGCTGACGATCTGGCATAGATAATTTTACTCTGTATATTCAATTTTTCATTATTTTTTCTCTCTTTTTTCCTTTTCTTTTCCTTTTACTTTTACTTTTTTTCTTTTTGCTCGTCATCATCTTCTTCTTAGAATCTTTACTGTTAATCTTCTTCTTAATTTTTTTTCCTCGAATTTCTAATCCTCACTTTGTCTAGGATTGTCTTTCGAGCTCGGCCACTCCCATATCTTGAATAAGCTCGATGCCGTGCTAGACGGCCTCGAGCTCCGCAGTGGCTTCAAGCCTGAGCCTCGGATTTGGAGTGCTCGACCTCTCCCATTGCATGGAGCTCAAATCCCCAAATCTGGAGGGCTTGAGCTCCATTGCAACATCCCGGAACTCTGACTGTCAATTCAGAGAGCATCACATCTCAGTTGTTTGCTTGTACTTCAACATATAATCAAAGTACGCTCTAAGTCAGGCTCTATCAGATTCTACTTCTTGCTCGATTTCATTGGAGCCACCGATGCGTGTCTAAAAAGATTCAATCGCGTGTGTCTACATTATGAAAGGAGACATTTGACCAAGGGTGTCTCGCAAACTCGATGAACTTTCCATTTATAAGAACTTCTAATTTACTCTTCGTTCTCTATCTTAACCTCCATAGTTTATTTTGTGCACTTATAATTTTCATTTTTCTTAACGTTTGTACTGACCAATATGATCTTATGAAAGTTAGTAACCATGCGTGCGTAGCGCACACCAGTTATTGTTTTGATATGAAATTCCAATTTTGCGCAGCCCAAAATCACTTGCCTTCAGTAATGCAAGAAATGAAGTTGCCATATTCGCACTATTTCTGGCAAAACTTAGGTAGTTAACCGGTATTGATGACTAAGCTCATTCTCATATTCATAGACGTTTCAAAACTGTATGATAATTAATTAGATTTTCGTTATACAAATTGTTTGCAAGAAATCTAGCAAGAGAGAGAGAGAGAGAGAGAGAGAGAGAGAATTTTCGTAGCCCTGCATTGGGCATGGGCATTAGGTCTCTAGCATGACCACTAAAGACCCAACATGAGCACTAGGGTCTCGAGCCCGGGTGAGCCTAGCCTCAAGAGACCCAGACCTGGTTTCTTTAGACCTGAGTTTGGCCTTGATTGACCCATGCCCTAGCATTAATTGCATAGGCACGAGAGTCAAGTACCTTAGCACCGGCATTGGGGTCTTGGGCCTGGTCGAACAACTTGGGCCCAACCTTGTGGACCCGAGGGCGACCACCAAGGAATCGAGCCCAAAGTTGATTGGCCAGGTCCTGAGCGCTAGTGACTTGGGAATGGGAACCGGATGCCTGGGCATGGCTGCCAGGGTTCAAGCATAGAAAATGGTGTCCCGAGCCCAACCTCTAGGATCTAGGCTTGGCCGTTGATGGTCCGAGCACTGGCATCGGGATTCCCGTGGCCAAGCGCGGAGGTCTCTAATGTAGGCGCTGATGTCTTGTAGTATTTTGGAAAATGATTTCTAAGAAAATTTAAGTAAAGGTATTCCGTTAAATATGAAAATATTTGTCATTGACTTATTTTCCTAAGCAATCTAAATGTCCATAAATATTTTCCAACAAAAAAATTTGCGAAATAAATGAAGCCTTCTTAAGCGCACTCATGGTACGATCTCAAGTCTACTTGTGGAAAGAAAAATTTTTATCAACTGCGTTTCGTGTAAAAAAGTACAACGAAAAGATTTATGTTGATGCACAAGCTCAAGATGAGCTTCAAAATAGATCGATCCTAAGAAGATCGTTGCGCGTCAAGAACAAGAAAGTCTCTTCGGATTAGTAAGGCCCTCCGATGCTTGAGTGAGTAACGGTTTGAGAAAAACCGAGAGAAAAAATGTTTAGGCAGGAAAATTCTAGATGTGAAACTGCTAGTGTTGGTTACGAATGGCTTGCCCGATTTTAGTCCTCACCTTTTTATTCATAGTAGTCAAACTCTAGCCAACCACCTTTGACTTCTACGTGACATGATAAACTTTGGGTACAATCGTAAGTTATAAAATAGGAATTGATATTTTACCTGCCCCGTGCAGTTGGTATGTGAGAAATAAGTCATAGCTCGATAGACGGTCCAGTTTCAATTCGGTCATACTAAATCTTCTGAATTCGGACATAGGAGCTTGGACTTATCAACATGAAATCCTTGCTTTGACTCTATGAAGGTTTTTTTTTAAGTTCAGATGAAGTTTGGTCTACTCGTATATCTCCTAGGGAAAATAATGTAAATAGCTCCTAAATTTTGGTTCAACGTGTAATGTGATCTATAAATTTTTAATTTGTTCAATGTGGTCTCTAAAATTTAACGTAATGTTCAATGCCGTCCCTAAAACTCTTAAATTATTCGATGTAGTCCCTAGAATTTTGACGTATGTTCAATTTACCTAGAAGTGCATGTAAGCTAGATTTCATATAGTCCGGCTGCTGGCAATGATAGCTCAATCTAATCACAATGACGTAGATATTGGTAACACATGACAGACTGGATAATGAAATCAGAAAGTGTTGTCCACAAATTAGGATGATCACATTATCGTCGGCATATACTGCACTTTCCCTTCTTCTACAAAATATAAACAAAAGCATTTTCTCTGCCGCCACCATCGCCGCCGCCATGAACAAGAATGACGTTTTTCTCAAATGGAAATGCTGTATGGAACTCCCTTTGCGGTCACGCCTGGCTTGGAGAACGGCTTCAACAGCTCATACGGCACGACCCCAGCTCCGTTCCGATTCTTCAACTTTGGGTCAGCGTTCCTCCCATCGATGATGCCCTCAAGCTCCTTCAGCCTCCCGCTGAACCTCTCAAACGCCGCGTTTATCACCGGCTCCTCCTTCCATGCCGGTTCAGGAGCTTGTCCTAGGTACTCCTCATCCGGCGAGTGGTTTGACAACACATCAAGGACTGCCATCACCTTCGTGGCCTGGATCTGCGAGGGGAAGCACGTGAGGAGCGTGACCTCAGGCTTGTCCCAGAAGATCTTGAGCGTTTCTTCTGTTGGATCCTCGACGGGCATATTGGTTCGGGCGATGGTGGGCCGGTTCGGGAAGTAGCCAGCGTAGGTGTACTGGCCGAAGTTGACGGCAGCGTGGTGGCCAGAGGCGACCCAGACCATGGTGGTGACAATGTGGATGAGGTCGGACGGGGTCTTGAGGTCAGGCCACCCGGGGGAGTCTTTCTTGTCGCCATGGCCAACGGTCCGGATCTCGGTCCACCAAGATTGGAGCTCCTGGTCCGACGCGATGCAGCTCGGGTCGGGGTAGTAGTGGCTGACGTAGTCGGTGACCCACTCCTTGATGGTGGCCCACATGAGGAGGCCGTCGTTAGCGAAGGGGTAGTCCTCGATCGCTAGCTTGAGGCCGTGTGGTGCCATCGGGTCCTCCACTGCCAATCCCCTGGCAAGAATTGACACGATTAGAAAAGCATGGGAAGTGTGAAGGATGCAGTGATCATATGGCTAACTTATTCTAAATGCGAAAAAAAAGAGTTATGCAACTAATCAATTGATGTACGATACCTGCTAATCAAGTCATTGGGCAAGGCTTGTAAGTCGAATTGCCACTGCTTGTCATAGGCGACGGAGCTGAACTCCATGGAGTACTTGCCGGGGGAGAAGGAACTCTCGATGATGCCCTCGCCGTCGATGAGGGACCCGCGAGCCAGTGCATTGATCTCCATTGTGTACCGGAAGTGCGGGTGCAACAACTTGTAGATCGGATGCATCGCGCTCAGCTGTCGGTTAGCCGCTATTATGTAGGGCTCCGTGGCGCAATGAGTCCGCAACCTGCGACGAAGGAAACCGGATGAACATCAATTGCACCACCAGCGTTTAGAAGTGATGACCGGCTTGTTTAGTTACCAGTGGCTGACGAGCTGGTGGTATCCGGAATCTTGGGCGAGGACCTGGGCCTTGGCGAGCCGCCAGAGCCACTTGCCAGTGGAGTGCCACGACGGGGTGAACACCTCCTTCCATTGCGGCTTCCCGTCATCGGTCGGCGGCCGTGTGAGCTCGATGGCAAGGGGCTTCAACGTCCAGTCGGGGGTCAAGAAGAAGAGGGTCCTCGACCCGTACAAGGTCGTCCCCTTGAGCTGCCTCACTTTGTGCACATACGGTAGGAAAAGGTCGTGGTAGTCCAGCATGAACAGCTTCTTTTGCTTCACGGCCTGCACAACGTTGAATTGGACCGAACCGACCCGAAAAGGTGCGATTCGGGTGGAACTTCATTAATTTCTGGTTGGTTTGATTTTACGTTGATGCTCGATTTTAAAGCATGGATAGGTTTTGTATGTGGCGATACTTCATAGAGGTTGTTTCCCCATACCTCATTGACGGTCATAAAGCCTTTAATCTCCCGTTCGATGATCTCTGTCGTGATTGCTGATTCAGGCGGGCCATAGATCTTAGGGTCGAGCTTGCTCTTTAAGGGCCACTCCTGAGAATACAATTTAACACCACTTATTTATTAATTTTCTAGGAAAACATATCGTCATGGATTCAAATTAATTGTATGCGAGCAGATTATACAGTTGGGTGCATGGTGTACATAATTATTACCGTGACCAATTGGATCGTGTAGGGGTTAATTCCCGCTAGGGTCTGACGAGCAAACTCATCGTCACTAAACCAAAAAAATCTGTCTCCTGCACGGTGAAACAGCTCGGCTAATTGTCATGCATCGGCAATCACGGAGAGAGGGAGAGGGAAAGAGTTTGCTCACGGTTCATGGTTTCGGGGGTTTCGAAGCGCAAGACATCTTCGGCGACATCGGTGACCGCCTTGACGAGCCGAGGTATGAGGTCCCTGAGGAAGCCTTGCTTCTGCAACGGGGGCAAGTTGACGCCTTCGTTGAAGAGCTCGTCGATGGAGGTGAAGTAGGGGAACCCCAGGTCGGCGTCGACTATCGCCGTCTCGAGCGACGGCACCAGCGCGTGCACCACCGAGTACACCGCCTTCGCCGAGAACGTCAATTCCTTTATCGTCGAGAACTCTTCGTCTCGAGGCACGTATATGCTCTCGCTCCTCGATTCCGACTGTGGATCTGCTTGAAATTATATGTGAATGTTTAACACTAGCTAACAATACACTGAGCTTGCAAATTATCATCTGAAGAAACGTATAGTTATAATCAATTGATAGAAATTATGAATGCCAGATGTTTTTGTGACTATGGTTTCGCGAGAGAATAATACAAAAGTTCCTTTCCCAATTTTTTATCAATTTTTTGGACTCCCTCTCTCTCAATAAAAAAATATACGAATCGGCATTCGCCACGTCAGTTTCTCATCAAGAGTAGGAAGAGACAAAGGAATTTTACCTTAGGACAGGTTATTATGGAGTGCGTTTCACGTCCAAAAAGAACTTTATTCAAATCATACATGTGGCCGACAAGAAAAATCATGCGAATGGGCCTTATTCAAATCTGAATTTGTGTTAAGTTATTCATTATTACGAAGTGATAACAATAATTTCTCAACCCAGTGTGGACCTGTTAAACGAGTGAGTCGGATCGAGTAATAAATTATCCGATCCAAATTGACCAATTAACCCATTTATAATCATTTTATTTAGTAATGTAAATTTCTCGACCCAACATTTACCTGACCCAACTCATATCGCTAAAACACTTTTACATTTCACTCAATCTAAGAAAACTTGTTTCTTATGATTTTTTTTAAAAAAATTATATTGTTAAAGCACTTACAAGCAATGCAAATCTAGTGGATAATATTTATAATTTTTTAAAATTTTGAATTTTCACATTTTATGTATTTTTTTCTGTTTTCTTTTCTTTTTTTTCCTTTTGTTTTCTTTCTACGTTCGACAGGAATAAAATAAAAAAATTTTAAAAACTCAGAAAATTTTTAAAAAAAATTAACAATGATATGTTTATGATTCACTTAGTGTTAGGTAACACATTTATGGCATATTTCAATCCCATTGAGTTTCTAGGTAACCCATATATGACCCACATCATTAAAAATAAGTTAAAATGTGGGTTCTAAACTCATTTTGCCACCTCTACTCACCGGTCTTGCACCGAGGGCGCCCTGTCCGACATCGTCTGGGGTATGGAAACTCTTTGGTACCGAGCACAGGTCTCTTCTTATCCGCGCCGCTGTCTGGATTTCCAAGATCGTTGTAGACATCGTAATCGTATATCCTCTCGTACGACTTCCTCTCGCCTTTGCCATTCCCTCGTAGGGTCACCAGCTCCTCCTCTCTCAGTCTCCTCAGCCCACTCGGCGTTTCTGTCGGCAAATAGCACTGCCGCCACAAACAAGCGCAACATTGAAAACGAAAACAATCAAGCTCCAAGTTGAACCTATCTAAACATTACCCAATAATTCAGATGATAATCATCGACTCTCCAACTAATTTTCTTATATGACTGAATTTCTTTCTCAAGTTTAGGGCATCGGGCACCTGTCACACAAGCTGTCTTTGATTTTTCTTCTTAAAAAGGACACCGTGGAGGCGAGAGAGAGTTGAAAGACTGTGTCTTTCACTACCTAGTTGTTGTTGGGGCGTTGTACTTGGTGGTCTCGAGTCCTGGACTCAAAAGAAGTAACACCAGCTTTCATCTCTACTGTGAGTCCTAAAAGCTGTCTTTGATTTTTCTCCTTAAAAAGGACACTGGGGGGCCGAGAAAGCTAAAAGACTTACATGAATGTAGACGCTTTTCGTTCACGCGCATGGTACGTTAGTTTCACCAGTCCTTGCTGTAGGGTCATTTCAAGAACTTTACCAATGGTCATAATGATGTTGGCTTTCATTTGAAACCCATTTTTTTCTTGTCTAAATTAGAATTTTACCTCCTATGACGCCTGGAGATAACTTTGATGTTACCTGTTTAGTACTGTTTGGCAATTACAGCTAATTAAATGCGATTAAAGTTGCATTTCATGACACATGAGATAATTGATTCACTCGCTCTCTGCACAAGTACTCTCGTTTTTGACAATCCTCTCCTCCTTAAGTGCCCTCAAGCGCGTCACAACAGTATCATACTTAATATTAAGCAGTTTCCAATTTTCAAGTATCAGATGTGTATACTATCTATTCGAGTCATAATCCTAAATGGTCCTGATCTTTTCTTATATGTAATAACCTCAGGAAAAATGATGAGAAAAACCCCTAGATAGGAAACTATGTAGCTATGGATATGATCTAACCTTATTGGTGAAGAAGACCCTCTTTTGTGGGTTATCGAATTTGGAGTTAACCCATGAGTTGCATGTGATGGTAAGAGGACCGCTCACGAACCCATCAAGGACGATGTCCTTGAGGTGCATCTCCTTGTGGTGCTCATTCTGCACCAAAATAGCCCCGACCACCCCGAATTCCTCTCCGACCTTGAACTCACACTCGTACGTCACCTCGTCCTTGTTCTGGCTCTTCTTGTGCGCGTACCCTTTGATGGTCCCCTTCTCTTGTCCCGTCTCTGTCAACAAAGTTCAGAAAATCAGGACTGTGTTTAAATCTTCGACGTCGTGGATACAAGAGATTGATACTTTGAATAGCATAACAGGATCGAAATCATAGTTGGCTCCCGCACGCCAGGGGAGGGCTAGGGTTTGGTGTTAGGAAGCTGTAATTAAGCCGCGAAAGTATATGGGGGCGAATCTCTAACAAAAGATCGTCGAATTGGGGGCTCGGAGCTGAATATTTCTTCGAAGAGATAATGTTCGATTTCGAGAGATCGCTTTCGGCTTGACTATTGACATTCGGCTGCTGTTTTTGGATTTATTTCATCTTCGAGGGACCATTCTAGAGTTTTTTACCCCGAACATGTGTGATGTACGATTCACTCTGCAAAAATCTAGGAAATGTCGCTCCCTTATTGTCCGAGATGCTTCTCTAATTAAAGCGGGCTAGGACCATCTCTCTCTCTCTCTCTCTCTCTCTCTCTCAAAAATGGAAGATCATGGCTTAGAATCCAAGATTTGGGTTTGACCATGACAAATATGGGCAAAAATCAATCAGATGTTGTAGAGTGTGGTACTTGAACATATGTTTTTTTTTTTATGGTAAAGATCCTGATCTCTAACTCTGAGATGTGTGTACTTACCGAACAATGACTTATTTCTTTATATGTATGCAGTTCAAACATGCGGACTGATTAAGTGGCCGATTTTCTCATTGTAACACAGACAATTACTTCATAGAAAAAATGTAATTGGCTTGTCGCGCCATGTTTTGCAAGATACTTGTTGTATTCGATACTTTTTGCAACTTTAGAGGAAAGATCGACATAACGGGATAATTAGAGAATTAGTCCATAACATTTTGACCACTGGTCAATTGAGTTCTTAACGTTTTACGTTGGTCCATTAAGTTCTTAACATTTGAAAAAAAAAACGTGCAACCAAGTCCTAATTAAAGGTTTCCGATGTTAGAAATCGTACTTGGCTTCCACTAGCCTCTGTTCTAATGCCACGTGGCCACGGATTTGAGAGTCATAAAAAGTTTCTAGCGTTGAAATTACGTTGATGGTAAGCTCAAGACTTGATTGAACACATTTTAAAATGTTAAGAACTTAATTAACCAAACATAAAACACAAAGGGCTAAATTCACCAATGACTAAAATGTTAATGAATAACTTTGTACTTATTCCCTAAGTGAACATCATATTATATCATAGATTGAAAATCTGTATACATATAGTAAAGCAATTTGCTTGATAACTGGAAAAACTTCTCCAAATCATAGATTAATCGTAGATCAAGATTTTTCTAGACATCCTTACCAAAAAAAAAATATTTTCCTTACCAAAAAAAAGATTTTCTAGACATATATATACTCTAGTAATGTGGCTTAATAACAAGAAAAGAAGACCTCTATTGATATATTATTTTTCACATATAGTACTAATTTGGATAACATGCATCAGATCTTTTAATACAAACCTACGTCCACTGACAATTTAATTATGGAATGTTTGTGAATTAAACTATCAAACATCGTTGCTTGATGCAAGTTATAAACAAACTTATCTGACATTTTCCCTAGACCTGAAAAAAGGTATTTTACTCTTACAAAAATTGTTAAAAATATATATATGATTCAAAAATCTTTATCTTTGCTCTTTGAAAAATTTCAAATGTTTCGCCTAAAATGAAAGTCAAATTATGAACATCGCAAAATTTCTAAAAATTAAAAACAAAAGGTCTCAATCAAGTCCTGCCTTGCCTTAACCAGTTCAAGTTTAAAACTGAATGCTCAATACTTACTGGGGTCGAGCTCTGCACTAACAAGCTCCAAGAGGAGCGTTTTCCCCACCAAATCAGTAATGTCATCGAGCCCCCGGTCTATCCCGATTTCTGAGAACAGCCCACCAGCGCTCGGTTTCACGGTTACCACCGCTTTAACCGACAGCGACTTCTCGGTGGCGCTCTGGCTCGCTACCGCCTTGATCTTTCTCGAGGCAAGCCCCAATCGAGCGCTTCTACGGCTCTTTCGGAGCTCGGGCGCGGACAGTACCGGTAACATCGCGATCCCGCCATTGCCTTGGCAAAATGGCTTGCTTAAGGGGAACAAGGCTGGGGAGGCGGATCGGGACTGATGGAGCTGTGGCTTCAGCATGATGATGGTGGTGATGATCTTTTCTGGTGCGTTCTTGAAGGAGAGATGTGAAAGGAAGGGGGTGTTATTGAGACTTTGGTTATGACGCGGCTTTTGGAGAGGTGGCGTAGTGGTTTTTATAGAGGGAGGGGCAGAAGAAAAATAGGGCATGTGCTCTCTTATGATTCTTGTTTTGGGCTTTGTTTCGCCGTAAATGCAGGAGCATGGCGCGTGAAAATGACGCAGGAAATGGGATGAGAGGAGGAGATAAGGGAGTAGAGGAGTCTTGTCATCTGAGTGAAATAGACTATCTGCAGTGCAAAGATATTTCGAAGGCCAGAAAAAGATCTTGTCATACTTAGCGAAATAGACTTTGCAGGATCTGCAGTGCAAAGATACTTCAAAGGCTAGAAAAAAATCAACCATCAATACCACGAGAAATTCTAAAATCGACATATTTATAATAAATTTATTTAAAATTAATTTTTTGATCATCAAAAATTTTATATTAATACATTTGTGATAAATTTACCCTCCGTTAATTTCTGTTGATTAGATTAATATCATAAAAAATCACAAATTGTTACACTTGTGACAAACGGAGGGTAAACCCCAAACTAGTACACCCGTTAACAGTCATATGTCATCCAACTCGGCAATTTGATGATAAAATTTAAGGAAAATTAATTGAGAGTAAAATCATTACAAATATACTACTTTGGGGTTTTTTTTGATAAAAAAATTAGTTATATGTATCGGTTTGAATTTTTTTCGTGGTATTAGCCTAAAAACTCAAAAAGTATATGTGATGAAAGAGATTGTTTTGGACCAACCTAGAAAATTTGAGATATAATTGACCCGACGTTAATCTTCCACCACTTAAATCATAGGGGTATATGTCCTCTTCTTCTGTTTGAAAGAGACTCATAATCTTAGAAAATCGCATGTCTTGTGTTTTGCTAGTTGTGGATCTTTGATGTGAGAGCTACCAGGTTGTTGAATTATTGCTTGATCATCTTCGACTATTGATTATCTTGACATTACGTGTTCTTATGTTTACTAAACGTGTCGTGCATGTGTTATCTTGACACTACTCAAATAAAGTTTTGTCTTCTCACCGATTGAGACGTATCTGTAAATTATATTAGGAAAGTCCTATATTGGAGTAGTGTGGAACAATTAATATGTCATAATTGACTTATAACTTATTGGCTTAAGTTTTTTAGTGATAGTGGGTTGAACTGAATATATTGACAGATCCATACTTGATCCCCTTAAATGAAGATATCGGATTTTTACTGCGCACTCTTAATAGATGGTATTAGAACCAATGGCTAATTGGTAGCCCACTCCAATGCGTATCGGTATTTGGTGAATAAATCTCGTGGCCAACATGGTTTTTAGTCAGAGGCGGATGTTGTAGTGTAGCAACGCGATCCCGATGGGAATAACATGTTGATACAGAACGAATACATGAATTAAGGGGAACATGTTTAACAATGAACTCACATGTGAAGGGAGAGATTTGATGAAATCCACGGGTGAGTTGTGTTAGAAAAAATTATACATCAGAGAATTGGTGTGATGTATTGTGAAGCAGTTAATTTATCCTATTTAGCCCATTATCCATTGGTTTGAACTTTTGAATGTAGATGAATCAAACTAAATATGTTGACAAGTGCTAACTTCAACTCCCTTTTAGCGATCTCTCATATGAAGGTATAGAACTTTTTGCCATGTGCTCCCATCGTCACCATCCCAAATCTAGGTTTTTTCGCCACATATTGTTCTATCTCGGTCTTTCTTTAAGAATCTTAGACATTCTTTTGCACAAATTTTTGGGTCATGATATGGATAGGGTTAGGGTCAAACTAATCGACTGGCTCTACGTGTGACCTGCATAAACAAGTGTAGGGAACAGTGTTAAAAAAGTCATAAACCTTTTACATTTATGCCAATTCAGTCCTAAATCTTTTTTTGATGCCAATTCAATCCTAAACCTTTTGCATTTGTGCCAATTTAGTCCTAAACCTTTTTTTAGTGTCAATTCAATGCTAAACCTTTTGCATTTGTGCCAATTCAGTCCTAAATTTTTTGTTTTTGTGCCAATTCAATCTTTCCAGCCAATTTGGCCGGATTTTGCTAACATGGGCATCGACCAGCCACTGGCGCTGACATGGACAGTTTTTAATAATATTTTAATATTTTTTTAAAAAAATTATTTTTTTTATCTCGAGCCCTTGCCGAAGGCCGCAAGGACGAAGTCCTCCGACAAGGGCTTGATCCTCGTTGGCGACTGGGCAAGGCCCGACCTTGCCGAATCTAGAGAGGTTGAGCCTTGCCCAGTCATGGCGAGGGCAAGCCTCGCTAGCCTCTAGCCTCTGGCCGGTCACCGATTTGACGACCAGTTGGAGGAAGGAGGGAGGGGAGGGGAAAAAATAGATAAAATAAAAATATAAAAATATATTATTAAAAGTTGTCTATATCGGCGCCGATGACCGACAAGCATCCACATCAGCAAAATCCAGCTAAAATTTGCCGAAATGACTGAATTAGCATAAAGACAAAAAGTTTAGGACTGAATTAGCAGCAATACAAAAGGTTTAAGACTGAATTGACATAGAAAAAGGTTTAGGACTAAATTGATAAAAATGTTAAAGGTTTAGGAATGAATTAACATTAAAAAAAGGTTTAGAAATAAATTGATACAAATACTAAAAGTTTATGACTTTTTTAATACTTTTTTCAGTAAGTGCGTATCCATTAAAGGCCGGTTCCAACTTATGGAAATTGACCTTAAAGTCAAACCTTTTAATCTGCACAATTTTCAGCTTTTTAATTATGTGGGAATCATGTAAATTCATCATTAAAATGTTCATCATACAGGCGTGATTACTTAGATGACAATTTTTTAATATTATAAGTATGATGGAAAGGAAAAAAGGTTAGTCAAACGTGCGATTTAGTATGTCAAAAAGATATGAGTAGTTTTATTATTTTTATATTAAAAAAAACTAACTATTCACATCAACGACGATGGACGCAGGACTTGTAGAAAAAAGTTACATAACTGCTGTATGTATTTGATATTTATTCTTAGCGGATTTATAGTGGCTACATAACATGTGACCCTTTTTTCTACGTATCATCATTGGCATGAGTAATTTTTTTTAGGGGGTTGATATCACAAAAAATCCTAAACTGGTACACTAGTGATAAATTTACTCCAAATTATTTTTTTATCATCAAAAATCTCAAATCGGTACACCCATGACATATTTATCTTCCGTTAACTTCCGTTAAATATTACCGTTAATTATTGGCACATGTGGATCAATTAACGGGCTAATACTACGAAAAATCTTAAGCAGGTACACATGTGATGAATTTACTCCAAATTTATATATTTGTAACAAATTTACTTCAAACTAATTTTTGGGTTACCGAAAATTTCAAACCGTTATACGCTTGACACATTTACCTTCTATTAGCTTCCAACAAATTTTACCTTACGGTCTCCGTTAGCTTCCATCAAATTGCCACGTGTAAAATTATGGTCTCACCCACATAATCAAATGCCTCGAAGCAAGTTCATGCTAACCATTTGGGTAAAATTTAACGGTAAAATTTGACTATATGTGAATGTCTTTTTGTAAATGATTTAATTAATTGATTAGATAATTGGTTAATGGTATTCGATATGTTATGTGCTTTTTTCCTGTAAATTTGTCTATGGTGATATTGTAAAGGACTCCTTTCCTAGAGAGTGCAAATCCGTGGGACAGTTCCCACTTGGTTATATTGTTCCTTTGGGCCCCTAAGATTAACGGTTGCAACTCTGATACCTCACTCGAGTCATCTATGCTCATTTTTGTTAGGTTTTTTCCTTGCACCTGTGACTTCAGATCATGTGGCCCACCTTAAAGTCTAAATACGCAACTCCTCAAACTAGCAATTTACTGTCCTAAATCTACATCTTGTGTGCTTCTTCTCGTGAGTATATATGGTCTTTCTTTATAAACATCGTGGCCCGTGAAGATGAGGTATCCACACAAGCATGTGGCGTTCTTCTCAGAGGGAATACCAAAGAGGTTCATGAGAAAATATGGAAAATTGCCAAAAAAATCCTAAATCTATTGTAATTATGCAAATTCGGTCGTAAACTTTTTTTTTTCATTGAGTTCTAAATTTTTTGCATTTGTGCCAGTTCAATCTATCTTGCTGATTTTGGCCGGCCGACGCTAATGTAGACGCCAGTCGTCCTACGTCTACGTGGCACCAACGGCACTGATGTAGATAATTTTTTATAATATTTTAATATATTTCAAAAAAAAAATTTCTTTTCTTTTTTTTTCTTCCCTTCTTCTTCGTCTTATAACCGGTAGCCAAACCTCAACAACCAGCCAAAGGCGAGGACTGGCGGGGGGCGAGCCTCACCATAACCGAGCAAGACTTGACCTTGCAAGATCTAGCAAGGTCGTGCCTCGCCTAGTCCTCTAGCGAGGTAGCGGCCTTGACCTGGCGGCCTCTGGCAAATGCTCAAGCCTCGCTAGTGGTTGGGCAAGGGATGACTCGCCCATGGCTGGTAAGGCTCAACCCTCGCCAGATACAGTGAGGCTACCCTTGTGGCCTCTAGTGAGGGAGCCCTCGCAAGATCGTGCCTCGCCTAGCCAATGCGAGGCTCATCCAAGGCTGGCAAGACCTCTCGTGTCCTCGTCTCCAGCCAGTCGCCGAACCTCGGCGATTGGCTAGAGGAAGAAGAAGTTGGGAAGAAAAAGAAAAGAAAAAAAGAATAAATAATTCAAAAATATTAAAATGTTATTAAAAATTATCCATGTAAGCATCGACGATACCACGTAGAACAGCTGGTGTCCATATCAGCCGGCTAGCCAAAGTTGGCTAGATAAAATGAATTGGCACAAATACAAAAGATTTAGAACTCAATTGACAAAGAAAAATTTAGACTGAATTGGCATAGTTGCTATAGGTTTAGGACTTTTTTGTTAATCTTCCCTGAGAAAATATGGTGAAGATCTTCCAGTGTCCCGTGGAATTGGAAAAATGTGATGAGATGGTTTTGTTATCAAATGGTTGGAATGAATTTGCAAAGCATTACTCTATTTGTGAGGGCCAATTTTTGGTCATCAAATCTAAAGGGGACTCCATTTTCCATGTAATCGTATTTGATAAAACCCCGTCCATGATAGAATATCCGCCAATGAATGCCGATGTGAGGAACCGAGCCTACTCAGCAATCGGGGGTTTGTCTCACTGAAAGTGGAAGATGCCAGCGATTTCTGTGTATGTTTCGGTCGAGCTTGAAGTCTTGGGGGATGAATTGCATTCACCCAAGTGTCCTCGGCTTTGTAAGGCAATGGAATCCAATCGGGTTTGTGAAGTTCATGGCAATTCTTATGTACATTCATCAGCACAAACCTGCTTCAGAGGCACTTGATTATGCGGAAGTGACGAAGGGTAGCAGTTTGGGGTTTTCAATAACTTATAAATTTATTTTGGATAAACTTATCACAGATGTATCAATTTAGGATAAATTTATCACATGTGTATTAGTTTGAGATTTTTTGTGATATTAACCCGTTAATTGATCCATGCGACATCCAACTTAGTAATTTAACGGCGATATTTGATGAAAACTAACGGATGGTAAATATGTCACGCGTATATCAGTTTGAGGTTTTAGACAGTGAAAATATTAGTTTGAGATAAATTATTATTAATCTACCAATTTAAAACTTTTCTTGATATTAACTCTTTTATTTTTATCGAGTAACTAAGTATTCATATCAAGGTAATGGATGGAGAATATGCAGAAAAAAAGTCATACAAGTTGGGTACCCAATGTCAACCCAACGAGGATAGGCATTTATTGCACCTGTTATGTAACGTTTTTCTCTGGGCATCCCACGATTCCCACATCCATTGCCGTTGGTATGAGCCAGGGCGGGCCTCAATGTTTTTTTTTTTCTTTTAATGCCTGAATTTAAATAAAAATGCGTGGACCAAACTAGCCCGGGCTAGGACCTAGCCCGGGCTAGGACCTAGCCCAATTTTTTTTTTTAAATTAAAAATATATTTGTTATTAATTTTCGGTCTCAAAATTCACTTTTTTCTATACGTTTTATTTTTAAACTTATTTATGACTTTTAAAGTGTTTCGAGTACAAATAATGTATTTTAGTATCAATTATTTTCCAAACTTATGCTGTATCTTTTTAATTTCTAAAGAATAGCTCCGATCGGTCTAGGCCATTTCGAGCAAGAGCATCTAAAGCCCGGACCACACCCCCCCCCAAAAAAAAAGGAGAGAGAAGCTCGAAATCTCAGCCCAAGCATATCCGGGCACATACAGGCTGGTTTAAGCTTTCAGGCTCCCACTCTTTCTTGCTCACCCTAGATATGAGCAAGCAATTACTTGCATACAACAAATTACTCGTAACTCGACATTAAGTGGATCATGTACTTCTCTAATTTTGGTCAGACGGGATCCTCCACCTTCCAAGTGGATTAAACTGAATACAGACGAGGCATATAAAGGTAATCCATGATTTGCTGGTGCATGGCGTTTAAGAAACAAATGGGGTGACTAACTCGGCGGCTTTGCCGCATTTGTAGGAATATGTTCGTCAACACAAGCAGAATTATGGGCTTTGTGGTTGGGACTCAACTTTGTAGAACAACTTGATTTTCATAAAATCATGATTGAGATTGACTCTAAAGTCATCATTGATCTTGTCGGTTCATAGCTTATAATTGATAATGCTAGCCATGCTTAGCAAAGATATTAGAAGATTATTGTGCTCTCACTTTGAATTCACATTGCAACATAATTTTTGGAAAAGAAATTGCGTTGCTGACTAACTTGCTAATCTGGGAAACGATAAGCTCTTGGATATTAGTTTCTTTTCATTACCTCCTACAGAGTTACTTCATATTTTTTTAGGTGATAAAATAAGGATAATAAATTTATAATGTTAAATTTTTTTTTTAGCTTTAGCCATTTTTCATACCCAAAAAAAGTTACTTCTAACAACATAAAATGAATGAAGGATGTATAGAAAAAAGTTTGCGAGACCACCATAACTAACTTATCTAAAAAGGTCAAATTACTAAAGAAATGACACAGTTTTTTACATTTATCTCTTGACACTCCTTCCCTCGTGCGATTGCCCGATGGAATGAATGCCAACTGGGTCGCTTTGCCCCTGGAGGGATGCGGGAAAAGTAAATCACATGAAGCCTGTGAAGTAACCTCCGGTGCAAAAGCATGGAGAAAATAGTCCAATCACTTCTAAACTTGTTGTACGAATGCTGGTTTAATCCTAAACTTTTTAATTTTGTCAATTAAATCATAAATCTTTATGCGAAATTCCAATGCTATTAAATTTACACAGTATGTCCTTAGCACTAACGATTAAATGATACTTGACCTTTAATTCTTACGCGAATAATTCCTGAATAGAAAATGCGTCAATTATACAAAAGTCGAGCGTCTTTGGATTTTCTAATTTCGGACGGTGAATCACGTGCTTCCAATGCAAACGTGAACCATACAAATGAAATCTAGGAGTTCAGAGAGCTCACGCAAATTTAAACATCAATCACCTTCGATACTTGGAACTATTCACGAAATACTGGAGCTTACGTGGAGGACCGACCCAATGGAAAATCGACACATGGTGCGAACCCAATCGAGATCATCCCTAGAATTGGGCTCACGTACCCCACTTTTTCCCATACGCTTTTATTGCCGATAGAAACGATACGATAGCTTCTCTGCTTTTTTTGTATAATTTTTCATCTTCCCTCCTCGTCTTATCATTTATTTGTTTTGATATGATCGTGGTAGGACCTGCACTTTCCGGTCCATACACAAGATTCGGGCTGACAATATTGCACCCAGCCTGTCTGCACGATAGGAATGCCCCACGAGGTAAAACACGAATTACCGAGAGAAAATTTGAACATGATGTGACACAACACACTCGACTTTATACGAATTAACATATTTTCATTGTAATTCAATTATTCGGCAAGTAGAATCAAAGTTATTACGTGTCGACATGAACACAAAATACATCGATACATTACAAATAAGGGTAAACTTTTTAGGTCCAATCACATTAAATTTATGAATAGTAAGAGTTTTTTGAGAAACTTCTTTCTACTCTTCTATGTATTTATGATATGTAATAAATGATGAGGTTTGATATTTTTTTATCTTCCTAAGAAGGTTACTGAGATTAAACCTCTCTTATGGAAAGGTGATAATTCTAGTGCTAAAGGGGTAAATTTGAAAGGAGGAGGTCTTGGCCTTAAATTGATTGAATGCTGGCTAAAAGTTAAGACAAAAAGTAGTTGGCTAAAATCTCAACATGTCCTTTGGAATCGGGAGGCTCAATAAATGCGCGAGTTGCACATGGCTTATAGGCAGATTTAATAAACCATGCGGATGATATCATTTCAATCATTAATTATATGAGCTTCGTCACGGGATCCATGTGCAAAGGTTGAGACAATAGCTCAATTCTACGTTCTATGAATCGCGCAATATTTATCAGAGCAAATGATGTAAGGACACCCACTAAATGTTAGTTAGAGCGTTCAGAAAGAAAGAGGGAATTAAAATCTGGTATGACACGAAAAAATTGCGAGATTCCCGTCAAATTGTACCAAAGTCTAGCACACAACGGTCTATATTTCGACCACTACTTTAAAAGGTCGAAAATCAAATACTTTCGAACAATGCTTTTACGCCTTAACTCTATGCACTGGAAGCCTGATCGAGTTATAGTTTGACTGGTGCGACTTAAACTCTTGAGAGTGTTATCGTTGCTTGTAAATAGGAAGGAGATTTTTAGAGAGCGAAAATCCACAAACGAAAGAAAAACCGTTACGAGTCCTTTGGATGAAACTTTCTAACATATTTCAATCGTGCGCATGGCTTCTAAGGACAAAGAACAACAAAAATGAGCTCATGTTTTTCAACCGGGAAAAGTGCCAAAAAAATCCTAAACCTTTTGCATTAGTGTCAATTTAGTCCTAAACCTTTTTTTGGTGCCAATTCAGTCATAAACCTTTTACATTGGTGTCAATTTAGTCATAAACCTTTTTTTGGTGCCAATTTAGTCCTAAACATTTTGTTTTTGTGCCAATTTATTCATTCCGGCCAATTTTGACCGGAATTTGCCGACGTGGATGCCTGCCGGCCGGCGGCCGGTCACCGGCATCGACGTGGACAAATTAAATAATATTTTAATATTTTTTTTTGAATTTTTATTTTTTCTTTTTTTCCACTTTTTTTTGGTTTTCTCCTTCCTCTGGCTGGTCGCCGATTTGGCGACCGGCTAGAGGCCAGAGGCCGGCGAGCTCGACCTTGCCAGCCACTGGGGAGGGTGGCCTCGCTCGGCGAGGTCGGGCCTCCCTCGACCATGGCGAGGCTCAAGCCCTCGCCGGAGGTCGAGCCTCGCCCGACCATGGCGAGGCTCGAGCCCTTGCCGGAGGCCGCGGCGAGGGCGAGCCTCACTCGAGGCCTCGCAGGGCGAGGCCGCCCTCCCTAGTGGCTGGCGAGGTCGAGCTCGCCGGCCTCTAGCCGGTCGCGGGACTGGCCAGAGGAAGGAGAAACCCAAAAAAAAAGTGGAAAAAAAAAGAAAAAAAGAAAAAAATATTAAAATATTATTTAATTTGTCCACGTCGGTGCCAGTGATCGGTCGCCGGCCGGCAGGCGTCCACGTCGGTAAATTCCGGTCAAAATTAGCCGAAAGGACTAAATTGACATAAAAATAAAAGGTTTAGGACTGAATTGACACCAATTTAAAAGGTTTAGAACTGAATTGACACCAAAAAAAGGTTTAAGACTAAATTGGCACAAATGCAAAAGGTTTAGAACTGAATTGACATCAAAAAAATATTTAAGACTAAATTGACATTAATGCAAAAAATTTAAGACTTTTTTGGCACTTTTTCCTTTTTCAACCTCCGTCGACTCTTGGCCTCGATTGCATCCAGAAGGTCTTTGGATGCTTTCGATAGGAGATAAAAACCACGTGCGAAACTTTCGATAGGAGACAAAAACCATGTGCGAAACAATAGTAATCGCATCAAAAGCTAAAAGAAAGTCGATGGAATCGACCCGCAGTGGTTGGAGACAACGTGCATGCGTGGGACCGTCGAAACGTATGGTTTTCAA
The DNA here is from genome assembly GCA_031216405.1 of Syzygium malaccense. Lineage (NCBI taxonomy): Eukaryota > Viridiplantae > Streptophyta > Magnoliopsida > Myrtales > Myrtaceae > Syzygium > Syzygium malaccense. Next base: position 6,604,006 of record CM062262.1, read on the forward strand.
GACGATATTGGTGGACTTCACGTACATCGTTGAAAAGCGACAGCGACATCGTTGAAGGATCAATATCCGCTGATGACAATAAAACCTAGCAAAGATTGAACATGTGAAAAACCGAGCCATCGTTGCGGTTGAGCCTGCTTGATCTTGGATCGACCTGGATCCGAGGTTGATCCTTGATCTGAGGCACGGGCTCGATCCGAACTCAGGTCTCGGCTTGTCGGCGCCACGCCCTCCGTCATTAGCTTGTCGATAGCGTGATTAGGCAGTTGAATGGAGGAGAAGTGGGGAGAGGGGCCTCGTGACTGTCGGATTGTGTTTGCAAGATAAAGCACGTCGTCCATCCCGTATAGGGACAGTAAGGGGTATTGTACGTGAGAACGGTACCCCTACCCCTTATCAAACAAGTAAATTCAACCGTGAATAATTTTCTTGCGTATTGACGGTGAAAGTCATTGTTTCCGTAAAATTGAATGGGAAAATGCTAGAAGCACTAAGAAATTGCACCAAAATTCACTTTCTAATTGATATAGCAATATTTGGGAAAAGCACCAGAAAATTCATAAACCTATTGTATTGATACCAATTCAATTTTAAATCTTTCAATTAGACCAATTTAGTCCTAAACCTTTTCACATTGGTACTAATTTAGTCCATCTTGCCAATTTAGACCCGAAATCCCTGAAGTGAATGCCGGCAGTCCTACGTGGCACCGCCACCATTGACGTGAACAAATTTGATAATTTTTTAATAAAATTTCAGATTTTTTTTAATGTTTTTTTTCTCTTTCCAGAGCTAGTTGGTCGGCGACCTCATCAGCCGACCATCGCCAGCCACAGGTTGGCCCGGATGAGGGTTGTCGTCCCTCGCCTGTGGCCGGCCACGGTCGACCGGTGAGGTCACCGGTCGACCAGTTCTGGAAAGAGAAAAAAAAGAAAAAAAAGAGAAAAAAAATCTGAAAAAACATTGAAAAAATCTGAAAAAATTAAAAAATTTGTTCAAGTCAGTGCCTGCGGTCCTAGGCAGTGCTGGCGGTCCTAGGCAGTGCTATGTAGGACCGCTAATGTCCACATCAGTGATTTCATGCCTAAATTGGCTGGATGGATTGAATTGGTACTAATGTGAATATGTTTAAGACTAAATTAGTTCAATTGAAAAGTTTATGACTAAATTAATATCAATGTAATGAATTTAAGACTTTTTTTGATATTTTCCCAGCAATATTCAAAACATCCAAACGGAGAATCATCACATCACTTAATAAAAACAACTTTAGCGAAATATTCAATACATGTATCATTGATTGGTCCGAATCACAAAGTTACATATGATTGCATGAACTTATTTGGTTCTATGAAAAAAAGACATTTACCGTCTATTCTTACTACTTTTCACATGGCATCTTTTCAGTACGATATTTCTAATAATTCAAAACTCAATTTCCATCATCTCATTTTACAGTGAAAATTCCAAGAAGCGAAAATAAAAATAAATGAAAAGATAAGCCTCGAGCCAAAGAAAGACGCCCATAATGATGAAGAAGAAGAAACTAAAACGACAAGACACACCCATCGTAAGTTTCTTCGAAAGGGCTGCAACGTGAGGACCTTTTTTGCAAAGTTCTTTTGGACCGTGCACATTCAACCCACGATGTAACTGAGAAATCCAACGTGAAATCAGGGTTTGCTGTCCCCTTTCAGATGAAGGGCAATGCCAAAAGCACACGGGCCATCCACGAGATAAGATCAAGCATGGGTCTTTATCCTTTAGATGTCCCGTTGTGAGCAGACCAACAAGTTATAGAAAGGGCCCATTTGGTTCGACTTTTTAAATATTATTTGGGAAAATACAAATACCTTTAGGCGAAAGTCATTTGGGAAAATGTAAGTGGTGTTTAGTAAAAAAAATTTATAAAGTTACTTTGGCCTAAATAGTGTTTGGTAAATTTTTTTTTGCAAAGGGTTTTGGCAACTTTTATTTTTAATATTCCAATTTTGCCCTTATACTGCTCATCTTCTTCACCGGCGAGGGTGGCCGGCGAGGTCGCCCAACCCAGGCAATGGCCGCCTGGGGTCGGGCGACCGCTCATGCGCCGTCGCCTAGGTTTGTGCGACCCAGGTGAAGGTCGCCTGAGGTCGCGCGACCCGGGAGACGGCGCCTGGGTGGTCGCCCGACGCCAAGCGGCCGTTGCCTGGGTCGGGTGACCTTGCCGACCCCTCACCGGTCCTTCGCCGCTCAGATCCGCCCTCGCTGGCCACCCTCGCAGTGAGGAAGATGAACAGTAACATGGGCAAAATCGGAAATATTGAAATTTGAGTGAGGGCAATTTGAGAAGGGAAAAATAGGCTTCATCATTCCAAATGGTAGCTTTCGGATTTTCGGACTCGAAAAGCTGAACCAAACGGTTCAGCATTTGGCCAAGGGTCTTTCGAGGCCGAAAGCCCTTCCAAATGCTGAACCAAACACCCCCAAAATCCTCTTTCACCTGTTCCATCATTTCCTTGTCCGTGCAGCGATACAACTGTCATCATTGCCCACGCATCAAGAGCCTTTTCGCTTTGTTTGCTTCGGCCGGGGAAGTTTGGCGAGTTATATCAGCCAAACGGGATGAGAAATTAGTTTAATATCACGAAAAATTTTAAATTTATACACATGATAATTTTATTTTAAATTAATTTTTTAATTACGAAAAATTTTAAATTAGTACACTAATGATAATTTTACTCCAAATTAATTTTTTAACCATAAAAAATCCTAAACTAGTACACCTGTGACGATTTTACCCCAAACTAGTTTTTTTACTATGAAAAATCCCAAACTGGTACACATATAATAAATTTACCCTCCATTAATTTCTATCAAATTTTACCTTTATTAATGTGGATGACACATAGTGACGTGATATGGTAACGTGGCAAGTCCACATGGAATTCCATAGGATAAATACCACGAAAAAACCTCAAATTGATCCACTAACGGAGGGTAAATTTGTCACATGATTATCAATTTAGAATTTTTTATGGTCAAAAAAATTAGTGTGTGGGTAAATTTGTCATATGTGTATTAATTTATAGTTTTTTATGGTCAAAAAATTATTTTTGGGTAAAATTGTCACTGGTGTATCAATTTGGGATTTTTTATGGTAAAAAAATTAGTTTTGGGTAAATTTGTTACTGGTGTATGAGTTTGGAGTTTTTCGTGGTCAAAAAATTAATTTGGGGTAAATTTATCACGAGTGTACCGATTTAGGATTTTTTGTGGCATTAACCCTAAGAAATTTCGAGTTTTTTCATGATCAGGCAACCACCCAAATCGAACTGGGAAAAAAGGATTTCCTGTGCCTTACCGCTCGGCCATATGCTGCCAATATGTAGGATGCCATACCAAATAGATGAAGAATTCAGTCTATACTACTTGAAACCTTAAATAAGGAAATAAAACTTTTTAAGATATTAAAAGTGGTGTACTGTTAATTAACAAGGTCTAAAAGCCAATAAAAATGACTTCTTTCTTTCGTGGCATCATGAATTGCGTTCCGAAATAAACATGATTTTGAGTAATCATCTCGACTTTTCTCATTTCAGCAGAGCATGACGATCGGACGCCCTCTGGTTCTTCATATCTGCCCGCATATCTGCAGTACGTGATCAATAATGACGCACTAATGGAGCGCGCGCGTAAGAGAAATAAAGTTTGCAATTTGTTTAAGAAGTCAGGAGATAAGTATTTCTACCGTCGACACCTTGAGTGTGGCAACTCGTTTAGTTGCTTTTTTTTTTTTGACAATCGAGATGTCTGGATCAGCTTGTGCACACTTCGACTATTCATCGTGGGAGACTAGCACATCAATCGATCGCCATAGCCCCCACTCAAATCATAAGTGCTCGGCTGGGAAATCGAACCTGAACCAGTGCGCCTAAATACACAATCCCAAGTACGCCATAACCAACTAAGCTACCCATGAGTGGGTCCAACTCGTTTAGTTGTTTGTTACATAGTAAATTAAGAACCGTCCATGGCCCGTGAATAAAAATATCATTAATTTACATAGCATCGACACCTAAATTTTCACCCGAATAGTTCTTTTGCATTTTAGAAGAAAAATTAGGGATTGGGTTTGTGTTTAGAAATTTTCATTCAGCGTTTCAGCATCAAATGTTGACTTAGAAGAGATCGCAACTCGATCAGATCGTACCCTCTTCTTGGAGGAAAATTATCCAAAAAAGTCTTAAACCTATTGTATGGCGGTGAATTCAATTTTAAATATTTCAATTGTGTCGATTTCTTTTTATCAAAAATTATGTCAATGTAGTCCTAAACATTTTAATGATTTATCAATTTAGTTATAAATCTTTTGCCAACTTAGTCGTTCTGACCAATTTTAGCTGAAAATAGCTAACGTGTACAATTTTTTACACTTTCTTATTTTTTTAATTTTTTTAAAATGTTTACTTTGGCTTTTTCTAGCAATGCTCCTCAGTGTCCTAATAGTGCAACACCGGTGAGTAATCCAGCCTACCACCGCGCTAGCTCTTGCTGTCACTGCTGCTTCGCCGCCACTTAGCCGACGCCATCTTTGATCCTGTCTGCGGCCACTCCAAGCACTGACAAAGCCTTGCTCATCCCTCGCTGGTTATCACCATGAATTGCTTCGCCACCTATCCGTTTGAGTCGATATTCTAATTTAGATAATTCCCCCAAAACCATAGTCACTTTTAATATTTGATTTCCTCAATTACAATTTTACGATTCTAACATGACGGAATCCGTGGTTTTAGGTGTTCCCCAAATAGGAAGTTTCCCAATTTGATATATTGCATATAAGTCCTTGATGATCAAGGATTCGATCTTGAGACTAAAGATTGGGTGTTTGATGAAATTGTTACCTATTTCGGTCGAGGCAAATATTTAATTATGCGAGGCCTAAATTTTATATGTCATGATATTAGAAAACATTCATGTTATTAATTTTTTTTTTTAAAAAGTGCATTGCATCTGCTAAATTTTTTTAATTTAGAATTGCATATTCTAGGAACCATGTAGTAATTAGAAAATTACTTAATTTAGATTAGGATTTAATATAAATTATTTCCTAATTTAACTTAGGTCATCGTATATTTTAGGAAGTCTCCAAATTTAACTTTCAAAGAAAATCACAAAAATATAATGTGCATATCTCATATAGAACTAGTTTCATGATTTTCATGTCATATAATACATGTCATTTAGTAGTCATATGCTTAAGGTCATAATTGCATCTCATTCGTTGCATATAATTTAATTTTTACAAAAAGAAAACAGAAAAAAATAATAATCTCAAATGGTTGAATGGTAGGGTTAATTCATGATTAATCCTACTTGATGTCATTAGAATTGCATATAGGGTGCATCTAATTTAATTAACATAGCATTTTTGTCTCTTAGATTTCATATTTGTTCATCAATGCATGCTTAGATTAGAATTCACATGGTCAAGTTATTAAATTAAATTGTGTTCATGTTAAACAAGAAAAACCATGAAGGAATGGATAGACATTGCATTTAGAAATCATGCTTAGGACATGCGTCTATTGTTAATCATTAGTTAACATTTTTGCCGAACACTTGTGCACTGGATCATAATAAAGCTCTGCTTTTGCTTTGCGCAATGCATTAAGGCTTTTGCCCATTCTCTAGCAATTTATTTATTGCTTCGATTATTGATTGTGAAATTTTTATCTGTGCACTGCAATAATCACCTATCACTTTTTAGTAGTTTAGGGTTAAAATTGACAAAAACTGCTTGTAAAATTTTTTTTGAAATAAGAGAAAACGTATTAAAAGGGCTTTTGATATATCTAGCGTAACCAAGTCCCTATAATCTCTAATTCGAAGAAACACCTTTTACTTGAGTTCTTAATCGATCCATGATAAATTAGTGGTGAGTGAATTGATTTGCATGTTTAGATAATTATTCCAAAACCCCAAGGTTGCTGTTCGTATGAGTTTGGAAGAATTTGCACAAATTGTTTGCTTAGTGATTCATTAGTTTTTCCTTGGTGGTTCATCTTTGGAAAAGTCGTGACACGTGTGCATGCCTGAACTTATCTGATTTCGATGAAAAAACAAGACATCAATTCGCAAAACTTTTCGCATGGCATCTTTTCAGTACCATGTTTCTACCTCAAAACCACGCACGCTTTTCTTATTTTCGATTGAGAGCAATTGCGTACTCAAGTAGAAGTCTCGAAAGAACCAAAAATAACAAAATTTGAACGCGACGTGCGAGTCCTTCACCATCAGCTCATTATCTAGTAAAAATCCCAAAAGGCAAAAAGAAGATAAATCGAATGCCTTCATCAATGGCCAGATCCACTCTAATTTGGACCCAGAAAGAGAAAGAATCCCCCCATGATGATGAAGAAGAAAATTCGAGAAGGACCAAGACATTCCATTGTAAGTTTCCTCGAAAGGACTGCAATGTTCAGGACCACTTGCTGCGAGTTCTTTCGGACCACCCACTCAACGCACGACAGAAATGAGGAAACCCGATATGAAATTTAGGGCACTCAGTCGCATTTTCAGATGATGGACGATGATGCCAGGATGCAAGCACACGCCATCCTCGAGCTAAGAATATCAAGCGCGGGTCTTCATCCTTTGATGTCTCGTTGTGAGCTTCCAGCTTCGTGCATGGACCATTTCCACTATGGCTTTGCATAGGTGCGCCCTTCGTTCGAAAGATGCTCGACCTTTCTTCTCTTTTGTTTTTACCTCGTTTTTTTATTTTATTTTCCTAGTCGATAAAAGAAGCGGAGACAGCAATCGCTCTCGTGAACGCGACTCGTGCCTCGTGACATTTGTCGTAAATGCTTTTGTTTTCCCCGTGACTACGATGATTTTTAAATAAGATTATCTTGGGATGGTACCGAAGCGATATGGTTGTACCATCTCGTGTTAGTTTTCCGCAATTTAAATTGCGAAAGGTTCCCGAGAGCATCTTCTTCACTTTTGTGCATCAATGCATTGTCGAGCTCATATTCTTCTTTATATTATGAAGTGAATCCAAAAGTAATATTTAGCCTTTTAATTCTCCCCGAAAAAGTGCGTGAAAAGTTCATAATTGCTATAAGATATGTAATGACCGTATATTATGGGCAAAATACGGTAATTTAAATTAAATGGCAACACAAAATAATTGCCACTAAAAGTTCCTCTAGTGTTTTTACCCCATTAGTTTCGCGTGAATTTCAAATTTAAAGGAGGGAAAGTGATACGAACAGTCCCTGAACTTTGACTCAATGTGCAATGTGGTCCTTGAACTTTTAATTTGTTCATTGCAGTTTCCGAATTTTAACCTAATGTGTAATATTATTATTGAATTTTTAATTTGTTCAATGTTGTCCTTGAACTTTTGGTACATATTCAATTTAGTCCATAAACTATATAAAAATGTTCAATATAATCCTTCATTATATTTAACATTTTTATATTGAACATTTTCATATAGTTCAGGTATTGCATTGAATATGTACCAAAAGTCTAGGGACTATATTGAATAAATTAAAAGTTTAGGAACCGCATTGAACATTAAGTTAAAGTTCAGGGACTATATTTAACGAATCAAAAGTTCAGGGATAACATTGCATATTGGATAAAAGTTCAATAACTACATTTAACAAATAAAAAATTCAGAGATCACACTGCACGTTGGGCCAAAGTTCAGAGACTATTTGTCATTATCCCTTTAAAGAATCTTTCTCGTTTTGGAATAGTTTAATTCGACATTTCTAAACGTGAGCATAGCCAATTGCTCGAAAAGTAAAAGTGGTTAGATCTTCGACAGGTAGTTGCCGACAAAGAAATCTTCAAGATTTGATGCAGAGAAAGATTTTCCTTTAGCAGCACGCTTTAAACCAGTAAAATTCAATAGTCCAAGGGCGCGTTTGGCAACCGGCCAAACAGTAACTATTTCTATTCTTTTATTCCCAAAATCCATTTTAGAACAGAAATCAGTTTGGTAAATTTTTGTTCCCAGGCACAAATTTACAAAAATTTATTCCCAGAATCAGTTTTGGAACAGAATTGAAAAATAAAAAAAAGTTGTTTCTTGATTCTGTGAACAAGAATCAGAAACGAGAAAGAATTTTTTTTTCTTTTTGGCTAGATCCTTGCCGGATTTAGCGTGGCGACTCTTGCCGGATCTAACGTGGCGACTCTCGCCGGTGTTGGCGACCTGCCATGGCCAAGAAAGGGGAAGAAGAAGGAAAAAAAAAAGAAAAAAAAGAAAGAAATATTAAAAAATTCAAAATATTATTAAAATATTATTAATAAAAAGAAATTTTATGCAGTTACCAAACACATTTTTGTTCTTTTTCCATTCAAAAAATAAAAATTTTGGGTGATTACCAAATACTTTTAAATGTTTAGAAATTATTTCCGAGCATGAAATCAAAAAGAATAATTTCTAAACAGAAATTATTTTCGGGAACAAAATGGTTGTCAAACGCACTAAAAGCAGTCGCTGTAGTAGACATATCTAGTCATAATAAAGTGCATGGTAGTAGAAATATTTATTTTATAAAGAAGAGCGTTTTTCATGAAGAGTTTCAATGTCGGCAAGGCCAACCGATAATATTATGATTTTTTTTATCGGTAAACACGTTTACAAAATGTTTAAAAAGGGTAGAGATAAGCACTTGAATTGCCCTTATCTGTCGATTTGATTTCTTTAATCATTTGATGACTTCTTTGATATTGATTACCCAATTGGCCATCATTGCGTATTATTTTAATTTTGTTTTTCTAATTTTTGAGCATATGTTTGCTTTTAGTTATCGAATGGATGACAGAATATTCGGATGAATTTGCGATCGGCAACCGTATCCATGCTCCGTGGCTAGTCTGTGCCGCGAACCGAAATATCTGGGGACAACTTTAAGCCAATCCAACCCGGTTCCCCTAGCCAACGATTCGTCAATGTTTGCTTTTTAGAACGAAAGAAGTTAGTGTTAATGTCGTTATTAGTTCATTATAATATTGCACGAGGAATGGAAGAAAACAACGCAAGCGCATTAAAAAAGAATGCAAATAGACCCTATTGATCAAAATGCAAATTGAAAACACCAAGACATTGTGTAAAATTTATTTAGCGATTGCCCCTTTGGTTCTTGACGTATCAATTTATAATTTTTCTTTGTCGAACGTCTTGTCTTAACCATGAATAATTTTTAATAAATGGGAAAATAGCTTTAATGGTGCATAGAACCAGCACATATTCCCTCATTAGCCCCTAAAGTAGATAGAGCCACATTTTCATCCTAAACATACTTTCCCCTCTTAATGAACCTTAAAGTTTAGCCTAAGTCAAGTCACTATTTCTTCTCTTCCTATCTTAATTTGAGAGCTCTCTTCTCTCGGTCTAATTCTATATATGAGAGTTTGAACTCTTCTAATTTAGTTCTATATCTAAGAGCTTTTTTTCTCCTAATTTAGTTCTGGGAGTTTAATAATGTTTTCAGGGATTCGATATCCCGTGCTCTGTGCATGTACAGGTCCTCTGTCTCCAATTTCAATGATGATTGTGAGAGCTTTGGCCTCTGGTTGAACCATGAAGATTTGCTCTTCCAAAAGTTAGATCTGTATTTTTTTCAACCCATTTTAGTTGTCTCCGTATGACGATGGTATAAAGGAAGCCGAACCTAGGCGTACACCGCCAATAGGCAATGCCGTAATTATTGGAGAAGGACTTTCCGACGTGTGCTCATCACTGATGATGATACGAGATCCAGTGATCAGCAGCAAATTATTTTACTTGACTAATTCGTTTTTATGGACGGAGTATATGCTTAACTTTGCCAGTGCTCCATTGATCCTCCTTATTTTCTAGATTTGGCTTTGTCTTCTTGTATTCTAGGCTTCACTTTGCGTCGATTTTCTTTGCAATTAAAGTCAATGTACTTATCATGTATCTTTTTGAGCAATGAATAAAATTTTCTTTCAACAAAAAAATAAAGTCACTATTTTGGAAAAAAAAAACCATACTACAAGATTTCTTCTAGCTTCATCGTGCATCACATCAAAAGTCAGAATCGCCACGGTTGTTCACGATCGATTCATGTCGGAACTATTGGGGCCAACTACAATGTCGCTGATGAAACCTGTCGTGACGAAATTCCGACCTCGGATTTGCTAAATTCTTCATCGTTGTCGGCCCATTAAGGGCTTTGCGTCTCCAATTTTGGGCCGATATCGAAACCAGCCCGTGCCTAGCAATGGTCCCTAGGATAGCATTCCTGTCTCTGTCAGCCATCGTCTTAACAGTCTTTTTAAACTGTCAAAAACAAATGCAACTGCCCATCAAAGGAGAGATTTGACAAATGGTGTCTCACGAAGTTACTTCCGAAACAACCGGTATTGTGTTGCCTGATCGCGATATATCTTGTGCCAAGAGACTTCCTGACTATCGGCATTTTAGTGGGGCTATAGTAAGGGGCTCACCAATCTTGAACATTTAAGTCATGAATTATGCAGCATCGTATCGAGGATAAGACCCTTATGGTAAATACCCGCACGGAGATCACTAGCGTCGGCAGCACCTCTGTGTCCTTTAATTGCAGATCGTTTCCATGGTAGGACATAGCACACCTTTTTTGACCTGGTGGCCCTTTCAATTTGGCCTAAGCTTATATCGTGATCAAGATTAGCCCTTTGTGAGAATTCCCATTTCGATCATATGCTTGTGTACCGTGAAGTCGCTTTCGCGACAACTTCCTCACTTTCGGCTGTTTATTCAATGCGAATATATCCATGCTTGTCTTATAAGATCTAAGCTTATGTGACGGGATATGCCAGATTTACATTGCGAATGCCAATTCTAATGCCAACTATGTAATATTTTATTACCCTAGCTATTTGGTATATAAGCATCACTGTCACAAAATGATCTGCTGTTATTAAAATAAGATTGAAAAGGCAAACAAGTTGGTGCTGTGCTTCTCCTTCGAAATTGTCGTCGATTCTCCAAAGCCAAAGGATACCATTTGCCCCATTGTTTTGGCTTACTGGTTTTATTTGTTCGCTCTAGCTCGACCTGCGGGGAGCATATTCCATCTGTCACTCTTCATTGCTGGCCTTTTACTGTTGGCTGCTGCGAATCGGCTTCCGACACGCGGCACGTCTCGACCGGTGCTGCAAATCTTGACCTTTGTTTAGGGCGGACTTTTCGGGCAAAATGTCTAGACGAAGGAAACGAAGGCTGGAAAGGATTCTCCATGATCAAGTTTGTAGCGTCTGCATCGTTGAAATCAACCCAATTATTGTTATGATTTTTTTTTATTCACTAGAATGTGCTATTCTTCTAGCTAGTTACAGATGGTTTGATGGGTATTCGTCATTACACTCGAGTTTGATAGATTTCATTTGTGTTTTTAGGGTTTTTCCTTCTTAATCGAATTATAGCCTGAGTGCCAATTGGAGATTGTTCATTGTGCCTACCTTGGCATGGCTCCTTATATTTGACTTCTGTTCACCACATCGTTTTGAAGAAGCTCGATTGATTATATCTTTTTGAATGCGTCATGTAACGAGCGGTGTCATGAACTTTTCATTCCTACTTAAAGGTAGTTTCTGTCCTAAATGCAGCAACCACCACTCAGCAGGGGCGGGCGAGGCCGACCCTGGCGAGGCTCGAACTCTCCAGCAACTGGCGAGGTCGCCTCGCCCAGCAACGGCGAGGTCGAACCTCGCCAGGGGCAGGCGAGGTCGACCCCGGCGAGGATGAGCCCTCGCCAGATCTGGCGAGGCTCGAACTCGCTGGCAACTAGCAAGGCCTCGCCGGCAATTGGCGAGGTTGGCCTCGCCCAACGACGGCAAGGTCGAGCCTCGCCAGCGGTCGGTGGGGCCGACCTCTCTAGCCAGAGGTTGAAAATGAAGATGAAAAAAAAAGAAAGAGAAAAAGAAAAGAAAAGAAAAAATAAAAAAATTAATAAAAAAATTTGAAAAAATGAATATAATATTAAAAAATTACCACGTCAGCATTGGCCAGTCGGCCGGCGTCCACGTCAGCGCCGGCCAGCCAAAATTAGTCGGATGGATTGAATTGGCACAAATGCAAAAGGTTTATGACTGAATTGGCGTAAAAAAAAGGTTTAGAGCTGAATCGACACAATTGCAATAGGTTTAAGACTGATTTGGTAATTTTCCCAAATAATAATGATACCCAGACATGGAGAAATCAGTCCCACCGTGGATGAATTATCATCGACTCATATCCAATCAAGAGGTTCGAAGGAATAGGAGAAGATCATAACTTCATCATATGTGAAAAGTTTCAAGCGTGACCTCTAGCACGATAATCTTTCATTATAATATAACCATACCATAAAGTTTCGTATTTTATACCATTCATCCGGATCTTGTCATTTGAGAAGAAACATGACGACTTGATTATCGGTCATCAACCACCAAAAACGGCCCAAAAGGCCTTTGCCGCCAAAACTACCGGCAAAAGTTTTACATGCGAGAATCATATATGTTTCGCCTTTGAAGGAGCAAGCGACCAAAACAGATCCCTGTTCCGACACGACCCATTTGCCGAATTCGCATATTTAATATGTTGCCGATCGCCTCGAAACCGATCGAGGCTCTTTCTTCTTGTTCGTGCGAATGATCATGCGACGCAAGGTTCCTGCGGGGCACGGATGGGGGAATATCTCGTGCCTCGGCTGGGAGATCCTTCGGAGTTGCCGAAGAGAGTGGTTGATTCCAAAGCGTTCGCTTTGGTCTGAAAGAAAGATGTGGTTCTTGTCGTTTTCTTGTTGGACTGATGTGGCATCTGGACTGGTTAAATTCGAGCATGAGTTCAGCGCTGCTGGTGTGTGGAAGAACGGCCGCTGCTGTCGCTGACTCTCTGAATTTTTCTCTTCGAGGGATATGACTCGCCATTCGTCAACGTATTTCGCACTCTTGGGTTAGTCCACCAACTGATGCTGAGCCTTTCTGCATTGTTCTTGTTTTCGGTTTTTGAATTATTGTGTCCCTGCCACAAACTTTGACACCCTGGGAGAGACAGAGAAAGAGAGAATTTTCAGTTATCCAGAGCTTTCTGGATGTGGGTGAAGATATATTTTCATGTGCTATAGAAGTATTTGATAATTTTCAACAGTGAGATTTGTGCGTCGCCACCTTAATGTCTGAGTAATGAGTTGTGTAGAGATGGTTGAAAAGGAATGCATCGTGCTTTGCCGGGTGAAAAAGAATTTGTTATGCTTCGATGGGTCTCTTGAGTATTCGGTCTCCTCACTTCCACTGACGATGGCATTACAGGGTGAGGTACTGAAAGAGCGTCAAGTTGTCACGGCAGGAGTCTCCGGTGCGAGTTTTGATCTATCGTCATCCTAAGGTTCGATACAGCTGAGCTTCATTTTCGTGGTTGTGGAAACAGTGTCGGTAATGTGATTCTTGGGGTGTGGTACAGGCATTCTGGGGCTATTGTCCTTTTGACTAAAGACGGCATTTTCCAAATTCAAAGTTGTTCCCGAAGGCATCTTTTGGATCCTTCCACTTTGCAATCTCATTTCTGTTGCAAGTCTAGCTGCTAAATCTAAGAACAGAGCTTATTCTTCAACAATCCTATACTAAGCACTTTTCTATAACATAGAGAGACTATCAGATGGTATCGTTTGGTTTTGGCTGTGATCCATTTGTAGATCAGAACAAACTATCGTACATTTCTTATCTGTTGAAGTCGACTGAATCAGATTTTAGTTCAGCAGATATCAGTATGAGTAATGGTAGGCTACAAGATTTCAGGAAGAATTTTATAATGCATATCCGGATCTTCTTAGGTGTTAAAAATGTGTTAAGCACTTGTCTGCCATGTCTGACTCTGGTTGATGATTTGGAGCTTTGCTTTAAACGCTGTTGATTTCTGTCAACACTCGATTTTTCTTTACACTTCTTTCTTCTGTCCTGAATGGAGTTCTGAGCTGAATTAGGTCCTTGCTTTTTAGCAGTATAGACATGAAGGCATAGTTTAGGATTTATCTTTTTCCCCTTTTTTTTCCAATTTGTCCTTTGGGTGTACAGCAATATGAACCTTCTTATTTGTGTTGCACTTGGGGGAAGTGGTAATGCAAACAATATAAGTAGACTCAGTTTGGTGTGATTGATCCCAACAGGTGTTGATAGTGTGCGACAACATCAAATATGGACTCCCAAAAATCAGTAGAAGATCAGTTTTCCAAGTTGCATCCGTGCTTGCCAATGGATACCAGAATCGGGATAATTGGAGGGGGTCCAAGTGGAATATCAGCTGCCTATGCACTAGCGAGGCTCGGTTATAGAGACATCACTGTTATAGAGAAGCACAATTCTGTCGGAGGCATGTGTGAATCAGTAGAAATTGAAGGTACCAAAGAGAAGGGTGTCTTATTTTCTTCTTGGCTGTCCACCTTTACTAACATCTTTTGATCATCCGTACAGAAAAGGTTTATGATTTGGGTGGTCAAGTTCTTGCGGCTAACAGCGCGCCAGTCATTTTTCACTTGGCAAAAGAATCTGGGACTGAATTAGAGGAAATGGACCTCCACAAACTAGCACTCATTGACAGTTTTACTGGGGACTATCATGATATTAATGTTGCGGAAGATTATATGTCTCTAGTCTCGCTCACCTTAGAAATCCAGGTACCCTTCTTTTAGTAACGCAGAGAAGTGTCCATTTGCACTAGTAACTGTTGGTTTTGGCTGTTGCTACATTTTCATTTAGTCGGCTTTTCATGTCATGTGCAGGATAAGGCAAAGGATTCGAATCGTATAGGCATCCATGCAGTGAGTGACATTGCATCAGACTTAACCCCAGCATATCTGGAAGCTCATGGAATCAAAAGTGTTCCCAAGTCTGTCCAATATGGATACACCGCATCAGGGTATGGATTTGTCCAAGACATGCCTTATGCTTACCTTCATGAGTTCACTCGCACTAGCATGGCTGGAAAAATCCGACGAATGAAAGGTGGATATATGAGCCTTTGGAAGAAAATCAGCGAGTCTCTTCTGATAAAAGTGTGCTGTAATACTGTAGTACAAGCAGTCAGACGCAACAGTTCAGGTGTTGCTGTTGACATCACCAATTCTAGAGGAGAAACTGAGCATAAGGAATTTGATAAGATAATCATCTCAGGTGCATTCCCCTTCAAGAATTCGAGAACGTACAGATCACCTCCGTCTTCTGCAGGTTTGTCGAGTATTTTACTCCCCCTCTAATAGTTGTCTTTTGTTTGGAGGGATTTCATAAACATGCTGTCACTGCAGAAGCTGAGATCAGATTGTTTGATGCGAGCGACCTTGAAAGGGAGCTTTTCAGCAAAGTGCAAACAATAGATTATTACACCACTGTCTTGAAGATTAAGGGGCTTGAACGCATCCCTGTTGGCTTTTATTATTTGGGCGAATACATGGACGACCCTTCAACAATCGGACATCCGGTTGCAATGCAAAGATTTTATGCTGACACCAATATCTTCTTGTTCTGGTCCTACGGCGACTCTGTGAATATTAGGGGATCTAACGTCATTGATCTCGCAATTGAAGTAGTTAAAAGAATGGGTGGACAAGTTGAGAAGGTCGTTCTGCAGAGGCGTTTCAAGTACTTTCCTCATGTAGGCAGCGAAGGTATGTTAAACAACGCATACCCAGGTGATTCGTGGGAGCCACAAGCTCAAGTACAAAACTTTTTATAACTTTCTCTGTGATTTGACGCAGATATGAAGGACGGATTTTATGAGAGAGTAGAATCTGAACTTCAGGGTCACCGAAACACATATTACGTAGGAGGTCTTTTTGCTTTCGAGCTTACAGAAAGAAATTCATCTTATGCCATGGCTCTAATCTGCAAGCACTTTGCCAGTGCAAATTCCCTCCCAACATTTCCTTATGTGAAGGTGAGTCAGCTCACTAGATCTATGATTACTGATAACGGAAAGAGTATTACTGCAGCTATGATTTACTGCCATATACTTTTTTTGTGCAGAGTTTGTTCGCGTTGCAACTGGACCAAGAAGAGACCAGACTTAAAACATTGAGTGAAGCATGCGGAGTCGATTTCCCCAGCCTCCCCACACTTGATAGCTATTTAAAGCACTGGGCTGCTCAAGAAGTTACTCAAAACAAGTCTCTCTATACTTGGATCAATGAAGAAGGGGCAGTGGTGTGCCAGAGGACGTATGGAGAGCTCGACTCCAATGCTTCTTGTATTGCTCATAAGCTCTTGACAAGCCGGAAACCTACTATCAAGCCAGGCGACAGGGTTTTACTTGTCCATGTTCCAGGTCTGGACTTCGTTGATGCTTTTTTTGGTTGTTTAAGAGCCAGTGTCATACCCGTTCCAGTACTTCCACCTGATCCATTGCAAAGAGGTGGACAGGCTCTTATGAAGATTGAGAACATTGCTAAGTCGTGCAATGCAGTGGCCATTTTGTCAACCGTTGGCTATCATGCTGCAGTTAGGGCAGGGTCAGTAAAGAATCTGATCTCTTTCACCACCAAAACTGCGAAAAGCACAGCTCAGTGGCCTAATCTTCCGTGGCTGCACATAGATTCTTGGATCAAAAGCTCTAAGGTCTGGCCTGCTCTAAACGTTGCCATTCAATCAGAATCTCACCCGGATGATCTGTGCTTTTTGCAATTTACATCGGGTTCAACTGGTGATGCTAAGGGTGTTATGATAACACATGGTGGACTCATTCATAATGTCAAATTGATGCGGAGGAGATACCAAAGCACTTCAAACACTGTGCTGGTAAGTTGGCTTCCTCAGTACCATGACATGGGTTTGATTGGAGGACTTTTTACAGCAATGGTTTGTGGCGGATCAGCAATCCTTTTTTCTCCATTGACGTTTATCAAGAATCCGCTCCTGTGGCTTCAAACGATCAGCGATTACAAGGCCACACACAGTGCAGGACCCAATTTTGCCTTTGAGCTAGTAATTCGAAGATTAGAAGCAGACAAGGCCAAGGCGCTCGATTATGATCTCTCTTCCATGATTTTTTTCATGGTAGCTGCTGAACCAGTGAGGCAGAAAACGCTCAAAAGATTTATTGAGCTCACTCGTCCCTTTGGCCTTTCTCAGGAGGTGATGGCTCCAGGCTACGGCTTGGCAGAAAATTGTGTCTTTGTCAGCTGTGCATATGGCAAAAAGAAGCCTATCTTGGTAGATTGGCAGGGAAGAATTTGCTGTGGATACGTGGATCCCGATGATGCAGATGTTGATATAAGAATTGTTGATGCAGATTTAGAGGTTGATGAAGATGGGAAGGAAGGAGAGATATGGATTAGTAGTCCGAGTGCTGGAATTGGGTACTGGGGCAAGGAAGAACTTAGCCAGAAAACTTTCAGAAACAAGCTTCAGAAGTACCCTGGAAGAAAGTACACAAGAACTGGAGACTTGGGACGGGTAATCCACGGTAACTTGTTCATCACAGGAAGAATCAAGGATCTCATTATTGTAGCTGGGAGAAACATTTACTCGGCAGATGTTGAGAAGACGGTCGAGAGCTCATCTGAGCTTCTACGCCCTGGCTGCTGTGCCGTCATCGGTGTTCCTGAAGATGTCCTATCAGCAAAAGGCATTGCACTTTCGGATGCTTCTGACCAGGTTGGCTTGGTTGTGATTGCAGAGTTAAAAGATGGTAAACCTGTCGAGAAGGACATCATAAATCAAATTGAATCCCGTGTGGTGGAAGAACATGGGGTAACTGTCGCCTCTGTCAAGCTGATTAGGCCTAGAACAATAAGCAAGACAACCTCAGGGAAGATCAAGAGGTTCGAATGCCTCAAGCAGTTTATTGATGGAACTCTCAACATAGTTCCAGATCCAATTGTGAAAAAGAGATCACTGACCAGATCTTTTACCACTGGGACGTGCAGGGAGGGAAACACTCCTCGATCTCACCTTGCTAAAAGTTCTCTACCACCAAGCCCAAAATTAAGCAGTAGAGATATTGTGGAGTTTCTGAAGCAGCTAGTCAGTGAACAGACAGGAATCGCAATCAAGAACATTTCAGCCACGGAAAGCCTTGTGTCCTATGGCATTGATTCGATAGGCGTGGTCAGAGCTGCTCAAAAGCTTTCGGATTTTCTTGGAGTCCCAGTTGGAGCTGTAGACATATTCACTGCAACCTGCATAGCAGACTTGGCAAACTTTGCTGAGAATTTGTTAAGGAAGTCTCAACCCCATCTAGTCACCACCCAATCCAACCATCCAGAGCCAGAAATCCTCACTGTTGACTTCTCTATGGAAATTTCCAGACTTCACCGCTGGCGTATCTGGTCCTTCCAACTTCTTGCTCTTCTCTATGTCTCTTTCATTCTGGTTTTCCCTGCTTATTTATCAGTTTCCACTTTTCAAAATTTGGTTTCGGCCAGCCAAACACTGATTCATGGACTTCCCTGGTTGCATCATACAAGTGTCGTGCTTCTTGCACCTCTTTCCTGGATCCTCTGCATTGCCTTGACCAGCATATCCATTGCCTTGTTTGGTAATTCTTTCCTATGCATAAATTACGCCCTGACTCCTGAAGTATCTGTCTGGTCTGTGGATTTTGTCAAGTGGTGGGCACTTTACAAGGCTCAGGAGGTTTCCTCCAAAGTCCTCGCGGTGCATCTCAGAGGAACGGTTTTCCTTAAACACTGGTTTGAGATGCTTGGAGCAAGGATCGGATCGTCAGTTTTACTAGACACAGTTGACATAACAGACCCTTCTCTGGTTTCAATCGGAGATGGAGCAGTGATTGCAGAAGGTGCTTTGCTTCAAAGTCACGAAGTGCGGAACAGTGTCTTGAGATTCCAGCCAATAAGGATTGGCAGGAATTGCTCAGTTGGCCCTTATGCTGTTGTCCAGAAAGGAAGTGTTTTAGGAGAAGGAACTGAAGTACCGGCCTTGCAGAAAAGTGAAGGTGGGAAGTCTGCCCTTAAGATGGCCGAGGCAGAAAACATACTGAAGGTAAATGCTGTTTTCCTTTTCTTTTCTGATAAGAGGCGCAGGTCTCTTGGTAAAAACTTTAAGCACTTCTGATAGGTGCTTGTTTTATTTATATGAACTCTCTGTTTGTGCTCTACCCATTTTTATATGTTTAATCGGTCCAAAAGTCAGCTCTGAGAGGTAACTATCTTTCTTTCAATAATAAAAACATCCTGATGATAGATTAGATTATAGGTAACTATGACAATTACTTAATTAGAGCACGTAGAGTTGCACTCTCAAGCAAAGTCTGTGCACCAAAATCTATTCATTGCAAAATTTCATTATGCTCCAAATCAATCAAAATATGCTTTTTACTTATTTATATAGTTATATATCTGCTTATGGTTTTCTGGATAGCAAAATCTAACTATAGTCTCTAGTAAGTATATCTAATAATGCCCTATCTTATCTGCTTGCTTAGTAAGAATACTTTCTTTAATTACCTTTTTTTGGTTTTGTTTTCTTGGTAGTGAAATGTATATTGGGGTTACTATTTGCAATGGTGTCAAAAGGGAAAAGGATGTCTGCTTTTTGGTCCGGATAACACAGGGCATATACTTGCCTTAAGCAATTTCTTCCTACAAATAGTGAATTGACTCAATCAATGTGGACTGAGATGAAGAAAAAATTTCCAAACCCTTGATGGAAGCATCCAGTTGAGCTGTCATTGTTTTCCTGACGTTATTTCACAAGGGAGTGGATGGAAATTTCGCAGTCATCCTACTCTTGAAGTTCCTTTTAGAATTTCCAAAGCATGTGCACTATTGGTTGACTTATTTTTTAGGATGCTGAAAGTTTTGTGTTTTTGTTTTGAGGGTAAATTAGCAGTTAAATGTATGAAAATGAAGGACAAAATAGTCACTCGAACTATTTGGTTTTTCTTCTTTTTATCAGTATCCTTCGTTGTAATTAATCTAATTTTTTGGTTTTGGCAGTCGCTCATGAGGTCTCTGATGCTCAGAGTAGTATCTGTGACATTAATAAACTGCTGGGAGAATGATACATGCATCTTTTGTTCCTGTTTTGATTGTGCAATTCAATAATCCGGCATCTACTTTTGCAACATTTCAGGTTTCCCCTGGAACTCCGAAAGAGACCATACAACAGTTCATGGGCATCTACATGGTTGGTTTCCTCAGCTCGTTGTCCGCCGCTGCCATTTACTTGCTCTACATGAGGCTATCTCGGAAAGTTCCTTCCCTTGAACAGTTGGCTTTTCTTTGCATTTCGGGAGCCTTCCACTGGGTTCCGTTCACCATCGTGGCATACGCCACCATGTTTACGAATGCCCCATCTAATCCATTCGAGTTTGCCATTTCTTTGGCAATCGCATACTTTGCTCACGGCCTGGTCCTTAGTTTATTGACATCCATCTTTACCCATTTGCTTGCTGGTAAAGAGAAGAAGCAGACTCAAATCAAAACCTGGTTTGGCCACCGACTTGCCATTGCTTGCCACCTCCGTTTTGCAAAGCTTCTTTCTGGAACAGAAGCCTTCTGCGTGTACTTGCGCTTGTTAGGTGCAAAAGTAGGCAGGTATTGTTCCATCAGATCCATCAACCCAATTGCGGATCCAAGGATGGTCTCAATAGGTGCCGGTGTCCATTTAGGTGATTTTAGCAGGATCATCACAGGTTTCTATTCCCGGAGTGGATACATCCAGAGTAAAGTTGATGTAAAAGATAATTCAGTTACTGGGAGCCAAAGCCTTATACTTCCCGGCTCTGTAGTCGAAAAGGATGTTATTCTCGGGGCAATTTCAGTTGCTCCAGTGAATTCAGTTCTCCAAAGCGGTGGTGTTTACATGGGGTCTCAAAATCCAGTTATGGTAAAAAACACAATACACGCTTTGGATGACAGGATAGAGGAGATGGATCAGAGATACAAAAAGATAGTTGGCAATTTGGCTGCAAACTTGGCAGCAACGACTCTGAAGGTGAAATCGAGATACTTCCATCGTATTGGTGTTAGCGGGAAGGGATACTTGAAACTCCACGATGACATTCAAGGATTGCCAGAGCACAATATATTCGGCCCTGGAAAGAAGTATACAGTCATTGTCCGCCACAGCAATAGCTTGAGTGCTGATGATGATGCAAGGTTAGATGCGCGAGGAGCGGCACTAAGGATACTCTCGGATGAAAAGGGGGATGATTCTCCACTTCTCGACTTGACTTTGAAGACAGGGAAGGCATTCTATGCCCGCACAATCTCCGATTTCGCAACCTGGCTGGTGTGCGGGCTTGCTGCAAGGGAGGAGCACGTTAAGCGGGCACCGCACGTGCGGGATGCAGTGTGGACCTCCCTCCGTCAAGCTGACTCCTATGTGGATATGCATTACTACTCGAACATCTGTAGGCTCTTCCGCTTTAAGGACGGACAAGAAATGTATGTGAAGTTCAAGTTGAGGCCCTCTGATGACAACGTTGGGGAAGATGCTGGTAAGGTGGAGCCCTTGGGGATCCTTCCGCCTGAAACTGGTGCGATACCGAGGGATGCTAATGACACCCGCCCATTACTTTTCTTAGCTGAAGATTTCCAGAACCGTGTGAACTCTCCGAATGGGGTCCGTTACATATTCCAGCTTCAAGTCAGGCCAATTCCACAAGACGAAGCTGCATGCGACATTGCTCTCGATTGCACGAAACCGTGGGACGAATCGGAGTTTCCCTACATTGATGTTGGGGAGGTCATTATCAATGAAAATCTGACAAAAGAAGGCTCAGAAAGGCTAGAATTTAATCCATTCCTCCGATGCCACGAGGTGGATGTAATCCGGGCGACTTCAAGCAGTCAGAGCGCATCGATCGATCACGGACGTTCACTAATCTACGAGATCTGCCAGCACCTGAGGAATGGAGATCCTCTTCCCGAGGCATGGAGGGTCTTCCTGGAGCAGTCGGACGTGAAGGTCGACCTCTCCGGGTGTCCAATGGCCGCTTCACTCGAGAGAAAAGACGCCAAGAAAGTGACCCTTTCGAGGCCCTGGTACTTAACCACTTGGGCTGTTTTCGCTCAGCCGCTGCTGCAAACAATACTGCCCTACTTTCTCCTCGGACTAATCATCTACTTCCCCCTGAACCTGCTCCTCCACTGCAAGAACACCAGGAACATGCCCGTCCACTGGACGTTCCCCTTCTTCTGGGTGTCAACCGGGATTTTAGCCTCATTGGCCTGCGTGGCGGCGAAGCACATCCTGGTGGGAAAGAAGAGAGAGGATGAAACTGTGCATATATGGAGCAGAGGGGTGTTCATGGATACCATATGGCAGGCCATCAGGACCGTGGTCGGGGACTACTTCGTGGAGATGACGACCGGGTCGGCGTTGTTCCTGATGTGGATGAAGCTGATGGGGTCGCACATCGAGCTGGACAACGGGACTTACGTGGACTCCATGGGAGCGGTGCTGAACCCCGAGATGGTGGAGGTCGAGGGAGGCGGGAGCGTGGAGAGGGAGGCTCTGCTGTTCGGGCACGTGTACGACGGGGAAGGCGGGGCGGTGAAGTTCGGCAAGATCGTGGTCGGGGAGGGCGGGTTCGTTGGGAGCAGGGCGGTAGCCATGCCCGGAGTGGCGGTGGAGAGCGGAGGGAGCTTGAGCGCACTCTCGCTCGCCATGAAGGGAGAGGTTATCAGATCAAGATGATGATGATGATGATGATGAATCAAAGAGGATTTTGCCCGTCGTTACCATATAAAAAGAGATACAAAAGTAGTTCGGATACATAGAAAGCGGACATTTCCCTGAACGCTGTCCCGCAGCAGTCTCGTGTAATAATAATCTCTAGCGATCTTCGCCGAATAAACACGAGAATATAAGAACATGCTAATCATGGTATTAACATAAGAGGATCTCGTTTACTCTCTCTCTCTCTCTCTCTCTCTCTCCCTCTCTCTCTCTCCCCCGATACGCTGAACTTGACCCTCGACTACTCTTACACGGCCTCGTGCAAGGCCACGCTCCTCCCTTGTCGTTCGCCATTCCACGATCCTGCGGCGGCTGAGGGAGGAGCTCGGCCGTGCAGATCCCTGCCAGCTCTCGCTGCGACGTGGAGCGTGGTGTCCCCCTCGGTAGCTCCCCTTGGCGGCAAGCCGCTCGACATGGATAAACCTCGAGGAAGGCTCGGAGGGAGACCGTCGGCGGCTTTTCTCGGTACCCGCCACGACGCAGGGCGGCGAGTTCTCCCAGAAGGGGCCCTGCGCGTTCGAACAAAGAGAACCCTCCCTTCGCCGGAATGCATTTCGAGAGAGCTTCGACAAACTCGTCGATGGCAGCCCTCTTTAGCGGCGGCGGGTAGCAGCCGGTTCACACGAACATTTGTGAGCTCTGCTTGGAAGCGTGATTTGTTTGCCGACTCTAGTGCTTTCAATCCGACCCTTGTCTCGGATTTCCATCATCCTCGACGGTCATCATGCAACGTAGACGACAAAGTATACAAACTGACGGCAAGTTTAACGACCTTGATGCCATGTCCTTCACCAGATTTTAAAAGTTCGGCGATTAAATTGAGAAAGAAAAGACATTTCAAATGACCATCTTGACCATCAATTAAAGTTCAAAGACCACCTAGCTATCCCGTGACCGCATTCTACAAAATTCCATTTGTTTCGTGAACAATTAAAATGTCATTGAGAAATGTTATTTCACGAAGTTAATTTTAATGAGAATGGGTTAATCAACCTATATCTGGCCGATGAGATAGCCAATCTTTTTCTTCTTGGAAAACCGTAAAGCTTGTTTTCTGTCCACGCGCGCACACAGGTTCCCGATGCAGTGGTTACAACCTGAGCGACAAGAATGGCCGCGGCAGCGGGTTCACGAAAGACTAAACCTGATCAATGGAGGGTGTCCTTGTTAAATTTTTTGGGCCCATTGGACAGGCTTGGACAAAAAATCCATGTTCAATTACTAGGCTGGTCGACTTGGCCAGGGGCTTTGAAGCTCGATCAAATTCGGGGTTCGATTCCCATAAGCATCGCGCACACACACGTACATAAAAGAGAAGAGTGAGATTCAAAAAAAAAAAAAGGAAACTATCCCGTGGATGTAATGGCACGTGATGAAACACTTACATGTAGCATGAAAATGGGCTACCTCATCTTTCTTTACCATAATAACATGTAATGATCAATGAAGTTAAAGAAAAATAGGGAATGACACGTGGTTAATGAAATTATGGAAGTTTACTTGAGGTTCTTTTAATTTAGAAATATGAGTGAGTCCATCTTCAAATTAAGGGCGAACGGTTCCACGTTTCGTACAGGAACCTATCCATGGAAACATGTTCCTAATTCTTTGAAATCTGGAAACTACTCTATATACCTTGGAACATGGAACCTACCCTGTTACAGGTTTCAGCATCTACCCAGTTTTTCCATGTATTATTAATTAAACAATTGCAGTGAATCATCACCTTTAATGACTACCATTTGCTTCTATGATACATTGACTACAACTTTTATTTAGATACACAAAATATATGAAACATCAATAAGTCATGAAATGGAAGTTCAGACTAGTAGTTTCAGATTATATATTCATCATCTAATGCCATGGAACACCATAAGATCAAGCGAAGACATAGACAAAAAAAAAACGTAAAAAACTTATTTAAGGTTTCAGATTCTAGATTCCACCTACCTAAAACTTGAACCTATCCGACGAAACAAGTTTCCTAATTTTTATAACCTGAAACCTAACTTGCATATTTTGAAACCTAGAACCTACATGTTCCTACCATCAGGTTCTCCGGTTTCAGGTTTTACTATAAACCATGCTCACCCCTACTTCGTGCTACACCTAACTGCAATGTAGATGGAAAAATTAGTGACTACAAAGAAAATCGAAGTTCAAAGAAGAAATTTGTAACTTTTTGAAGTTCGAGATTTATTACGCAAGGTGCCAAAGTTCGTGGAAGTAATTATAACATATCAAAGTTTGGTGGCTATTGCGCAACGATGCTAATGTTCAGGGGGTGTTATTTATCTCTTAAATTTATTTGCAAACGTAAATCTTCGCAGTACATGCGATCACGCCACCTCGTAAGTTAATTTACTAGTGGCCCACGCGCGAACTGACAGGTGGCCCACGCGCGACAGAGAAAGAGAGGGAGGGAGACTGCGAACTAACAGGTGGCCCACGCGCGACACCTGCCGCTCACTGAATGGACTGAGTTGGCGCTTTTTTTTTTTTTTCTGAGTCGGCATCAAGAGCCGCGACCTCACAAAGAATCTACGGACACGTGACGAGCACGTGCACGCCGGAAATATCTTTTGCTCCGGTATCCCATAAAGAATCTCCTCCTCCCTCTCCCCCCGATATTTTAAACCCCCCGCTTTTTCCGCGGCGACTCCACGACGGCGCCGCGCTTTTCCCTCTCTCTTTCTCTCTCTATCTCTGCCGCTCCCTCTCTGCGACGGACCACCATCGGACCGGATGTCCGGCGGCGGCGGAGGCGGGGCCGGGGGAGGGGGCGGCCTGGAGACCCCGGCCCTGGACCGGGAGGCCGCCGGGCTCCTCCGCGACATCGCCGGGCACGGGGGCTACGCCTACGCCGCCATGTCGGGCCTCGCCGCCGCCGGCGACGCGCGGGCGGCGGAGGCGGCGCGGGAGATGGCGTGGGAGCAGCTACACTCCGGGCCCTGGCACTCGGTTCTCCCCGTGTGGCGCGACGCCTACTCCATGGCGTGCCTCCACGTGGCCAGGCTGCACCACCGGGGCGGGGAGCTGAAGGAGGCGCTCCGGGTCCTGGATCTGGGCATCATCATGGGAGGGACGCTGCTGAGGGAGGACCTGGAGGCCGCCGTCCAGAGGTTGACCGCGGAGGCGAGGGACGCTAGGGTTTTGGGAGGAGAGGAGGGTGAGGAGGGGGGATTGGATAAGAGGCTGGTTCGCGAGGGAATCGACCGGGATAAGGTGAGGTTCGTCTGGGATTTTCTTCACTCTTTTTCCTGCTTTCATCTGATCGAAGAACGGTGGAATACGGGGATGGGTAATATCTAATCCTTTTCGTAATCATGTAATGTCTAATCTTTTGTAGTTTCTGATGTTAATTTTGATTGCATTCATTGCGTAATGCCAACTCTCTTGTTATATGCACTTACGTTTCTTTTTGTTTGAAAATGGCTTCTTGAACGTGCAATGCTAATTTTGCATCTGAAGTTACTCCTATCATTTGTGTTTTGCTCATTTACAACTCACCTTGTTTAGATTAGATGTGATCCTGCGTCGATTCTGTTGGTTGTGTTCCCGGTCTAGTTGGTTCTTGTAGTGGTCGTTCCCTCATATGTTTTGCCTTTGTCACCTATGTGACTCGATTTGATCATCAGTATAAGCTCTTACTGACTGTCCTTAATTAAAAGCATCATTCTTATATGGATTTTTATTAGGTCCATGGTCAGTGTAAAAACAATTTTCACATCCCCGGTTAGAGAGTTGACGTGTGGATAGATTCACTTAGACACCTATCTTTAATTATATTCTGAGTTGTATAGGTTTTGATGGAACAAGAAAGTATTCGGAAAGAATGCTCTGAAGTTGTGGCTGGTTCCTTTTGTTTGGTCAAAGGTGAATTTGTTAAGTCGATGAAATGTCGCCTTTCCTCTCGACATCTATCTTTTATGCATGTGTTCACTAGATGTAAGACGAAAGAATGCCTGCTCACTTCGCATCTCTTTTTCCTAAAGGATTTTGTCCTGTGTAGTTTCTGTTATCACGGCACATATAACGAAGTTGGCAATCTTTGTGGCAGCACTAATTGACCAGAATCTGAAGCTTTTCTGACTGTTATCTTCTCCCTTTGAACTTGTAGGTGCTCCGGATATTACCTATAAAATCTCTATCCCTAAAAACTGTGGCTAAGAGGTCTGCTCTGTCCTTGGAGGGATTCCTACGTGAATTTTTCCTATCAGGTTGTCCAGTTGTAATTACGGATTGCATGTCTCAATGGCCTGCCAGAACAAAGTGGAATGACATGGATTATCTCAAAACCGTTGCTGGCGACCGCACAGTTCCAGTTGAGGTGATTAACCTTGTAGTCCCTGACGGCCCCCTCTCTCTGATATTTGTCAATTGCTTTCGAATGTCACAGTGTTCATATCAGGAAGTGGTGTTAATGGCATTAAGAATCTTTCATTCGCTACAATACTTACTATGTTTTAACATTAATCAACTCAGCAATTGCTCATGCTAATATATTGGGCACAGTCATCTCAAAGTTACCCTACCTGGGAAATACCTCTTGGTGTGATCCTGCACTCGGTGCAATGTGGTTGGGATCCTTTTATGCAATGTCAAGTATATGCTAACCTGATTTATTCCTGTGCACTGAAATCTGGTAAAGCTTTAACACTCTGCAGGTTGGAAAGAACTATCTATGCTCTGAGTGGAAGCAGGAGCTCATCACGTTTTCCCAGTTTCTTGAGCGCGTACAGTCTAACGATCCCTCTGCAGCTGTCCCTACATATCTTGCGCAGCACCCACTGTTTGATCAGGTACTCATGCTCCTTCATTATAATTGCAGGTGTTTCTTCAATTTCTATGTTATGGCATTTGGATGCTTTTCTTCGAAGACTAGTTTTAAATGTTGGCAGATTTATGTTGATTTTCATTTGTCTGCTGTTGTAGATAAATGAGCTGAGAAAGGATATTCTCATCCCTGACTATTGTTTCGCCGGGGGTGGAGCGCTAAAGTCTCTTAATGCTTGGTTTGGACCAGCAGGCACAGTGACCCCATTGCACCATGATCCACACCATAACATATTTGCTCAGGTGCTTTCTCTATCGTAAAGTCAATAGCAAAGCCGCATTTGTTTTACAGACTGTATATGATAATATGTTCAATTTTCTTTCTGCCTTTTATCGCGTTTGAGTAAATTTTATAGGAAGTGAAGGTGCAATTAATTTTAAAGCTAATTGAACGTCTATCTCTGAGTTTCTATTCATTATCATCAGGTTATTTGCTTTCCATTAGATATAGGGCCGTGATATGGGTTAAGACTTGTGAGACATATAATCAAAGTTATCTATTATGGTGCAAATCCTGATATCAGTGCCTCTTTTTCTGAATGATAATTGAAATTGAATAGCAAATGATGCGATTTAGTAACATGACTCTTTAGAGGAAGGGAAGTGGTTAATTAATCGCATGAGCAAACGCTCCGTAGGATCAAATACGTAATAAGAAAAATAAGTGACGTGGTTCAGCACTTCTGCCTGCGATGCCATAATCAGCTTAACTGTCAAAGTGTCTATAAGTATGTGTGCCCTCATTTTGCTATTATTGCAAAATAATCTGCAAAGTGGTGCTTTGTCAGAGTTGTCTTGCCTTTTTGTCTTCGTTGCTGTTTGAATGAAGGATGATCTTTTTCTTTAGGTTGTTGGTGCAAAATATGTAAGGCTTTACTCTTCTTCATTCTCGGAGGAACTCTATCCACATAGTGAAACCATGCTTTGCAATTCTAGTAAGGTACCTTTTTCTTCCATCTCTAAATAGAGTGGGTTAGTTGCAAATATCTGCAACTTACATGATATGTTGTAAATAGTTCCTCATATTTATCCTTGCAAATATACAACCAACCTTTCAGGTCATCACATCCCCCCAACATTCAATTTATGTTCCGTTTTTTCTCCTCCTATCTATGGAAAAAAATTATCAAAAGGATACTTCGTTCATTAGATATATTGTTGTTTCTTCACTTATCAAAATTCACACTGTAAACTAAGTCAGATAGCTTATTTAAAGAAGCAAAAGAGATTGAAAGAGAAAAGGAAAAAAAAACAAAAAGAAAACATGAAAATTGATTAATCTACAATTCAAGTGGTTTTGAAATGCTTGAGGTAAACTTTGCCTTTCAGTTGGTAAGAAAGGATAGAGCACTGCACAAACGAAAGTAATGTAACTATTGAACTTGTAGCCCTTTCCTGAATATGCAAAGTCATGAGCACATGCATATGCAGACTCTCTGGTTTGGTGGGTTGTTGATGATATGGTACGACCAGTCTAGAGTGCCTTATCGTTTAGTCACACGTGGTGCTTAGACTACGAGTTGCCCAACTGAAACCATGTCTTTATTTTTGAAATCAAAAGCCAGTTAGAATCTGGCTGTACTTGATTTTTTTGACCTTGAAAGTATGTCAATCATATCAGATACCTAATGGTCTTGATATGGCATGCTTGTCTCGAATCACTAGATGAATCACCATCAGAGTATCACCACTTGCATGAGCTATCTATATTGCATTTCTTTCGTTGCATGAGGGTTTTTTTGCCCTTTATGTCCAAATGAGGGAGATGTCTCCAAAGTAATAAGCTCCTGGCCTTTCTAGTGAGAGGATTGAAAGGTTGGGAATGTGATCAAGGTGACCAAGAAACAACTGGGACATCCACATCTGTACTGCAACTTTTGGACTTCTCTTGAATATTTGCCTTTTTATGTAAGCATGCTATCTTAAAAGTGGTATTGGTGGGCACAACGAGTAAAGTAACTATCTGTTTTTGAGCCATTTAATTTTGTGAAAGCGTTCTTAAGCTGGATATGGAATCCATCAGGTGAAAAGTTCAATAGTTTAGCTTTGCTCAGTCCTTTGTCCTTCTCTTTCATGCCATAGTGTTCTTATATATCCATGATGTTCTTGTTTGAAGGTTGATCTAGATGACATAGATGAGAAGGAGTACCCCAAGATTATGGACTTAGAGTTTGTGGATTGTATTTTAGAGGAAGGGGAGATGCTGTATATACCGCCCAAATGGTGGCACTATGTACGATCTCTAACGACAAGCTTGTCCGTTAGCTTTTGGTGGAGCAAACCCGACGAGAGCCCCGCCAATTCGTGACACGGTACTCCTTTTCATCCAATACCATTCTTTTGATATAGAGACCCGTGAAACGCATAACGTGATATGCCCCCTAGAACATGGATGGTTGGGTGTGTAGTACCCCCACGCCTCCACAGCATATCAGTACATGAAGGACTTGTTAATGTATAGGCCATTGTTCTTGGACTCGGTAAAAACTGAGTGTAGACACCAAAAATAGTAATTTTACAGGAAGGACATTTTGTCTATTGATTGTTCCCTCCGTGGGGTACGTTAATGGTGCGGTCTTATCTGATTTTATTACATTTTGCTTTTGTGGTCTCGGTCTCTCCTGCACCCAGAAATAAATTTATGTGGTAGAAGCGTTGGGAGATGGAGTTGATTTTGTGAGAGTCGCCAAACATGCATGCGTAGCCCAAATTCGTTTTAGTTGTGATATAAAATTCCATTTTTGCTTATCGAACTTAAACTGCCATTCGTGATGGAAATTAAGCTGGCGTACTCATACTATTCATCGGTTTGATCAAGGAACCCCAAAGGGGTATGGCCTAGTAATAAAGGGCTTGCCTGTCTTTTGTTGAGTTACGAGTTCTATCTATATCGTGAGTGAAGCCTTGAGTGACCCGTGCTCCGTTGTGTAATCATAACATGTTTCGTCGTGTGGACGGTTTTCTGGCCACTGGCATTGTGGTAAGTTTGTGGTAAGGGGGAGCTCTCCAATCTCGGACATTTGGGTCGTGGGTGGTGGGTGGTGTGGAGTAATTATGGCTCGAACCAAACATTTCGTATCGGGTGTGAGATTATCATGCTAATATCCAGTAACGGTTGTTAGTGTCGGTCACATCTCTCCGTGTGTCTGCAAATGAAAACAAAACAATAAAATGAGAGCATCTCTTTCCCGCACATAATATAACAGCACATCGACGAACCTTCCCAGAAATTACTTGGGTGTACACAGCCACTTGCCATTTTGCCTTCAATTTGCTCGACGACACTGGTAAAATGGTGATGGCTTCATGGTTGAGGAACTTACATATGTGGCCGTATATCACCAATCGAATTCCTCGTATCACCGAGTGTGAACAAATAGCGTGTTTTGGCTCGGGTTTCGGCTCGTGCCTCACTTGATCCGGGAATATAACATCGGTAGGTATTTCCAAAAATTTAGGAACGGGATAGGATGTCATACATGCTTTCAACTAACTTACAGCATGTACCCAGGTTTTAAAATTCGATTTCAGCTAAAACATTGATCTTGAATCGAGTAATTGTAAAATAAAAGATTTGTAAGAAAATATTAAGAGTGTACAAAGGGATCAGAAAATATTTTTCCATGATACGATGTCGTGTAATATAATATTTGTTTTACGATGCTCTATTTTAATTACGACGAAAATATTACGATACCTTACAATCAAATAATGAATCAATTTGATGATGCTTAATGCATCTGATATGTTTATATCAAAGTGGGGCATTACATTGTAGCATAAACGATTTCACACATGTCAAATGTGTTTTCAGCTGAATGAAAAATGAAAAAATAAATAAAAAAATAGTCTTTTTATTGGCCTTTTATTTTCTAAAGGAAATAAAAATATTAAACGACCGTTCGCTGGCTCTTCCAGCATCCTCGTTCTTCTTCCATGATCCACTTCGATGCAATGAACGGCTAATGAACTTTCGTTTGATTGAATAACCCGAGCAATTTGGGAGAATTCTTGCGAATCGATTCACGTTTCCCACTAAAAAGCGCACGACCCAGATCCAAATTTGTTTGCAAAAGAGCTGCGAATGGAGAAGCGAACCCAGATCGCCGTTCTTGGAGCTGGCATCTTCGTGAGAACTCAGTACATTCCCAGGCTCGCCGAGATCTCTCAGCTCGTTCTTGTCAAGTCCATATGGAGCCGAACCCAGGTGCTTCTTCTCCTTCTTCTTCCTAATCTTCGCCATTTTGTGTTTGTGCTGCGTTTCGTTTGCCAGAAGTAGAGGGGACAGGACTAGTGAAGTCGTAGGTGGGTGTCTTGGCTTCCGGTGAAATGGAAACGTTGAACTGTGAATGCTGGGTTTAGCTCGATCAGACGCTAGAACCAATTTGGGTAAAAGCTCTGTTTTTCTTCAATCTGTATCGGATGTGGAAAATTCCTGCGCAGTGATCACTGCACCTGTTGTGTCGGTTTGGCCTCGTTGCCAATGAACAGAGAAGTTGGCCCCTGCATATGAGTTTATGGGCAGACCCTTTTGTCTTCTTCGGTTCTTGATCTGTTGTTGTTGCAGGAATCGGCGACGGGTGCGGTCGAGATAGCACGGAAGCACTTTCCCGAAGTGGAGTGTAAGTGGGGTGATGAGGGTCTTGATGAGATCATCCGAGATGATTCGATACCGGCTGTTGCTGTTGTTTTGGCTGGACAAGCTCAGGTTCTCTTTTGGCTGTTCTTCTTTCCCACCATAATCAATGATTTGGTAAACCAGAGTGTCGCTACCCAGAGTAGTAAATATCTCCTCAATCTGTAGCGGGCAGTTACTTGCATAGTTATAGGTGTGCACTATGAATTTTAGAAAGATGGTTGGACTAGGAGTGAGTTAAGAGAATGGCAATAGTCTTTCCTGCTTAGTATTGATTTTAATTTGGTGATCTACGGCTAATTCATGATTGATCACGTTTCATCGCCTTCTGAGCAAGCCAAAAGGCAGGGAAACAAAGCCACAAATTCTTGCTTTCTATTCATTGCCATCTGATCCTTGCCAAGTGCTTCTGTAAGTATCTCACAACAGTAACTTCCCAAAATTGTGGTAACATACTTGTGGGAATGATCCTTTGGTAGACAAGGAATGCACATTCCGTATCAGATTTGATGGTTCTATGCCATGTCTAATGAGATTATACAGAGTAAAAACAAAGATGAGAATGCACTGAGGTTTAATGTTACTTTTTATGGTCATTGACTCTACAACGTTCCCCTTTTTCTGCTATGCAATTTCTGGATCCTTTAACTATATAGTACAGATTAACCAATCTTTGCCCATGGAGTCATATGCACTAATAATCAGTTATTTGGATGGAAATTACGTGTCTGGTATTTCCGGAGAAGTGATGGAGCTCAATTTGAACTCTCCTTTGAAATGTAAGAGGCGCATATAGTTGGTTCTTGACATGAGCATGTGTCTTGTAACCCCTCTTCATGCAACATATTTTTCTTCAATCACTTGCTTCAACATATTGCATTTTCATTATGTCACTTAGGTAGTTTGTGCAGGTTGACATGTCACTCAGGCTGCTGAAGGCGGGAAAGCATGTATTGCAAGGTGAATTATGTTTTAGATGCCACGACTAAATTTGATGCCAATGGGTTTCTCTTTTGGCAAAAAAAAGAAATCTTTCAGTAAGTTAGGTGAACAAGCATAGACTGAAACTCATGAAGTTTTTGCAACATGTAAATTTATAGCTGCCAATATCGGTTGAAGTTCAAATACAATTATTTATCTATTGTCTGTTTTTGCGTGCGCGTGCGTTAGACAGTATAATCTGCATAGTATATGTCTATTGTGTATACTAAAAAAGTCCTTTTTTTCATTGTTTTGATGCGCTGAATCTCTTCTTGGCATACTCATTGGAACTGAAGAAAAACCTGCGGCTGCTTGTAAGTCAATGCTAAACTGGATCTATTTATTGTTTATTAAAGTAGTCACGGCGTCTCTTTATTCTTCAATTCTTTCAGTCGGTAAGTTTCAAATCTATATCCATCTTAAATAAGATGAATGACCTTTTTGATATGCGCTAGCCTTAGGGAATAAATGCATCTCGTACCCATTTTGGTTTCTTGGAATTGAGTTTACATCAAGGCGTTCGTTTAACTTGTGACAATTTTCTCTTGATGTGTCATTTGTTGTGTATGGCATTGGGAGTAGAAACTTTCATTTCTGCATCTTACTCAATACCTAAAAGTTTCTAATGCAATTTCCCGGTTATAGATAGAATTATTAGTGTCTCCAATTAATTGCATGTAAAGTTGTATTTTGCAAAGTCATGCATCAATTACCTCTAAACCGTTGGTTCATCTGTGAAGCGACAACTGAGTTAGAAATGGCACTTTCAAGCTACAGAGCTCTTTGTGCCAGTTCACCCAGCAAGCCTATTTGGGCAGTAGCAGAGAACTACAGATTTGAACCAGCTTTCGTTGAGGTACTTGTTGTACTTTTGTTGATTTGCCACAGCTATTGCAAGATCCTTATGATTTCATCAGCAGTGTAAAAAACTATTGGCTGATATTGGCGACATGATGAATGTCCAAGTCATAGTTGAAGGATCGATGAACAGTTCTAATCCCTACTTTTCAAGTTCTTGGAGGCGCAATTTTGCGGTATGTGACTTTCTCTTATTTCTAGTTGGTACTTCTAATAGAACCATTTCAAAATGATATCATGCTTACAACATCTGAAGTGGCAATCGTGATTTACATTGGATTAGACATGTAATGTAAGTTTGGATCATGTCCCAATCAGTTTATATAGTTTAGGAGCTAATGCCAAAGCTACTACTTTTGCATCCACTATGATTTAAGGATCGCAACACATTAAACACGAGCAATCTGGATTCCAAAGGCTCCTTTGCTTGTTTATCGTGGAATACTTTTCTGAATCCATATTCTCGTCTCTTCAATCGGAGGTCAAATCCTACTTTGATCGATATGCTCCCTTAATGCAGGGCGGCTTTATACTTGATATGGGAGTACATTTCATTGCAGGTTTAAGAATGGTAATATACCACTTCACTTGAAGTTATTTGCTGAAACTACAATGGGTTTTTTGCCTCCTTTTCACCCAAGTCTGTGGTTGGGATTCCATCAATGGTTAACTGTCTTGCAGCTTGTTGGTGAGATAACCTCAGTTTCTGCTACAACTACTCATGTGGATTTGACTTTGCCTCCTCCAGATGTTTTATCATCTTCCTTGTAAGTGTCTTGTGTACCTAGTAATTTTTTATTGAGTGAAAACATATGTGGGTTCTTGATGGCTGATACAATGAAAAATTTCTCTGCAGTCAATTGGAGAATGGCTGTTCTGGAGTTTTTGTGATGATCGTGTCTTCAAAATCACCCAAGGCATGTCACAAGTTGATAATCCACTCTAATTTTAGCATATACTAATACTATGATTAGTCCTCGCTGATATGTTTCAGCGCCTCCAGATATTGTGGCGAGTTGTTGGCTTGAAGGGGACGCTGCAGATTGAACGTGGAAACCAGGACGGTCGACATGGTTATCTGGTATTCTTAACTCACCTATGATCCGTGTTGTATTCAAGTGATGCTAATTCTGATGGATCTAAAAGCTTCTAACACCTTTTACCCTGATAGATTGCTTGTTGCTTGCAAAATCTTATTCAAGTTGAACTTATGCATTTGTCATAATCTAACGAGTGATGCTGTTATTTCAGGCTACCTTGTATGATGCCGATGGTCGAAGCAAAAGCACCTTCTACTCTTTCAGTGGAGTGACCGAAGAATTAAAAGCTTTTATAAATGACGTATCAAATATGACACTTAAGGTACTATAAGATGATAACCTTCTTTGCGTCGGGTTATATACCCTAAAAAATTTCTATCCTGAGAAGTTCACTGTCCTCATTAAGTGAGAGCATCCTGACACCATGCACTGTCCCCGTATTACTTTGCTAAGAATTGCTTTATGAAGTGAGCAAGAGGACAGCAAATTCAATAGGCAGCCAGTGATTACAGATTGTTGCAGGGACCCAAAATATTAACCTTTTGCTTTGTTGATCTGTTTCAGAAGGAGAGTGGATATGAAGCTGAGCCACGGTGCTCTTTCCTTGAAGGAGCCAGGGACGTCGCTGTTCTCGAGGCAATGCTCGAGTCTGGATATAAATGTGGAGAATTAGTGTCAGTGAGGAAATTTTAGTGTGAAACTAGAACATTGCATTTATTGACGAGATTGTAAACAGCTTATTGATTGTCATTTGCCCCGTTGAAATGTGATGAATTAGAGTGATGGATGATTAAAGGCAAGATACCTTCAAATCAACTGTTATTGAAGACAATCTATTTGTGAGCAGATTTGCTGGAGGTAGAAAATTAGCATTTTGAAGTAGTTGAGGAGTTAATGCATGAGCCGAAATCTTTGTTGCTAAATATATACTTCATTTTGTAGCAGTAATACTTAGCCACGAAATATGATTTGCTAGATGCTGCTTTAGGTGATTGCATCCAAAATTAATAATAACCATATCAGGCACCGCCTAAGCCAAGCAGACTAAGGGCCCGTTTGGTAACGTGCCAAACAGTGAAAATTTCTGTTCTTTTATTCCCAAAAATAGTTTAGGAACAGAAATGCGTTTGGTAAACTTTTTGTTCCCGAGCATATTTTTGCAAAAATTTGTGCCCAGAAACAGTTTTGGAAGAAAAACAAGAAGTAAAAAAAAATTGCTTCTTGTTTCTCGGCACAATTTTGAGAATTAATTTTTTTTCTTCTTTTTCTTTTTTTTATTTTCTTCTTTGTGTTGCTCTTTCCTAGGTTGTGGCCGGTCGCTGGCGACGGGCCACAGCCTAGGGCCAGCAAGGGCGTCACGGCCCTTGCCGACCGCCGGCGAAGGCGAGGGTCCCCCTTGCCGGTGAGGGCGAGGCGGCTCGCTGTCGGTCATGGCGAGTTTGGCCTCGCCCAAATCGGGCGAGGCCGAGCCTCGCCGTCGCGACCCACGGCGAGGCTCGGCCTCGCCCGATCTGGGCGAGGCCGAACTCACCATGATCGACGGCGAGCTGCCTCGCCCAGGCGGCGAGGGTCCAGCCCTCGCCCTCACCGGTAAGGGGGACCCTCGCCTCCGCCGGCGGCCAGTGAGGGCCGTGACGCCCTCGCCGGCCCTGGGCTGTGGCTGGTCGCCGGCTACCGGCCATGGCCAAAGAAGAAAATGGGTAGAAAGAAAAAAAAGATTAAACAATTCATAATATTATTAAAATATTATTAATAAAAAGAAATTTTGTGTAGTTACCAAACGCATTTCTGTTCTTTTTTATTCTAGGAATAGAAATTTTGGACAGTTTATCAAACGCCTTCAAATGCTCAGAAATTGTTTCCGGGCACAGAATAAAAAAAAATAATTTCTGTTCAGAAATAGTTCCCGGGCACAGAATGGTATTCATGCGCACTCTGAGCCTAGAGTGATGGTTGAGCTACTGTAGTTGACAATGCCCTGAAATGATTTGATTGCTGAAGTAGAGCATTTGAAACATTAAGCACCAGGACAAAATCTTAGAACATGCATTTATGTTCAGGTGAAACTAGTGGCATCTTCTTCCACTCATTCATATGCTTAGTGTGGGATAGACGAATAACCGTGAAAACGTCGTCTTAGCACGGGTTTCGCTCTCGTGCAACGATCCTCTGTAATATGATTTCCTCATATCACGAGCTTCTCCTGGTGTTTCAGGCAAGGAAGATAGTTGTCTTGTAGACATGATTCCTTGATGGCTGCAGTTATGATTCACTCTGATATTACTCCAGTGAAACTTCTGTCAGCAGCACGTAGTGTCATGCACCTTCAACTGATTCGAATCAAGGTTGAAACCAGGCCAAAGAACATACAGAAAGGTGATAAAATATTAGCAGCTTGAGTGCAAAGGTTTATCAATGACCTTTTTTTCTCGGATTTAAGAAGAGATGCAAGCAAAGCTTTACTTGAAATAGTTGATAATTTTCTAATATTTATAATTGAAATATGAATATTCCCTTATCAGGAGCATCAGCCTCATGATGAGCAGTTGAGTTGGCTAACCAAATTGAGATATAAGACAGCATCAAATTGACGGGTCTCAAACTAATATTAACCCTACATTCACTGAACAGAGCTTCATCTGAACTTTGAGACAGCGACGGAAATCTGATCGGCCAGCCGTTTCCCCAGTCAACATAGCCAAAAGCAGCAAATGTTTGCATTAGAGTACTAGAAATGTCAATTCCGTGTCCCCCTCTTGTACATAAACTACTCGGAATCTGCATATTCTTGCTAATTCCAAGTACAATCTGAGAAGGTTTGAATTCAGACTTTACCTAACTGTAAATACAATGATAGGTTTGATTGAAAAGGTAGAGGTCTTTATTGAGAAGGAAATGCCGCCAAACCAGAGCACCTGCTATGTCAGCAGGTAGAGGATTTGTTCTACACGTGCCCCTGTTGAAGAAGAAAGGCTAGCGTTTTCATTCATAAACTGCTCTGTTTTAAACAGCTAGACTGAGAGAATCTTATTGAGGTCTTCAGCTAAGATCTTCCCTACAGAAGAAGCTGAATCAAATAAAATTTTTCTCTTTATTACAAAAAATGGAGTTCATTGCCCCCATGCATGTTTCTCTAACATGGAAGAGTGTAATATGAGATTAGTTTGTAGATTTGGGAGGTCCTAATCAATTTCTCCTACTCTCTATCTTGAATTATAAGATTACAACACCACATGAATGTACAAGTGGATCAGATGCCTGGATGTTTCCTAGGATTCTGACTTGAGTTATCCAATTTCAAGAACTGAAAAAGAAGAGAACAATGATAACCAAATGGCTTTGGTGGATTTGTCTTGAAATGTAGTGGTTTGACTCAAAATCTTCTTGAAGTTTCTCAAGATCTCATCCGTAAGATTCAACAAATGCCCAGACTTTAATGCACACTTTCAGACACTTGACGGTCCGTCAAGATTGGTTTTACTTTCTGTTATTTACTCATTTCTTCCGGTAAGCAAAATCTATTGGAAACAAAGTTAAAAAGTGAAGCTTTTCTTTTTAAATACGACAAGAAAATTGATATTACTCCGCATATAATTTTACATTCTCTCCTTCATTTTCCCGCTAAAATAAGCACCCAATTGCCTATAATTTTCATTTTTAAGGTAGAAAATTTACTAGAATGTGCTATGTTTTTATGAGGATCTGTCATTACAAACGAGTTACAGCCTAAGTGCCATTGAGATTGTTCATCTTGCTAGCTATGCCATGTCTTCTTATATTATAATCTTCGTTTAGCACATCGTTTTAAAAGATAATATTTGCTAGGCATGCTGTAGACAGTTTGCCCATAGGATTAGTTCCTAAAGTAAAATAGTCGTTGATGCATTGTTGAACATTGCGTGAGACAAGCGTACCATATTTTCTATATCAAAAAAAAAATGAGGTTGAAAGGTAAACAAGAAAAAAATGATAAACATATACCAAGGTGTAAGATTAGTGCTCATAATCCCACCATCCTTTTCGATTAGTGCTCTTGAGATTACATCCGACTGCTCTCTAAGCACCACAATGGTGAGAAGAAACACATTGAAAAATGTAGTAAGCGTGTTCGATAACCTCTAATTGCACATAACTTATTTGATTGTATGCATTAAGTGAGGAAGTGCCTACTTAGTTGGTTGCCTACTTAGTTGGTTAAGTGATAAAATAATCCAATTGTAAGTAGTTAAAGATCTCAGCACTAACTATAAGTGCTCAAATTTTTATCAGTTTTTCTTCAATTTTTATCCATTTTTTTCTGCCATCCTCACATTGAGAATCTATTGTAGATGTTGACATCGTGTTCCTCCACACGCAACGATGCCCAGCCAATAAGGATTGGCAGGAATTGCTCAGTTGACCCTTATGCTGTTGTCCAGAAAGGAAGTGTTTTAGGAGAAGGAGCTGAAGTACCTGCCTTGCAAAAAAGTGAAGGTGGAAAGTCTGCCCTTAAGATATCAGGGGCAGATAAGATACTGAAGGTAAGTGCTGTTTCCTTATCTTTTCTTATAGAGACGTAGCTTTCTTGGTAAAAACTTTTAAGCACTTCTGATAGGTATTTCTTTTATTTATATGAACTCTCTGTTTGTGCTCTACCCATTTTTAGATGTTTAATTATTAATAGG
The DNA here is from genome assembly GCA_031216405.1 of Syzygium malaccense. Taxonomy (NCBI): domain Eukaryota; kingdom Viridiplantae; phylum Streptophyta; class Magnoliopsida; order Myrtales; family Myrtaceae; genus Syzygium; species Syzygium malaccense. Next base: position 6,643,710 of record CM062262.1, read on the forward strand.
TCCACAAGTCAGCTCTTAGAAACATCCTGATGATAGATTAGATTATAGGTAACTATGACAGTTATTTAGTCTGAGCATGTAGAATTGCACTCTCATGTGAAGCGTGTGTACCAAAATCCATTCATTGCAACATTTCATTATGCTGCAGATCAACCAAAATATGCATTTTACTCCTTCATATGGTTATCTGTCTGTTTTTGGTTTTCCGGCTAGCAAAATCTAACTATAGTCTCTAGTAAGTGAATCTAATCATGATCTACCTTATCTAATTGCTTAGTTAGAATTCTCAGCTAATTGCCTGTTCTTGGTTTTTTTTTTCTTGGCAGCAAAACTTATATTGTGGTTACTGTTTGTAATGGTGCTCTACCTCCCTGGTGCTAGTCAGAAGGGAAAAGAACGTCTACTTCTTTAGTGCGGGTTATAAAGGGCTTATACTTGCTTCAAACAATGCTGTCCTACAAATAATGAATAATAGACTCAATTGCTGTGTACTGATATGAAGACAAACTTTCTGAACCCTTGATGAAAGCATCCAGTTGGGCTGTCGTTGTTTTCCTGACGTCTTTCAACGAGGAGTGGGTGGGCGGAATTTCGTGGTCAAATCCCTTGAAGTTATTTTTAAAATTTCCAAAGCATGTGCACTATTGGTCGACTTAATTTGCAGGATACTGATAGTTTTTTGTGTGATAGTTTTGATGGTAAATTAGTAGTTCAAACGTATGAGATTGCAGTAGAAATAGTCACTGGAACTCCTTGATTTTTCTTCTTTTGTTTAGTCTCCTTCATCATGGTTAACCTAATTTTTGGTTTTGGCAGTCGCTCATGAGGTCTCTGATGTTCAGAGTTGTATCTGTGACACTCATAAGCTGATGACAGCATAATACATGCATCTTTTCCAGTTTTTGGTTGTGCAAATCAATAATCCGGCATCTACTATTGCAACATTTCAGATTTCCCCTGGAACTCTGAAAGAGACCATACAACAGTTCATGGGCATCTACATGGTTGGTCTCCTCAGCTCTTTGTCTGCTGCTGCCGTTTACTTGCTCTACATGAGGCTATCTCAGAAGGTTCCTTCCCTTTTTTCTTTGCATTTCGGGAGCTTTACACTGGGTTCTGTTCGCCATCGCGGCATACGCCACCATGTTTACAGATGCCCCGCCTAATGCATTTGAGTTTTCCATTTCTTCGGCAATCGCATACTTTGCTCACGGCCTGGTCCTTAGTTTATTGCAATCCATCTTTACGCATTTGCTTGCTGGTAAAGAAAAGAAAACGCAGACTCACGTCAAAACCTCGTTTTGCCACCGACTTGCCATTGCTTGCCACCTCCGATTTGCCAAGCTTCTTTATGGAACAGAAGCCTTTTGCGTGTACTTGCGCTTGTTAGGTGCAAAAGTAGGCAGGTTCTGTAGGGTTTGACGTAGGGTTCCACAATTGTTAAAACGCGGCGGAATATATTTGTGAACCAAAACCTTAGAACCCTAGATAGGATCTATGTGTATATTGAAATCTAGACAGAAGTTCGATACGTATCTTTTACAAATAGAACGTAAATTGACAATAAATTGTGTCTGGATTAGCGCTCCAAGTGTTGTGCCTCTACCGTTATCCACACACGCGAACAAAATTCTTCAACGATCCAAGTGCTAGCTAAAGATCGTGAAGTTCCTTTTCTTCAACTCCTTTTGATTTTCGATACTCTGTCAAAAAAACCTTAGACAGAGAACGATTCTCTATCTATTTATACAGCCTCATTATCCAGCAGAATTAAAAGAAGTGGGCCAGGTGATTTGGGCCCGCCAAACCGTCCACCTTCAATCATACATATCTCATAACGCGCACGACCGTGTAGATAAGTTGAAAAGGAGAATAAATTAAAATCTACTTGTTATTTTAAGTAGATCCCAGCGCACAGAAAATATTAACTCAGTTCGCTTTTGTGTGCCACCCTATAGGTTCGCTAAACATTAACAGTGTGCTCAAAATCTTTTTTGGCCCACAAGTCATAAGCGGTCTCTGGCAAGACATTATGACTACCTAAGTATAGTGAAGGTTGATTTTCCGACACAACCTAATCCGCAACTACTATTAGAATATCAACCTTGATTGATTGCTAGGACAGACCACTAGCAGGTTCTGTTCCATTAGATCCATCAACCCGGTTGCAGATCCAAGGATGGTTTCGATAGGTGCCGGTGTGCATTTAGGTGATTTTAGCAGGATCATCACAGGTTTCTATTCCCAGAGTGGATACATCCAGAGTAATGTTGATGTAAAGGATAATTCAGTTATTGGGAGCCAAAGCCTAATTCTTCCCGGTTCTATAGTCGAAAAGGATGTTATTCTCGGGGCAATTTCAGTTGCTCCATTGAATTTAGTTCTCCAGAGCGGTGGTGTTTATATGGGGTCTCAATGTCCAGCTATGGTCAAAAACTTGGATGACAGGATAGAGGAGATGGATCCGAGATATAAAAAGATAGTTGGCAATTTGGCTGCTAACTTGGCAGCGACGACTCTGAAGGTGAAATCGAGATACTTCCATCGTATCGATGTTAGCGGGAAGGGATACTTGAAACTCTATGACAAGATTCGAGGATTGCCAGAGCACAATGTCTTCGGCCCTGGAAAGAAGTATACTGTCATTGTCCGCCGCAGCAATAGCTCGAGTGCCGATGACGATGCGAGGATAGATGCACGAGGAGCAGCACTAAGAATACTCTCGAGTGAAAAGGAGGATGCTTCTCCACTTCTCGACTTGACTTTGAAGACAGGGAAGGCGTTCCATGCCCGCAGAGTCTCCGATTTCGCAACCTGGCTGGTGCGCGGGCTTGCCGCGAGGGAGGAGCATGTCAAGCGGGCCCTGCACGTGCGCGATGCAGTGTGGACCTCCCTCCGTCAAGCTGACTCCTATGCGGATCTGCATTACTACTCGAACATCTGTAGGCTCTTCCGCTTTAAGGACGGACAGGAAATGTTTGTGAAGTTCAAGCTGAGGCCCTCCGACGAAAATATTGGAGAAGATTTTGGTAAGGTGGAACCCTCGGGGATCCTTCCACCCGAAACTGGTGCGATACCAAGGGATGCTAATGACACCCGCCCGTTACTTTTCCTAGGTGAAGATTTCCAGAACCGTGTGAGCTCTCCAAACGGGGTCCGTTACATATTCCAGCTTCAAGTCAGGCCAATTCCACAGGACGAAGCTGCACGTGACATTGCTCTCGATTGCACGAAACCATGGGACGAAACGGAGTTTCCCTACACCGATGTCAGCGAGGTCATTATCAATGAAAATCTGACAAAAGAAGGCTCGGAAAGGCTAGAATTTAATCCATTCCTCCGATGCCACGAGGTGGATGTAATCCGGGCCATGTCAAGTAGTTAGAGCGCCTCGATTGATCATGGACGTTCACTATGTTAAAAAGTGATTCAAAGTTGAGTTCCTTGTTTTTAGGAGGCAGTTAGCTAGTTACCTAGTCAATAATAAATTAGATTGTTAGCAGATTCTTAGGAGCCATATCTGGCTTAGTTGCTGATTTTACGTTTTGTGAATTCTATTTATTGCTATTTTGTATTCTCAAAAAAGTGCGCTGAATAAAAAGTCCTCCACTTTCATAATCTCCTCTGTTTTACGTATAGTTTCTGTCTTGTGAGCTTGATTTGTAGTAAGTGACCTTCTTATTGATCCAACAGTGTGGTATCAGAGCCAGGTTGAAGGTCTCTACTGCAAATCAACATGGCAGCAAATGGATCTAACTCGCAGCAATCGATGATACCCATTTTCAAGGGTGAAAGCTATGAGTTTTGGAGTATTAAGATGAAGACTCTCTTTAGGTCTCAAGACCTATGGGAGATTGTGGAAGATGGCGTGCCAAATAATGAAGAAGAGGGCAGAATGCGGGAGCTGAAAAAAAGAGATGCCAAAGCTCTTTTTTTTATGCAACAGGGGCTGCATGAAACTGTCTTCTCTAGAGTTTCAGCCGCGGAAACAGCAAAAGAAGCATGGGAGGCTTTGAGAAATGAGTTTCAGGGGACAACCAAGGTCAAGGCAGTGAAGCTGCAAACCTTGAGGAGAAATTTTGAGACATTGCAGATGAATGGTGGAGAGTCCATTCAAGATTTTTTTTTTCAAGAGGCATGATAGTGGTAAATCAAATGAGATCGTATGGAGAAGAGATCTCAGATGAAACCATTGTTTGCAAAATACTCAGAAGCTTGACAACAAGATTTGATCACGTGGTGGCAGCAATTGAGGAATCAAAAGACTTAACAACCATGTCTGTCGATGCCTTGATGGGTTCTCTTCTTGCTCATGAAGATAGAATCAACAGAGCTGGAGAGAGAATTGATGAAAGGGCGTTTCAAGCTAACTGCAATTCAAGAGGAAATTGGAGAGGATCAAGAAAGCTCAGGGAGAGGAAACGGAATAAGTGGGACGCGAGGCAGAGGCAGAGGCAGAAATGCACAACAAGAAACGAGAAGATGCTTCAATTGTAACAGAGTGGGACATCTTGCAAAAGATTGCAAGGTTAAGGTTAACCAGGCAGAATTTGCTGATGCTGAGGAATAAGAAGAGGAGGAAGAAGAGTGTTACTTGTTTATGACACATGAGGAGACAACACAGAACAAGAGGTCCATTTGGTTTGTGGACAGTGGCTGCTCCAATCACATGACCGGAGTGAAAGAACTGTTCAAGGACTTGGATGAGTCTCAGAAACGAATGATCAGTCTTGGGAACAACTACAAAATTCAGGTGGAGGGAAAAGGCACAATACTTGTCAAGACACATCAAGGAAGAAGCAAGCTGATCAGGGATGTCTTGTACGCACCTCAATTGGCTCACAACCTGTTGAGTGTAGGCCAATTGCTGAAGTCAGGATTTATAGTTCTCTTTGACAACAACACTTGCACCATTAGAGACAAAGAAGGAGGACAGCTGGTGGCTCGAGTAGCAATGATAGAAAATCTTATGTTTCCTTTTGAGGTTACAGCAGTAGAAGAGCTCAGTATGGTAGCAATCAGTTCCTCAAAACTATGGCACATGAGATACGGCCACCTGAATTATAGGAGTATGAAGGAGCTGTCAATAGATGAAATGGTCAGGGGGATGCCAATGATAGGTGACAAATCCAAGCAGTGCGAGGAATGTATTTTTGCAAAACACAGTAAGAAGTCCTTTCCAAAAGAAGAAGCTTGGAGAGCCACCAGTGCATTGGAGCTGGTGCACATGGATCTTTGTGGACCAATGAGTACAACCTCATTGGGTGGAAGTAAGTATTTCATGATGTTGATTGATGATTTTAGTAGAATGAGTTGAGTTTTCTGCCTCAAAGTTAAGTCTGAAGCACTTGAAACATTTAAGAAGTTTAAAGCTTTTGTTGAGAAGCAAAGTGGGAAAAATATCAAAGGGGTAAGATCAGATAGGGGAGGTGAATTTCTTTCCACAGAATTCAATCATTTTTGTGAAGAAGCAGGCATAAAGAGGCAACTTACAGCACCTTATACACCAGAACAAAATGGTGTGGTGGAGAGGAAAAATAGAACAGTGGTGGAGATGGCCAGGGCCTTGCTGAAATCGAGAGACATGCCTAATCTCTTTTGGGCAGAAGCAGTTCACATTGCTGTCTACATTCTCAACGTATCCCTAACCAAGGCAGTGACAAAGAAGACCCCATTTGAAATGTGGTATGGCTTTAAACCAACCGTTAGTCATTTGAGAATTTTTGGATGTGTGGCATATGCTATGAAAAATCAGCAGGATAGAAAGAAGTTGGATGAAAAATCAGAAAAGTGTGTATTCATTGGGTATTGTACAGAAAGTAAAGCATACCGATTGTACAATCCTGTAACTGAAAAAGTGTTCATTAGTAGAAATGTGAAGTTCAATGAGGAGGAAGGATGGAATTGGAAGGGAAAGGAGAAGAGGGATGTGATACACCTGATAGATGAAGAAGGTACCGAAGATGAGGAGCATGAAACTCAGTCAGAAAGTGCACATGCACACAGCAGCATAGGTGCAGGTGGATCTTCAATAAGCTCGGATACAACGAGTTCAGATGAAACACCACCAAGGAGGATGACCACAAGAAGCTCAAGAAGAATCGAAGAAGCAGCAACTTCCGGTTCAGAAGAGACACCTCCACAAAAGGTGCGCTCCTTGAGGGAAATCTTTGAGTCTTGCACATTTGCTCTCTTTACAGCTGATCCGGGCTCTTATGAAGATGCAGTTGGTATAAAAGAATGGGAAGATGCAATGAAGGAAGAGTTAGAAGCTATTGAGAGGAATCACACATGGGAACTTATGGATTTGCCAAAAGGAAAACAAGCAATTGGGTTAAAGTGGATTTTCAAGACAAAGTTTCATGCGGATGGGAGAATTCATAAGCACAAGGCAAGGTTGGTGGCCAAAGGGTACTCACAGATCCCAGATGTAGATGTAGAGTAGACGTTTTCACCTGTAGCCAGATTTGAAACAGTAAGATTAGTCCTATCATTAGCAGCTCATATGAGATGGAAGGTGTATCAGTTTGATGTCAAATCTGCCTTTCTTAATGGTGAGTTAATGGAAGAGGTATTTGTCACACAACCTGAAGGATTTGTTGTGAAGGAAAAAAAGGACAAAGTGTACAAGCTTCACAAGGCTCTATATGGTTTAAAACAGGCACCAAGAGCATGGTACCTAAAAATCCATGAATATTTCATGGAGTGTGGCTTTGTGAGAAGTTGCAGCGCACCAACGTTGTATGTGAAGAGAAATGGAGTCGAAGATCTGGTGGTGGTGTGTATTTATGTGGATGATATGGTATATTGTGAGTCAAATGCTACTGCAATTTCAGACTTTAAGCAAGCAATGAAAAGTAGATTTGAGATGACGGATCTAGGCCTTCTTCATTATTTTTTGGGAATTGAAGTTCAGCAAATGGAAGGTGGCATCTTCATAACCCAGAGAAAGTATGCGAAAGATATGCTCAACAAATTCAACATGAGCAACTGCAAATGGTCTACAACCCCTATGAATATGAACAACAAATTGCAGATGGAGGATGATTCACCAGCAGCTGATGGAAGCATGTTTAGGAGTCTTGTAGGAGGGCTTACTTATCTGATTCGTACTAGGCCAAATATAGCCTTTCCTGTAGGTGTTGTATCAAGGTTCATGCATAATCCTTCACAACATCACTTAGGAGCAGTAAAGAGGATTCTTAAGTATGTTGCTGGCACCACTGATCTTGAAATTTTATACAAGCAAGGGTCTAAGTTGAAGTTGCTGGGGTATACAGACAGTGATTGGGCTGGATGCGTTGAAGATAGAAGAAGCATATCCGGTTACTGCTTCACCTTGGGCTCAGGAGCAGTAGCATGGAGTTCTAAGAAGCAAACAACAGTTGCCTTGTCCACTTGTGAAGCTGAATATATAGCTGGAGCAGGAGCTGCTTGAGAGGCAATTTGGTTGAGGAAGGTCTTGAGTGAGCTGGGTCAGGAACAAGTAGAGGCCACTGTTATAAAGTGTGAGATAGTGCTTCAGCCATAGCTTTGAGTCGAAATCCAGTCTTCCATGATCGATCCAAGCACATAGAGATTAAGCATCATTTTTTGAGGGAGCTGGTAGCTAGAGATGAAGTTAAGCTGGATTTTTGTGGGACAGAAGAGCAGGTAGCTGATGTGTTAACTAAAGCTTTATCATGTGGGAGGTTTGAAGAACTTAGAAGTCAACTTGGTTTAACCAACTTTGAATCAAGGGGGGATGTTAAGAAGTGATTCAAAGTTGAGTTCCTTATTTTTAGGAGGCAATTAGCTAGTTACCTAGTCAACAATAAATTAGATTGTTAGCAGATTCTTAGGAGCCATATCTGGCTTAGTTGCTGATTTTACGTTTTGTGAATTCTATATATTGCTATTTTGTATTCTCAAAAAAGTGCGCTAAATAAAAAGTCCTCCACTTTCATAATCTCCTCTGTTTTACGTACAGTTTCTGTCTTGTGAGCTTGATTTGTAGTAAGTGACCTTCTTATTGATCCAACACACTAGTCTACGAGATCTGCCAGCACCTGAGAAATGGAGGTCCTCTTCCTTAGGCATGGAGGGTCTTCCTGGAGCAGGCGGACGTCAAGGTCGATCTCTCCGGGTGTCCAATGGCGGTTTCACTCGAGAGAAAAGACATCAAGAAAGTGACCCTGTCGAGGCCCTGGTACTTAACCACATGGCTGTTTTCGCTCAGCCGCTGCTGCAAACAATACCGCCCCACTTTCTCCTCGGACTGATCATCTACTTCCCCCTGAACTTGCTCCTCTACTTCAAGAACACCAGGAAGATGCCGGTCCACTGGACGTTCCCCTTCTTCTGGGTGTCGACCGGGGTCTTAACCGCGTTGGCCTGCGTGGCGACAAAGTACATCCTGGTGGGAAAGAAGAGAGAGGACGAAACCGTGCATATATGGAGCAGAGGGGTATTCATGGATACCATATGGCAAGCCATCAGGATGGTGGTCGGGGACTACTTCGTGGAGATGACGAGCGGGTCGGCGTTGTTCCTGATGTGGATGAAGCTGATGGGGTCGTACATCAAGCTGGACAAGGGGACTTACGTGGACTCCATGGGAGCCGCACTGAACCCCTAGATGGTGGAGGTCGAGGAAGGCGGGAGCGTGGGGAGGGAGGCTTTGCTATCTGGGCATGTGTACGATGGAGAAGGCGGGGCGGTGAAGTTCGGGAAGATCATGGTCGGGGAGGGCGGGTAAGTCGAGAGCAGGGCAATGGCCATGCCCGAAGATATCACCGTCTTATCTTTCTAGATCTTTAGTGATTAGTTTTGACCTTTCGTATTTCAATGACTATTTAATGTGATTGTTTATATTTGGTCTTGACCTTCCGTGTTTCGATATCTAGTTAATATTAGATACATGTATAGTCATTTATGAGTCATATCAAGAGTCATGTATTATGCCTATATAAAGGCAAGTCTAGTTGACGTATTCGTAAGGTGAATCAAGTCATAATAAAATAGTTTATTCCTCTCCTCTCCTTGAGTGTTTTTCCTTGAAAGTTACCAATTAAAATCGTTCACCTTCGAGAGTTGTCAACGATAGTTATTGACGATTGAGGCTTTCACTTTTGAGTGTTACGCCTTAAATGTCTACAAGTGGTATCAGAGCCCAGGAGCCGAGGACCATTGTACGTGAGCAACCGGTCAGAGACCGGAGAACGCCGAAATTCTGTCATTGCAAAGACAGGGACTGTGATTTATTGGTCTGGGCTGAGCTGAATTGGTGTAGTGACAGGCATTATATCCAAGTTCGATCGCAAATATTTCAAGTTCGATAAACAGGGTCGAGAAGCTCAACTACTCCAATTATAATAATTGGAGTTCCCACATGTAATATTACTTGCTGGGACAAGATTTGTGGGATATCGTTGGCGGGGTGCAACACCACACCACCCACGAACGATGGCGAGTTAAGAAGATGGAACATCAAAGCGGGTAAAACTCTTTATGCTCTTTCTGTGACTGTTGAAGATGAATTAATGCAGCACATAAAGAGCGCGAGGACTCCAAAAGAGACATGGGATAACTTGGCAGCGCTATTCGCAAGGTCGAATGATGCCAAGCTACAGAGGCTGGAGAACGAGCTGCTGTCGATGTCACAACAAAATATGATGGTGAGTTAGTATTTCTACAAAGTTAAGTCTATTTGTGACGAAATTTCAAAGTTGGATCCCACTAATGCCATCTCAGAAACAAGAATGAGAAGAATTATTATTCACGGGTTAAAGCCGAAGTATAATGGTAGTATTACGGCTACTCGTGGATGGGCAACTCAACCAATGTTGATCGATTTGGAGAGTATTCTGGCTAACCAAAAGACTTTAGATAGTCAAATATCTAAGGTTTCGATTAAGAGAGAAGAAAGTGCCCTCTTCAATGATAAGAGAGGGTTTAAGGGTCAGAGGCGAATCGGTGCTGACAATAAAGATGGCAAGTTGAGAAAAAGCTATGTTGAATGGCAAAAGCAACCAGCTCATGAAGAATAGCAAAAGAGTCTAGGAGAGACGAGTCTTCGACCAAGGGGAGCCTGGCGGGGCGATGGCAAAAGACATAGTGGACGATGTTACGTCTACGGCAATGAGGGCCACTTTACTAGAGATTGTCGAGTGAAGAAAGTTGAAGGAAATGTTGCAGCATCATCGAATAAGAATGATTTCGATGAAGATAAGGAATGGGATTTTCAAATGTCTATTGCAATGGTGATATCAGATGAGCTCGCTGCCTCTTCCACTATCAAGTCAAACGATGTGATGGCATTAATCTCTGTAAGTGAAAAGTCGATTAATTATGATTTCGACTCGATTGTTGCTTCAGGGTGTTCGAGTAATATGACTAGAGATCAAGGCAATCTGTCGAACACGCATGAATATATCGGAGGACGTGTTGTTATTACTGCAGACGGCTCGAGGTTGCCGATTACTCATATCGGCAAGACGATGATAACTCCTCGATTCCATTCATAGCTAGTTGAATTGAAAAGTGTGTATCACGTGCCAGGAATGAAGAAGAATTTATTGTCTGTGTCTCAACTCACAGACTCGGGTAATTATGTGGTGTTTGGTCCACGAGATGTTAAGGTGTACCGAAGTGTGAAGCCCACTGGTCGACCAATCATGGAGGGACGTCAGCTGGAGTCCGTTTACGTGATGTCTGCTCAAACGGCATATGTAAACAAAACCCGAAGGAATGATACACCTGATTTATGGCATGCGCAGCTTGGGCATGTAAGTTATCACAAGTTAAAGGTGATGATGCAGAAGAACATGCTGAGGGGTCTTCCCCAGTTGGAAGTGCAAGAAGATGTGATTTGTGCTGGGTGCCAGTATGGGAAGGCACATCAACTTCCATATGAGGAATCATCGTTCAAAACTCGGATGCCTCTCGAGCTCGTTCACTCGAATGTGTTTGGTCCAGTGAAGCAGTTGTCTGTTAGCGGATTCAAGTATATGATCATTTTCATCGACAACTTCTCTAGATATGTCTGGGTTGTTTCATGAGAGAAAAATCCGAGGCGTTTATTAAATTTAAGGTGTTTAAGGAGAAGGTTGAAAGTGAAGTAGGCAGAAAAATCCGCTGCTTATGCACCGATAATGGAGGAGAATATACTTCTTATGAGTTCACGAAATATTTGCAAGAGTGCAAGATACGTCGACAACATACTTGTCCGTATACGCCGCAGCAGAACGGTGTTGCCGAAAGAAAGAATCAGCATCTAGTTGATACATGCAGGAGCATGTTGCATGCAAAGAATGTTCCACCAAGGTTTTGGGCCGAATGTATGAAGACAACTGCTCACGTGATTAACAGGCTGCCACAAGCAAGATTCGATTTTATGTCACCATACGAGAAGCTATGGAATTGCAAGCCTGTGGTAAGTCACTTTAGAGTTTTCGGGTGTGTATGTTATGCATTTGTGCCTGATCATCTTCGCAGCAAATTCAATAAGAAGGCGATTCGCTGCATATTCCCACCAACGAAAGGGGTGGAAGTGCTGCTACCCTAAAACAGGGAGGTGCTATACTTCAAGGAATGTGGTGTTCGATGAATTGTCGTCTTGGTGGTCACCTCAAGCTGTTGAATTGCCAAATTCACAGCATTTCAACAAAAAGGTCGAAGAAAGGCTGAAAGAATTCGATGAGAATCAGCCTGTTGAAAAAGATGTCGAAAAAGATGTCGACACATAGTCACCAGGATCGACAAGTTCATTTGATGAGCATCCAAGGTCGACAAAAGAACTTCGACCAAGTCAGGTCGAAGAACTTGAAGAGGGGGAGCCTTTACTTCGGAGATCAACAAGGCAAAGGAAGCCAAACCCCAAGTATGCCAATGCGGCATTGACTGTAGATGTTGGCATGGTCGAGCCTTCGACATATGAAGAAACCTCACAGGGTACAGAATGGAGGAAGGCCATGGAAGAAGAAATCTTTGCACTAAAGAAGAATGAGACATGGGACTTAGTACCGAAACCTGAAGAGGTACGTCCTATTTCCTGCAAATGGGTTCATAAACTTAAAACTCGACTAGACGGGTCGAATGAGAAGTATAAAGCACGTCTAGTGGCTCAAGGTTTTTCGCAAAAATATGGGGTTGATTATGAAGAGACCTTTAACCCGGTAGCAAAGGTTACCACAGTGCGAGTTCTATTAGCACTTGCAGCAAGCAAGTCGTGGAATGCGTGGCAGATGGATGTGAAGAATGCTTTTCTACATGGAGAACTTGAGCGAGAGATATACATGGAGCAGCCGGATGGTTTCAAGAGAAAAACTTATCCAGAATATGTCTGCAAGCTAAAGAAAGCGTTGTATGGCTTAACGCAAGCCCCGAGAGAGTGGTATGGAAAGATTGCAGAATTCTTGTTGAAGAGCGATTATAATGTAGCTCCAGCAGACTCGAGCCTGTTCGTGAAGGCAGAAGATGGAAAGGTTGCAGCTGTGCTAGTTTATGTGGATGATCTCATCATTACTAGAGATGATGAAGATGAGATATGTCAAATTAGAGCCAACCTCTCTGTGCGGTTCCAGATGAAAGAGCTTGGAGAGCTGAAACACTTTCTAGGGCTCGAGGTTGATAAGACAAAAGAAGAATTATTCCTATGACAACAGAAGTATGCACGAGATCTCTTGACAAAATTCGAGATGCTCGATTGCAAGCCTATATCTACTCCGTTGGATGGGAACGCAAAGCTATGTACTGAAGAAGGTCGAGAGCTAGAAGATTTGTCTATGCATAAGCAACTGGTAGGTAGTCTAATCTACCTTACCATAACTCGGTCTGACATTGCTTTTGCAGTGAGAGTAGTGAGTCGATTCACGGAGAAGCCAAGGAAGCCTCACTTGAATGCAGCCAAGTGTATCCTAAGGTATGTAAAGAAGACTTTTGATTTTAGGCTTTTGTATAAAAAAGAATCATCGGGTGAGTTGGTCGGTCATTGTGATGCCGACTATCAACACACACGGCGATCAACTACTGGATACTCGTTTCATCTTGGATCAGCAGTAGTATCCTGGTGCAGTAAAAGACAGCTGACTGTGTCTTTGTCTACAACAGAAGCTGAATACAGAGCAGCAGCAATGGCAGCTCAGGAAAGCACGTGGCTAGTGCAATTATTGGATGATCTTTATCAGTCGATAGATTATTCGACAATATTATATTGTAATAATCTATCCGCTATAAGCTTGGCAGAAAATCCAGTTTTCCATACTAGGACTAAGCATGTGGAAGTCCACTATCACTTTCTGCGAGAGAAAGTGTTGGAGGGCAAGATCAAGATAGAGTACACCAAGACAGGTGATCAAGTTGCTGATATCTTCACCAAAGGTCCTGGAGCTGCAAAGTTTGAAGAGTTTCGAGCTCAGCTTGGTATGGTCGCAAGAACTATCCTTAGAGAGAGTAGTTGGTGAGGGGGAGTATTGAAAATATCACCGCCTTATCTCTCTAGATCTTTCGTGATTAGTCTTGACCTTTCGTATTTCAATGACTAGTTAATGTGATTGTTTGTATTTGGTCTTGACCTTTCGTGTTTCGATATCTAGTTAATATCAGATACATGTATAGTCATTTATGAGTCATATCCAGAGTCATGTATTATGCCTATATAAAGGCAAGTCTAGTTAAAGTATTCGTAAGGTGAATCAAGTCATAATAAAATAGTTTATTCCTCTCCTCTCCTTGAGTGTTTTTCCTTGAGAGTTACCAATTAAAGTCGTTCACCTTCGAGAGTTGTCGACGATAGTTATCGACGATCGAAGCTTTCACTTTTGAGTGTTACGCCTTAAATCTCTACAATGCCCGGAGTGGCGGTGGAGAGCGGAGGGAGCTTGAGCGCGCTCTCACTGGCCATGAAGGGAGAGGTCATCAGATCAAGATGATGATCGAGTCAAGAGGATTTGCGCAGGTTACTTAGCCGGAAAAACATGTGACCATATGATATCGGACATGTAGTTCATTAGTCTCGTGTAATAATAATCTCTAGCTGTTTCCGCCGAATAAGCACGAGAACATAGGATATAGTTTATGAGCTCTCTCCACGTGAGAAATGTGGCACAGGAGATGGTATCCATAAATAAAAGTTTTCCTACCGAGATGAGAGTGCATTTGCACGATGTCGAGTTACTAAATTCAATCATAGATAAATTGACACATATTGCGTAGAACTAGCTTAATCTTATGCCATCATACATGAGTTCTAATTGGCCACGATGCTTCGAAACCTCAAAAGGGACATCAATGCACGTCGCCTCGACATCGACTTCTAAATGTCCGAAGTTAGACGTGGATTTAATTTTCGATTTGTTGATTGTGGCCTGTGGGGGTCCCATGTTACTTTTTTAGTTTTAAATTTTTTTTATTCTTTTTTTTTTTGGTGAACAACTTGGTGAGATTTTAATAATTTCTTTTCTCAAAGTTAGTAAGATTTTAATTGGGCTCTGCTACCTAATTCCACCTCATTCCGTCGGCCTCGGTCTCCCTTGCGCCCATAAAAAGAAGAGACAAGGCGAATGTTAATAATTGGAGAAATAGAGGAAAATCATAATTTTTTATATTTTAACTGATATTACGAAAAATCTCAAAATTTAATATTTTGTCTTAAATTTACCTCAAATTAATTTTTTTATCACCAAAAATTCTATTAGTTTTCATTAAGTTTTGGGCCCAATACCCAAAAAAACCCCAAACTTTAGGGTTTGTCCCAAAAATACCCCAAAACTTTTTTTGTCTCCTAAAAAACCCCAAACTTTTACTTTTGTCTCAAATTTACCACTGTTAACTTTCCGTCCAATATGACCGTTAATAATCCGCATCCTAGACGAACATTATGGCTTTCATTCATTTCCTCTGCCTAATTGTCTTGTTTTTCAATATCCATAACAACCTCTGTCTTGCTAATGATCTGCCGTCCCTAACTCAATCAGCGAGCAGCAACTTGCAAACCTACATTGTCCAAGTGACTCCCTCAAACGAGCAGGATTCTTCTAAATTGGAAGATCTCGAGTCCTGATACCATTCCTTTTTGCCGAGAAACAATAGCGCGTGTTGTACTCTTATCGAAATGTGATGACTCGTTTCGCAATCAGGTTGACTCAAGATGAAGTCATTGCGATGTAGGACAAACAGGGATTCGTGGCGGCTCGTCTGGAGCAAGTATGTCACCTCTATATTTGATGGAAAGTTAACGGTGGTAAATTTGGGACAAAAATAAAAATTTGGGGTTTTTTAGGAGACAAAAAAATTTTTGGGGTATTTTTTGGACAAACTCTAAAGTGTGGGGTTTTTTTTGGTATTGGCCCTTAAGTTTTGGATGACATGTATACCTGTTTAGAGTTTTACTTTTCATTTATAATTTTTCGTGACATTAATATAATTTAAAAGAAATTAACGGAAAGTAAATTTGTCGTGAATATATTTATTTGAGCTTTTTTGTGGCTAGATTTATCACAATTACACCGAGATTTTTGGTGATTTGAGATGAATTTATCACCTGTCGCGAGTTTTTTGTCTGTGCGGACAAGTCGGTGGAGGGGACCACCCGGTGACACACGTTTGTCTTCCCGATTGGTCAGCGTAAGGACAGAGCGACCAAATATTTTCTCCATTCAAAACGACGACAAAAAGTTGACGAGATCCAGCAGAGCAAGAGGAAAAATAAAAAAGGGCCCGGAATCTGCGGAGGCTCCAACCTCCGGCTCCTGGTTCTGTCGTTGGTGGTTCTCTTTTTCCCAACGGTGACCCACCCATCACCGATGCTGATCATTTCACAAGGCTTTCTCTTTTTACTATTAAAAGATCGAGACTTTGACCATGGGGAAGCGACTTCAGATGGATGATGTCGGGAGGGAGGAGGAAGGAGACTGACTTTGGGGTTTGAGAATTCCTGCGCTTTTGGATTCAGATCCACCAGATTCAGGAGGGCCGGAGCAGAGCAGAAGTAGAGATTTCCATGCTGATCTGACTGAGACAGAGAGAGAGAGAGCTAATCGAACCTCAAGCACTCCGATGATGATGATGATGATGATGATCATTAATAAGTGAAATGCGCCATAGGTGTATGTATCGGTACATGATTCGAGACTGTCGGAAAAGATTTGAAAGATTGCAGTTGCTGCTGGCTCGTGAATGAATCTGTAAGCCACAAGAAGAAGACCCTTTCACACGCTGGGAATGGACGCGTGCCCGTTGCAGTTCTTCAGTCCATTGACACGACCCTCCTCCCTCATCGACATTGCGGCGTCGATGAACTCGCCCAGTGTCCTCACGGATGACCCTCGGGTCCCCCTCTGAGCAGCGTCGGCGTCGGCGTCGTCGTTGTCTCTCGTGGCGCTCCGTATCATGTCTCTCGCTTCCCTCGCCCTCCTCCTCATCTCCCTCCCTCTCTCCGTGTCCTCCCCCATCACCATCTCGATCTTCGCCCTCAGCTCCTCCCCCCTCACCTCGCCGCTCCTCCCCCTCGCCACCTCAACGCACGCGCCGACCCCGCCGCCCTCCAGCAGCCTCGCGTTGAAGAACTGCTCCGCCGCCATCGGCCAACCCAGCAGCGGCACCCCGTTGCTCAGCGCCTCCAGCACCGAGTTCCAGCCGCAGTGCGTCAGGAACGCCGCCACCGCCCCGTGCGCCAGTATGTCCGCCTGCGGCGCCCACCTCTCCACCAGCAGCCCCCTCCCTGCGGTCCTCCGTTCGAACCCCTCGGGCAGCCACGCCCCGGCGTCGAACTTGGCGTTTATGTCGTGCCCGACCGGCGGCCTCACCACCCATATGAAGTCGCGGCCGCTGGACTCCAGCGCGGTCGCCAGCTCCATCATGTGCGGGGCGGTGATGGTGTTCATGGAGCCGAACGACACGTAGAGCACTGACCTCGGAGGCTTCGTGTCCAGCCAAGCTATGCACTGTTCCGGGCTCGCGCCACGCCGCCTCGAAGGCGTCGTGGACCGGCGGCTTTTTGCGGGCAGGAGGACAGGCCCCACAGGCCAGACCTCCACGCCGAGCTTCCGCCGGAAGTAGGAGAGCCCGACGCCGTCGAACTCCGCCACCGTGTTGAAAAGGATTCCGTTCGAATCCACCCAGGCGGAGAGGTTCCGGGCCTGGAACTGCGACCACGGGTCGGTCCCGTCGGCCTCGAGGATGTTCAGCGGCACCTGCGAGACGTGGACCGGTGAACCTTCTTCAAAGTCCGGCAACGCGAACTCGACGGAATCCGGCTTCTTCCGGTGAGGCAGGTTGATCCAAAGGGAGTAGTAGCAGGCGAGGCCGAACCCGCTCGCGCCACTGAAGACGGCGTGGAAGATGCCGAGCTCGCGGCACACGGTGGCGGTCCAGCCGAAGAAGATGTCCGCGATGACGCAGAGGGGCTTCCGGCCGCCGGCGACAAGGCCGAGGAGGAGGTCGCGGAAGGGCTCCTGGAGAGAGGTGGAGGCGTGGAGGAGGCGGACGACGAGGGGGTAGGGGAGGGCGTCGGTGTTCTCGGCGTCCGGGGGGAGGCCGTGGTCGGAGGGGCGGAAAGGGAGGTCGACGAGGCGGATGGCGGCGGAGGGAGGGAGGGAGGAGCGGAGTTCGGCGATGTTGAGAGGGGTGCTGAGGAAGGTGATGGTAAGGTTGGGGAGGCGTCTGAGCTTGTTCTCGAGGTGAAGGGCGAGGGCGAGGAAGGGTATGATGTGGCCTTGAGCCATGAAGGGGAAGATGATGATGTTGGCTTGGCCTTCCTCCATTATCGTCGTCGTCCGCGGCGGCGGCGGCGGCGGAGAGGGCCAATGATCAGTCGGAGCAAGGAGGAAGGGGGAGAAAAAGGAGAGTTTGGCTCTTTTTGCTCTCTTTTAAAGGAATTGTGAAACGTAAAGACATGACAGACTTTCCCCGTATTTAAAAGAGGGCAAAAGCTATAAAAAATTTTAAATTATGCCAATTATAACATATTTATTCTAAAATCTTTACATCTTAAATTTGTACGTGCGTAAACATTTATCCTCCGTAAAAGTTCTAATAATAAAAACTGTTAAAAATATATTTATATGGACTTCAGAAAGTAAACGATGTTGACATAGCGCCCATGTGACTTAAATGAAATAAAAACGATATTATTTTGACTAAAAAATCATCTAGGGAAAACTTTGACAGAAGGGTAAATGTGTCACATAGGTACAAATTTTGAGTTTTTTACGTCACAAGAAAAAATTTAGGGCAAACGTGTTACGGTGGACATAGTTTAAGATTTTTAATGTCATGAAAAAAAAGTTCACGGTAAATGTATCTCAGTGAGTATAGTTTGTGGTTTTTTGTGATTTTTTTCCTTTTAAAAAATGAAAAATAAAATTTTATTTCATGTCTTGTCATTTTTGTTTTGGTTTAGATTTTAGTTGAATTACTTACTATATTACCATGAAATTTACTTATGCTATGTCGCGGTAGATTTGGTATGGCTCTTAAGCCAACCATAAAGCTCATATTTGAGCTTCACTCGACAAGGGTGCTTCTATCGGGTAAGTTTCCTAAATTTTGTCGCAACTTTTCTGAAATAATCTTAAGTTCGGTCGCAAATATTTTCAGCAATTTAACTATGTGGTCCTATTTTAATTGCGGTCACCATAACTCATTTTCGCTTAACCAATAATTTACTTTTATGGACAGTAATTTGTCTATAGAGTCATAACCTAAAAAGGTTGAAATTTAGTAATTAACCAATAATAAAGTAGCATGGGTGTCGCCAATACTTAGTATTTTCCCTCAATAATCGCTACTTTCCTTTAAGCCCTTGTAAATGACGAGTTAGCGATCATCATTCAAATGTCATAATTTACCTCAGAGTATTTCCTAAGGTTGAAATCCTAGCATTCTTAACTCTTCACACAACCCGAGTTTAATGTAAGTTCTCTTTCCTACTCTTAATAACTTACTTGAATCATTGTAAGATTCTTTTACAATGTATGTCATAATTTTCCTTAATCAATACTAAGATTGATAATTCTATAATTAATAATTTCCTTGACTCATCCGTAAGTTCTTATTTCTCTAAAGTCATCCAGCCATTGAAATTTATTCTCTCTGTCTAACGGCTCATATTGAATGGTCCCGGAATCGAATTCTTATTTGCTCTTAAGACTCTAAAAGTAAAAGATTAATAATAAAAAAAAGAATCGTATTTAT
Organism: Syzygium malaccense; assembly: GCA_031216405.1. NCBI lineage: Eukaryota > Viridiplantae > Streptophyta > Magnoliopsida > Myrtales > Myrtaceae > Syzygium > Syzygium malaccense. The sequence goes on from CM062262.1 coordinate 6,662,883, forward strand.
TTTTTTGGGGTAGGAAGAAGGATCATATTCTCTGGTCCCCCTTATTTTCAGACACGATTGACAACGAGTTTCATGAATGCAACTTTTGTAAAAAGCGATGATTTCCAAAATCTACCCAAAAGTCATGTGAACAAATGAACGTGTACCCTTCTGGAAGTCACGGGGGACAGTCCATGTGAATAAGTTGCTGTACTTTCTGGTTTTATGTCTACTTTTCGCACTCTAATCAACATTAGTGTCTAATATCGCCATGGGCTCTCTTTTCCTACGAAGGAACTTCATTTAATCGTGTCTTTTATTTGGTAGGTTGCAAATTATGAACATCATTCACGTGCAAATGCAATCGAATATAGGTCATGTTATCCTATTTCATGTTGGAGGGAATTTTCCTATGATCTGCGCTCTTGATTCGCGATCCGTCGCCCAACATCACCCATATCCGAGTCTACTTTGGAGAAGCTCAATTTGAAAAAAAAGAAAAGAACCTACCTACCTGTGACCCAAGTCTCTCTCCGTCTCTCTTTTTTTCCTTTCTTTGCTTTGCTCCGTTTGTAGCGGCGGTAGCAGACGCCCCACCGTCGCCATCATCGTCCATCTCTCTTCTCTCTGCACATAGATGCGCACCTATCTCTATCGCTCCTCCCTCTCTGCGGCGTAAATCTAGGCAAAGACTGTCATCCACCAATGGCGGCCCTCGTCTACATCAGGGCCTTCGTCAATTTGGGCTACCCTCGACCAGATCGAGTCAGGTTAGCCCATATCGGGGCAGCCCCAGCTGATTGACAACAACGCACGGAGGTCGACTCTGTCATAAACGGAGCTTGGAGGTGGTGGTGGTGGCCAATTCATCGACATTCTCATGCATCTGCGTCTCAATATGATGATACGATGCAACACGACATAAAATACGAAAAAGATTATTTAGACAAACGCATGATATTATGTCAATGCACAAGTGTGGCGAGGATTGATGACGATGGTGAATACAAATGAGTTAGGGCATTCCGATTTTGGATCGGAATTGACCGTCTGATGCTTAAGTTAGCCACCGCGGAAGAGTAACAAATAATAGAGGAACTTAGAAAAAGAAAACATGCTTAGATGGTACTTGAGAATGAGGAGACATGGCCTAGTTTCGGAGGAAGTTTCCATTTGGGCTGTGCAGTAGCCTTGCGTCAATTTAAGAGAGGTTTCCTTAACCCGAAATGCAAAGAAAAATTATCCAAAAAATTCTAAACTTTTTGTATAGTGATCAATTCGGTTTTAAATTTTTTTGATCACGTCAATTTAGTCATAAACCTTTTGACAATTTTTCAATTCAATCTTGAACTTTTAAATTGTGTCAATTCAGTCATAAACATTTTAAGGTTTTGCCAAGTTAATCCTAAACCTTTTAACGAATTGCCAATTTAGTCTTTCCGGCTAATTTTGACCGGCAATCACCGAGTGGTAGTCCATTCAATGCTGGTTGTCCTATATGACGCAGCCGGCAATGACGTATATAATTTTTTAAAAAAACTTCCGATTTTTGTATTATTCTTTATTGATTTTTTATTGTCTTTTCTTTCTTTTCTTTTTTTTTATTTTTTTTCTCAATTTGTCGGCGGTGCTGTTGGCCATTGGTCGAGGGTTGGCGACCTCCGTCGGCCCTTGGGTGAGGGCTCGCCTAAATCCGTCAAATAGCCCTCGCCGTAGGGTTGGCACCTCTGTTGGCAACAATGAAGAAGAAAAGGAAAAGAAAAAACTAATAAAAAATTCGAAACTTTGTTTCAAAAATAAATAAAAAAAATTGTCCATGTCAGCACCAGCCACCGCACGCAGAACGGCCAACACTAAATGGACCGCCACATTAGCAATTTCCAACTAAAATTAGCCAGAAGGATTACATTGGCAAATCGTCAAAAAGTTTATGACTAAATTGATAAATCGTCAGAAACTTTAGGACTAAATCGGCCCTCATATAATATATTTAGGATTTTTTGGATAATTTTTCCTTGAAATTCAAAGATTTACTCGAATGGACCCCAGATAACATCAACCAGAGTTGTCGAGATTCAGATTGGGATCGGCGGGGCGACCGAATCAAGCCACCAGGGTGCTCCCTCAGGGACGTGCTACATAAAGCGCGCGGCGGCTTCAAAGAAAAGAGAGAAACCCTGAGCGAGAGGGAGTGACGTTGGGGAATTTAGGTCACGTACCATACAATTTTTGCAACACTTACTGTACAATTAAGTGGCCTCTTTTCTATCAAAAAAGAGTCACAAGAAATAAGAATATTCGAGTATTCCGGTGGTACAAATGTCGAAAAAGAAAAAGGAAAAGAAAAAAGCTCTGGTAGAGGATTTTCCAACTTCTTTAATAAAAATTCCTCGGCCAAAATTTTTTTTTAAAAAAATAAAAAGTAAGAGATCGGGCATATTTGGGGCCAAATCAAAAGCCAAGTTTTTTTTAATTTTTCATAAACAGGACTTTCTCGAGCTAAGTATGTCCTAAATCTATTTCGTTTGAACTCTGGGACGTTAAATTCGAAATCATTTCTTAGGGTAAAATCGACGTAGTCTTATACTTAGTCGTGAAAGCGATCTGCAACCGATTGAAGGAGATTGAACACGACGGTCCAGCTTTTGGCCCCAAGCGCCAAGGAGCAAGTTCGAAGCTGTCTCTTTCTTTGTCGACCCCAATTTACAGGGGAAGTTTTGCTTTTCCAAGTCGTGATAATTAGCGAATTCACAAGATGCAATATTGATTTTGTCCTAGTCCTTTCCTTATTTACGAGCTTCACAAAAAGGGTGCGTTTGTTTCGCCAAAAATGAATTATTTAGAAAATATTTTCTCTGGAAACTAATCGCTTGCTTGTAATGTTTACAAAAATGAACGAACGAAAAATATTTTCGCTATCCACGAAAATATTTAGACGTAAATTGTTGTCGATAATGGTAATATTTTTCATTGACTAATCATTTCAAGCGATTAGTTTTAAGAAATTTTTTTTTTCTGAATCATTCATTTTCCGAGGATCAAATAGAGCCTTATATCAACTTATGAATCGACAGATAGTCGTTGAAAACGAAATAAAAAAATCTGATTTTTCTCTCTCTTCCTTCTCCATCTACAAGCTCCTTGAGTCGGACCTCCGCACCTCCTGACGCCACCGGCGGAGTTGCCAGCGGCATGTCCAAGCCACCCTTGCCCTTCGCGGCCATGGATGAGCCGGTCATGGCCAAATCCGAAAGTTTGCCGTCGGGATCTTGACCTCACCCATCGTGGCCATGGACGAGTCGGTTGTGGCCAAATCTGAAGGCATGGTCATGGCTTCAGATCTAGAAGTTTGCCAAATGTAGAAGACCTCGCTTGTCGCGGCCATGGACAAGCTAGTCGTGGCCAAATCTGGAGGCACGGCGGCATTGGACCAGTCGAGTGGCGCGGCGGCCAGTGGGCTCGTGAACAGGGGTTGCGGCAATTTGGGCGGTGGAATTCTCGAGTCCATGGATGGGTCGCCAAAGAATGGAGAAGAAATAGAGAAAAAAAATCATATTTTAATTTTTTTAAAATTTGATTTCAAGTCGATATCCACGTGTCAAGTTATAATTGGATATGAGTAAATAAACACGTGCCACATCAGCCGTTGATATTGCGATATGAAACCATTGAATATTTTCTCATGCCTTTTTTTTTTATCAGTCTCACTCTAACTCTCAATTTATTCTCAAACTTTTGGCCTGTAGAGCGTAGGAGTCGAACCCACATTCGAAATAAAACGTTGTTACCCCGAGCCTCTTTGAGAAAGCGGGAAATCGAACTTTCTACCTTTCCCTTCCCGAGTAAGAAGGGTGTCAAACCCCAGTGGTTATTTCTTATGCATTTGTGGCGGCTGATGCGCTGGCATTTTTTATTCACATCTATCATAAATTGCCGGTGATGCCGCTGGTCCATAGCCAGCGACAAACCTAAAAGTCTGGATGGCCAAGACGGGCGGTGCTCTTGAGATGCGGGAGGAAGAGTGAGATAAATTCATATTTTTATCGTTTTTTATTCCCATTCACTATCCAGGTGTCAATCGATAATTAGACCTGAGTACCACGAACGCGCGCCACGCCACGTCAGCAGCTGACGTGGCCTTATGGAACCGCCGAATACTTTCTCATTTGCGAGTGACCATTCTTACATTAGCAGTATTGGGCTTTCTGGAAGCGCCCATTGGAGCAATAGTGACCCAGATGAAGCTCTTGCCGCTAGAGCTTCAAGGTCCGTGGCCAAGATGCATCGCTTGGGGATAATGCGCGTTGGATTTTGTGAGCCGAATCGCGCATGAAAGAACTGATCTCGCGGGCTTATATGTCAAGCCTGACCCAATGATTTTATACCCCGTGATGCTATTTTGATGTCATTCCGCTGTCTAGATTGGGCCTTTGTGGTCAAAAGTAAAGGACAAAACTGGTTTTCTGCATGGTTGCGTGAACCAGTTCAATCCCAATGTGATCAACTTCGAGTAGTTTGCATCAGCCTGGGCCCTCGAGGCCAAGCTAGAAAAGCACGCGAGGAAGATTCGCGCAGGTGCAGCAGCATCAGGACATTCCGAAAAGCACCCGCAACGCGAAACATGGCGACACGTTTTCCTTGTTCACGGGCAATGTCCAGACGCCACCCAAAAAGCAGGTCTGTGATGGTGCGGAAATGGCGGGTTACCATCTTTAAAGCTCTGTTTCGCGAGATCAAAGATGAGTTCGTCGAAAGAATGTTGGAAGCGAGTGAAGAAAGGTGGCTTCAAGGAGTCCTATCATGAGATGGTAATGAAGGCCGATTACCATTTTCAGCATCCGTCGGTAAGTTTCTTGTCCGAGCTAGAACATGGCAAGGTGGTCGGCAATCGGCAATAACAAGTGGTTTCTCAAGTGACGATTTCCGCTGTCTACCAGAAAAGCCAGAACATGAACGGAGATGTACATGTAAACGGGGAAAAACGAGTCCCAATAGCCTTTTCCATGGGGGAAAAAGTAGCATATTTTGAGGATAAAGTAGCATTTCGAAATAATATGCCTATCCTGGACTGCGATGAATCAACAGCGGCGGGATGAGATTTCTATGGCTCCATTTTTGCACGTCGAAAGGAATATACGATGTATTTTTCGAGAGATAAAACGGCTCGCAAGTTTTGACTGGCCATAGCAATATAAGTTGGTGTTGTACCATGACACGTTAATGACGAGGCAAAATCAAAGGGCCGAGAAGAGGTGGTCGGATCACGATGCGAACCGCTACAAGAACAGCAGAACAGCTATTTCTTCTTCCCTTTGTCGACATTGCTTTTGTGCTACCAAAGGACAATGGTGCAGACAGAGGGTTTGTCGCTCGAATGGGGTTTAATCAAGGTATCTATGATTTGTCATGCAATGCAACAATGCCAAAAACTATATGGTAAGAGTCATTTTACAAAAGACGATTAGCTTTAACCCTTCCTGGTAGGGGACAACTGACAATAAATGAAACAAAATCTGACTTTGTCAGACCTTCCCAAACTGTAGATACAAAAGATTAAGCACTTTCTTGTTCTACCATGCAAAACTATGCGAATCGAAGCAATAAACAGCACACCCTCTTTCCGTTTATTGGCACGCACTGTGAGACTTACAGACCTTATCCGATCGAAATTGCTCGCAAAAGAAGTGAATAAAAACAAAGGGTACAGACAAAGAAATGCCATTTTTATAATTGCTTATGATCCTGATTTGTACCTGCAAAGAACTTTGCATCTCAACACCCTATCGTGAACATAAAATCCGGGCATCACCATGATCTTCACCCGGCTCGAACTGTGCTGTCTCTGCCGATCCACGAATATGTCCTCCATGTAGTGCGGATCGAAACTCCTGTTCTCCTCAACCCTCAAAATTCCAATTGGAGGGCCGAAAGAAAAGGCGAGCAGGTGAAGTAGCCATATGCATTTGGCGGCCACAAAGAACGCTTGCAGGAGTTGCTCCGGCCACGGTCTGGTCCAATTCAAGGTTGTGATGATGCAACTCATCTTCTGGTCGCAGAACTTGCTAAACTCTTCGCTGTAGTACTTAGTGCCCTTCCTAAGAACTTCGTTCCAGCTTAGATTTCTGAGCGCTAAGAATGATGCGAACTGCACATGGCGATCCTGTTGAGGGTCGAGGATCTTAGGCGAACCGTTCTTCTGGAACACGCAGTTCTCGAAGTCCTGGTAAAGCGATTGGTTTATTATGGCTTCCAGATGGTACAACACCGCCTTCGAGTACCTCGAGTTCAGAGAAAGCTTATAGGGCCGGAGCAGCGTATTCAAATTCTCCATTAGCGTACTGTCTGTCTCTTCGATCTGGCCAACTAAGGTTTTGCAAAATTGCTTCACTGATAACCTTGATTCGGACACCATTTGCAAGAAGCCCTCAATCATGGCTTCCTCGCTCACGGGCATCAAACTTTCTTCGTTCCCATTAATGGAATTCCCCTTTGGAGAAAATGTCCCGGGCTTTTCGGAAATTTGAGACTCTTTCGCTTGTGTCGCTTGCCTCAAAGCCTTCTTGAGCCCCTCACAGTAAGTCTCCAAGTACTCCAGTTTCTGCCTCAGCTCCCCCAGCGAAGATTTCATCTCAGCCACCTCCATTAGTGCTGCGTCTCTATGCTCATTCGCCTCAATCAGCTCTTTCTTCAATGCTTCGATCGAAACTATCCCCAAGTCCTTGAAAATCTGAGATACTTCCTCGGATTCGGTTTGGTTCGGGGAATATTCATTCTTATGCTTCTTCTTTAGTCGAGGGAGCAACCATGAAAAGACTCCCCGGTTCTTCGTCTGCGAATGAGCCGATGAGAGAGGATTCATGAGCGGCACGACAATGTTGGAGTTCTTGCCTGTCCTAGTGACATTATCTGGTTCGGAGGTTATAACTGCGGGTTTGCACCTATTGCAGGATGACACAGATTTCAAATCATCCATGCTCTTTCTCCTGCAAGACCTGTAAAAATCGGTCCTAGGGGAGGTCTCGGGGATGGCCAAATTGTTCGCACAAGAGCCGGTAACCGATCTCTGATCATCAGTGGGACATACGTGGGATTCTAAACTTGCCAGATGAGAATGGAAGCCCTTTCTTGAAGACGAATTTCCCTTCTGGTAGTCGGATAGAACGCTTCCGTCGATATTCCCTAGTCCCAGTCCAATGTCATCCCAACTTTCCGACATTGTTCGACCTTTCAACGGAATCTGAGGGTACCCCGGCAATGGGTCATCTTCATAGCTCTGTCAAAAACTTAGAATTCAGTTCACTGGATCTAAGTTGGGGCGTTAAGCTCCGTCAAGATAAATATTAAATAAATTTACGCACTCGTTTTCTTACGAAAGAAGCAAAGGAATAGAATACACTACATGCACTGGCTAGACGAACTGATGGGGAACCACCATATCCACTTACAATTCAAAGCAGTCTAAAACACTTAAAATCAAGACATGAAATGAATCCTCGAGACAATGAAGGGTCAGCACAATATTCAATTATGCAAGCAGAGCACAACAACAAATGGAGGTTGGCCAGAGTGAAATGTGAAAGTTTCTTGTTCATAAACTTTGCATTCTCTGGCTCGCACTGCATTGGGGAAATAAAGAAAAAAGGGCAACCCAAGCACCCAATTCACCAGTAGCACATGCAGAATAACTTCAATAACAAGTCACTAAAAAGAAAAGAAAAAACGAGAAAAGAAGATGAGAACTATTTTCGAGAGAAAGAAAGGAGCGAAAGAAAAGCTTACAGGTGTGAAGACAGGGTAGTCTTGAGCAGAGAGAAGAGAGGAGGCAGCAGAGTTGGGAACAGGGGAGGCAGCAGCGAATCTGAGGTTGGCGGGGCTGTTGCCCTGCATGAGAGCGGCGTGAAGAGCACGAAGCTCGAAAGCCTTGGCAATGGCGGCTTGTAGCTCTTGCCTGCTGACCTCCGGGCCCTTGTTCTGGTCCCCAAATATCTGAGACAGAGTCGATGCAGCCATTAAACAGAGGACAGGAGGGAGAAGAAAAAACAGAGCAGGGACGGTGGTGGAGCATGTAACTCCAGCTAATACAACAAAAGGAAGAGTCCTTCAGAAAACAAAAAAAGGCCAAGAAAAATTGCTTTCCAGTGATGGCTAAGAGAGAGCCACAGCGTGTGCGTGAGAGAGAGGGAGAGAGGGAGTGAGAGATTTGGGCATGTGGGTATCCAACGGCTGGATTGGGTTCTGCAGATGTGGCGATAATATCCAGTGAAGAATCTTGGACAACCAGAAATTCACAGAGGGAGGGAGAGAGACAGAGAGAGAGAGAGTTGCAATTGCTAAGGAGGTTTTGTCTCTGTCAATGGATAATGAACGGAAGGAGAGGCATGTGAAGCAGAGAGAGAAAGCGAGAGAGAGGCCAAAAAAGAGAGCGACGAGTGGTTTGCACTCCAAACCGGAGCTAAGAGACAGCCACTGTGTGGACAGATTGACGAAACTGCCCCTATTTGCAATTTTCCTAGGGTGTGCAGGGACAGGACATTGAATTGGATCGAATTGAACATTCTAAAGTGTCTGATGAACTACTGTGACCATGATTGCCACTGTGTACAAAATGACCATCATCATATGTTCCACTATAAAGTCTCGGGATGATGGTGTTGGTGGGTGTTTGAGTGCACTTTTGGTGGCTTTTAGAAGCCCTTGTGTTGTGGGTTGGGGGCAATCATGTCATGTGGAAACAAAAAGCTCCATGCTTTGATTCATTTCAGCATGTATTAGAACTTGTTAGCAGCCTAAACTGTGGCATCACAAAGAAACCGAATCCCAAATCAATAGCCTCGTCCTTTTGCCTAGCTAAAAATGGCAATCAGGCGATCCCAAAAGTAACGAGTTCCGGTTATTTGTCAACCTTTTCTACGGTTGTGTTCGGGCCCTTCTCGGAGTACCCATTAAGCCAACTTTGGGAACATATAACTGGGCTTTCGAAGTTCTTACGAGATTATAATGAAAATATCAAAATTCAAGAGTACATTCTGATTCTGCATCGGTCAGCCAACAATTCCTTCAGTCCTTGTGCATTGAAAGTTTTCATAAAGTTGGCATTTTTTGAGGGCAACAACGTAAATAAGAATATAATGAGCTGTCCAATTTCATTTTTTGCTCAAGTGGGGGACCTAATGTTTAGGGCCCTAGCATTTTTTTTAAAATTTTTGCTTGAAGGTCTCTTGGTAGTTCACTGGAAGCTAGAATTGCCTGTGACATCCCATATTTTATTTTACCATTTAAGTCCCCATATTGGAGTTTTGTGTTAGTCCAGTTGGGAATACTTTCAAGGAAGGTAAGGGCATTATTCAGAGAGAATAAATGAAATTATATAATAAGGTTCACTTAAGAATAATATGCTTTTGACCCAAAAAAGAAAAGAATAATATACTGAAAATGGAATTCCAGGTAGGACAAGGGAAAATGTTGATTATTGAGTTCGTTCCTTCCTATAACTACTTTGCTTAGAAAAATCAAAACTTTATTATATCTTTTAGTCTAATCTAATTTGAAATTAGCTTTTTATAGCCAACCACCCCTCCGGAAAAAGCTACCAAGATTTGTCAACCTCCACATGCAAAAAGCCTTCTTCAATCTTTGCTCAATCAACGACATTATAATATGTTCATCATACACCTTTTTATCAGGAGCAGGTTCAATTCTTTTGTGTTCGGTAGAACCCCATTTGCCTTTTAGCAAAAGCCCACTTTTTTTCACATGGATGAGCGTGAATTCGGGTTGAAAATCGACCCGTCAAGAATCGAGCGCAAGACCGTCCATCACGAGAATTCGGGTCAAGAATTGATCCGTTAGGAATTCGTGGCTAGAGATAATACACGAGTCGTTTCTATGTGATCACAGGATTCAAAATACTCTAAAATTTCGAATCGTCATAAAAAAATGGTAAGGACTAAGCTGATTGATTTCTCATTGAGTTGGTGGTTTATAAGAAAATGATAACGAATAATATAATTGTGCCAGTCTACACCAATAGCATAACATAGAATAAATTAAGGTATAATAAAGTGCAAGGGAGGGCTTAAATTAATTTCAATTTGCTGTTTTATTTGATCATTTCGAGTTGTCACTTTCCAAACAACCAAAATCACTCCTTTCCTTTCAAATGAGACAAAGCCTCGTGGGATTCTCATAAGCTTGAAGTGATATATGATCGAATTAGAGAAAACCCAATACACGACACGCATTAATCGATGAAGGAATCTGCTGAAGTTTTCCTGGCCATCCCTCCATGACCTGGTGCACTCACATGAAGACAACCGCTGTACTTTTACTCACATATTGTCATTTTTTCTTGCCCTAACATAGGAAGTCTTCAAAGATAGTAACATTTGGTCCGGTTTCTTCTTCCGTGAAATTCTTCTTTGAATGACCGGGGGCACGGTCGTGATTAGCCGGCTATTCGGAGGGGAACTCGCACGGTTGCTCGCCACTGTGACCCCTCCAATCAAATCTGTAATTTCTCGGGACAGAAAACCAACCCGCAATCAACGGTTTCCTAGTAGGGAGTATAGGAAAACCCTAAGCCAACGAGAAAGCGCGTATGTGGATAAAAACACATCAGTTTGCACATTACCAAACTCGATATTTGAACGATCTCTGCATACCCTTTCCATCTTTATACACATGCGCAATTGTTCGTATGACCAAATGGAGCCGTGATTCACTCGCAACAAGTTCTTGATGTTCATGTCAAAATGTATTTTAATCAAGGGAAACAAAGAAGGGAAGTGAAGACTGCCCTTCCGTTGTGACCTACCACTTCTTGTCATTTCTACATATGCATTGCGTTTGCATGCGAGCTAGGGTTTATGTGTGTGGAAGGAGACAGAGAACCGTGAACTCCATTACAAAGCCAAAACGCAACTTCCGATCGATTCCGAACCATACCGTCTTTTGTCTGTGTCGTGTTTGAGTACAACCATAGCCCCAAAAGGACGAAAAAGAAAACATTCACCTGCTCCACTAGGAAGGGGGAAGTTTGATACTAATGATAATTATATTGTTTTAAAAGTAATTGGAGTAGATTCTTGCTTGATGCTTGGATAGGATGATTTATCTATATAGTTTATTCATAATATCAGGCATCATATGTTAGCTTTGTAAATCGATCTTTATTTCTTAAATCGGTAAGTAAATTATCCCCTCCCTCCCTCCCTCTCTATCTGTTTGCTCCATCTTCGATCAAGGACGACAGAAAATATGCCGTGGCAACTTTAGACTCAACACGGTCTAAGGTTGATCACACCTTAATTTTGTGACGAGAGCCTCGACCAATTTTGTGACGAGAGCCTCGACCAAGGCTCATCAACACCATTGAGCCTTGTCAATAGGAGGGAGGGGGAGGGAGTGGGAGAGGGAGGATTGAGCGAGTTAGGGTTTTGTGGAACTTTTGTGTTTAACGGGTAAAGACGTACATGGCACGACGCACATCCGATGCGTGATGGATGTACCGGGACATGGGCAGAGGACCAAGCAGCCCGGTCCCCTCACTTGTTTCTCGTCCCAACCTAAGAACGAGAGGGACAATAATATACTTGTGACAATCGATTTAAGCGATATGGTATATTCTTGTTGGATGCTCAATTTGCCAGTACAATCAACTTACTTTCAATACCTATCCGTCACATCATTTTACAAATCAATCTTCATTAATTATCTTTCAAACCATTGTCCCCCGAAGTCGTTTTTCATAACTTCTTTCATTTTCCAATATCTTTTTGAGGAAAAGATACATTATAATAGTACTGCCCACGAGAGGCGCGACCAATAATTAAGCAGTGTGATGTGAGCTTTACTTTAAAATTTCCATATTTGTTTCCAAGTTTTGAAAGCAACCTTAATAATAACCTATCTTAAAATGAAAAATAAAAAGGGAATCAAAAGAAGAAGGGTTAATACCATAAAAAATTTTAAACTGTACACGTGTGATAATTTTATCCAAAACTAATTTTTGATCATAAAAAATCCCAAACCAGTACACTTATGATAAATTTACAAAAAACTAATATTTTGACCATTAAAAACCCCAAACTGGTACATTTGTAACAAATTTACCCTCCGTTAGTTTCCGTTAAATTGAATTAATATAAAAAAAAATCACAAACCGTTACACCTATAACAAATGAAAGGTAAAACATAAAACTGTCGTATTAGTCGACTGTCGTGTGTCATTTAACAAAGTAATTTGATAGTTAAAAATTTAACGGAAACAAACTGAGGGTAAATTTGTCACAGATGTACCGATTTGAAGGTTTTTTGTGATCAAAATATTAATTTGGAGTAAAATTGTCTATGTGTACCAGTTTGGGATTTTTTGTAGCATTAACTCAAAGAAAAATAATGTGACCTAGGCATAGACATGTTCATAGACCAGCAACTACCTGCTTATGTACTTATGCTGAGTCAATAAGCTGCCCGAAATAATTCATTTTTATAATCTTTTTTTTTTGCCAACTTTTTGAAGAAATTTAATGCTAAAGCGGCTGACAAATCATTCGGTTTTGATGTAGCATGAAAATAGGTTGAATAGTTGGGTCCATTGGAGGCACTGTGTGAACTCCATCGTCGATGAACTTTGACTAGTCATGAAGGAAAGCATAACTAGCTTTGTTTTACTATTACAGTCCAAAGAAAAACAATTGAGAAAATTAGAGAAACAAACTGTCTAGGATAATTATCCAAAAAGTCCTATATCTATTATACGTCGGTCAATTTAGTTCTTAAATTTTTAATTTAGCAAATTTAGTCCTAAATCTTTTGACGATTAATAATATAGACCTTTCGATTAATTTTAGTTAGAAATCATTGACATGGACACCGATCCTACGTGGCATGGCCGACGACGGCCAATGCTAATGTAAACAATTTTGGCTTTTTTATTTAATTATCTAATTTTTTATAGTTGTATAATTTTTCTAGAGTTTTTATTTTTCTTTTCATTTTTTTTTCATTATTGGCCGGTGAGGGTTGCCACGCCGGTCGCGAGAGAAGGTCACAAAGCCCTTTCTGGCCATCTGCCTAGTGGTCGACGAGAGCATGCGGGACCCTTGCCTATGGACAATGAGGGCCGCCAATTATCGCTAAGGTCCTAGCAACTCACGCCGACCAATAATAGAAAAAAAAAGAAGAAAATAAAAAAAAATTATAAAAATTTTAGAAATATTTTTAAAAAATTCAAAAATTGTTTATATCAGTGCCGGTTGTCTGGCCGTGCCATATAGGATGGCCAGCGTCTATATTAGTAATTTTCAGTCAAAATTGATCGGAATAACTCTATTGGCAAATCGTCAAAAGGTTCATGATTGAATTTCGCCAAATTTAATGTTTCGAATTAAATTGGCTACCGTACAATAGGTTTAAGACTTTTTGGACAATTTTCCTAAACAATCTACAAGAAAGAATCACAATACACTTATTGTATATATGTCAAGAAAAGCATATATGACTTAATGGTGTAATCATGTTGAGTCAAGTTGACACAACTCACTACTCAATTGAAGACAGTTGAATGCCTCGACACTTTATTCAAACTTGATTTTCAAACTCCAACTCGGCTCAAATAAATTATCAATAAGCTCAAGTTTGGCTCAACTCCACTTAGCTAGTCAATCAGTTTCGCTCGAAACTCAAATTAAACTTGAACTCGAGCTCATGCTCATGTTCATGCTCAAGCTCAAATACTTGAAAATACACTATAACTGAGTTTAACAATTTTCATTTATCTCTTCATACTCGTGAGCGTGCACATACATATAACTAAATAAAATACAATTAGGTTCATGCAATATCTACTCGAGTCAAGCATTATCGAGCTCGAGCTCAACCCGGCGAACAGGAAAATGATGAAGCCGAGTGTGATATGCAAGTCGAACTCGAACTAGTAGCTCGGCTCGCTTCGACCCCGAACACGAATAAAAGCAGATGATTTAATTTGTTCGAAGCCGTCCACACTCTCAATAGTAGAAACACAGTGCAGAAACAAAAGAAAGAAAGGAGGGGTTTCGCAGCCGCATCTCCTTCTTTTTGTCTGTCCCAAAACGAATTTACAGAAACAACAAAAGTAGCAACAAAACCAATCGATTCAACCCAGACACATTGGCAAAACTCTGCACTTTCCACAAGGCGAAGGAGACATTACGCTTCCATCGAAAAACCAAGTTTCAATTTTTCTTTGGAGCTTCGCTTTTCCGCAGTACGAAGTGCTGCAGCAATTCATTCTTTTCTTAGGAAAGACCATGTCTCCGAGTAAAAAAATAAAGAAAAGCTTGTTCATTGCTTTCCTCGTATAGCGCCATGGAATTTGTCCTTTCGCGGTTTGTTTGCTCTCCAGCAGAAGCGGATTCCATTATGGTCATCACCTTTTTCCTCGTATGTGCTGATTATGTTGATATAGCTTATTAAGTTGCTTACTGAGCATCTCTAGGAAAGCCATGTCCACAATCGTTAATTTAATTGCGGTGATTAGTTTCACTAGGTCATGAGTTATCTTGTATCGTTGTCCTATTCAACCTTTTAGTGTCCACGTTATAACAACTATCGGATGTGAAGCCACGGCATTTTATTGGTGCGAGAAATTAAGTGAGAGCGTTAGATGAAGGTGTGATTGAGCTAAGTCGAACCAAGGTACAGTGGATTGTACATTTGGGCCCAATGGAACTCGCAAAATTGGAGATTTAATGTTTAGGTCGGAGTTCGATTTGGATTAATTGCCCTATCTCAACCTCAACTCTATGAATATGGTAGCATATGCTTGATCTTGAGCTCATAGCGACTTAGAAAGTTGATCTTAAAAAGGTGCATATCAATACACAAAGTTTGAGCTCATCATTCGATCTTTTTGCTACATGCCCCAACTTGACTCTACTTAAAAATTCTTTTATAGATGAAAAGGGCAAGAAGGGGCGACACTCTTGATGTTAATTGCAATAAGAGTCTTGCACCCATTATAAAATGTCCGGATTGTGCTATAAGTACTCCATACCACTCGTGACCTGAAGCTTCGAGGTTGATTTTTCAAGCCTCGATATCCAACCCAAAGCTCAATATTCAAGCCTTGATAAGCTCTTCAAGTGCTTGATTCTCAAGCTCGACTCAATTAGGGTTTAGACAAATTCCGAGTTTGGCTCAACTCGATTTAGTTAGCCATTCATTTTCACTCGAAACTCGAACTCGAGCCGTGCTCAAGCTCGAATTCTCTCCTTCACGGTCTCAATAGTAGAAAGACAGATTGTCTCCTTCACTGTTCAACCATTCCCCCGTAGACGACTGGTAGAAACAAAAGAAAGAAGAAGGGCTTCGCATCTTTCTCTTCCTTCTGTCCGTCTGTCCCAAGACGAATACATAGAACAACGAAAGTAGTAACGAAGCGAGTCGATCCAACCAAGACACATGGCAAAATTCTGCTTTTTTCGAAAGCGAAAGCGACACGACGCTTCCGGCGAACGTTAAAGCAATTATTCTTCTTGGCACTTCGCTTTGGAGTACTGCGAATTGCTGCAAATTCACCCATTTTTCCTTAGAAAAAGAACCGTCTCGAACTGAAAAAACAAGCAAAAGTTGTCCTTTGCTTTCCTCGTATAATGCCATGCAATTTGTCCTTCCCGGTTTGTTCGCTTTCCAGCTAAAGCGGATTCCATTATGGCCTTCACCCTTTTTTTCGCATATATGTATAATTTTATATGTGTGTTTGTACTGATTATGTTGACTAGCTCATAAAGTTACTCAATAAGCATCTCTAGTAAAGCCATTGGCATTTGGCATTAATCTAATTACGGTAATTCATTTTGCTAGGTCATAAGCTATCATGTATCGTTATCTTGTCGGTCCTTTTCCGTGTCCATATTATAATAATTATTGGGAATGAAGCCACGGCATTCTAGCGGCACGAGAAAAGGAATTGAGGGCCTAAGGTAGAGGTGCATTGTGCGTTCGGGCTCAGCACAACTTACAAATAGGAGACTTAACGTTTAGATTGAAACTGAATTCAAATTAGTTGCCCCATCTCAAGCTCAAGTATAGGGCTATAGTAGCATTTGCTTAATCTTGAGCTCAACTCAACTTAGAAAGTTGATTTTAGATTCGAACTAAACGAAGAGTAGAAATTCATGTGCAAATTTATCGTTATAGTATTTAAAGCATAAATCATGGATATAATAAAACTCAATTAGATTTGTGACCTGCTTGAACTAAATTTTACAGAGTTCGTGCTCAATATCATTCGGTGTTCTTGCTACATGCTCCAACTTGATTCTATTTCAACTTTTCTTTAATTGATTTGTAAAAAGGGTAGAGAGGGGCAATTAACACTAGTGACTCTCTGACAGTAAAAAATAAGAATCTCACATCTGTTACGAAATATTTGTCTGAATTGAGCTATAACTACTCCACATCACTCACAACCTGAGACTCATCCACGACATGAATCAAACTCGTGACCTCATAGAAGACAACTAACCCTTTTACCACGAGGCCAATTGCCTCGATGGCGACTTTGCTTCTACATAAAAACAATTGCACCGCCGAGCTTTTGAGCAACTCCACTTATAAGTATTACCAAACATAAGATCAACTCGATATGATGCTCTATCAAGTTACTTCAATTTAAACGATAATAAATGGAATATGAACTTGAATAACTCAATAGATCTGCCTTGTCATCATTGCATATACGTCCAATGTGAGACGTGCGATGCGAAAAGCCGTGGTATTTCATATTGTAACTTGAGCTTTTCCACTTCAACACAGTCAAATTTGTAAATGTCAATATAAAAGCGTCAAGAAAAGTATTGAAAAAGTCCTAAACCTTTTGCATTGATGCTAATTTAGTCATAAATCATTTTTTGATGCCAATTCAGTCCTAAACCTTTTATCTTTGTGTTAATTCAGTCATTCCGGTTAATTTTGACCAAAATTTACTGACGTGAACACCGGCCTGCTTACGTGGTACCGCTGACAATGACGTGGACAACTTTTAATAATATTTTGATTTTTTAAATTTTTTAAAATAATTTTTCTTTTCTTCTTTTTTTTTTTCTTTTCCTTTCTTCTTCCTCCAGCCGGTCGCTAGACCGGTGACCGGTTGGAGGCCAGGGCCGGCCAAGCTTGCCCTCGCCAGCGACAGCGACGATGAGCCTTGCCCTCGCCAATGGCCACCCTTGCGACCATTTGACCTCGCCGGATGGCCGTAAGGGCGGCCTCGCGCTGGGCTAGCGAGGGTCAAGTCTCGTCAGCCATAGGCGAGGCCCGACCTCGCCAGATCCAGCGAGGTCATGCTCTCCTAGCCGCTGGCAGAGGCCGTGAGGTCTCGTAGCCATTGGCGAGGGCGAGGCGATCCTCACCAGTGGCCTGCGGGGCTCGCAGGCCCTGGTCGCCGGTCCGTCGATCGATTGGAGGAAGAATACAGGAAAAGAAAAAAAAAGGAAAGTCGAAAAGAAAAAATATTTAAAAAATTTGAAAATAATTAAAAGTTATCCTCGTCATCGCCAGTAGTGCCACGTAAGCCGGCCAACGTCCACATCAGCAAAATCCAGTCAAAATTAGCCGGAAGGACTAAATTGATACCAAAAAAAGATTTAGGACTAAATTGGCACCGATGCAATAAATTTAAAACTTTTCTGACCCTTTTTCCCAAAAGTGTCACACCCCGCCACCGTCCCTCTATTGCCATTTGCTATACATGCTTATTAAATTTACCTCGCGAAGTTTTTAATGTACATTTTTCCTAAATCAATTTCAAGTTTAAGTTCATATCTATCCGTGACTAATCTCATTCCACTTAGCTTAATTCCCGCATTAGCCACTAAAAAGTCCACACACTAATGAGATAAAACTAGAATTGAATTAAAAAAAAATCGTGTAGATATATCATATGAAGGAATAAAAAATTTCTATGGGAGCGACCCCACTTATAAAATGAGTAGTGGAGAATTGGGATGAGGATTGCTGGTAGGGATGGAAGCAAGACGGGTATAACAGGGTACCCGACCCGCTCAAACCCTGATGAACATAGTCGGGTTGTGATTTTGGGGAAGCGATACAAGTTTGGATTCGATTGCTAAAAATTCTACATCGGGTTTTGAGATGGTTTTGGGAATTCATAGTCGGAAAACCCGATACCAAGACCTGATATTTAATTAAATCTTTATGGTGCACGAGTTTCTAATAGATAGTCATGTTTGCAAATTTAAGATTGCTCGTTATATATCGAACATAAGATTATCGTTTTATTATGAAATACAATGAAAAGATTGCGGATATCCGATGAGAATCCTGGACGGGTTTGAGATATAACATCGAAAACTCATAACGGGCTTGAGCCGGAGAATAAAAGAAAATTAACGGGAACCCATATCATTCCCGCTTTCATCCCTAACGAGTGCCACCCTAAAAGAACACGGACAAGTTGTATTGAGTAATTGACGGCATGACCAAAATGAATACTAAAGTGTGCATAAGAAAACGTTCTTTCACCTACTAATGTTTGTCCAAATCCATTCATTAGCCGTCGCTACCGTCCATTCCTACTCCCAGAAAAAACAGGAGGTGGTTGAATCAGCTAACGCTTACCATCATTGAAGGGAATGGAATTCGCGAGAGCATTAAACTTAGCGATACACGTCCGTACGTGAGCCAAAATCGATCTGAACCTTATCGGAAGCATCTCTATGCCGGTTTGTAAAGGGACGTTGCTACCTAATTAGCGAGGGTCGCGATGACCGCATCGGACCACAACCAGGGTCGCTCGCCCTCTCTCTCTCTCTCGATGGTGGCCAACGGTGACTCCGCTCACGACAATGACTAGTCACGGCAGTTGCCCTGCCCTCGGGGGGACACGGCGCCATCGACCCAATCCCTCTATCTCTCGTTCTTCGATTATTTTCAATTGTTTTAAAAGATGCCGTGGAATTTTTCAACGCGGCATTTTTTTCTTTTTCAATAAAAAGATTTCGATATTCTCTTCATCGTTTGATACCGAGTAATTTTCAAATTCTCCCCGTTATCGAAGAGAGACGATAACCTTTCCAAAAAAGTCTGTCAAAAAGGAAAAAAAATGAATTTCGTCGGTCAAAAATTCCACACCCCCAAAGAAAAATCCCGCTCCGACCGAAAAAAAAGAAAAACAAAACGCGCCCGCGCCCATCCCGCGCGACGCTTCCATCATTGGCCGCTCCACCGTCCTCGCGGATCGCGATCCGCGTGACGCCGACCACAAACGAATCTCCCGCCGTCCAATCCACCCGCAATCCAACGGCCGGGTCTCCTCCCCTCTCCTCCGAAAACGTTTTCAAAATCCCAAAACTTTTTCCCCTCTCCCGCCTCGCTCTCTCCCTCCCTCTTCTCCCTCCCTCCTTTATATACCTTCCCTCCTCCGCTCGCCAGGAGGAACCACCAGATCCGCACGAAGGAATTCAATACCCAGAGGAAAGGGAAGGAGGGGAGAGCTCGCCGACCGGCCATGGCCCGCACGAAGCAGACGGCACGGAAGTCCACCGGCGGCAAGGCCCCGCGGAAGCAGCTGGCCACCAAGGCGGCGCGGAAGTCGGCCCCGGCGACCGGCGGGGTGAAGAAGCCGCACAGGTTCAGGCCCGGGACGGTGGCGCTGAGGGAGATACGGAAGTACCAGAAGAGCACGGAGCTGCTGATCCGGAAGCTGCCCTTCCAGCGGCTGGTGCGGGAGATCGCCCAGGACTTCAAGACCGACCTCCGGTTCCAGAGCAGCGCCGTCGCCGCCCTCCAGGAGGCGGCCGAGGCGTACCTCGTCGGGCTGTTCGAGGACACCAACCTGTGCGCCATCCACGCCAAGCGGGTCACGATCATGCCCAAGGACATCCAGCTCGCCAGGAGGATCCGGGGAGAGAGGGCTTAGTTATGGAGGGGGATGTGGTTAGATCTCCGTCATGTTGGAGGTTGTTTGGTTGTAGGGCCTGATTGTGGAGGCTTTGAATCGGTGTTATGTAGATGTACATCTCTGGGCATTAATGGAATGTGGGTTTGCTTCGCTTTCTTTGACTTTCTGGCAAATTTTTGTGCTTTTCGGTGTTCATGAGTTTGATCTCGTGAGTTGATGTCCTTGGAAGACAAGAACAATGGATAGATAATCGCGTGATTATTACATCGGTTTTGCGGTCACTGGGATGGTTTCGAGGAACTGACAATATGGTTGGGGCTGAATTCGAAAGTCTCTTGCTTTCTTGTGCGAACGCAGGGAATTACATAGGCCATGTCAATCATGCCAGAAAATGTTCTGTTTGATCTGCAAATAACACTTTTTCCTAGACTCATCACTGACTCGAAAGCTGAATGATGGAACTCGATCTCAAGCTGTCCAAGCAAGTAGCAACGGTCCGTATGTAATGACCTGTGATTGGGACCATTCTAGATGGTATGAGTTATGACTGGCAAATTTGGTGATTCGAGGGCTTTGTCTACTAATGCAATCTGCCTCCTTCCACAAGCTTGAGCAATCCGAGTGTAGCCCCTTTGCTCTGAGCTCAGTTCGGTCTCGAGAAGCATGGCAAGAGTCTCTGCGGGCAAATGAAAGCACATATTCTGTGAAATATTTGATCCATTGACCATACTGGAGCTTCGAAAGGAAGAGAGCAAAAAACGTCGCAGAAGTTGAGGTTTATCATACGGATGATGATATAAGCGGGCTGCTTAATCTCTGAAGCATCGGTTCGGAGCTGTTATAGACATAGAAGATCAGACACGGTTAGCAAAAAATCATCAGGAAGCGGACGACACAGGCTGCTTTTCTGTATGGCTCCCCAGAAATATTACCTGGGAATTGGCCGTGTTCGCATCTTGCAGTTGAACTTCCAATCCTCGAATCCGGAGCGAGGCTTGTCTGAGTTTCACGATGTGGATTGCTACAGCATAAAGCACGCATGGCGCTAACGAACCGATGGTGACAATCAAGACTGCGACGATGGCTGCTATCCAAGATGAGGATGCCTCATCTCGATACCTGCATGGTCAGTGTCAGCCCAATAGGGGAACTCTTTCTTTCCGAATGACCATTTGATTGGGTGGACTAACCTACATATCATCATGTACTTCCTGAAGGGATCTCCGAGTTCAAGCTTGCTCATGTGCATCATGGACCGGTTACTTTCGATGCACTTGTGACCATACATCAACGAGGGACAACAGTTTGTGATGTCATATACGGTAACCAAAACCGTCTGATTTCCAAGTTGCCAGAGTACGTTCTCCACAAGGGACTCGAATTCAAAGATTCCACCAATATATCTGATGCAAATGTAAATTTTATTCACACAGTCTATCTAAATTAACTGACAGACAAATATAAGAATCGATTGGGCATGACAAGATGCGGATAACCAAGGTTGTATCCTCATTACAGACATTAACATTTTGAACTACATAATGCATGGCAAACTTAACCAGAGACTCCTGAAGTATCTGGAATATGCAAAAACGCGGCTCGCACAAGCCAGCATTGTCGCACAAGTTCATCATATCATAAGATCAAAGTTGCAATTGATATATCACAAAAATACCATCATGCATATGTCATAGAACAGCCAATGGTCGAATGATAGAATACAAAATTAGGAAATCATAGCAGGAAAACAAGTAGTAATCCGGGTCTGTCTGAAATGTGAGCAATTAGGGGCAAGGGACACCAATTTCAGTCGAGTATCCCCAGTGCAAACTTGAAGCATTCGAAACTAGCTCCAACAGTATCCAGTCCATCTCACAGGCCTTTTTAGCAACAGTCAAATATTCATAGTAAATGGTTGGTCCAGTTTCTCAGAGAAATCATGATTCGAGAGAACCACATACTCATTCAATCGATCCTAATTTTACTATAGAATGCCGTGATAAAGAGCAACACTAGACAAACCCTGCAGTGGCTCTGATGCGCTCTTCCAAGCTCATGTTTGGTGAGAATTTGGAACTGTAAACAGGATATATCAAAATCACTCCAGTCCGATTCGATGGAAACAGCCTGAAGGGGGGTGATAATACAGCTTTTTCAACGGCTCTTGTCTTCAATGCATGATGTTGATCTTCCTGAGTCATGCAACATGCGAAAACGTGCCCGAATTATGTATCGGTATTGTGGAAATACGAATATATAGTGTGTAAAGAGGAAATAACAAATGAGGTACCTTTCTTGTCATCCTGCCAAGTGAACTCAGAAGTGGACCCGTATAAGCGATGTCATCTTCATCGACTCTGTAGGGTAAATACTCTTCTTGACCGTGTGAAGGCTTGCATTCGGGAGTCACATGCATTATATGCCATAGCTTCCCTCTCTCAATATTTTCAGCGTTGCAAGGACCCACATGTTTTGCATAAACCACTCCAGAAAGTAATGGGCGCTCGAAAGTAGTATTATCCAAGTGGCTCTCAAGAGCCTCCCCCATCTTCCAGCAGAAGAATTAGTAACATGAGTTATATGACATGCAGAACTGACATAGTTAAGAATTTGCCGTTTGTTGCCGGTGAAAGTTCAAAACCGTGACCACCATTTATTCTTAAAACTACATGGATGATGATCTACGTTTTCAACAATTACCGGGTCCATCCATTTAAATTTAATGAACAAGAACATAAAAGCGGTCGATAAATCAATATCCAAGAGAGTTGTGTGGGGCGCACCTGCACTGTATATGTTGCATTCCGTTGCTCATAAAGTGTTGCCACCATAGCAAGTGCATGGATGTGGTTAACATGAACCGTGAACTGATTCTGTAGCATCAATGCCCGTTTATCGCACATGCATCCCAATGCCTCTTTCATTTTTATGATCTGATAATCATTTACAGTATTGTAAACCAATGCACTCACAATGCTCAGAATTATGATCCAGGGCACCAGAAGTTTGGAAAGCCATGCCCTCTTAATCTTTATATATGGGTATGTGCCTCTGAACTGATTCAGACCCCGTGGGAAGAAATTTTCGTCATGTCGTCTTTCCAAAGGCTTTCTTCTCCATTTACCTATTCCACTTCTAATCTACACCCAAGGAAAAGTGCAAACGAGATCATTGCAAGTTTAGATTAAGATTATTGCACTGCTAAAATAGAATCAGAGACTTAGAGAGGTAGATAACCAAAAGTTACCGTCGTACACTTAAAGTCTGTACGAAGCTGCTCAAGTCATGTGATGCATCCCATATACTATCCTTCAAGATTTCATTCCACTCCCCATGGTTTGGTTTAGAGCGGAACAGCACTCCGAGGCTTTTGGCGACTAGAGGAAGGCCCCTGCATTTCTTCACGACTTCTCTGCCTAGTGCTTCTAGGTTCGGATCTGGAGCACCGAGTCCACCATCAAATGCATGTTGAGCGAAGATCAACCAGCAATCTTCGTATGGTAGTGGGCTTAAATGGTAAGCTGGCAGCTTGCACGTCATTGCTGCTGTGATTTCACTGCGAGTAGTCACTATGGTCTTGCTAGCCGGTGCACAGAATCTTAAAGGACTTCGCAGTGTGTTCCATTCCGAGCAGTCCTCAGTGCAAAGATCATCCAGAACAAGTAAGAGTTTCCGGCCGATTAGTTCGTCTCTGAGTCTCAGTTGAAGAAGATTCAGGTCCTTTATATCACAACTCACCATAGCTATTGCTTCTAGGACTGCCTTGGTAATCGAATAAACATCTAACCTGTTCGAGACACAGATCCAAACCCTGAAGTCAAAATACCCTTCCACGCTGATATCATTGTAAACAGACTGAGCAAGCGTGGTCTTGCCAATCCCTGGGACACCGACGATGGTAATCACACATATTGGGTCACCTGGCGCATCATCGGACAGCAGCAAGCTGACTATGGCCTCCATATCTTCGTCCCTACCATAGATGTTAGGCTCCTGCATCAAAGACGTCGTCGGGAACATCTGCAAAGGCAGTACTCCCAGTTCTATGAAGCCAAAGGCATCTTTTTGACTTGCCATAAGCTCCAATCTATCAAGCATGTCTTCTAGCGATTTGCTTCTCAATCCGCCTCTTAGCTTAATTGGCGAATCTCTGTCTTCAATAGCATTCAAAAGATTCTGAGCATCAGCGACGGTATCTTCTAGCTGGTTTAGCCACCCTTTCGCGGTCGGGACTGTGATTTGCTTATGTTCCGCATCAGACAACACCGCCTCAGCAAATACAAGGCTTGCCTTTAGTTTCTTCAGCAGAACTTCCTCGTCTTTCTTTCTCCAGACAGAGTCTGTCAGACTGCGAGGAGCCAATCTGTCGAATAGTACCTGGAGCGAAGCAGAGAGGACAGCTGCACCCACTAGTGCTCCTGCCATGTCAAAGTTTATGCTTTGCTAACAGAACCGAAAAGGGCAATGGACGAGGAATTGCAGGATACAGAGGATGAGGGAACACTTGAGATTAGCTTCAGAAATCAAGGTGTTTTGAGTTTTACTTCATGGAAAAGACGAAGGAGAAGGGCTCAATTCTTAACCGACTACTGTGGCCCCTCTGCTCTTGTACTTTTTTTTAAGAACTAACGGAGAGGCTTCCTCTCAATTGCAACACTATTCTGTCTTTCTTGCTCACGCTTCTTGCTTCCGAAGTTTCTTCAAACACATTTCCACGCGGTTTGAAGTTAGAAATTGATGATCCAGTCATCAAAGACGGCCTTGCCAAATGCAGCTTTTCAGTGATATTTCCGTGTTGCTGTACAATTACAAAGAAGAAATTTCCTAGGACCCCGCACCATGCCACCAAGTCATCGAATCAATGTTTCTTTACAACTCAGTATCTGTATGATCGGCTGTGGATTGAAATAGCCTCTGTTAATATGACCATTTCTCCAATTTGATCGAGTAAACTAGCCTTCACTCCTAACGCGATGGCTCCTTCAATATAAAAAATCATCCGCAGATGTTAACATGAAAGCGACAGAAAGACAATATAACAAAACAAATTGACCGGCTCTGCAAGAAGACAACATTTTTCAGAGCTTTTAGTCTTCGTCAATAGCAAGCCTCAAGATTTCACACTCCACATCCACAACTTTCCATGAACTTCACAGGAACACCGTGTACTTCAGAGCCGGTCTATTCTCACGCTTGGCTGCTACTAGAATACATTCCGGTTCTGACAAGTCCTCCCACGGTTGTCTGGAGTTCTTTATAGGATAGAAGGTCTACAGATCACTCATGATCGTAACGAATTGAAAAAACTGCAAAATAGATAAAATTCCCCACGCCCAAATTTGCCTTGCAGGCTAGCAGCTATGTACGACTGTCTTGCAGTTATATATGTCACCATATTGATGATGATGATGATGATGATGAGGATACTCGAACAAAGAAAAACGGAAGGATCAGGGAAAGCCTGTTCATTTGTCAAATAATTCGAGCATCGATATGTAAGATATCCACTGATGGCTCATGTGGTTGGGACAGTGAGTTGTTTCCCCACTTCTCTTCAAGTTTGTTGAAAACGAAACGGACAGTCAGAAAACATATCCTCATGGGGATTTTTCTTCTCTACCTATGTACATATCATGAAGTAATTAGGAATCAAGTGTGGAGCCGTAATTTTTCAGACCCAATTATTTGGAACAGCAAAATCATGGAACCTAAGGGATGCCTCGCCGGCTGTATCGCACTCGAGCCTGTACTCCAGGTTGTCGTTGATCACAATGTCGTCATCTGATATCTCGAGAGGCAGAGGCTGTACTTGGTTCTTATTGGGTTGGCGTGACAAGTGTGCTTCGGGTCCTAAGGCCATGGCGGGTGGCGAGCGGGCCATCCTGAACCTTGAGCTGTCTCTGCTCACGGGGAAGAGTGAGCGGTTCCATAGGAAGACGTGCATGAGGATGGGCACCTTGGTATGGCGGTGCAAGGAGAGCTTCTGGCTCAGAGAGACCGTGTCATGGCTCAGATGAGAATCCAAGGGAGGACTTTCTGGTTCGATACTCTTGAGATGACAAGAAGCCTGGATGAGCTAGTCACCTCGCGGTACAGATTGCTAAGCCCTGACCGGGTTGAGGGTGCATTTTCATCTCCATCTATGACTGTTGATATATAGATAACCACTGAAATTTACAGTAGCACAAAAAGAAGTGGGCTTTAATGGATAGGAAAACTTTATATGTAGCCGAAAAAGGCATGAGAAATTAGGATATCGTTCCTCCTCTGTTTGGCTTAAGGCAGCAAGGAAGTCGGCTCCAGCGACCGGGGCTTGAAGAAGCCGCACAGGGTCAGGCCCGGGACGGTGGCGCTGAGGGAAATTAGGAAGTACCAGAAGAGCACGGAGCTGCTGATCCGGAAGCTGCCCTTCCAGCGGCTGGTGAGGGAGATTGCCCAGGACTTCCAGACTGACCTCTGGCTCCAGAGCAGCGCCGTCGCGGCCCTCCAGGAGGTGGCAGAGGCGTACCTTGTTGGGCTGTTTGAGGACACCGACCTGTGCGCAATCCATGCCAAGCGGGTCACGATCACGCCCAAGGATATCCAGCTCGCCAGGAGGATCCGGGGAGAGAGGGCTTAGTTAAACAAAATGTGGTTTGATCTTTGTCGTTTCGGAGGATGTTTGATCGTAGCAGGGGAGGTTGATTTGTTTAAGGCCTGATTATGGAGACTTTGAATTGGCATCATGTAGACGTACATGTTTGGGCATCAATGGAATGCGGGTTCTTTTCACTTTGAATTCTGGCAGTCTTGTGCTTTCTAGTTTGCAAAGGTTTGATTTTACGAGTTTATCGTCAAGGAAGAGAAGACAGGAGTCTGTTTGTCTTGACCATAATAGATAAACACAATGTGATTTCAAGAAATCGACAATAGTTGGGGCTGAGTTTGAAGTCTCTTGCTTGCTTGTGGGAATGCAGAAATTGATAATCCATGATATGAACCATGTCGAAAGTGTCGAATCACACCGGAAATTTTTATTTGCTTTTGGAGAAGCATCTGCAATCATCACTTTATTTTCCTAGAATTCTCAAACTTTGAAAGCTGAATAAATGACTCAGTCTTAAACTGGCCAAGCAACCTTCCACATGTTAATGACCTGTAATTGGCAACATTCTAGATGTTAAGAGTTATGACTGGCAAATTTGGTGATTCGAGGGCTTTGTCTACTAATGCAATCTGCCTCCTTCCACAAGCTCGAGCAATCTGAATGTAGCCCCCCTGGATTGAGCTCAGTTCAGCCTCGAGAAGCACGGCAAGAGTCTCTGCGGGAAAAATGAAAGCACACATTCTGTAAAAATTCGATCCTTTGATCGTGCAAGAGCTATTAAAAAGAAGAAAAAAAGAAAAAAAACAATGCGGGAGTTTATGTTTATCATACTGATGATGATATAAGCAGGCTGCTTAATCTCGGAAGCATCGGCTCAGAGCTGTTTTAGACAGAGAAAATCAGACACGGTTAGCATTGAACTGTCATCATCAGGAAGCGGACAACACACGCTGCTTTTGTAGTAGTTCCCCGAAAACATCACCTGGGAATTGGCTGTGTTCGCATCTTGCAGTTGAACTTCCAATCCTCGAATTCTGAGTGCGCCTTGTCTGATTTTTACGACGTGAACTGCCGCAGCATAAAGCAGGCATGTCACTAACGAACCGATGGTGAAGGTCGAGACTGCGTCGATGGCTGTGATCCAAGATAAAGATGGTGCATCTCGATACCTGCATGATCAGTGTCAGCCCAATAGGGAACTCTTTCTTTCTGAATGACCATATGGTTGGGTGGATTAACCTACATATCATCAGGTACTTCCTGAAGGGATCTGCGAGTTCAAGCTTGCTCTTGTGCATCATGGGTTGGTTACTTTCGACATAATTCTGAACATACATCAATGAGCGAGAAGAGTTTGTGATGTCATATACGGTAACCAAAACCGTCTGATTTCTAAGTTGCCTGAGTACGTACTCCACAAAGGACTTGAATTCAACGAGTCCACCTATGTATCTGATGGCAATTGTAAATTTTAATCACACATAATCCATTTAAATTAACCAACAGAGAAACGAAAGAACCGGTTGGGTATGAGAAGATACAGATAGCCAAGGGTGTATCCTTGTGACAGACGTTAACGTTTTGGAATACATAATGCAAGGCAAACTTGACCGAAGACTCCCACCTAAGCATCTGTAATGTGCTTGAGTGTGGCACGCAGAAGCCAACATTATCCCACAAATTCTTCATATCACAACATCAAGGTTGCAATCAATAATGGACATGAACACCATTATGCATTTGTCATAGAACAGCCAATGGTCGAATAATAAAAATATAGAGTTAAGAAATCATAGCAGGAAAATAAGAAGTAATTCGGATCTGTCTGAAATGCGAGCCTTTAGGGCAAAGGAGGCTAATTTCACTTGAGCATCCCAGTGTAAACTTGAAGCATTTGAAACTAGCTCCAATAGTTTAGGACTACTTTGGAAAAATCAGAAAGTTTAGGACTGAACTGGTATTTGTATACTAATTTGAGGACTGATTTGGTAAGTGGAGAGGACCACATACTCATTCGATCGATCCTAATTGTACCAAACAATGCTGCGAGAAAGAGAAGCGCTAGACAAACCCTGCAGTGGCCACTGTATGCTCTTCCAAACGCATGCTGGGTGATAGTGTGGATCTGTATACAGGATATGTCAAAATCACTCCAATCCGATTTGATGGTAACAGCCTGAAGGGGCCTGACAATACAGCTTTCTCAAAGGCTCTTCCCTTCAGTACATGATCTTGATCTTCCTGCATCATGCAACATGCAAACACGTGCCCCGATTAAGCGTTGGTGTTGTGGAAATACGAAGACGTAGTGTGTGAAGAGGAAATAACAGATGAGGTGCCTTTCTAATCCTTGTGCAGAGTGAATTCAGAAGTGCATCCACGCTAGCGGTGTTAGCTTCACAGAAATGGGCGCATGCTTGAATGGGCGAAGGCGGTTTTATAAAGGTCATATCCATTATCTCCCATTTCTCCCCTCTCTTAGAATTTTCCTTCTCGCAATGACCCTCTCGTTCTGCAAAAGCCACTCCAGAAAGTAATGGGCGCTGGAAAGTAGTATTATCCGCGTAGGTCCCAAGAGGCTCCCGCATCTTCCAGCAGAAGAATTATTACCATGAGTTATATAGTATTTTGCTGTTTGTTGCAGGAAAAAGTTCAAAACTGGGAACGCCATTTATGCTTAAAACTATACGGATGATAATATACATCTTCAACAATTACTGGGTCAGGGTCAGCACATAAAAGAGGTAGATAAATCGATATCCAGGAGAGCTGTGCGGGACACACCTGTTCAGTAAACATTGCATTCTGTTAGTGATAAAATCTCACCTCCACGGCAAGCGTGTGGATGTGATTAGCATTGACCGTGAATTGATCCTGTATCATCCATGCCCGTTTATCGCACATGCTACCCAATGCCTCCTCCATTTTAGTGATCTGATAATCTTTTACAGTCTTGTAAACCAATGAGCTCGCAATGCTCAGAATCACGATCCAGAGCACCAGAAGTATGGACAGCCATGCCCTCTTGATCTTTATATATGGGTATGTGCCTCCAAACTGATTCAGGACCCCTGGGAAGAAATTTTCGTCATGTTGACTTCCCTAAAGCTTTCTTCTCCATTTGCCTATTCCACTTGTAACCTGCACCCAAGAAAACGTGAAAACGTGATTATTGCAAGTTTAGATTAAGACGTTTCGCTGCTAAACTAGAATCAGAGAATTGGAGAAGTAGATAAGCAGAAGTTACGGTCGTACACTTAAAGTCTGTACAAAGCTGCTCAAATCATGTGATGCATCCCACGTACTATCCTTCGAGATTTCGTTCCACTCCCCATGGATTGGTTTAGAGCGGAAAAGAACTCCAAGGGTTTTGGCGACTAGAGGAAGGCCTCCGCATTTCTTTGCAACTTCTCTGCCTAGTGCTTCTAGGTTTGGCTCTGGACCATCGAGTCCACTATCAAATGCATGTTGAGCGAAGATCAACCAGCAATCTTTGTATGGTAGTGGGCTTAAATGGTAAGCTGGCAGTGTGCACGTCATTGCTGCTGTGTTTTCACTGCGAGTAGTCACTATGGTCTTGCTTGCCAGTGCATAGAATCTACAAGGACTTTGCAGTGTGTTCCATTCCGAGCAGTCCTCAGTGCAAAGATCATCCAGAACAAGTAAGAGTTTCTGGCCGATTAGTTCTTCTCTGAGTCTCGGTTGAAGAAGATTCAGGTCCTTTATATCACAACTCACCATAGTTATTGCTTCTAGGATTGTCTTGGTAATCGAATGAACATCAAACCTGTTCAAGACACAGATCCAAACTCTGAAGTCAAAATACCCTTCCACTCTGTTATCATTGTAAAGAGACTGAGCAAGCGTGGTCTTGCCAATCCCTAGGACACCGACGGTGGTAATCACGCATATTGGGTCACCCGGCGCATCGTCGGACAGCAATAAGCTGACTATAGCCTCCATATCTTTGTCCCTACCATAGATGTTAGGCTCCTGCATCAAATACGTCATCGGGGACGTCTGCGAAGGCTGCACTCCTAGTTCTATGAAGCCAAAGGCATCTTTTTGCCTTGCCATAAGCTCCAATCTGTCGAGCATGTCTTCTAGCAATTTGCTTCTCGATCCGCCTGTTAACCTCCTCGGCAAATCTCTGTTTTCAATACCATTCAAGAGATTCTGAGCTTTGGCGACAGTTTCTTCTGGCTGGTATAGCCACCCTTTCGCGGTCGGGTCTGTGATTTGCTTATGCTCCGCATCAGACAATACCGCCTCAGCAAATACAAGGCTTGTCTTTAGCTTCTTCAGCAGAACGTCATCATCTTTCCGTCTCCAGATAGAGTCTATTAGCCTGCGAGATGCCAATCTGTCAAATAGTACCTGGAGCGAAGCAGAGAGGACGGCTCCGCCCACTAGAGCTCCTACCATGGCAATGTCTATGCTTTGTTAAGAGAAGCAAGAGCTGCAATAGACTCGGAATTGTAAGACACAGAGAATGAGGGGATACTGGAGGCAGCTTAAGAAATCAAGCTGTTTTAGTTTGTCTTCATGGAATTGTAACATATAGAAGATGAGGGAACACTTGACGTAACTTAAAAAATCGAGGTGCCCTTAGTTTTTCTTCATGGAAAAATACGGAAAAGAGCTCCAAGTCTTGTCCGACTATTCTGGCCCCTTTGCTCTTGGACTTCATTAAGAACTAACAAAGAAGTTCTCTCAATTGCAACACTATTTCTTGTTATCACTTCTTGTTTCAATAGTTTCTTCCATTATATTTCCACACGTTTTGAAGTTAAGAAATTACTATTCAATCATCAAAGAGGCCTTGCCAAACAAAGCCTTTCATTGATATTATCGTGCTGTTTGAAGTACAAAAGATAAATTTCCTAGGAAAGCCTTTCATTGATATTATCGTGCTGCTTTGAAGTACGAAAGATAAATTTCCTAGGACTCTGCACCATGCCACCAAGTCATCGAATTTGTGCTTCTTTACATTTCAGCACGTTCGACTTTGGATTGAAATAGCCTCTGTAGACATAATCGTTTCCCAAATTTAATTCAAGTAAAACATCCTTCACTCCTTCCCTGATGCCTCCTTCAATATAAATGTCATCCATAGGCGTTAACATGAAAGCAGCAGAATAACAATATTACTAAACAAATTGACTGACTCTGCACGAAAACAAAAATGTGCAGTCTTTAGTCTTTATCAGTAGCAAGCCTCAAGATTCACACTTCATTTCCTCCATAACTTTCCATGGACTTCACAGGAGGCACCGGGCCTTCAGATCCGGTCTGTCCTCCCGCTTGGCTGCGACTAGAATACATGCAGGTTTTGACAATTCATCCCACGGTTGTCTATAGATAGAAATGCCACAGATCACTTATAATCGTAATAGATTGAACAATCTGTAAAATAGAAAAATTTCCCGACGACCAAATTTGCATTGCAGGCTAACAGCTATCCACAACTGTTTTCAGCTATATATGTCACAACAACAACAACAACAACAACAACAATAGTACTTTGGACAAAGGAAAACGGTAGGATCAGGGAAATTATGATTTCCTTTAGCAAATGATTCGAGCAACACTACATAAGACATCAACTGATGGCTCGTATGCTGGGGACAGTGAAAGTTTTTTCCCCTCTTCTCT
The DNA here is from genome assembly GCA_031216405.1 of Syzygium malaccense. Classification (NCBI taxonomy): domain Eukaryota; kingdom Viridiplantae; phylum Streptophyta; class Magnoliopsida; order Myrtales; family Myrtaceae; genus Syzygium; species Syzygium malaccense. The sequence goes on from CM062262.1 coordinate 6,695,006, forward strand.
TCAAGTTTGTCGAAAAAGAAAGTGCATGGGGATTTTTCTCCTCTACCTATGTACACATCATAAAGAAAAACTGGGAATCATGTGCGGAGCCATTATTTTCAGACCCAATTATTTGGAAGAGCAAAATCATGGAACCTAAAGGATGCCTCGCCGGCCGTATCGCGCTCGAGCCTGTACTGCGGGTTGTCGTTGATCACGATGTCATCATCTGATATATCGAGAGGCAGAGGCTGCACTTGGCTCTCATGGGGTTGCCGCGACAAGGGTGCTTCGGGTTCTAAGGCCATGGCAGGTGGCGAGTGGGCCATCCTGAACCTCGAGCTGCCTCCGCTCACGGGGAAGAGCGAGCGGTCCCATAGTAAGACGTGCATGAGGATGGGCACCTTGGCATGGCGGTGCAAGGAGAGCTTCTGGCTCAGAGAGACCGTGTCATAGCATCGGACTGCCCCGGTCGATGAGACAATCCAAGGGAGGACTTTCTGGTTCGATACTCTTGAGATGACAAGAAGCTTGGATGAGCTAGTTGCCTCACGGTACAGATTGTTAAGGCCTGACCGGGTTGAGGGTGCGGGTGCATTTTCATCATCATCTATGACTGTTGATATATAGATAAACCCCTGAAATTTACAGTTGTACAAAAAGAAGTGGGATTTGGTGGATAGGAAAAAATTTATATGTAGCAGAAAAAGGCATGAGAAATTAGGACAACTTACCTCCTCTGTTCGGCTTATGGCAAAACCGAGCTTTGTGTCACCTTCCTGTAGTTTAATCTCTATAGGAAACTCTCCTCCTAGAGGAGCAAACCAGAGACGAACTGCCCTCACGACACCAATGTCAACCCCATGATAGTCCTCGAAACCGTATAGACTAGCAGTGGCGAGATTGGATAGGTCAGCCAATGAGCTAGCATTTACGGTGGAAGAAGCCGTCTCCCCAGATATCTGTAACAAGCCAAAAGCAATGTAGAAATGACATCAACATTTTTTCGAGGAAATAAGATCTGTGAGACTCCACTTCCATTCACCACCTCCAACTTTTATCTATGGATTGCGACAGTTAGTAAAGAGTTATCAATACCAAATTTAAAAGGAAAGAGAGAACATAACATTATCTCAGGAAATATGTTATGGCAGTTTTAAGGACAAATATGGACCCAGGTGATTGTGAGTCTGATTTCATAGTCACTACAATTTGAAGAACTTGAAATATATGTATGTACAAAGTATCTTGATTTATTTAAATGCTTCAAGAAATTAGTCCAAGAAACTTGTAAGGCAAACGCACGCGGCTTTTTACGGGAAATTTGGTTCAAGAATCAGAAGTCTACCTTAGTAAGCAGGGATTCAGTCTGTATGTTCATGAAGACAATTGGCACGCCAGAGAGCTGGGACGCGTTGAGCCACGTATTTGCTCTTGCAAGGGTGTCTTCCAGGTCGTTGTAACGAGAGGCCACCCGATCAGAGGCTTTTGGAAGGAAAAGTATAGAGAGAAAGCAGCTTGAATTGGGAACCAAAAGCATCTCGTGCATTTTGCGGTCCCATCGGTAGGAAACGTATCCATCCTGAAGCTGGGTCCTGGACAGTGCATTTACCATCCTCGTACTCCTTGAAGCTGCAAATTAGAAGAACCATCTCAAAGTGCACAAAGAAGCAGGTAGCAGCAGAAAAAGAAGCTTGCAATCTCTAAGTAATATCCATGCAGAGGGTAATTATTCTTCCACACATTAATTAGTTTTTCCAGTCGGGAATCCACTCAAGTAGCATTACCTTTTACAAAAAAAATGATAAATAAGGGAAATATGTTCAACTCTCAAGCTTGAAACCTGTGTCTTTACAAGGCAGCACAAAGTTTGAAACTTGCACCTCGAATGTTGGTACGCAATTATGACTAAAAAAAGTAAAAGAAAGATTCCGAGCAGAACTTTTCTGCTGCTAAATTTGTAACCGTTCTTCCCAAAAAAAACTAAAACCAGTCACAATCGAGAAGCCAAATAACATGGAGTCCTCATGTCATACATTTGTCAGTGGCACACAGACAAATGTTATAGATGCAAGATGCGCAACCAATGAGGTCAACTTTATTTTGGGGCCTGAATTTATCCGCAAGATTGTTTCTGTCTACAAATGAGATAAGATAGCGCTCAGATAATGATCGATGCAGTAAGTCCTTGATGAATAAGAGTTCATTAGAAGGACCAAGGCTCATTGCATTTGGTCGTAGAATTGTGGAGAAAAGGTAAGCGAATAAAGACTACATTTAGGCAGAGTCTACAACATGCCTGCAAAAGACAGTGCAGTGAAATATCACATGTTCCTCGCAGAAATGGAAGGTGAGTAAACCAGCACAAACCTTTCAACCAAAAAAAAAGAAAAAAAAAACAAGCACAAACCTCACTCTTGGTGTTATTCACAATTATCCGGACATGCATACGCTTACTAAAAAGATTATAACTTCAGGTGCGAGTGTGGTTGGACTTCAGATGGAGACTTCATCGTTTTGAATGATTGGCATCAGCCTTTAAACGGACAATCCCCGTTCACCCTTTCATCAGGTTGTGGCCTTTAAAGACAGAATAGCCTTCTTAAAATGGGAATGATTCCAACCACACCCTCCAGTTTATATTGGGAACAAATGGAGAGGGTAGATGGGCGTTTCTCCGGATTGCCATCTTTTTAATTCATTAATAAATCCTTTAAGTAGCTCAATTATTCAGTTATGTGACATGGAGTCGCTTCTACCAGTTTATGGTTTCAGGTCAACATTGACAAATGCCAATCTGCCAAAACATATAAGCAGTCACAATGAATGATGATAACTAGGCCAACTTCAAGATACATCTCATGCGCATTCCGGTAACACTAGGCAATCAAAACGCCAAAAGATTTCACAAGCCAGAAACAAAATTGCATAGATTAGAGGCGTATCAGCAATCCCACAGACAGTAGATATCTGATGTGCACACATACATATACATACATACGTCCTATTTCAAGCAGGGACTAATTGCTCTCGACCGGCTCGGAAGACTTCGCTCCTCAACCATTCTCAGTCTTTAAAAAGAGTCCACGAAATACAGCAAGCGGAGAAAAGTCAAATGTGGACTCTGAACAGAAAATCTCATGATCTAATGGACAATTAGGTGAACCAAAAAAGGAGAACGCGACGACCCAACCGACGGGAGCAGTCAACTTGTGCAAAAGCCAAGTGACCATTCACAGCCCAACACTTTGCTGCTTTCAGATGGCAAACCACATTCTCAAAAGTGATACTTCTTCTGTAACCCCGAAACAGAAAGAACAGGAAAAAAAGAAGAAACTCGAGAAAGAAAGTGAAGCGCTCTCCTGGTTCCTGGAAATGGGCGATTGCGAAATCAACTTGCCAAGTTGGCAATGTGCAACGGTGATGGTGTTGGTTTCATATACATGAATCTGGCTCAACTTTCTAGATCTCATCAAGCACTAAACTCGCCGCGACCATCACCGCATACAACAGTTAAGCTAATACCAATCACAGGGGCCGGCGTCTGCCATTCATGGGCATCATCTGAATAATTTACTCCTAAATCTGGGCCCTATCTAACTTCGGTCCCGCTTAACCAAGCAAAGCAGCAGATTTATCAATAGTTAAACACGGTAGCCCATGGCATGGGAGTGCGCAAAACGCATGTACATGTCCTTGTTTTCTTCTTATCAAATTTGACAGAGACGTGGACACCCATGTTGATGAAAAGGGTCTGTTCCATGGTCCCCGGCGAAGGTTTCAATGCTCAGCCATGGCTTCGTTGCAGATCACGATCCTAACCACTGAATCACATGCAGTGCCCGCATTAACGTGCTCGGGAATGATCAAGGAATCAATTTTTACAGAGTAGAATGACAAAAATATTTGAATAATCAATAACAGCTCCGGCTACCATTTTCTGAATTAATTTTTGCAAGCAGAATCCATCTCTCATGTTACGCGCTTCGGGGGACACGGAGAGAGGGAGAGGGAGGGGCCCCACACGTACGGCCAATCACGCGAAGTCGTTCCACGTGGAATGAGGGATGAAGAAAAGTCAAAGGGGAGACCACTGTCGCACGCGAGAGCGTGCAACGAAGACGACGAAGGGGAAGAGGAGAAGAGAGCGGAACGGAACAGGGACACGGACCTTGCAAGTTGAGGCACTCGGCCTCGCTCCGGTCGAGGAACCCGACGGCGTAGTTGGGGTCCGCGATCGACCTCAGCATGTACTGCTTCTTGCCGGCGGACTCGTTGGGGACGATGCAGGCCTGCAGCTCGGCGAAGTCGTTGAGCCCGCGCCTGACCCGGACGAGGATGAACGTGTCCTTGCTCTTGAAGGAGGCGTGGAGCACCTTCTGGACCCCGCTCTTCCCGTTCTTGAACGGCGACCGGATCAGCACCGACGCCCCGATCCGGAGCTCCTCCACGATGTCCCCGGTCTGGAGCATGTCGCCCGTCCACTCGTCCGCCTTCGAGCTCCCCTTCAGGCACTCGATCGACAGCACGGTGGCCAGGCCCCTCGACGACGGCGACTCCGGCGGCGACGACGATGCTGATGGCGGCGACGACGATGCTGATGGCGGCGACGACTTGTCCCCACGGTCCATCTTTGTCATATCTCTCTCCCCCGCCCCCTCTATCTCTCTCAGTTAGTTCATGGCCTTGAACGTCAAATTTCTCGGGAGAGAGAGAGATGGAGATAGAGAGAAACTGGGTCGATGGGATGGAACTGGAACGAGACTGAATCTCAATGAATATTCTTTTGCTTTGCGTTGGGACCAGAGGAGCGAGAGATGCACGTTTGCTTCTAGAGAGAGAGAGAGAGAGAGAGAGAGAGGGATTGACTTGGTATGCTCGTCTACAGGCGAGAAGGAGAAGTGGAAGGAGAAGGAGAAGGAGAAGAAAGAGAAAGAGCCAAGTTGTGTATTCTTTTGCAGCTACTTTGTCCTTGTTTAATGGGCACTGCTGACACAACTCTCTCTCTCTCTCTCTCTCTCCTCAAGTCAGCACAGTTTCATCACACGGTAGGGAGAGACAGCTTCACATGTCTAAAGCCTTTATTGCCCTCTTCTCTCTCGTATAAGGATTTTTCATGTCACTCGTTAAATTCCCATGTAAAGAACAACAACAATATTAATAATTTTTTACTAGCGTCACACGTCATTTGAAGTATCGAAATCGAAATTTTTCGCCATTGGGTATGATCGATGCGTGCCCAAGAAGCGTTCGCCGACAAAACCCTTCGAATGACATGACCGCCCGAACCTCCGGAATATTTTTATCAGCTTAATTGGCACGGGTAATAAAAAGGGTAATTCGATTCGCTCGTGCGATCTCCCGGACCTCGAAGTTACGCCGAGTGAAATACGCTATACGACACCCGTCGCATTCGAATCAAGATTATACCGAGCCGGCGATCAGAAGGCCAGTAATATCTTGGAAGCGAGTCAAGTCAAGGCATTTTACAAGAGAGAGAGAGGATGAATTCGAGGGATGGAGAATGAAGAGACTGGTTTCTTGTCCTGTTTGCCTACAAACAATGTACATTGGATATCACAATATTATATTTCCATTTTCCTTTTTCTTTATTTTTTTCCATTTTAAATTCCTCTTCCGATTGATTGGGTTTGGAGCGGGTTAAGGTAGGGGCGGGAGAAAGTCAAGGAGGAGATGATGAGGATGGAAGAAAAAAATCTAGAAAATCCGTGGGGAAGGTTTCGAAATTTGGGAAAAATCTAGGGGCCAAATCAAATGAATCCCTTGCAATTTCCAGGAATGCTCGCGAACCTGGTGAGAAAGGAATGCCGAGGTGGACTTTAGATGGGATTGGACCTCGATTTTGGGCGATCTTAGTGGCCGTCCGCTCCATTATCGGCATCCGATAAGATCGAATGTCCTACCGTTTTTTGATTGGGTATCTCGTCGCCCATCGCACTCCATTCGAGCTCCGCCCAAATTACCAAATTCACATTAGAGGCTTGGCGATTCGTCGCTTTGTGATCGTAGGTCGATGTCAAACCGGAAGACGTATGTTACTACATGATAAATGGGCAAATTCGTGATTTGTCCAATCACCCGTTGGGGCTTTCTTGCGATCCCTTAGGCCTCTCGCGTATTTTTCGGTCTAGATTTATTTCCTAAAATGATTAGGATGAGGGGGGAATGGGCTGCATAAATGGAAAAAAAAAAGAAAGAAAAGAATGAGGGATGGCCAAAGGTGGGTATCATGTTATTTGAGGAAACGAAATCGAATTATATATATATATATAGCTAAATTGCAGATAAAATGGTAAAAGATGTGGTGTGGGAGCAATCCATGACCTTATTGGCATGCAATTGCCCTCAATTTCGGCCTGCTTTTCAGCGCATCAAAACCCATTTACAGTTTGGTTTTCCTCGAATATAATGTGGACTTTTTATTTCTAAATTAGGACTTCATTGAACTTGACTTGGCATGGCCAACATATGATGCTCTCGAGCATTGTTTTCTAGAAGCCAAGTTTGTTTGAAGTATCGTCATTTTTTATTCTTTCTTTCTTTCTTTTTATGTCGAGAGGAGGTTGTTCATTTCAAGGAACGTGATAAGCCTTGTTAAATTTTCCTTGGTTTGGACACAAATGTTCCAGGTCAAGCTAAAAAGGGAGCTTACTTTATGGATTCCAGTGAGGACATAACTAATTAGCCATGATCAACAGGTTCCAAGACTCCGCCCACACTCTTTCTTCAATGGGTCAGCCGTGGCTGCTTCCCATCTCGATCAATTTTGCCTTCCAAAGTTGAAGAAGGACTATTGGGCCTAATTCCAAAAAAAAAAACACCAATTTTAGGTCAAGTGATAATTTTAATTCTCACTTTTTTTTGTCTCGTAAAAAAGCATCAACTTTAGATTGAGTGACAATTCTGGCCTCAACTTTTTTTTTGTCTCATAAAAAGTTATCCACTTCCATTTAAATCCTAAATCTGGCCCTCTTTAACTTAGAACCATTAATTGTCCAACTTAACCATATCATCTCAACAATAAATTTACGTGACTTACTGACTAGATTTAAAGCACCATTCATTGTCTTCTTCTCCGAGCCACAGCTTGAAGAATAACGGTGAAACGGTTCATCTCATTCACTTCACCGGCAAGTCAAAAAGATCTCCAGATTAAATCTCTTATAATTTGAAGTTGTAGAGCACCGCCCGTCAATAGACGCCATGGACGAGATCTACCAAGCTCACGACCATAACCTTTTTTTCCTGAACAATGTTGACTTCAAACAGAAAATCAACAGGAGGTCAGATTTGGAATAAGAGTGAAAGTTGGTGATTTTTTATGAAATAAAAAGAAGTTTGGGCCAGAATTGTCACTCGACCTAAAGTTTGTGTTTTTTTAAGGGACAAAAAAAAGTTTTGGCCAGAATTGTCACTCGACCTAAAGTTTATGCTTTTTTCTTTTGAATTAACCCAAGAATATTGAAGATAAAGATGGCGCTTAGCAGCCCTCAATTCATCGAGAGAGACCCCTTTTCTTTCATGGGCGGTGTCCTTTTGCCCTTTGCTAGGTCTGTACGATGGTGTGTGGCATGATACATTCGAGATCTTATTCGTGCAGTAGTGCTCACACCAAGGCTTGAACTTAAAACCACAAGGAGAGGAGCAAAGTCTCTTACCATCTAAGGGCAAGTAGCAAATCATCATATGAAGCCTCCACACCTCAAAGTTCACACAACTCCAACTTTGTGCTTCGAGTAAATTTGCAATCATCAATTATTAAAATCTATCTCTTCATCTATGTGGTTGACTTGCAACGAGATCTCTGTTTTGTGTACCTTTCTTTAACATGAGTAATGGGGACCATCCACGTTGAAGAGAATCGCAAAATATTGATCTTTTTTTGTTTGTATAATGCAAAATGGGGAGGGAAAAGTAAATAATGAACTAAAAGTTGTGGGGGTTCATTCATTCAGAACAAATTATTGTCTATGGGCGCCCTTCGAGATCGAGTATAATTGCTCTTTCGGTAATCAGTGATCTAAAACGGGCCAATCAGAACAAGAGTCAATTAAGAGATCCAACTTTAACATGCTTAAAGAAAGTACCAAAACCCCTAATGTAACCATCTAAGTCATCATCGTGGGCCCTCTTTCTCCCTCTAGAAGGGGGAAACTGTCCATTTCGGGATCCGAGCTCATTGGGCGGCCCCAAGAGAATGCACAAACGTAGTGATTCAAATACATATCTTGAACAATGAAGACGGATATATTTGTGATTTGAATAACTCATTGAAGTTCGAAAAAGAAAAGTCAAATTTAAAACAAGTGTTCGAGCTTATTATGTAACGACCTAGTCCAATAAGGGCGGAGAGTGTTTGCTGAGGCTAGAAGATCTTAGTAAGGACTGGCTCTTGGCAGGCTTCTAGAATGCTGAAGAGGTAAGAATGAATCAAATTGTGCACCGGATAGATGTAGAGTATTTCTAGGATATATATGTGAAATTAGAATTAACTCACAAGATGCGCATTTTGACGTGACAGCAATGCTTAGCATTGAAACTCAAAAATTAAGCATGCTTAGTTGAAAGCGCTACTAGAAACTGTGACCTCTTGGGACAGTGTACAATTATACGCCAAAAGACAAAACTATGAGACTCGGTTTAGGACGAACCAAAGTGAACAATATCTCGAGTGAGTTAATCTATGAGGCATCACAATATGGTACTAGAGCGAGACCGCTCTAGTAGGTATATGGTTCGAGGATAAACTACACGAAAGCTGGTGGGCCTATCTGATTAGGGCTTGGAGTGTTCGTCGAGGCCAGAAGGCCTAGACAAGGAATGACTCCTAACAGGCTTTGAGGACGGTGAATGAGGTAGAAATGAACTAAATTACACATCGAACAAGGAGTGTTTATGGGATATAGATGTGAAATTGGAATTAACTCGCAAGAAGCGCCTTTTGACATAACAACAACGTAAAGCATTAGAACTCTAAGTTAAGCATGCTCAGATGAGAACACCACCATAAAACGTGATTTTTCTGGCCAAAAGACAAAACCATGAGATTCAATATGGGATGGCCGAGCGGGCAATTAATCGATTAAGTTAATTTAGGAATGTCACATATTAAGCATCAAGCTAGCTCTCAAACGTCTTAATCTCCGCATCAGGATAAAGTAGGTCGAGGAGAAGATTCGTATCCCCTTTTCCCCTTGAAATTAAGCATGCCATAAGTACAAAACTAAGATCACGTGAGATGTTAGAGTAAGTATTGTTTCAAGCTATCTTAGACTTTCGACCAAAAAAAAAAAAGCTATCTTAGATTTGTCATTATTTTTCATCCCCCCCTTTTTTTTTGTGGCTAATCAATAGGTTTGTAACTAAAGCTTTTTCAACTTTCTTTGTCCTAATATGGGCCCTACGAATTTTCATGAGATTGAGTTGGTAGTTTTTAACTTTTTCCGTGGAGTCAATTCCACAGTATAGAGGGGCGGAATGTGCTACATGCTAATTGGGTCGATCCATCCGCCCAATTTAGCCTCCTGGCCCAAAAGTTAGGCCTACGTTAGCAAGCAAGATTGCTCAATATTTATTTTTGTAAGTGATTGTTTACACGAAGAGAAAGATCGAGATCAAGGTCGACCCCCATTTTGGTGAGTCGAGCGCCGAGTTCATTTGGTTTAGGATTCGATGGCAAGGTAAGAGATCATGGGCCACGAAAGTCGAACCGATAATGTCGACTTGATTAACATGAACATCCGCTACATACTTAATCTTCGTCCCAATCATGCATTATTGTTATAACATGTCATTATGTTTACGACTTCGACACATTAATACAGTTCCTCATTTTGTAATCTTAATTCAGATACTTTCGTCTGCGAATGCGTCGCCAATTCAACGAAATTCCCATAAAGACACTAAAAATGCAAAAGTTTTATACGTCGCTCACTTTAGTATTCAAAGTTTTTTTTCGGATAACTTAAGTGCCACTGCTTTTAAAAGAAAATCGATCGCTTAAGTACCGACTATGATTTGGATCATTGGAAATCCGACATTGCCATATTTTATTAATTTCTCCAACCGACGAGATTCGCCGACGTGCCTAGTCAGCATATATACCCCTAACGATGTCATCTAAAAGGTTCGCCCCAAACATAAACCCTAAATCGCCAATTCAACAAAATTCCCCTATTCGAAACCCTAAATCGACCATTCGACCCTAAATTGAATCCCTAATTCGGTTTGCTCAACTGAAGTTTGCTCGAGACTCGGTGCCATGCATTGTCATTGGTGATCACTTGTCGCCACTTGCTTCACCTCCGGAAGAGTACTAAAGATTGTTCTTTGCTGATCTATTCTTTGGTCGAGGAGATCCGAAGAGAGTAAACCTCGTCCGAATCTTACTCGTCGATCTTGACCTATCCGTCGTTCGTTGCAATCCCAAAGTAGCTTATGTGCCAGGTAATGATATTTCCTCTTTTCTACCCTATTTTGGCGAGGTATAAGACCGAGTTGTGTTCATGTAACTCATGTGTGAACCACTAAAGATCCGAGTCGTTATTTGATGATTCATGATGACATCGTTATTCAAATGTTGATTTTAGACACCAAAAAGAAGAAAACAATTTTGACTTCGTGACTAGATTCAATTCTTTCCGTGCACAAAGATTGTTCGATGAAGTGCCTCTTGTCCGGGAATATGAAAAGCCCCTGTTACCGTCGAAACTAGATACGTATCGATGTATGATTGGAAAGCGAAAAATCTCGTTGCTAGTATTGGTTAAAGTAGATTGTGTTTATTGAAGTTTTCCTTCCAGATCCGATGATCTGACTTCACTTTCTTTGCTGTCTGTATATTCCGGCAATGGTCTTGTGCGAGTCGTTTACAATGTCCACGTGGACTGGTTTTTAATTTAAAAAATGCCAAATCATACTAAAATCTTTATTATAAAAGTCATGTAATATTGTTTGCCTCAATTTTTCGCTGATAGCACTTAAGTGATCGTTTTTTCTCCGATTTGATACTAAAGTGAGTCGGCGATAACTTTTGGCATTAAAGTTAACGCCATAGGAAACTTTTGGCACTTCTAGACAAATGGTTATTACATATTCAAAGCGCGAATAAGGGCAACAAAGGCTACAAAACATGCCAATTTCAATAATTGCCGGGACTACCGGAATAAGACTGATGTCTTACTATTGTTTCGTACGCTCCGTTGACAAGCGTGTCCATCCGCCTCGCTCGAGATTGGGGTTCGAATCACCGCACCTATGCATTTTCTAGAGGCCACACCCAGGAGCACAAATATGAGCATCTCCAGTAATTACCCAATTTGAGCGGCATAGGGAACTAGCATGTCCAATGGGCATTAGTCGAGCGCTCAAAAAATTCCGAACGCCCGCTGAGATAGAAAAAAAAGTACCTTTCATTAAGAAAACAGTAATAATAGCAAAATGGAACGGACCGAACTATCGAGTTATCGCCCATATGAGTTGGTACACATTTGTCCATATTTTTTGGCCTCTATTTAGACCAAATTTCAGACAAAAGTTACCCCACAAAAGTCAAAAAGCAAATCTTATAAAAGCCGCTTTTGTTCCGGCCTCCGACTTTTTTCGGATAAGAAAGACAAAAGATTTTCATCGTTTGAAAGTGGAAAAATGCAGAGATGGGAATATAATGATTCTTTTTATTATTTATTTTCCACAAGTCACAACAAATTCAACAAATTCAAAAATTGTAATTGCCAAATAATATAATTCATGAAAAGTACCTTAATTGGATGTAAGTTAATGAAAACCATGCGTCCATTTACCCCCACAATATTTCAACCTTTAGAATATGATGCGTATTCTATTCAGTAACTCGAAATTTTCTCATTCGTGGGAAGTTAATAAATTATTGCCCTTCTGAGACCTCTTTATTTGGATATCGAGTTAAAATCAAGTGTGCGGCCATTTACTTCAAAAGTATAAACAATTAGAATGTGGGGCAAATTAATTTTATTGCTCAATAAGTGAAAAGATGCGATAATGCCGTAGCGTTGTACGCAGAAGTCACAATTGCCCCGAAGGTGGAAAAATGGACGAGCGTACTCGTTAATTAAGGTAAAAGAAAATATTTTTTTGTAAGCTTAAAGCTCCGTTGGGAAATCAAACGAGGATAAGAAAAGCAACGGTGGTATTTGAAATTGGCCCAATTTTGGAACTTTCCCTTCTCTCGCTTGCTCTTAAAATTTTTTCTCATTAATTAATTATTTTAAACGATATAAGCTATTACTTTTCGATAAATTCATCTTTTCACGAAATAAATTAAATCTTTCGTTCCTTCCATTTTCCTCATATTTTCGAATGATCGTGAGGAGAGAGAAAGAGAGAGAGGGACAAATCATGGAGTCGAATCATGCCCGAATCCGAAGTGGATCCTTCGACACATGAATTTAGGGAAGGAGTGATTGGGGCTGTTTAATGAAGAACGCTTGAGTCCGCCACTCTCTGTCTCGGGCGTTGAGAATGACAGCCACTTTACCTTCTTTTTCCTTCTTTTTTGAAGCATATTTAATTATTAAATGACAGTTTAAGTTTTTATAAATGGCCTAATTCTAAAAACAATCCTCGACTTTTCGCTTTGCCCTAATTATATCCTGAGCTTATTTTTTATTTCGAGAAAAATCTCAGATTTTTATTCGAGGTCCAAATCGGCCTTTTGTTATAAATTCGTCCGATTAACGTCAGAAAAAAAAAAAAAAAATCGGCGGCTGCGGCGATGGCCAAGCCTTCGCCGGTGGTCACCGCCACAGCTGCCGGGAAGGAGCAGCGGCCCTCGCCTGGGCCTTCCTGAAGGCCGGCGAGGGCGTGCAGCCCCCGATCTGGGGCGAGGGTCGCGCCCTCCCCAGATCGGGGGCTGCGCGCCGTCGCCGGCGACTCACCCGGGGCCAGCGAGGGTGGCCGGCGACACGCGGACCGTTCCTCCCTTCCCCTCTGAGCTGCTTCGAGCTTGATCTGGGGACCTCCCCTCTGCTCCGTGCATGTGATTTGAAGCGGGGATTCGCGGAAATGGAGATCACCCAGTTGTCTTTCGCGGCCGATTGCCCCCCTCTCTCAGCCATCGCGGCGGCGGGGCTCGCCGGCGTCGCTCTGCCCCTCGATCCCTCCCTCCCTTCTGGGTCGCCTCCGTTTTTGCTCTGCACTGATGGGTATGCCCTCTTTCGCTCTCGCGCTCGCGGTTCGCTATCTGGGTTGTTTCCCCCGCGTTGTTCTGGCGTTGTTCCTGCTCTGGTTTTTGGGTGCTGTTCTGTTCATCTTTCTTGGTCGCGATTCGGGTTTCTTCCCGTTTCGGTTTCCTCTTACGGTTAATGGGTGGAGTTCTTTGCCAGTGTCCTTGGTCTTCCCGAAGGCCGGCGACCCTCGCCGGCCCCGGGCGAGTCGCCGGCGAGGGCGTGCAGCCCCCGATCTGGGGGAGGGCGCGACCCTCACCCCAGATCGGGGGCTGCACGCCCTCGCCGGCGACTCGCCCGGGGCTGGCGAGGGCCGCCGCTCCTTCCCGGCTGTGGCGGCGGCCACCGGCGAAGGCTTGGCCACCGCCGCAGCCGTCGGTTCTCTCTTTTTTTTTTCCTGATGTTAATTGGATAAATTTATAACGAAAGGACAGATTTGGGACTCAGATAAAAATTTGAAGTTTTTCTTGAAACAAAAAAAAGTTCAAGATATAATTGAGACAGAGTGTGAAGTTGAGGGTTTTTTTTGGAATTAGGCCCAATAATTGAGAAATTTTATATGAATTGAGTGGGATTCCGTTTTAATGCCTTCAACACTTGCGGGATGCAAATTCAGTCATACATTAGCCACATTAACATAACAAGGCACGGACCTATGTGCTCTGCAGGCTAGGATTCGTCTGTTCCGATCCAAAGAGTTCGCATTAGGCCGAGTGATAGTGAAGTAAGAACATTCCGTAGGAGCCATAACTATATGACCATCAGATCCGAACAAGCGTCGCGATGCATGAAGTAAAAGGACACCTGTCCGAGAACGCGAATGCCGCTACCTAATGAGAATACACATCCGATGCCCGTATTCCAAATCTTTCTCCAAAGGGGACCTATTTAATAGATATGACATTCAAAGCTTAGGAGTTTCTTGATCAAGCCATTAGCCCACCGCCCAACTTTTTCCATCTTTCACCTTTAGAAGCAAAAGAACATGGAGTGAGGGGGAGATAGAGAGAAGAGAACACAATCATGAGCCAAAAGAGAGAGATGAAGATGCCCAAAATGGGACAAGGACGACACAGGCAGAGAATGCTTGATTCCCAAATTAGGAAAGAAATGAGAAGGAGAGAGACCAACCACAAACTGATCATCATATTGCATCATCATGTCACAGGCTGCTTGACTTTCTGCAGAGTTCTAATCTGCTCCACTCATTCATCTGCCTTCAATTATGATCACCCAACAAAAGGGTAGCCCCCACTTGTTGCCCCCATGCCATTTAATGGCTCCACCATTCATGGCAATTTCTCTATCTATCTCTCTCTCTCTCTCTCTCTCTCTCTCTCTCAATCCATCAATAAAAGAAATTTTAATCTCTCTCTCTCTCTATCTCCCTCCCAATACATAGATGTTTCCAGAATTAGCTGAACTTGGCAACCAAAATCACACAATACATGCTCGAGAATTTATGGCTAATACACTGATTTGAACTTCATTTAACAGTGTAGACAGGTAGTGGGCACCAGAGTAGTTCAGTTTATGCAGAGCTAGGAACAATACATGGTTCTGGCTTTAGCTTCCTTTCCAATGGACAGAGACATCTTCTCTTGTCCATCACCATTCAATCCTCCTCTCCAAATGCGAAGTGATTCTGTACACAAGCGACTTCTTGGCATTCCTTATTGTGCTATAGCTGCTGCTTGCTTGGACAAGTGCACTTTGCGCGATCGTCCGAGAGCATCTTAACAAAAAAAAAAAAACACAAGAAAAAGCAAGGTGAACAAATCATGAAAACGATGTACATATTGCACGGACTTCTTTTCTGTGGAGGGTTTGGTGAATTTCCCGTCAAAATCTTTGGTTCGTGCGTTACCTGAACCTGTTCTTGAAGGTCCTTGATGTAATCAACGGCCAGGTCCAACATGTCTGCTGTGTTCGTTTGCTGCCGAGAACACAACCCGAAATTCAATTTCACATTTCAGTTTCACATCCAGAAATTTCAAAGTCATACCTTGTCCATGTTCGGAACAAGATCCTGTAGTCTCCTTATTCTTTCACTGATTTTGGTTCTTCTCACCTGTTCACATTGAAAGCGGAACTCACCCTTTTAACGAAACAAAGATGAAGAACTCTGAGTAGCACAAGAAGAGATTGATTAAACTTACCCTCTCGGCAATACTGCGAGGATGAGTCGCGCAACCCCTCTTGGCGCGAATTTTACACGGAACAGAATCTTGGAGCTGCAAAAACTTCTCAATGTCTGCAGAACTTTTAGACGGCAAGCTCAAGTGGTGAGCTAAAAGACCAGGAACTCTGCCTTTCCCCTCCTGATCGATAAGAACAGATCCCACGTTTGTTCATTCATCAGATAAACTGACCTAAGTGCAAACAACAAATGTGAATCAAAAGCGCCTAATACCTCGGTTTCCAATGCATTCAAACCCAAAAATCCCTTTTCATCCTCATCTCCGCCAGTGAAATTGTCCGAAAGACTCACCGGGTCGTCCCACGAGCCGATAGGGAAACCCGTGACGTAGTTGTTGCCATGGCCTTCGCCGAAATCGCCCCCTTCAAGGCTACCGATATCCATGCTCTTCTTTCCCCTTTCGTTAATGGGGCTCATCTTCCCAGACGAGGAAGGAGGCGGCCTGGATGAGAAGTTCATGCGGTTGCCGAACCTGCTCGCCTGAGAGAAGGACGATTCTCCTCTGGTGCCGGGGCCGACGAAATCCTCAATGCCTCTCGAAGCAGAATATCCTGCCATTCGCATCGGTTTGTTATCCGTCTAGCTCATCCACAAATCATTCGAATTCAGTACACATCGAGATCAAAATCAAGAACAAATAGAAGCTTCCAAACATCTCTTTCAACAGATTTGATTAACAGCCGCCAGGACTGTGCCTTTTCTTTCTTCTTCTTTTTTAGGACTTTTTCGAGTTCCAAGTTGTTGTTCCTTTTGGAATTTGATTGATGTACTTAAAAGGGCTCCGGAAGAGCAATAGAAAAATTAAAGTACGAGGAAGTAGCCAAGAAAAAAAAATAAGAATTACGAATAATAAATGTCAACTTGCAATGCAAAAACTTCCCAAAAAATTGGAACTTCCTCACTTCTCTGCATCTTCCATAAAGAAACCCCACAAGTAAAATGACACCAGCTGAAGAAGATAATTCGTAGCGACAGAGAGAGATTTCGCGTACCATCGATGTTTACGTTGGAGAACAATCCGGCAGGCGAACTGCTCTGCCTGATGAGATTCGAAGAGTTATTATTGTTCCCCGTTTTCACGGACGCCGATCGATCCATACCCATCGAGCCCGCTACCTTGTATTCCATGCTCTGGTTTTGCAGTTGAGACGAGCCCTGGTAAAAGTTCTGCGAAGAAGCAGCAGAGGAGTAGTTGCTGGGTTCTTGCTGAAGAACCTCTGCTTCGGTCTTCATCGACCCAAAAGCGTTTCCGCCCCCGCCGCCCCCTCCACCGCCGCCGGAGGCAGGGGAGGACATGAGGCGCGCGAGAATTTGCTCCGTCTCGGGGCTCGAAGGCCGGTTGAGGAAGTCCTCGCAGCTGTCCAGTAAGTTCTTGAAGTAAGAACTCGGGGCGGATCGGAATCGGGACAACCCCGAGTTGTTGTTGGGTTGGTTGCCGTGTTGCTGGGGTTGGTAATTGGAGAAGAGGCCGTGTTGCTGTTGCTGTTGAAGATCCGATTCCATGGCGGGTTCTTGAAAAAGGAGCTCGCAGTTTCGTCCTTCCAAACGGTTGGTAAAATGTCAGATAGCCATGAGAAGAGGAGCTTCCTGAGAGGACAAGTTACTAAAAGTCAGAGCCAGAAAAAGATCCCTGCTTGTTCTGACTTGAAGCACCAAAAAGGAAAGGAGGCTGCTCAAGCAGATTAGGAAGCCAGGTAAAAGATGACTCAAGAGAGAACCAGAGATTCAATTGTACTCTGCTTCTTCAGGTGAACAGAGAGAGGGAGGGAGACAAAGATCAGCCAAATCTGACAGCAACCCAGGTCTTTTCTTACCGTTCTTGGCTCCGAAACTGAACTCCAGACCGCCATGACTGCAAGAAGGCAGTGTTTTTGCAACTGAAACGGGGTTTTAACCTGGCGACACTCGGACTAAACTCTCCCCCCCCCCCCCCCCTGTCTCTCTCTCTCTCCCTCTCTGGTCACAGCAGATGCAGGGAGTGGTGTGGTGTGAGGTTGATGCCCAGGGCGAAGAGAGAGAGAGAGAAGATGAGACTATAAACTCCCAAATGATAGTCCTCTTTTAATGAAAAGAGGGGACCTCCTCTTTTTTATTTGCAATTTTCAGCCCAGACAAAGAAACAGTGGGAGCCAGAGAGATGGGGTGTCTCTCAATCTCACACAACAAAAAGCGCATGTAATCCCGTTTTGCCCAGAATGACCCAAGCACTCGCTCCTTATTGCACCCAGTGCCTCGGTTTTCATGGCGGACTTTGGTACGCGGACGATAAGGCAACACTCTTTTTTAGAACAAAGTGAGGGTTTCGATGTGATGGGCGAAAGCCCTGATAACTCAGTCAGGGGTGAATTATTTTGCTGACAGCCATGAATGACGAGGTCTATGCCCCCTTTATATGGGAATTTTGGTTTGACCCGCGTCTCGTGATCGAATGCGTCACGAGCCTTGTCTTCGTTCCGCAGCCCGATTCCGAGCAATAAAATTTCCGTCTAAGCGTTTCCGGCGCTCGGTTATTTCTGCTACCTAGTGAGAAGGTATCGGTCGAGTGTCGCATGCCGTGACATGCTATAGGATTATTGGTAACAGACGATCGGTCGTGTGTCGACGAGGATGCGTGGAGAAAAGCAAAATGTGTCGACAAGGTCGAGGCCGGGGGAGGGGGGGGGAAAGCGAGACCGCCTTGGTTATGACATGCGATTAATTTTATAGTTTAGCATACGCACAATATTGATGATGGTAGGATCCTAACCGATCATCTTCAACCCTCGTTTGATTAGATGCGAGGCTACTCATCGAGGGTAATACGGGGCAACAGGCGCTTTTTGCTTTTTCTAACTTTCGATTTTTGATGTGGTGAGTTGCTCGGTCTTTACAGGTCAAGAGTCGACTTACAAAAGTTAGCATTAGAGGTCATTTTACGTTCTCTATATATATATGTCAAAGTGGGAAATGTAAAATAAAGTAGAGACCACAAAATAATTTCGAAGGCTAAAACTTTCAAGTATATTAAGAAGTCATGTCTAGGAAAATAAAGAAATAATAATTTAGAAAAGTCAAGGTGACAGCTTGGGCCTAGCATGTACGAGGTGTTGTCTAAGTGTTACTAACAAGAGTCGCCATTTTATCCTTTAATACTAGTGCAATCTAAGTCGACGCTTTTTTAGGAGGTCAATCGTTCTTTTAAGTGTCTTCATCTCTTCACGCTTAGAAAGGTCCGAGGTCCTTTTGGCCCAATGATATACTCCATCCGTTGGATGCGCGATTCGGTCCATTCCCATACATTTCGCCATCCGGAAAACCTAGTTGGAGCCCTGACAATCAATTTTCGCCTCTCGTTGGGAGAGTCCTTATAGGCCGGGAAAATTACCAAAAAAAAAAGTCATAAAATCTATTGTATGGATACGAATTCGATTTTAAACTTTTCAATTTGGCCAATCTAGTCGTAAACCTTTTGACAATTTGCTAATATAGTCCTTTCTGTCAATTTTGGGTAGAAATTGCCGACTTGGACGCCAAACGTCCTATGTGGCATTGCCGAATACGACAGGCAGCACTGACGTGAACAATTTTTACAAGTTATCAAATTTTTTTTATAAAAATGGAAAAAAAATCAGAAAAAGATATTTTGAAATTTGTAAAAATTATCCATGTCAACACTAAGGGTGTCAAAAAAGCCCGAGTCGACGCGGCTCGGTCTGAAATTTTAGGGTATTTTGGAGTCGGGTCTTAATCTTCTTTGGGTAAGGGTTTTAGGTGTGGGTAATTGTTAGGGTCGGGCTAGGCCGAGCCAAGCTAGGCTTTTTTGACCCTATCACCAAAGGTAACTCATCTAGAATAGCCCTTCCCCTCTCTCTCTCTCTTTCGCCTTCGCTCTATTCTCTTTTTATCTAAGCGCGACCAAGAAACCCTAGCTCGTCCTCGCCCTTACAACCTCTCAAAGGCATGCGAAAAGCTCATGTTCGTGGCAATGGCGGCCGTGAAGTTCGTGAACATGGTCGTGGTGGCTTTCATCCTCGCCCTCATGGGGCTCGTCGTGACCACCAGGTTGAGGCCCTGGCATCGAGCCCTACCTCCCCGGCGAGCTCTGTCTCCCCGTCGATCCTTTCCGCCGGAGCAGCGACCATTGTGGCTCTCGTCTTCAATTCGATGCCGAGCTTCCTTCTGCATGTCAATGGCTTCCTTCTGCATGTTGTCCTTCATGCCGGTGCTCTTGATGATGGTCTTATGGTCAGCGGCAGTTGAGGAGGCCGACGAGGGCTTCCGATCGTCGGAACACGGCTTCGTCGATGGGGCTTAGGCAATTTCTTCTTGGACTCGACGGCGGCATTCATTTTTCCAGAGCTACTCCCGTGGGCCTTCTTGGGTGGTGATTGGGTGGAGCGAGCAGAGCTTAACTGATACTGCAAATGCAAAGAGAGAGAGAGATAGAGGAGGAGGTACAAAACAAGCCGCGGAAAATAAAGCAATTCTCTCTTGCTCAAGCTTAGCTGGTTCAATTTTGAATTGATGGTTGGAGATTGATCCCTGTAAAAAAAGCCCTAAACCCGACCCGACCTGACCCTATTCTTAGGGTATATGATGAATAGGGTCTTGGGTCGGGTCAGGTCAAGCGCGACCACGTATATTCTCGAGCAGGGTCGGGTATCATGAAAGCCTGACCCTTCTCGATCAATTGACACACCTAGTCAACATCAATCATATCGCATAGAATGGCTGACATCTACGTTAGCGATTTCTGATTAAAATTGATTGAAAGGATAACATTGGCAAATAGTTAAAAAGCTCATGACTAAATTAGCCAAATTGAAAAATTTAGAATTGTATTTGCATCCGTATAATGGATTTAAGACTTTTTTTTTTGTAATTATCCCCTTACAAGCCTAATAGTTAACTCTCAACCGTGACTATTAATGTATTGACAAGTGTCCTCAACAAATTTGTTAAGCAATGAAGAAAGCTTATAACCCTCGATGCACCGATGAAATCATATTACAAAGAATCAAGACGGCGAAAAATCCACACATTCCTTCCTAAATACACGTCGCGGATGCCCCCGGAAAATAGCCGTTGATAAGACTCGCGATGATATGTTATAGATAATTGTGGGATTTACATCTCCGATGTACATTTTTCAACGTGTCCAATCGAAAATACAAAAGGTCAATTATGAACTGGAGCGAAGATTAAGGAGTTGACTATGTGAGAAGCATTTGGTGCGGCGGTTTGATTCGTGTGGGTTACGAGTGTCGCTCGAAAGCATTATGGTACGTGATGTTTCGACAAGATCAAATGTCTCCATGTAATTATTGCCGACTGAGTGGCTTCATGATTTGATCCGCGACTTTATATGTAAGCTAAAACAACCATAATTTTGAAAAAATATTTTTTTTTTGGGGGGCCACTTATGTAAAATATTCCTAGATGTTGGGGATTTCTTCATTTTTAAACTAGGGCGTGCAAGTCCAAACTTAATAAATTACAAATTCACATGACACCCCCATGCCACCCCCGCCCCCTCTTTGTACTCGTACTCCTAGTTAGACCTAATTAAGGGGCGGGATCGGACGGGCTCGGAACCTCAGAAAACTTTTGCTCGACGGTCATGGTTAAAAACTAATCGTTAAGCTCGCCTGCAGAGCCGATCGGACCCAGATGGATTGAGCAGACGTAAAGGAGGCTCGGGGAGAAACTACGTCCCCTGCCCGAGCTTGCTCATTTTCGTCGAAATCATCTCTTTCTCATTGACAGGTCACGCACGACGAAATATTAAAATACGATTACCTTATTAACAGGGATGCAGACCGTCTTTTCAAGTCTTGATTAATGGGTGCTACAAAACATTTGCCAACAAAGGTATCTATAAGGGGAGAATAGCAAAAATCCAGGGGTTAATACTATGAAAAACCCTAAATTGATACAAATATGATAAATTTATTTCAAACTAATTTTTTAATCACAAATAATCCAAAACTAGTATACCCTTCTATTAATTTCCGTTAAACTTTACAGTCAAAATGCTGAGTTAGATGACACATGATAATTGACGGGCGTACTGATCAGAAGTATTACCTCAGTATGTCATAAGTGTATCAGTTTATGATTTTTCGTGATATCAATCTAATTTGACCAAAACGACGAAAGGTAAATTTATCACAAATTATATGAACTTAAAAAACACAACATTAGGGTGTGATATCACATGTGTTTTTCCCCTTCTCTCTCTTTTCTCGGTTGAATTTACAATTTAATTATTAAAAAAATAGATTAAAAAAGAGAGAGGGTCTTTCCTAGATTCGAGGAGATACGAATCATTAGCAGATCTTTGATTTTTCTGTGCAGTGCAGTGAGTGAGCCATGTGCGTTGATTTGTGTCCGAGGGTGTCTCTGTCTGATTTAAGGAAAATTTCTAAAAATATGTCTCCTCCCTCTCTATATTAAGTAAACCAATTTTTTGTTTTTTTCCTTTGTCCGCGGTTATAAATATATAATTTTTTTATAATTTCGATCCGAAGAATTTTCAATTCTCGAATCTTTGAACTTTTCTACGAAAAATTTTAAATAAAAAATTGAAATATACTCATTTTCTCAAAAAATAACTCAAAGTAGAGCTTATTTCGAATAAAGGTACGAAGCAATCGTAACCGTTTCAAATAAGCGCCTGACCTCACAAATATTCCGACTAGTTAAAGACATTTTCATCCAAATACAATTATTTTTTTAATTTTTTTTTCTCTTCTTCCCAATGAGGCCAAAGTATCATGAACGATCATGGCGAGGGTTAGAGGAGCCCCATGATATGTTATGGGACTGGGCATGTGTGTTCGGAACAACCAATTAAGGTATTGCAGTGGTGGTGCCGGCCGCAGGTGAGGGCCGCAAAGTGGAATTTTCTCTTAAAAGTCGAAATTTTCTTTGTCAATTAGCTCAATGAGCGTTGGGGCTTTCACTAACATATTCAATTTTAGGAAAGCTAAAATCAATTCGGAACATAATTATGTAATTAGTGGAGTACACGATAATTTCCCTTTACAAGTTTAAACTACTAGACAACGTCACGAAATGAATCTCACTTGGTTATATGAGATCAAGTAAGAGCAAGAGTCGAGTACGAAATCGATTTTGCTAATTACTCGAAATTGCTAAAGAAGACGTGAAATACTTGTTATTCTTAACATTTTTACTTCCGAAAATGATTATACATCCTAACTTCTTGTGGGGTTGAACATATGCCTATCTATTTTCTTAACTCCGATATTTTAATTCCGGTCGTTTCTTAAAGTCGATTAACCTAATTTTACTCGGGATGAACATACGTACCAACTATTTTACATTAATAGAAGTACCATCCTCTCTCTCTTTCATTCTTTTTTTCCTTAAAATATGAATTAATTCGAACATTTCAACTCGATAAAATCAAATGACGAATGCTTGTTCCATGCGATCACGAGATATCGAGATCTCCCTCGATCTTTACTCAGATGAGACGAACATATGTGCCTAACGAATCGAAATCAATCTGTAAAGATTTTCATAAAAAAAAAAAATCCACCATTAACGCACGTGACGAAGATTTGTCTGTGTCAATCAAATTAACCAAAATTAAGTGGGTTAAGAAAATGGCGAACGAAAGCTTATGTAGATAAAGCACTCTCCTCGGCTGGTCGCTGCATTTTTATTTTATTTCTAGCATGTCACATCTCTTTTTGTTAGAGGGAGACATGAGCAAGACTGGATGTCAATTTATATCTTTACTAGCAATTATATTGAAACTATAAATATTTCCAAATGTTAAGGTGGATTGATGGCACTGCCCTAACAATGACAACAATAATCAAATCCTTGAGATATTTTTTTTTATAATAATATGTTGGGAGCGTGCGACAGAAACCCAATACCTCTGTCCAGAGAGATCGCCAAGATAACTCATTGACTTCAGCTTTACGTGAAAATTGACAGGACCTTGGAATTAAATTAATGCGAAATCACCATATAAATAAACGCGGAATAATAAACGGCACAAGAGATTTAAGTACCATCCAGTATAATCAGAGAATCGGAGTCACAATCATTTACACTCTCGAGTATTTTCCATACCTAGATAAAGTCCAAATCCACAATATTTATAAATAAACAACTCAATTACATGTAAAACTCACGGCACAAATCACCGGATGTTCAAGCCCAAAGCAAGAGCTTTACGTACGGCCGCACGAGAAACTTATCCGAAAGGAAAGAAAGGGTCTGCAAAAGCACAAAGAAGTCCTTCGTGGCTGCACGGTACAGGGACGTTTCTAGTTTTACGTCCAATTGAGCTGTTCATGGGTTTCGACTTAATTTGAGCGTGGGAAACACAGAGCAATTATAACTCTAATTCTCCGATTATATCGGATTATTTACTATTAGCTCTCTCCGTGAAATAAGTACACCATTTAAATCTCTTGTGTCATTTATTATTCCTCGTTTTATTTCACCGATCATTTCGCATTGATTTAATTGCAAGACCCTCTCAATTTCCGCATTAATTTTGCGGCACGATCAAATTCATTGCCCTCCATGGAATTAAAAATCCAATTTGTGCAAGGGGGAAGTAGCCAATTGCCAGCCACTAACGCACTATTATAGTCTGCTAAAAGTGTGATTCATGCCTCGGTTCGATTGAATTTGGAGATCGGCATCTTTGACTTTCGTTAATCAAATCGACCTAAACGACAAGATCAAACCACGTCGCGAGGACACCGAGCATTTAATTAAGCAGTGCTTAATCATGATTAATATACGCTGGGATTACGTGATTCTTCGGTCCAAATGATGAACTGCTCCGGTGTCGATGAAGATTAGTTTACCCATCTTTTTTTTTTTAATTTAGGTTTCCATGCCATTACGTGACATGTCACGATCATAACCACACGTAACTGAAAATACATCATTTTCTAATATCGGGATAGTATGTCATTATCATATGAATTCATCAATTTTTGCTCGCGCTGCTTTGTGAGTATCCGAACGTGGGAGAATTTATCTAATCGACCTGAGACCTATTGTACGGATGTCAATTCAATCATTAACTTTTCAATTTTTGCCAATTTAGTTTTAAACATTTGAGTGAAATTCCAATACACTAATTTCGGTCAATTTTCACTGAAAATCACCGACGTGGTGAGATGCCACGTAGGACGGCTAATGATAACTAGACCGCCACATCATCGATTTTTCACTTATAAAAGAAAATTATGTATCTCTTTGGTAATTTTGATTGACGGGCTATTGGATCAATGAGGATAGAATTTAATATCGATAGAAGGTTTACGTTAGATTGCTTCATTTCCTGCACATATTATCCGGGCGTAAACACCCCATCATCACAACTCATTATTATAAAGTTGAGTTTTAATAATCGTCTTCATTGGAGTCGATATATGTCGCATGTGAGTCGAATTAGCAAGAACATATCATTGTTCCTGATTTGATTTGAGTGATAACCAGAATTAAATGCACATAATCGAAATCATTAGTCTCCCGATCCTGTTTCGCTAGTCAATTTTACTCACCCAATAATTACAAAATCGATGTGAAATTAAGTTAATAAAATAAATCCAATCTTTCATGGGCCTACAAACTGAGGACATGGTCCAGAAGCAATAATTATAAGATGAAAATAGAAAATGTTTGTAAGGAACTTGGATCGAACCAGCGGCATTTGCATGGGCTTGGACCACTCTTTGTCGAACTTCTTGTTTGTAGAGTTTTGCTACTACGAGCTGTCCATGCCGTCCAAAATTTTTAGGGCGGATATTTCGGATCGGCTGTCATAACCGTGTCTGTAATTCGTGTCGATCGGTGTCGGCTTCAAACATCTTAATTTCTCACTCTAGATGCCAACCGATTGATTTACGATGAGAACGTATTAATTCGTATCGATTTGTATCAATATATAAAGTTAATCGTGTCGTGTCGTGTCGTGTCATATTGAGATTTTCTCTCTATAATTCATATTTAGAGTCGTGTCATGCAAATGGGCCGTTTCCAGCATTGGTGGCCCTCATATTTAGTGAACTTGGGACCTGTGAAATACCTTAGAATCAAATAAATTAGGTATGACGCAACCAGAACATGAGCGGCTGACCCGAACAAGAAATCGTTTGCACATATTGATGTCTGAATCGAACCTGTACCGCGCACCTAATCCACAAACCCCGAGCCTATCTTATTAATCGCTAAGCTAATACAATAGGCTACTAAATATAGATATTCGCCTTTTTCAAGATATCGCGAAGAAAAATGTCTTGGAAATTTCTAAATTACAGGAAAGTCCATTTCGAAAGCACAAACAAAACGCAGCTTAGCACGAGTGCCTGCGCACTTATTATTGACGTTCCCTTTGATTAAATTCCTTTGAATTCGCCTTTTTATACAAAATGAAAAAACGCTACGGATAATTACTTGCCTAATTACATCTTAAGCACGTCTCGAATACATAATTAGCGAAAAGTTATCCTCGGATAATTTGTCATAAGACCAGCTGATGCATGCTCACATGAAAGTAACATTCATTTGGTTTCTCTCTCAATATAGGAAAAGTAAAGTGAACATTTTGATTTACTGCAAAAAAAACCCAAATCACGATTATTCTTCTCCTATTAAAACTCTTTGCAAATTTTCAATAGACACAATATTGCTAGTTTGTAATTTGTCTTTATTACAAAATTCTTTATCAGGTTAACAACATAATAAATTTTTTGCAACTCGCTAACTAAAATGTCATGATTTCTAAGCTAATCATCATATTTATGAAGCAGCATATATTACCATTTTATTGCTTCTTTTATTTTATATTTTTTCAATTTTTGGCCTAACTATGGGAAAAGAGAGACATGCCACATTTAAGATTTTTCCCTCACAAGCAAAGAAACAAGAACAGCTGTGTGGTTGTGGTTGTGATCTCTCTATGCTTGATTTTCTGGTCTTAGGGTTCAGTCAATCGAGCTAGCTTTGTAACTCATATCTCTATCTTAATCCCGAGGATTGATTCACGGAAGTTTTTTTTTTTAGTACTTTGACTGAATTTGATTTCTCCTGCGTATAATTGGAATGGTAATCATTAACCCTATTCCATATATTCGGCGTACAGAGAGCGCAGTGCATATCGGATCAGAGCATGTATCGACCTTACGTCGTGTATGAAAAACAACCAAGGATTACAAGGATGGATAGGACGAGACCGGATATTACGGAATATCAGAAACCGCCGTCTCTGCGATCCCGGGAACCGATAGTTGTTTCAAAGCAAAAGCTAGTGCCTCGAGACCGTGCGGGGAGAGAGAAATACAATAAAAAAAAAAGAAATTTCCTGCATGAACTTTCTTCATCACCCAAAATGAACGGATCTAACCTAGATGCTTTGATTGTACGATTTTTGATAAACTTCGGGACTTCATCACATGGATTCGATGGATCACGGCACTCGATTTAACTTCTTCCGAGACGGTCCAAGTGCTTAACCTCTGTCACCATCCCAAACCAATCATGTGCACTTCCTTTCGTATATATGGTAAATGGACAAAAGAGGGTCCAGACTCACTCGTCGTCACTTCTCTCGGAATGTAACATGTCATCTTCTTCGAGATTATAAGGTCAATCGACGTGCGAAATCAATTTGAGTGCGACACGAAGGGGCAGAAGATCTGGCAAACGAACGATGCTGATTCCAACCGTATCGATTGCAGAACGATGGACTGCTCACCGAATTAGCAGAAATTGGTGGCCCTCGAGATAGGAGACCGGTGGTGGGGACAATCCAGTCGCTCTGGTATTTTTTTTCGAGCTTTTTAACTCCGTCGTCGAAAGAACTTATTTGGCTTTAACAAAATATGACATGGCCGCACGCCGCGCGGGACGACCAGTGATGATTGAACCGATATATCGGCGATTTTCCCGACGAAAATTGTCTGAAATGACTACGTTGGTATCTCGCGTTTATGATTAAATCGACAAAATTAGAAAGTTCGTGACTAAATTGATCTTCGTACAATAAATTAAAGACGGATTCCATTTGGAACTAATGGAGGAATGTTCATGCCGTAAATGAATATATACACGATAATGGAAAATATGAACAGCCTAAAAATATAGTGGACATAAGGCATCCACGCGGTTGTAGATAAAGTGCCTCTTGAGGGACCACGTTGCATGTCCCATGTAGATTTTGGTAGTCCTGCGGCCGGCATGATACGCCTTGTCCATTTAACTCGATTAACGCTTTGAACGAGAAAAATCATAAAGAAAATTTACACGATTCGATCAGCGTAGCAACTTTGATCCATAATAATGTACATCACGTGTCCATTCCGCCTATAACTGCTGCCAGCGTCGATCGATGGTTGCCTCCCCAACACCGTTACATTGCACTTTCGCTCTCTTCCTCTAAGACACATTAGCTCGACCAGAGTCGAGTCAGATTCGAGGTCAATTAGCCTCGACCATGTGGGGACCGACCGCCGCGAAAGTCGTTGGATGTACAAAAGAATCGTGGTGTCTGGTGAGACAAAGAGCGCTGCACTGATGTCGGTGCAATGGCCGGTGGCGGCAACATCGATCAGTGTCGTGATTGGACGACCGAAGATATAAGACATCGAGTCTATTTCCAAATTAGGTATTTTGGTCGTTCTGATGTCATAGTACTCCGGTAACTCGGTGGGAAGAACTTCTCTCAGGAGTTAAAGAAGAAAACCAATCATTTAAATCCATCTATATCTCACCATTCTCGTACATATCTGATACAAAATTATCTGAATTGAAAATCATTCACTTGAAATCTCATGACATGTCATGTGATGTTTAGGTTCTAAAGGACCTTAAAAGGCTTTATCTTGGCTCTCATATGGTTCTTGGGATTACTGAAATGTAGAGCTTCTAAAGGATATTTTCTCTTTCTGGGGAAAAAGAAAGATACAAGGAAAATTAGAAGCGTAGGTTCGCGGAGCCTACCGCGTCACTGTATGTCAACTCGTAACGTGTCGCGTGACCTCCGAAATATCCAAACATACGACCCTTGTCCTCTCTCTTCAATCCCCTCCCTTTTCAATGCTACAATGCATGTGGAGCTATCTTTACGTGCCTTCATCACTTCCGGACGGTCGAATTGATCGTCAACCTCCGCGACATGTTCATACACGACAACCGGTTGAATGATTGCAAGAAGATGATTCGACTCTTATCCCCCCATCTATAAGAGCCTCACCCCCACTGCATTTCATATGCTTGCATGTTCTCTCCATAACTCTCTCTTCCTCTCTCTCTCTCTCTCTCTCTCTCTCTCTCTGCACAAGAAAGCACACTTCTGTCAATAACCCTAGAAGAGAGAATCAAAGCAACGTCCCGCTCATGCAACGTAAAACGATGGACTTTACCTTGTTCTGCATCGCCCTGCTACTTCCCGCCGCCATGTCCCCCGTCGACTGCTGCCCGCCGTCCGACCGGGCGGCCCTCCTCGCCTTCAAAGCCGCCCTTCATGAGCCCTACTTGGGCATCTTCAACTCGTGGACCGGCGACGACTGCTGCCACAACTGGTACGGCGTCAGCTGCGAAGCCGAGACCCGCCGTGTCGCCGACATCAACCTCCGTGGCGAGTCGGAGGACCCGATCTTCGAGCGGGCGAAGCGGCCCGGCTACATGACGGGCACCATCTCCCCGGCGGTATGCAGGCTCAAGCGCCTTACCAGCCTCACGGTTGCCGACTGGAAGGGCATCACCGGCGAGATCCCGAGCTGCATCACCACGATCCCCTTCCTCCGGGTCCTCGACTTGATAGGGAACCGCCTCTCCGGCAAGATCCCGGCAAACATCGGGAAGCTCCACCGCCTAACGGTGCTCAACGTCGCGGACAACATGATCACCGGCGAGATCCCGCAGTCATTGACCAATCTCTCGAGCTTGATGCACTTGGACATGAGGAACAACCGGATCTCGGGTCCATTGCCCCGAGAGTTTGGGAGGATGAGGATGTTGAGCCGGGCTTTGCTCAGCGGGAACCGGATCACCGGATCCGTACCCGACTCCGTTTCGGATATATACCGGTTGGCAGACTTGGACCTTTCTTTTAACCAACTATCCGGTCCGATCCCGGTTTCTCTCGGCAAGATGGCAGTCCTCGCCACGCTGAACCTCGACTCGAACAAGATCTCGGGCCCAATCCCCCAAACCCTGATCAACTCCGCGGTGAGCAACTTGAACCTCAGCAGGAACGCGCTCCGAGGCACAATCCCGGACGTCTTCGGGCCAAGGTCCTACTTCACCGCACTCGACCTATCATACAACAGCCTCCACGGCCCGATCCCGAGGTCCATATCGTCTGCGTCGTTCATCGGGCACATGGACTTGAGCCACAACCACCTCTGCGGGCGGATCCCCAGTGGGCCGCCGTTCGACCACCTCGAAGCGTCGTCGTTCGTGTACAACGATTGCCTCTGCGGGAAGCCCCTGAAAGCATGCTAAACTGGGTCGGGGTCTCGGAGTCCTGGATCCACACCCGACCCGAATTTACTGAAATTTGAGCACTTGTTTGTGTTAGAGGATGAATGATGTTATGGTTTACCTAGGTATATGTTGTATTAGATTACGTTGATTGATAACATTTCATGCATTAGTCTTGAAGTCTTGCGTGAAATGGAATGGGGTTCAAACACCAAGAAAAGGCTAAAAGATGCAATGAGTGACCTAATAATTTGGATGACAAGTCATGTGGACTTGGAGATAATGTTCGTCCGTATCGATGTGACCAAAAACGAAGTAATCGAACCCTTTTGTTAGCTAAGCATCGCCAGAAGATTGTACCATGATTGGCGACGGGGAAAAACATCCCTTCTTCAGGTGAAAGTAAGGGGAAAATTATGGGATATAGACAGGTTACGCACGTCGACAACAGTACGAACCGCAAGGGGAAGTTCCTGAATTTTTCTTTCACCGAGTTGTCATGATTGTCCGACGGTCCATAGGGTAAAGATCACGAAGTCGATAGAGATTTGTCATGCACGGTGAGCCCCGTTTAGGAGTATCTCGATGTGGGTGAACTCGTGTTTGGAGATTCATGGGGATCACTGGGTGAGAAATCACGAAATCACTCGTCGGTGAGCGGCCGCAGATTATCGAGTCATTTCGGTGGTGGCCGAGCGAATTGAAGTAGATCTGATCCGATTCAATTCACCGCAAGCGAACCGGCCCTACGAGAGTTAATGCCGGACAAAGCTAAGTTCGAGATGACACATTGCACGTGAAGCCATTAGTGTGTGGAATAGGGAGAGGCCCCATGCTGCTATGAAGGGAATGTGGAGGAGAGACACGGGCAATTAAATAGATCTCTCTTGTACGAGCCTATGACCATGGCCGTGTTCGAAAGATGACCACTGATGCCCAGAGCTGGAATCTAGGATGCTCGATCGGTGTAATTGGAAACAGAAATCGATACGTAACGACACTCGATTGAGCAACGGACATCGAGTGAAGACATTACATGGTATGACAGTATTGTTCTCAAAGTTAAAGAGAGTTTGTGCCTGAAGGAATTGACAGAGTCGGCACTATGACTGAAGCTTGAGCAATACGTAGCACAAAATCACATGGGTCCTCACCATTGCAATTCCGGCGATGTTGGCCGCTGTACACGATTACAGTTCGTCTCAAGCTAGCCCCACCAAAAGAAAGTGGGGGGAAAGGAAAAGATGTTCTTCTAACCCAAATACAAATTCCTTCCATGACAATAAGGGAAAAGAACGTAAACGCAACAGTTGGTTGAAAGAGCCGAGTAAAATGGATGTATCCCCTAATTTCTCCTCCTCCTCTTACTGCGTTTTCTATCCCTGTCCCGTTCAGACGAACCAGAATCTGATTCAGAAGAAGATTCAGAATCGGATTCATCCGACTCTGATGAGCTCGAACTTCCCGAGTCTTCATCGGTTTCTGACGAGGCCTGCTGCTGCTGCTGCTGCATAATGAGACGCGGCATGTTCTTCAAATATTCGCGCAAGTTCTCAGTGATACCACCAAGTCCAATGGATGTGAAAAAGTTAATCGAGAATCTTGTGTTCTTGGGATTGTCTCTAGGGAATATTGACTCGAAGGAATCCTGCATTAATGGATCATTCAGGCGTTCATTAAGCAAGCGGATCCCTAGATGCTCTGATAGTTCCTGCAAAAGAACAAACATCAATATATAGTCTGCTTGAGATAAACCAAAGATTCTTCTAAGTTGAAAACTGATGAAAAGTCTGTCCGAGTGGATAATAATTATATCAGCAATCTGAAGCATTTAATTTAAGATCATAAGAGATACTGAACTCTTAAAGAACTCACTGACATCTGCCCACGAATAGAGCAATACAAAAGGGTACTGGAAAACATAACCATGCCACGACTCATCAGGTGCATCTTAGTGATGCATTTGTCTAAAACTTGGCTGGGGAATAACAATTTTCCAGTCATGATTGCACGTTCCACTCAGCATAAAAATTCTTAGCTACTAAAAGGAAAGACAGAGACCAATTTCATGGGCCGCATACATGTGGTGCCAAAATCAAAGTAGAGAGACCTACTGTGAATTTTCCTTCCCACCAAATTAAATGCCCAGATGACAAATCATTGTCAAAGCCAAAGTCTTCCAAGCACAATGCAGACTAAGCAATTTGTCAGTCAGACATCTATTTCACAAATACTATTCTTCAAAGCATTGACTAGTTGTTTCTACCATAGAAATTTAGCAAAAGAAACAAATGAAACCAACAGAAAGTCTGATTAAGAGTTCGCTTTTCACTCACCTGGAAGAGGATTTTAATAAATATACGTGATGAAGAAGTGGTGTCCTCCTCCGTCAATCGTATGTAGGCCAAGACATGCCATGGTAGAGCATCCGTGCCGAGTAAATGCGCAAAAAATTTTGCCACATTTCGCAATTTGTTTGTCTCAAGACGGTGAATCATTGAATATTGCTGAACAAAGCATTTATCAAAATTCTCCTGATAGACTTTGTTGATCATGCAAAAACGCTGCCCCAGCAAACCATAATAGCGGAGGTAAGTTCTCTCTTGACTGCAGCACTCCAACAACATTATGCATAACTCCATCTGCACAGCCCAAAAAACAAGACAGTAAGTAAAGAAGAAACTAGTTCCAGGGCTGCATGAAGCAGCTGATAGACTAAGATAATTATTCTAAAAGCATTCCATGATGTAAAGAAGGCAAAGGCATGATTGAAAGAAAACAAAATATTAAAAAGAACGAAAAAATAATTTCTTTCTCTTCCAAATTAGCATGAGAAACCACAAGAATAAAAAAATCATTATGATTAGCAATGTCGATAAAAGTAGCAATGAAAGATTTTAACAAAATCCAATATCAAGCTTAGATTAAGCTCAGCATCTCCTCTGAAAGCTAATCCACGTCAGCCTATGAAAAAGACAATTTTAGAAATCTAACATTCCGGGGAAACTTAACCCCTGACACTCCATCACACAACCAAGCAAAACGTCACTAATGTAGCATAGCACGCCATCTACCATGCTAATTGCAGTGGCAATGAATGCTTCCAAATAAAAGGATTGTACTTTCAAGCTACCAGGGCTAGCTACTATATGTCTCATCAACTGAGTCAATCAAAATGATAAGGCAAAATATACAAAGAAGATGATCTACCAGAAGTGTCAACAAGACCTCAACTTTTCATCCTACTCCTAATCTACCCAAAACTCATCTGGCACAACTAATGCAGAAGAAAATCTTCTGATAACCACACAACTAAGTACAAAATTGATTAGTAATCATAATACTAGGAGCATATAATATACAGAGACGAAATTGGGAGAAGCAAAAGCACCAATTTTGCATCACATGCAAAAAATTCGATATCTAGAATTTACAATTGCTTCAGTTTCAAAGTCAGTGCAATACACAAAAACCAAAACAGTCCATCCTCATGTACAGATTAATTATAACACACAAAGCAATCAGCTCTGAAAATACAGGCCTAAAAGCAAGTTCCCAAGAAAAAACGTACATCAGCTAAATCCACTTCTGGTTTGGGACAAAAAAATCAGCAAAGTTTACTTAAATTCTCAAAATCACTGGACAAAAATAATAAGACTTACTCAAACCATTTCATATTATGGACAACCTTCTTAGGCATCAAGGGAAAGAAAAAAGGTAAGTATTCAACTATAGCTGCAATGACTGAAAAGGTGTCTCACCTCCTGTCCAGGTTCCAGTTTAATTTTTAATAGCTTATGCCCTGCTTCCTCGAAATCAACACTGGACATAATCGTCAAATAGATTGTTCTCCGGAGGTTTATAAGATTAGTCTCTGTCTCATCTCTAATTTTCATCTGTTCATCCTCTTCTTCCTCAGATTCCTCAGCAGATCCATCTTCTGAGCCTTCTTCAGAATCTTCTTCCTCCTCGGACTCATCACCAACAATGGTTTTCTTCAATTCTTCATAACGCTGCTCATTCTCCACAAACTGCGAATCAGGCTTGAATATGTCTGATCCAGAAACAAGTATGACAAAAGAAGAAAAAAATATCAGACGACAGAACATGCAGATTATAAGTAGGTTCCCCATAATTGGATAGGTAGACAGATACCAAGAGTAATTTCTGGATCAATGTCCTCCTGGAGTGATATCTCATGTGTCAGTTGATCTTCTTGCTCCACAAGATCCAACTCTGGGCGAACAGCGGGATAACCCTGTATGTACACGGATAAATTTAAGTTATGATAGTGAGAAGGCTAAGACATGCATGCTTGATTAACCTCTCCGGAACAAAAATGGTACTTTCTTGCCCAGGCAAGAGAGATTGGAGTTACTGACCTGAAACTTAGCTTTTCTAATGGCAAAAAGACCTTCAATCAAAAACTGAACTCGCTTATCTATTTCACCTTCATGAAGAATTCCACGAAACCGTTCAAAGATACCTGAAAAAATTATCACGATTAAGAAGCCATAGTAGAAGAAATACTGAGAAAAACATAAAAGGAAGACTCGCCAGCATCACTCCTGGTCATGCACACATTATAGTAAAAATTATCTTCTTAACTACATATAAGTATGAGTTTGGATGATATGACACGCTCTACAAAGCCTTAGGATATTGCATGGTGACACACCAATTGACGGATGATACAAGCTTAATCATTCATCCAAACTTCCATCTCCTTCATGATCTCCAACTCTAATCTGATGTATTCATATCCAACAGATTGCCTCACAATTTGATGATACATGCACACAAGCTAAAAAAGAAGAGCAACAAGCTGGATATAATATAAACTTCGCAACATATACCTACCATGTAGACCTTTGGGAGAAAGGTCTTGCAGTATGGAACCACACTCAGTCACGAAACCAACAGCCACCTCTACACTGTCATCGGTAGGATTTTCCAGCAGAACAGTGAGCAGCTCCAAAGCAATAATCTCATGAGCCACTTGCTGGTTAACTAGATGTGCTATGAATTTAACAGCAGCAAGTAATTGAGGCTGTTGAGAATACAACCAAAAAAAAATTAACATCAAAAGGATGAATATCCAACGAGATCCTTGTGAACTAAGAAATCTGAACCAAGAAGTGTGTGGCCGTACCTTGTCATTCCGCTTATAAGCTCTCTTGAGTTGCAAAACGATCCTTCTTAGTAAAAGTTCACCAACCTCTGGAAACTTTGTGTTGACAACAGCAACCAATGCAGCAAAGACATCTGTGAATCCCGGAGAAGCCATTTGAGACTTCATACAAGAACGGCAGAAAAGACCCCTTCCTCGGATAAGATTCTCAGCAAAAAGTTCTGGAATGATATTCTTGATGTTCGTTGCGTTGACTTTATTCACCAGACCGTTTATACTCTTCCTTAGAGCATCCCATGTCAACCTTTGATACTCAACACTGCTTTTGTCTTGCACGTCTTTCATCATTCTGGCCAACTTAAACGGTGGGATGTAAACTCCTCCACTTCTGCCCAAGTTTAAGTTTGAAGCATCGGCGTTCATATTGCCCTCCCGCAATGTTGGTTGTTCTGGTTTCGAACCATCAACCTTCTTGCCATCTCTTCCCTCTTTCTCATTGCCAGTTGGGGTATCTCGCCCTTTGTTAACCTCTCTATCTTTTCGAGGCTTCAAATCACTATCATCATACCTCCGTCTCTCATGTCTATCATCATCGGTCCTACTACGCTCTGATCTCTTATGTGAGGCCCTTTCAT
Source organism: Syzygium malaccense (assembly GCA_031216405.1). NCBI lineage: Eukaryota > Viridiplantae > Streptophyta > Magnoliopsida > Myrtales > Myrtaceae > Syzygium > Syzygium malaccense. The sequence continues at coordinate 6,730,640 of CM062262.1, forward strand.
GTTCATACTTAGAGTCCCGTGAAGAATACCTCTCCTTGTCTCTGTAACCAGATTCGGAATCCCGTTCTCTGCGCCTATGCTCATGCCGACGATCTCTCCTCCTTTCTCGTTCATCATTTCTTCCATCTTCGAATTCATCATCTCCGTGCCTTCTTGCCATGTCCAACTGAGTGCAGAAATATCCCTGGAAGCACGAAAGACACGAAAAACCGTCAAATTTAACACTACTCAACACAAGACAATGCTCCACTTGTTAAAACAAACGTTCTGCGAGGTTCCTGTCAAGTTATCAACTAGTGGATATCCCACTTGTTGCTACCGGAAAGATAACCACAGACCGAGTCGCAACCCGAAACTGTTTCTTCCGTCTGTTGTCTGCTGATGCCGAAGCAGTTGGCACTACATCTGAGATTAGTTCCCGTTCATGCCCGGGGCTTCCTAGGTTGTTTTTCCCATCATTGGGGCGCAGGGCGTATTCGAGAAAGAAAATTACTGGCAAATCACAACATGCTTGCGGTGATTTTGACAGCAACACGTTGCGACACATCAAAACCATGGGAAGTCCCACAGTACCGCAGGCCACGTTAACTCGCACAAACCCCCAAATTTTTTCTCATCCTGGTCATGCCAATCCATCGTCACTCAATCTTTCGCACGCTGTTTGATATCAGAACCGCAAAATATGGTCCAAAACGCAGCCAAATCGACGCCAGACAATTCGGGTCTAGGTTTACGAACAGAGAAGAAAGCTCCAAGGAAAAACACAGCCGATAACAATTTCCACCGACGCAAATCACTATCACCATCGCCCGCGGCACAATCTCCAAAACCAGGAAGAAAAAACAAAAAAAAAAAACAAAAATCGTTCCAAGATCATCCTATGCCCTATCGGAGAAGAGTGCGAAAACGGTACCTCCTTCCCCGAGCAAAGGAAGTGGCCAGCAACTGAGAACCGAGCGACTGGTCTGAGCGAGGAGCCGGCGAGCGATTGGTTTGAGCTCGAGCGAACGGGGCGAAGACGGCGAGCGAGCGAACGGAGCGAAGACCGCGAGCGAGCGAACTGAAGAGGGGGCTCTCGCGCGAAGAGGGAAGAGATTGGCGATAGATCTAGGTTTTATTTTTTTTACACAAGGGGTAAAATTGGACTTTCGGTAAGTTTTAGAGGGCAATGAAGGCAACTCACAAAATTTTATTTAATTAATTTAAGTTGTTTCCCGATAATTAGGGAACTCGATTTCTTTCCTATGTCTTATCCATATTTCATTTTTATAAACATAAAAAGAGAAGGCATCTTAAAATATATTTAACCGATGAAATAGATAAAAATAAAATGTCTCGACATCAACTTGCGTTATACTCTAGATAAAAAAGATCTTTAAATAAATTATTTATCCATTTAATTTGAAATCAAGCCAAAAAGAGAAATATACCAAATTACCTGTGCACTTCACTCATAATTCGAAGTAAAGATTTCGTCAATTACGTGAATGAGTATATTATTTATCTATTCGATCTAAAGTTTAATTAAAATAATCTCTGAGATAGTTTCTTCTATTACTTGGAAAAAAAATACCTCTTGATATTAGCTAAATTTAAACGTTCCAACTAAAGAACAAAAATTGCAACTTATACATTTCATTTAGTTCTATTTCCTATTTTTAAAATCCTCATCATAAATCGCACTTGTGCGGTGAATAGCTTATATCATCCGGAGAAAATTTGTATAGCAAATAATGAAAGTGACTTGACAATTAGTTTATTATTCAGCGATTACTTAAATACATAAATTAAATTGCCATTTATCCAAGTTGAATTTGTAATCGATTGGATTTTTGGTTCAATCCAAAATTATCTTGGAAAATTGTGAGCCAGCCAATTAGGTTGAAGGTTCAAGAATTAATGGCTACTCTGTTCCTCTCTATAAATAAAGGGTTCTTATAATCAGATTTTGTGATCTACTTATTGAAATTAGTACAACTTAATATGTAAGTTCTAATATAAATTCATGTGAGTAATTTCATTTGTGTGCGAATACGTCGGGCATGCAACTAGTATTTATATTGTTTTGGCAACTTAAAATAAGGATTAATAGATGTTTAAATGGAAAATGTTCTAATACTTTAAATATTCAAATATACTCAGAAATTCAAAAGTTCGAGTATTTTGAAATTTATTTCTCGTTTCATTGATTTTACATCGATTAAACCACTAATTGACTTCGAATTGAAGCAGCACTTTTTTTGTCGATATATTGTTCTAGTCGTAGCACTCCTCTTCAAGAAAAAGGAAATTATGACAAGAAAATAACATGCACATAACTATAATTTCCTTTACCATTGTGATGGATGGAAAAAGTTTTAGTTCCAATTATGCGTTGTAAGTGATTATTTGGAAACTATTGGAAAAACAATATTAAAATATGTCTTGGGCATCTCGTGTTAATCGCATGAACAATAGAGTACTTGATAATTTATTAATCGATCCAATAAGTAAAGACATTTTCAAGATTGAAAATATTAGGGATATGGTTTATGAATACATTTTATAAACCATGCAATCGAATCTAATTATGTAATCATAACTTATTTTTGTGGACCAATTAATATAAGCAATCCGGCACGCTTGCACGAACTCAGTGAAGGCGGAGTAAAATGGCCAAATTTGAACGAGGAGGTTGGTAGCATTATACCGATCAATTAAAGCACCAATTATCCTTTTTCTTTCATTTAGGTGCAGATTTCTTTTTTGTAAAGTTCTTAGGTTGGTAGAATTATACCGATTATGTGATCTTCCTAAGCAAACTTCTTTGTTTACCGGCTTTTATCAAATTAAATTATCAATGAATGAGTTATAATATTAGGTCTAACACCCTAAAAACCGTCAAATTTAGGCTTAGTCTCAATTCTGTCCAAAACTTTTTTTTGTCTCGGAAAAAATCCCGTACTTTGGGTCTAGTCTCAAATTTGCCCCGACCTTTTTTTTGTCTCGGAAAAAATCTCAAACTTTATGTCCAGTCCCAAATATGCCCCAAACTTTTTTTTATCTAAGAAAAAACCCCCAACTTTAAGTTTAGTCCTAAATCTATCTTGAACTTTTTTTTTGTCTAAGAGAAAAATCACTAATTTTTTGCTCTAGTCTCAAACCTGCCCTCATTAACCCTCTGTCCAACAATCACCGTTTGTTGTCCCTAATTTTCATATCTTAGAATTTTGGAGATAATTTTCCGTGCCACCTTGCTAATGTGGATTTGTGATCGATGTGAAAAGTCACGTCAAGTTGGGACTAAACAATGGGGATAGATTTGAGAATAAATTGAAAGTTGGAGAGTTTTTTAGACAAAACAAAATTTAGGGCAGATTTGAGACTGAACCTAAAGTTTAGAGCAGATTTGGGAGTGAACCTAAAGTTTGCGATTTTTTTTTAGAGAAAAAAAAGTTCAGGGCAGAATTGAGACTAGACCTAAAGTTTGGGATTTTTTAGGTAATTAGTCCTATAATATTAGGACCTTATGCAAATGTGTATTGGCTTTGTTTGTTTGGTTGTTGCCTTTTACCATTGTACTATATATGTTTAGTACGTTTTATTTACAATAAACATCCAAATTTTTTTAATATACATCTCAATGTTTTTTTTTCATAATTGCTACACAAAGGAAATAACTAAAAAAACATATACATTCACTTAAACCATATACACATAATTAGGAACTAGAAAAACAAAAAAAACACAAGATAATAGCCATAAAAAAAGGTACACACATCCAATGAGGGAAGATTTCCAAAAAATTCATAAACCTATTATATTTATGATAATTTAGTTCTAAACCTTTCAAATGCCCAAACGTTTTTACGTTTTACCAATGTAGTCCATCTAGCCAATTATGACTAAAGATCACTGATGTAAACGCCAGCCATCTAATGTGGCACGGTTGGCACTGATGTGGACAAAATTTATTAATTTATTAATTTTTTTTCTAAATTTTTATCAATATTTTATATTTTTCTTTTTCTTTCTTTGTTTTTTTTTTCGTTCTTCCTTCGCCAATTGCCAAGCATCGACGATGGTCGGTGACTGGCCAAAGGCAACTATCGACACTCGCCAGGAGCCTGATTCAGAATCAACAAAGACCCCGTTATCGAGATATGACAACTCTTTTTCTTAGTCAAAAATGGTATAGAATCCATTTTTTTTGAACGACCAACTAACACTTTGACTTGAATTTTTTTTATAGGAAAATGATTAGAAGTGATCGGTTTGCAGGTGGTTCGATTCTCGCCCAGGAATCATGAACTGGGCTAGAGGGATTGGTTCCTAGTTTCTGGAACCAAGAATCGGACCGGATTGGACCAATCAGTCTAGACATGTCTCGAGTGGGCCAATGGAACCAATGGCATATTCGGTTTTTTTTTTCATTTGTTGTTAATGTTCAAGATGAAATTGAAGAGGTTTTCGATAATTATGACATTTCTACAATCAGTGATTTACATGTAACATTGTAGATTTTGCAGAGATTTTTCTAATTTGTGACACAATTTGGTTAGAATGAGTAACTACCATTGTGTTTTAATTTGTTCTTGTCATCTTACTCACATGTATAAGTACATGTAGTTGCTCTAGCCTTGAAGGGCATTTCTTTGTGAAATGGGAGATAAGTTAGGATTTTTTACAAATTTCTAAGAAATTAAAAAATTAGAAATTTTTTTTTTAAAAACTGTCTGGTTCGGATGGTTAGGGTGGGTGGTTCCACACCTAGAACCAAACCGAAATTCATCAGTTCCAATTTTATGAAACTAGGAACCGGACCGGTGCCCTCGAGAACAGCGCAAAAGCAGCTGATCCGGGTGGTTTTTTTTTTTTACTCAACCCTAGAAATGATAGCATATATAATTAATCAAAATGAGCCAAGAGTACATCGCTAAGAACTGCAGGCTTCAGCCATGATGGACACTCTTAGACCCATACCAATTCATTATCCACATTTAAAGCAAATTTAGCTAAAATATTTTGTATTACCTTCCCTTCTCACATAACTAAAAGAACATGACCTAAACTAGTGTGTTAAGTGAAAAATATTATCCAAGATGGGGCCAAATGGAGAAAAAGATCCTTCTTTCCTATACAAAGCTATTAGTGAATTAGTGGAATCATTTTCATTGGCTACAAAAATAGAGCTATTACCTAAACAAGCTACGATCAACAAGGGTCGCCCTTGCCGGCCATTGTTGAGGCCCAACGATTGACAAAGGAAGAAGGAAAAATAAAAGGAAAATTATCAAATGGATTACATTGACAAGTCAAAATTGGTACGTCAACGTCAATCGTGCCATGTCGGATGGCTTGCATCCACGTTAGGGATTTCTTGCTACAATTGGCCGAAGGGACAACATTAGCAAAACATGAAAATATTTATAATTAAATTGACATAATTTAAAGGTTTATAGCTGAATTGGTACAAGTGTAATAGGTTTATAAATTTTTTTTGTAATTTTTCCCAACCAATGATGATAGCCATCACATATTTATGCATTATAATATCGAAAAGCCTTTTAGTACTTATATTTATGGATGAAAAAAATGCATTGATATGCCTCATTTCATATTATAAATGAAAAAATTAACATAATAAATACACCTCATTTAATGAGATGATACATTATTACATTATCGTGTATATATTAGAACATACTCAAATAAAAAAGCACGATCATCTCAAGTCTTCCATAATTAGATATTTCTCATTAGATTCGAGGCAACAAAATTTTCGTTCAGACACGAACGATCAACATCGCAAATAAAATCAAGTCAATCACATTGCAACGACGACGCATGAAATGCCTGGCTTGATATAATTTTTTGACAATGCGATTGACTTGATTTGCGATTCATCCAAGAATCTAATACATTCTATTCCGATAATTAAAACCAACAAAAAAAGAAGAAGAAGAAGAATGAAGAAATTAAGAAAAGGTTGTTTTCGTTGGTGCACTTGTAGAAGCCAATCAGCTTCGATCCATTAGTAAAAGAAGCATTGAAAAGCTATATATAAAATCTGCCACGCACGCCGCGATCTTCCTCCTCTCCTCTCTAGCACCATCATCAGTCATTCCACATCGTAAAAACACCTGGGTTCGAACCTGGCACCGAGTCCGCCGACCAGCTGCCATAACCGCTATTAGGCATGTCGTAATCGACCTTGACCATGGCGAGCTCCTCCGTTCCGACCACATTCCCACCTCCGCTGCTGCTCGAGCCCATTCCCAAGTACCCTCCGCTGTAGCTCCCACTCGCGCTCCCATTATTGTTAGCATTGTCCCCAATGACCGTCGTCGAAGACCCGACGCTAATCAGCCCATGCAAGAGTGCAGGGTTGCTCTGAAGATAATTAGTGCTATTGTAGTAAGGGTGGTTCTGGTATTGCTGATGAAGCTGCAATTGCGTCTGGATGTAGTTATGGTGGAAAGAAGCGTCGGTTTGCTGCGGGTAGTGCGAGATCTCGGGGTTTTGGAGGGTTAGCAGTGGCTGAGGCTGGTGGTGGTGATCGAAAGATGGCTGCAAAAGAGGGTAAGACTGGAGGCGGCTAGAGCTCGAGCTCCCGTACTGGAAGCTCGAGGTGAGGGCGATCATCTCCTCGCGCTTCCTCGAAGACTCTAGGGCTTGCGCCTCCTTGAGCCTCTTGGCGGCACCCCCACCAATGGGCAGTGTGTTGCTCTCGAGGATTGCCTTTACGTCGTAGCGGTTCATGTCGAAGTTGGTAACAGCGTTGAGGCCGCGGAACTTTATCGCCGCGATGTCGTAGGCCTCAGCCGCTTCCTCCTCGGTGCCTGAAAGTGTGTCATCACGATTCAGTTCATAGTTACATGAATAGCCAAAAGAAGAGTCAATGTACTGTATAAGGGGTAGTAACCTAGAGTAGAAAGGTGCACGTGCTTCAATCAAATAAACTGTGTGTTGGCTTTGATAGATACTGACTGACTGAGTGTATGTGCATGCATGGAATGTTCCAATATAAATGATAGATCCTTGGAAACTTTCTCAGCAAGGATCTAACTTTTCCAGTTAAATATTATCTGTGAGAGCAGCTTCTGAGCTGTAAATGTTTCCACATTTTAATGTTTAATTAACATGAGACTGACCCATGGTGTATCTTCAGAATTTAATTTTTTTCGAGAAAAATGGGAAAAACCCATCATCAATACATTAAGTTACTCACTGAAAGTTCCCAAATAAAGATCTTTGTTCCCTGCAACCCTCCCAATCCTTGCTTGCCAACGTCCATGCTGGTGATGTCTGCTTAGAGTTCATTAAAATTGATGAGGAAGAGCAGCAGCAGCAGCAGCAGCAGCAGCAGAAGTAGAAGAAGAAGAAGAAGAAGAAGAAGAAGCGTACCTTGTAACTCCACGGTACATTGAAGCCCCTCTGGAGAAGCCACTACTCTTCCTGTGAAGGAGAGCGACACAATAACTTCATAAGCTTTGCTTGATAGTGAAGAAAGAAACGACACTGTCGAGATAGAAACGAAGATTTCCGTTTAAATATGTTATCTGACCTTCTAATGGATGCCACAAATTCTTGCCTGGTCATGTGCTTCATCTCTTCCAGTTCCTTCTCATAGTTACTTATCTGCAAACATGAAAAATAAAAAAATTTGAGCCACGCCTCGCAGTTAAACGAGATTTATTAGTTAATTCAAGCCTTTTTTTTGTGTACATACTGATTAATGACAAAAAAAGCCAAGAAGAAACTAACAGGAAAATTAGTAGTGGTCGATGTTCCCCAGTACTTGAGCGCAGCAAGATCGTATGCCCTAGCGGCTTTCTCTTCTTTGTCATAACCACCTAAATAGGAAAAAAAAATTACACAAAAAAATGACAGAAATAATTAGCTTATCAGTCATCAGATTCATTAAATGCAACTGTTAACCAAAAAAATTTCAAAGAAAAAAATTGATGGCACTCACCTAGATAGACTGGAACAGAAGATTATTGGAACCACCAAGAACAACACCAACAAGCAAAAAATTATGTATATTGTCAGTACCACAAAGTATCAAAGTGAAAAAGGGAGTATATTTAAACAAGAAGACTGACTCATCATAATCAGGACATAAATGTAGATAAATTGTAGATATATACCTTGGCGACCTTTCCTTGACTGGCCTTCCCTTCTGCAACTATTATCCCAAAGATGAGCCTCATACCTCCCTGTCCATCTATGCCTGCAGGTATTTTCTCCAAAACAAATTCAATCAAATCAAATAAAAAAAGAAATTGCAACTATATGCCATTCAATTTTGTGACATTCATCATGATAAACAAGAAGCAAGAAGGAAATTATTAGAAATTATGAGGATTTAGTGAGGCTTGAACACCTTGTAACGCCCCGGTAGATCGAAGTTCTTTGCCCGAATGTGTCCAAGGTCCTTCTTGGCGCATTCTCCACAGTGTTGTTGCTAGTGTTGTCCCCACTAATCTCCGAAGCCGAGCCCTTACTCCCACTGCCCATGGATAGAGTCAGTGACTGCAGGTTGCCCACATTCTCTTGGAGCTCGTAGTTGCTCGAGGTTGCTGCAGCCACGACTGCACTCTGTTGGACCGGGACAAGGCTGCTGCTCAGGAACAAGTAATCGGAGTCGCCAGCTTGGTTCATCCCGTTGAAAGCCGTGAGATCCGATTGATTCTCTGACTTGCCCACCCCCAAGAAGTCCGCGACCTTTGGCACCTCGCCACTAGCCCCGTGAGCATTGATCATATTCCACTCTGAAAAAAAAACACATAGACAAAATGAATCACCAACAGATATAGCAAAATAACTACATCGTTTTTTGGGTGCGGTTTCCAATTAAGTAATTTTACCTTGGTTGTGAAAAGGGTTGTCCATGTTTTCATTGACTAGCCCTAGAGAAAACTGATGAGGCTGAGTGGGGTGAAGATTTGCTTGCAAGGAAGAGTGAGATGACGGAGAGAGGGGGAACGATAGCCAGTTGTTTGAATTCATCGAGCCCCTATAACAAATATTCTTCTTCTTCTTCTTCAGTAATTAGTAGTACTTGGTCGCAACTGCACTTCTTTGATGTCTTTGAGCAAAATACCAGAGACCCAACCTTTCCTGCATATAGAATCATAAAAAGTCGCAGAGAGAGAAAGAGGGGGGGGGGGGGGAGAGAGAGAGAGAGAGAGAGAGAGAGAGAGAGAGCGAATCAGATCTTCTTATCAGAAATAATCTGGAGGAAGACCAGCCAATCCAGACTGCTCAAAAGTACTAAAAAAGTTGAAAATGAACTGGCCTGAGATAAGATATGTTCACCTTAGAAATGGTAACTAGGGTTGCACCTTTTGCCTGATGATGAAAACTCTCTCTCTCTCTCTCTCTCTCTCTCTCTCTCTCTCTCTCTCTCAGGAGGAGCAGAAGAAGATTTTGAGCTTTATTGGAGTAGGGTTTCTGAAAACATGATAGAAGTGAGGACTAAGGAGAGGAGAGGTTGAAAAAGGAAAAACCATGAATGAGTACACCAGGTATTTAAATGCTCTCTCTCTCTCTGTCGCTCTCTCTCTCTCCCTCTCTCCCTACTAAGTACTGACTGAAAATGCAGCAGAACTTTCAACTGGGTGTTCCTTATCCACCCTAGTTGTCCACCAAATGGCACATAAAATTCATTAAGTTAAGTGAACCATCATGTGATATCCAATATTTATTCTAACATATATATTTCCATTTATTATTTAAATGTACAGAGCACACCAAGTGTATGCTAGCATAACCCTTTGGTCCAGAACTTCAAAATCAAGCAATGCTTTAAGTAAAGGAAACATAGTATACATGTACATATTGCAATATGTATACGAGGCCACGAGTGTCCCTCTGAAAGAATGAGATAAAGATCCTTCGGTCATCTGTGAGGCCAGAGACAAACCCACAAATTCCAACTGGACAGAACTTAAAGATCATAACCCTAAGTTCACTGTATGACCATCCTCTCTCTCTCTCTCTCTCTCTCTCTGTCTCTCTCTTTCTCCATTCAACACCCACTTGATTCATTGGAACTCACGTCCTCGATCTCTTCAACTAATGACTCCCCAAAGCCCAGCATTCCCACACTCACCAAATCATCTCTCTTCCCTCTCCTTAAAATATTGAGTAAAATGCCCAACACACACACACCCGCAAACTATTCACAAATGCTAATGTACCAAAAAGAAAAACTTACGTTAAACCACACATCATTAACGTTTATAGCGGGCATGAGTTACATGTACATAGCACTGCTTTTTAATAGCCACACGCAACTTTATGTATCACGAAGAAATAAGTTCGTATCTTTAGTTTAGTATCATTATTGTTACTAGTAAAATAATGTCCTTCTCTCTCACTCTCCGGCTCTAATCTCTCTGAAATATATATTAAAGTTGAGGGAGACGATCATGGACCATCAACCACGAGCAAGCCAAAATTTGTTGATCCCCGAGTCATGCATGTGTTAAAGATGTGTGTGTACGGACATGCATTATCTTATTGGCTTAATGAACCCGACATATCAAATTGAAAAAAGGACTCGATGGGGGAGATGAGTAAGAATTACTCCTGTTCAACAAATACCACCAAGCTCACGTTCGGTAAAATATTCGGACCCCCCAAGTAAAATATCGGAGAGAAATTGGAGGATTTTGTTGGGTTTCCCAAGTAGAAATCTGTTGACCACTTAATTGGTATTCGCACCAGTCAAAATGTGCAAAAGCTTAATTTATTGAATTTAATATGTTTGGTCCAGTGCATGTCTTCATAACACGCTAGAAGCTTGTGTGGTGCTAGCTAGCACAGCTAATAGTGTCTTTTTTTGAACCTTTGAGTAATCAAGTTTAGACCAACTGTTTAGTAATTAACCACGAACCCCATTGAAAATGGACCAAAATAACCATGAATGACCAACAAAGCTAGCACTAGCCATGTCAAACACTATACATAAAAGTTTCATCTAACTGTTAATTTGAGTTCAGAATAGTTCATTGCACTTCAAAACGCTTCACAAATCCATGGCATAAATCTACAAGTTTCCATAGAAACGATGTACCTACAAAGTAAAAACCAAAGGAGCTATATGTGTCTGCGCGTGCATGTTGAAACCCCACAAGAAAAGAAGTGTAGAAGGGCAACCAAAAAGCAACATTGTTAAAAGGGGGGGAAGTTTTTTCCTAGAAGTCCTTATAAATTTTTGCAGTGGCAATAACAAAAAGAGCTTCTAGTGACAACTTTGATGCAGTAGGTACGATATTTGATGGCAATGGCTCTCTTAAGAGAAGAATATATGTCCATCAAAAGAGAGGTTTTGATGTTGTCGCAGTATAAACAGTGCTGCACAGATAAATGGGAGCCATTCATATCCCGTCAAGTCATGCCCATGTAAAATCACTACACGCAGGGAAAAGCTTACTAAAACGAAGACTTATATGATCCCAACGACATAAGTTCTAAAGACGCATCCGCTGCTGTTGCAATCGTGAAAGCAACTGCTTCGCCTACACACCTAAGTTTCCATTGTTGTCACGATCTTTTTGCGGGTTCTAGCCCTGTTCATCCTTTGTGTTTGCGTATGTATTTGTTTAAGATAGTGGAGGGTGCTCCTCAATGAGGATAGAGCCAATTCGCGTTCACCTAGGTGTCATCGCTGGAGCCAGGACTAAGGCGGAGATAGATTTCGTGGTGGCTCGACGAGGCCCTATCGTCCTCGACCGAGGCAAATGTGGCTCGCTCAAATATCCACCGTGAAAACCAGATCTAGCTTAATCATGGATGGAGTCAGTCATGAGAGAGATTAGGATCAAAGCACCAAACATTATGGTCATAAGGTGAAAAGCGACTGCCTACATATAGCTAACTAAAACATTTTAGTATAAAAGATTTTGAGCATACAGATATGGACTTCTCTATGTTATGTCACTTATACAAAATAAAACGGTTATATTATTAAACATGTCGAAACACATCTGACCTATTAATATTAAAGTTTCCTTAAATAAAATATAATACAAGAACGACTGCACCAATTTCAAATCACTAAGGTTGTGAGTGCTGCAACTAGGATACAATAATCGTAAAGTTTGCCGATTCCATTCCTTTCAAACTAAAACATATATGGAAGTACTTTGCTATTTCACCTACACTTAGTACCAGGATGTTTTTAGATAGATTGGGTGGATTCTACTTTTGAAATACATGGATATACTATAGTTGTGAATTCATCCATGTGATGTATATAGACACAACCATGTAAGATGTGAAGAGAGAGAGAGAGAGAGAGAGAGAGAGAGAGAGAGAGGGAAGGAGGGAGGGAGGGAGCAGAGCCTCTGCAGAAATGGAATCATGAAAAGGTTTCAAAGAGCCATCTTTTGAATGGAATTACATGCAAAGTTTCTTTATATGTCAGCGAATCTGTTGTTAGAACTGACTGAGAAATCTCTGACCGTGTGTCCTCGTGTGTGTCTGCCCTTGGAATTAAAGTTAAAACAGCAGAGAGAGAATCCGAAACACCATCCGTAGAAAAAAACAAACCCCCCCACACATACATAACACCAAAAACAATACAACCAAAGACAGAACTGCTTTTCCTCAAACAAAGAACAATACCTGCTCATATCGTTGATGATACCGCACTTCCCGCCAAAATTCTCGTCCAGAATACTTTATAAACAAAGAATATGTTGACCAGAAAGAGGGGAGGCAGGACCCACGTCTCTCGCTCTCTTCGCTTCACACCCTTTAAAAGAAAGAAAAAAGAAGGGGCTTCACGTATTTTCCTAACCCTAAAACAACGGCAGAGCAAGAAATATCAGAAGAGAACCCATTTTCTGCCACTCAATAACCAAAGTAAACCTAAAAACTATGCATATTATAAACGATGATAATCGCAGAAGAAGTACAGAGGAGAAAGACTTGAATATAAGCAAACTTGCCATTGGAGTGTGTGGCTAAAGAAACAAGAATCTCAGACTCTCTCTCTCTCTCTCTCGAGAACTGTGTGGGGAAAATGGGAAATGAAGAGAGAAAGATGACGTGTTGGTGGGGATTCGCCACCCGGCCATTTTCTGGAGCGGAAAAGAGGAAAAAGGACCAAACCTTCATTAAATTTGGACCAACCCCAGGAAGAAAACACCCTCCTCACGCCGTTTCAGGTTTTGCGGCCAAATTCGCAGGAATGTGACTGACACGTGTCAGTTCCTCCGGACCCCACCCCACGCTTTTTCTTCTTGAAAACCCTCGCCCTTTTTGGACTCTTCCTGTGGAAAGTCGGAGTGACAGGCTGAGCCGATTTCTCCGGTTGCATGCTTTCTTTTCAACATTTGGAAACAGTAATTAAAGGGGGGGGAGCTAGCTAGGTTTGACCACATGATGACCCCCACACAAAAAAAAAAGCAAATAATTATTATTATTATTTTTACTTTCTTCTTCGTTTTTCACCAAAGGACGTGCCCTTTCACTGGTACCGTTTGATGGGTGTTCAAAAGTAGACTCATACACGCATTTTGCTTGGGAATTATAACAGTATCTTTCAATGACTCTACGTACAGACCGGTGTAATAAGTATTGAAGACTAAAAAGTCACATTCTAGGGTTCGAATGTGAATGATCATGTGAGCCAGAAATCAGCTTGTAACAAAGCGATTGGCATAAAGTTGAAGTACATACATTCAGCTATCTCCTCCCCCTCTCTCTCTCTTTATCGACGGGTGGTGAGATGGATACTAGCAACTCCTAGTGATATTGCCTACCCTCGTCCGATCAATGGTCACATGTTCGCCGATGGCATCATAGGCGGCAATGGATTAGTGGTAACTCACGATGCGAGAGAGAGTGAGAATAGAGAGACATCTATATAGACATTTCGTGTAGTTTACTCTCATTGTTCCTCTGTCAAGCCAAATGGAGAATAGCTATTTCGATTATTAAAAAAAACAGTAATTACCAACATCTATTCCTCCTCTGTATCTTTATGTGGACTAAACTTTGCATTACAGCATATCTCATGAGACTCCATCAGACAACACGAATAATCCAAAAGCTAGCAACTCATGAGTATCTATGAGTACTTATGCCATTTAAATTACACTGAAAAATCGTTATTTAAAGTTGATTAATATGAGCATGATGTGTCGAAATCATATGAGGTATTAAAAGTTTGGATATCACGACTTCATCTTTAGAGTTTAAGGAATAACTTGCCGAGTATGATCAGACCTAATAAGTTCGTTCAACACACTAGTCGATATAACCTTATTCCATAGACTGACTAGTCTTCCAAGAGTCTCTTTATTAACAAAAGAAACCTTATTTTATTGTGACTAAGCCTCCAAGTTTCTCAACTCTGCAGAGGGCTACTCCACCACCACCACCACCATGTTTTCTGCAACATCACAGACTGATATAATTTCGAGAAAAGAAGAGATGTAATTCCACAACCCCGAAAAAGCACTACTGGGATCCGCAATACGTATATATCTATACGTGTGTGGTTTTGCAAACCTACTTGTCTCCTATATTGGTCAATACTTATGGCTGTTTTTCTCCTTAAAAAAGACAAAAAAGTAAAATGAAAACCCTCCCTGTCTAAAAATGAGAAAAATGTTGAAACGAACGATGGCATGTCCAAGAAATAAAATGGTGGGGGGAGGGCAATGTTGGGAAAAGAGGCTCACGAGAACCCATGCAGAAATTGAGAGTTTCCAAGGGGTGGGAGGAAACGCCGGGAAAGTGCTCGTGTCGCCTCGAAATTGAAGGATTATTTTCACGTTATAGCTCAAAATTTTATTTGAATTGATTTGGATTTGAATTTATTTTTAAAGGTGGAGAAAACCCTTTGTTTTCTTGCACATAAACCCGGTTAGGGTTAGGGTTAGGGTTTAGGGGTAGGGTTAGGTTTGTTGCGAAGACAAAGATCGTGCCCGAGAGACACAAATAATACATTAAAAATTCTTTACAATCTCTCTCTCTCTCTCTCTCTCTCTCTCTCTCTCTCTCTCTCTCTCTCTCTCCATTGTCTCTTTGAGTTCATGAGGCAATAAGAAAGACTGAAGAAGATTAATGCATTCTGGTGTTGCAAAAAGACCGACCAAGACGAGGAAAATATTCTCGGATTTCTTGCCGTTTATGCGATGAACATGTCTATCTTTTCATAGATGCAATTAATAAGCTTGGATCGGCTGTAGTTATGGAGTCGAAAAATGCTTGCGCGGTTTGTGATGAGGCAGCTGATTTTACTTGAGATCAACGAGAATATGAGAACACTGCAAGAAAGTTTTTACTGGGATTTGTAACGGGAAATAACAATAATTTCGTGTGCTGAGGATTAATGTAAGAATAAGATGGAACTTCATTCGTTTGTTGGATAAAATAATACTGGATATATGCTGCTCTTACTGGTCATAATTAACACACACAAGTGGATGCTGTCCCTTCAGGGTCAATCGATCTTGGGTGGGCTAAGCACAAGAAGATGACGAGTTTGGAAAGAAGTAAAAGGATATGTTAAGAAAAACATGAGAGTTTTTCTTTTTCTTCTTCTTCTCTTTTTTTTGAATCTTTATCTTTTTTCTTGGCTAGAATAAAAGCTTCATTGACATGAGACATTGATTTGAAAGTCAAAACTTGAGTTTTAGAAGAAGAAGATAGGAAGCAATTAATGAGCAGTTTGCGCTATCTAAACCCGCAAGGTACATAGTCGACTACGTACAAGGGACTTGGAGATTAGGGTTAGGTGCCTTTTTTTTTTCATATGTCCTACTCTAACTGTCAATTCGCTCTCAAATTTTTATCTTGCCTCTTGCAAGGCGTGGGAATCGAAATCCATATCTGATACTACATGGCCCCATCCCTAACCCCCCGAGAAGGTGGAGATTCAAATTGCCCACCTCTCTCTTCCCGGGTAGGAAGGGTGACTACTAGGGCAAACCCTAGTGGTTGGATTAGGCGCCCTTATGACTAGAGATTCCGATGATAAAATTCACAGAGAACTCGTATTGGCTTTCTCTTGTGTTTAATTTTGCCCACGAATTATATGTGCAAGACCTATAGTTTTTTTGTTAATGAGTAGTACAAATTCCTCAGTAGACAGTGTATAGCCTATGTAATTAAAACATGGTGTGGGTGGTCTCGTTGCGGTCAATGATTTATATCATTTTTTAATGGTTCGATTTTTATAGCTGCATTCATTTGCTCTAGTTTAATATATCAAAACTAGATGGCTTGAGTTAGATTCATCACATTTATCTTTCGTCAATATTATTTTCTGGTGAAGTTCAGTTGTTATGTAACTCTCTCTCCCTCCCTTATGCTTCCTCTCCTAATCGTATAGAGCTGTTGCTGTCGCACCAACAAAGTAGCCACTACCGCCACCACGCTGTCAACAATTGCATGACCAGGAGGTCTCTCTCTCTCTCTCTCTCCCCCCGACGAGATTCAGGTGTTACTATTGAGATCTAGTCACCGATCTCTACGTAACAGCTAATTTGCTTCCAAGTTTGGAAGGTTAAGCTTGCCCGCTCCGTCCACCGGCCTGAGCTCTGTCGCCACTATTAGACGAGACAGAGGGGGGCGTTAGGGCCAGAAAGAATATGGTTCTTGTGAGATCAAACTTTCTTGTACTAAGTGCGAATGTGGGTGATCAAAGACTTGTTCTTGGACTGTTATGTCAACGTTGCTAGCTACCGGATTGCAGCTATACCCCATTTCATGATCTCTTTTCTCCTTCCTTGTATGTCATGGGTAAGCCCCAACCATTCTTTAAGTCTCGGCAACGAAAAAAAAAACGAAAGAGCCAAAACGTGATGCATCCTACTAAATATTCGTGTAAAAGAGCGTTAACATGTAACAGCTGATGTGCCTCATACGTAAGAGCTCAAAGCTTTTTAGAATAGATGCTTCTTTACTTTAAACAGATGCTAACCATGAAAAGACAAATGAGGGTTGTGCTGACTTCATCAAGCTTGCATACATGAAATGTTCATCACTCTCCTGGACGTCTCTGCAACAGGAGATTACCATATAATATTCTTGATTTGTAGTCATTTTTAAAAAAATATTTGGGATTCTCAATAAGTGGCAGTACCTGCGGTTTCCCGAGTGAAGCTTCAAGTTCCTTAATTAACGATAGAGAATACATAGAACCGAACATTATGAATTTCATAGGCCCCAAGAAGAAAAGGTTGGACTTTTCATGTTCTTCTACATTAACGTGCTTGGTTTGGTTCGTTCCAAACGATCAACCATCAAACTATTACAGCTGCGTAATGTCTTAATCCTTCAAAACGTGTAGATACACGAGTCGACAGTCAAAGAAACACATTCGATTAGCCCTATGCATGTCGCACGAACACGATAACGAGTCGGATGATGTACTGATTTTGCAGTGGAGATTATACAATCGAGCGGTTCCTGCGTTATTATTACCAAGCCATTTATTATGTTGGTGTTCTCGACATCGATGAAGATCATGTGCAGCATCTGTTTTTGGTGTGGGCGATGGTTCCAAGTCAGTTGAGGAACATATTTAACCATCCCAGAAACCTCAACCACATTGGTGGAAGACAACATGCATCTCACGGCATTGCACAAAAAAGGGCAGTCCCCAAATTCTTTAATCGCATCGATTACGCGAGTTAATTAAGACTAGGATATCTTAATTTACGGGATTGGTATTATGGATATTAATTAACATATGACCTTTGATATATTAATTATATAATCGTTTATAATGGGAGACAAAAGGATTCGAGTCAAACCTAAGTAGTACTCAAGAGTTGGAAGTCAAACAGTTTGGGAAAAGTGCCAAAAAAGTCCTAAACCTTTTGTATTGATGTCAATTTGATTCTAAACCTTTTTTTGATGTCAATTCAGTCCTAAACCTTTTGCATTTGTGCCAATTTAGTTCTAAACATTTTTTTGGTGTCAATTCAGTTCTAAACCTTTTAAATTGGTGCCAATTCAGTCCTAAACATTTTGTTTTTGTGCTAATTTAGTCCTTCTGGTCAATTTTGATCGGAATTTGCCAATGTGGACGCTTGCCGATCGGCGACCGGTCATCGGTGCCGACGTGGACAAAATAAATAATATTTTAATATTTTTTTAATTTTCCTTTTTTTTCTTTTTTTCCACTTTTTTTTTTGGTTTTCTCCTTCCTTTGGCCGGTCGCCGGTTTCCTTTTTTTTCTTTTTTTCCACTTTTTTTTTTGGTTTTCTCCTTCCTCTGGCCGGTCGCCGGTCCGGCGACCGGCCAGAGGCTAGCGAGCTCGACCTCGTTGGCCACTGGGAAGAGCGGCCTTGCCTTGGTCGGGCGAGGCTCAACCTCGCCAGATCCGGTGAGGTCAGGCCTCCCTCGACGAGCCTCGCCGAAGGCCGCGGCGAGGGCGAGCCTCGCCATGGTCGGGGGAGGCCCGACCTCGCCGGCGGCTGGGCGAGGCCTGACCTCGCCGAATCTGGCGAGGTCGGGCCTCGCCCGACCATGGCGAGGCTCTTCCTCACTGGGCGAGGCCACCCTCCCCAGTGGCCGGCGAGGTTGAGCTCGCCGGCCTCTAGCCTCTAGTCGGTCGCCGGACTGGCGACCGGCCAGAGGAAGGAGAAACCCAAAAAAAAAAGTGAAAAAAATAAAAATTCAAAAAAATATTAAAATATTATTTAATTTGTCCACGTCGGCGCCGATGACTGTTCGGTAGGCGTCCACGTCGGCAAATTCCGGTCAAAATTGGCCGGAAGGACTAAATTGACATAAAAACAAAAGGATTATGATTGAATTGGCACCAATTAAAAAGGTTTAGGACTAAATTGGCACCAAAAAAAGGTTTAAGACTAAATTGACACTAATGCAAAAGGTTTAGGACTTTTATGGCACTTTCCCCAAACAATTTAATTTGGCGGAAATCTAGTCGAAGCAACTTTTAGATTGACCGGATACTTAAAATTTCAGCTAAAGCATACTTAAGGAGAGTAAGTATGAGAAGCATTTTCTTACTTCCGAACTCGGCCTTACTACCATAAAGCGTGGAACTCATATGATAATGCTTAAAAGAGTTGCCGACTCGGATCGCTCCTTCCCACCCTTTCTCTTTATGAAAGGAAGTTGTTAGCATCGAGCGACTGTGCTTTCGACAAAAACGATTTGATCTGCACTCTATGAAAAATAGGTGCACCCAAATGACCTTCAAATTATATTCGCGAAAGTATCTTATCTACTGCGCACGACGTTCAACCACTTGATAACTTGACCTTTGAAATGAAATATTTCTAACATAAAATCATAATCGAGTTCTAATAGTCAATTACCATATAAGTAACATTCAACCACTTCACAACTTGACCTTTGAAATGGGAATTTCTAACACGACATTATAGTCAAGTTCTGATCGTTAATTACCTTAAATTTACCAAAGACTCCAACTAAACTTTAAAAATGAAAAGAAAAGAAAAAATCAAAGTGAATTCCCGAGCATGCTACGTCATCATTTCACTAGTCATCACCTAATCACTTCAGTCGTATACAGAATCGGTGGGCCAAACCTAATGAAATGGCTAGGTGTAACATACATGCCTATGGGCCGGTCCTTCACGTCGGCCCATGGTTCACTTTTCATGGAGCTCCGGCCCACCATTGTAAGGCCCTAGATTGACATTGACTTTGACCCACTTGAGCTAGGGTTTAAATGAATCATGATTATCCACAAAATTAATGGCGTATACTAGTATATACACGAATCAAATAATCATGGACTTATCTTTTCCAAGAATCGGGTAAATTATTTATCACCTCATTAAATTCGGCTTGGAAACTTCATTTTACAAGCGCTCCAACTCGAATCCAGGCTCCATTTATTTCGCGAAAAATAAATACGCGAGAAAATACTTTTTCTAAAAACAATCGCTTATATAACTTATAGAAATGAATTAAAAAAATTGATAATCATCCTAGGAAATTTATAGACATAAATTATTATTTTAAGCGATACAAGCGATTATTTTATCCATTTATCCCGATACAAACGGAACCCTTAATTTCTCGCGAATCCATCCACTTCGATTAGGAAAATTTAGTTAGTCAGCGACGGCATGAAATTCGACTCGGGATATAAATTTTGAAATGGTTATATATAACGATATTTAACTTTGACTAAAAATAAGAAGATGGAAAAAAATTAAAAAAAAGAACGAAATTTTAGTGCGTGCGGACTGCGCCGAATCACCGCTCGTTTGCCCATTGTATTTTGCCACCATTTCCACGTTCTCTCTCTCTCTCTCTCTCTCTCTCTCTCTCCTTCTTCCCCTTCATCAAGAAAATCCACTTCCATCTTCTCCAATTCCGCTCCCTCGTCTTGCGTCTCTTGCTTCGCCAGGTGCGTCTCGATTCTTATCTTGGTTTTCCTTTGAATTCTTTCGGACCTTCGAGCTCGTGGGTCTGCGCTTCTTGTGGGGGGGGGGGGGGGGGGGTGGGGCGCCTGATGCTTTGGCGACGCGCCCGTGAATCGGTCTCGCGGGTCGAGATGGCGAGCTGGGAGGGGGGAGCTGATCTCAACCACCCACCCCCCCCGGGTGCTTGATGAGACCCATCTTGATTTGAGCTGGATATGATTGGTTTTGGAGGGTTGGGTGGCGATTCTTAGCTGCGTTTCGGATATCGAGAGGATGATTAGTTGATTGCTGTTTTCGTCACGAATTTTGGATTCTTGGGTATGATTAGGGTGGTACAATCTTCTCTATTGTGGGTTTTTTGCAAACCAATTTGTGTATAAAGATGCTTAGGTTGCTCTTTTATGGACTCTTAACGGTGTCTTTTTGCTGTTAGAATTTCGGTGCTTTTTTCCATACCAAGCTGCTGAAATTTGAAGGGTCTGGTGGTTTGCTTGGCGTAGGCTGGTTTCGCGAAAAACCTTAGACTAGGATCCATTAGTTTTCCTCGGAAGAACCCGATGTTTTCTTGTTTTTTTTTTTTGTTGGGATCCTGAATACTTGCGCTGCCTCGATATGAACAGGCATTAGATTTTGATGGGTTTAGTCCATTTCCTGCGAAGCAGGCCGATGCTCGTATGCATACTTGAGAATTGCAGTTGCTTCACTTTTTGTGCAAGCTGGTTGCTTTATCTGTTAGGCCGTGCATTTGATTCGGTACCATTATTATCGC
Source organism: Syzygium malaccense (assembly GCA_031216405.1). Lineage (NCBI taxonomy): Eukaryota > Viridiplantae > Streptophyta > Magnoliopsida > Myrtales > Myrtaceae > Syzygium > Syzygium malaccense. The sequence continues at coordinate 6,751,790 of CM062262.1, forward strand.
ACATCTCGAGAGTCGAGACGTGTTCCGTCTGGTTAGAGCAGATGGTTTTACTATTCCTTTTAAGTGACTAACTTGTATTATTTTTTACGTGAAGTGCTACAAAAGAAGAGATGGTGAAAGCCTACGCACAAGAGCATGTGTACAAGCACCCTTGGGAGATTGTAACATCTGCATCTTGGCGCAAGTTTGCTGACCCTGAGAACAAGCGCACTTTGTCTCACATTCTTGATGTCGACACCTTGAACCACAAGCTAGACGCCGAATCAGGGAAGCTCTACACAACTCGTGCCATCACGATCCATGCTCCTGGGCCCTGGTTTGTCCGCAAGATCGTGGGTCAGGACATATGCCATTGTGTTGAATCAACAGTCGTTGATGGTCAATCTCGGTCAATGCAACTGACCACTCGCAACATCAGTCTGCAAAAGTTCATAGAGGTGGAGGAAAGGATTCGGTACGACCCCCACCCAGATAATCCCAGTGGGTGGACAGTGTGCAAGCAGGAGACCAGCATTAGGATCAAGCCGCTATCGGCACTCGCGTCAATGGCCGAGAAGGTGGAGCAACGTTGTGCCGACCGGTTCTTGCAGAACAGCGTCAAAGGTAGAGAAGTCATGGAAAGGATCTGCAAGTACCTTGAGTCTGAATCTAGAGGAATAACTTTCTAACTGTCCTGATTGCTAAATGGTTTCTACTGGTAGCTGTGAGCGGCATACAGGCCATTTTAGTGTAGACATTAGGAAATAACAGGGAACTTTAGGGTTTTGGCTTCAGAACAGTTTAATCCGAAAGGTTAATCCTTTTGCAAATTTTCTCCGTTGTAGCATGAGAACATCTGATTGTGTTGTCTTCTGTGTTTCATCTGCTGTTGAAGTGCCTTGCCGGTTTCTGTTGCCCTAAAGCGCTTCTGTTGATGATCCTTATGGTTTGTAAGATGGTTCATCCACCTCTCTTTTTGTGCCGAAAGTTGCTTATTCTCTGACCTGTTCAAATGTATTTTTGCGCTTTTCATGGAATTCTTCAGTAAAAGTTTTGAGGATGAGGTTGCTATAGGATTTGCTTCATTAAAAGCAAGCATACAGAGTACAAAAAAATGTGCCACGCATGCAGTCCGACTGAGCTCTCTGTACTTCGAATGCCGGTATGCCTTGATATCACCTTTCAAGCAGTACCAGTTTTCTTATTAGCAATTGCTTTGTTTACAATGCTGTCGAGTGTGATAGCCTAGTGGTAAAGGGGGTATATTGTCTTTCATGAAGGTACAAGTTTGAGCATGGCATGAGTGAACCTCTGGCCAGCTAGTGCTTTAGGCATTTGCTATTTTATGTGAAGATACTTGCTAACTTCCGGCACACCAACCAGGCAATGGTGATGGGGTCGTACACTTACAGGTGGACCAAGTACTTATGATTTAAACGCAAACATTTGCGGTGGATGTGGGGACTTTGTGCAAATCCCAGAGGGTGGCAGTGTAGGTCGTCCCTCCCTATGCTCTTTAATTGACCTTTGCGGTGCGTTGTTGAAGCGATGAATTGATTGACGAGTTGGCCGTTGAGATGGTTAACTAGCATGCTTGCTCACCATCCGTGATAGGGTGGAGTAGGAGACACAAGCCTGTAATGGTGAGAGAGAGACAGAGAGAGAGAGTCTTTGATTGATCTTTGTCGTTGCATCGCCAGAGAAAGCAGGTGATTGACGAGTTGGGCGTCAAGATGGTAAATTGGTTCACTTTTTATGATAATGGAGACACTGGTTTACGGTTAGACAGAGAGAGAGAGAGAGCGTGGTGCTATCCAACTGAACTTAGCCATGGCAGCATCGAAAGGAGTAGGTGACTCACGAGTTATCTTTCGAAATGGTAAGCTAGGTGCTCATCGTCCACGGTAATGGAAGTGTGGGGGGAGAGAGGAGCTGCTGTTCGACCAAGATTTGTTGTGAGACGAATGGAGAAGGTGATTGACGAGGTGACCATTAAGATGGTATGTCGTCAATGATGATAATGGAGGAGGAGGGAGGAGAAGAGCTAGGGGCGCACTTGAGAGAGAGAGACAGAGACAGAGAGAGAGACAGAGAGAGAGAGAGAGAGAGAGAGACTCTTCGCTTGACTATTCTTTTTGCGTCGTCGATGAGAGTAGGTGATGGACGAGTTGATTTTCAAGATGGCATGTCGTTGCCAGAGGTGGCCATAGAGATGGTACATTGTCATCCGTGTTATGATAATGGAGGCGACACGAGCGACAGATGATGATGGATACTCTGAGGAGCACTCGTCTAGCTTCCAGGGTGTTACTTATACTGAAATAATAAATGATGCTTATAACAAAAGTTCTGAAGTTTGAATAGAAAAAGCTTCCAAAGCAGGCACCTACAACAGGGAGAAATGACGCCGAACCGGTCCGAGATTGAACCAGAACATTACATTAGTACTTGAAAAACATCCTAACCTCTCGTCTTTTTTCTCCTCGCCTCTCACTCAGTATCCCACTCCAATCATTCTCCTCTCGAGCTTTCAATCTCTCTCCGACCCTCTTGATCTATCCGTCAATGCTCACTCTCTCCCCTCAATCACCACAACACGCCAGCACAACCACCATCACCTCGACTTCACCGTCACATCAACAATTCCAATCTGCTCCGACAAAGTAGGAGCTCAGCGCTGCAACTCAAGAGGTAACAACGACCACAAGACACCAAAGATGCCTTACACACAAGTAAAAAACCTTTAGAAGCATAGCCACAATATACAGAGCTAAACATACTGATATTCGAAGGATGTCTTTCCTTGGGAACGAGAGATTGCACATTACCATTTCGACCGTGCAGTACGAGAGAGAAAATGGAACATCTTAAAAGCAGAGACAGATTACAGAGCCAACCGCAACATTGTCCATCAAACCACCACATTCTCAGAGAGCTAAAGGCACGTTCGAGCCATCTCAAGAGAAGATTGGGATCTTAGAGTTCTTCATTACTGCAGAGATGTCCTAATACCACCATCGTCATCCCTCTGCAAATATAACAAACCAAGCAGACACCTGATACATAACGCAGGTGATCCAAGAACATCACTCATGGAGTCGAAACAAAGCATCGGTTTTCAGCACATTAAATCTTCTTCTTCCCTACGCACATCTTATATTTTATCGAGCTTCTCAGCCTTAATAACAGGGTTGGCCTTTGCAATTGCATTACGGGCAGCACTGCGATAATCAAACGGGCAGTCATGCTTGTCAGAGTAGCGGTGGGTGCCACAGAAGATATTACCACACCGGCAACTAAAGCCCGTCAAACCAACCCGCTTCTTGCACGAGCTGCAACGGGTCGGGCCCTCCTTCGGCTTCTCGACGGTCACCACTGGCACTGAATCACAGGCGGGCTGTTCAGAGATGGTCTTCGGCTCCACTGTATTGAGCTGTGTGTCCACTGAGGCAGCAGCAACAGGTTCATTTGCAGTAGTGCTTGATGATCCATTCTCGGCATTTGCAATAGATGACGCGGCGAGCTTGGCCTGCTCTTGTTTCAGCAACATGTCCTTGTGACATTTGGAACACATGTTCATGGTAGCTGGACTTCCAAAGAAGCCGCAGTTGTTGATGCATAGAATTGGACCCTCGGGGTGAGCTTGGCATCCTGTCTCGTCGTGTTCCATTTTCTCAATCCTCCTGCAGTTAACATAAGTTTGATATAGCCAACTGGAAGCATATGTGCCAAACATGCAGAAGTATGCACAGTGAAACCCATGACATGTAATCTACATCAAGCAGTGAAGATTAACCAACCATTCACAAAACATATTGACAACCATTTGACCCATTCGATCTCAACCCATAAACAAGACACCAGACAAAAACCATGTCGCATACAACCCACAATGTCACAACTTCAATCCAGTTGTTGGATGACCAGCCAAAATGCTACCATACGATTTATGCTCAAAAAGTGTCTACTCTGACTCTTAAACTTTGTTTAAGCAGCCGATGCAACAATATGTAAAACGTTGAAAGTCGAAAGCAAATGCTGTGATTCTTGGTTCAGAACTATCTTAAGATAAAATACTCTAATTGCATAATGCCATAAATGCTTTTAATAAAATGCTTTTATGATAGATGATTAGTGTCAAATACGTCGTTACCAAATTCCTAACAATAACCAGGAATAGATAAAAGAAAATCCCGTTGGAAGGGAAAGAAACATGCCAACCTTTACAACTCCCTCTCTAAAGCAAAAATTAACAAAGAAAAGGGTAATGGAGAAACATAGAATATTGGTTTTCATTGTCAGCACATTTCAATCACAGTAATATATCAGTTCCTAAGATAAACACCGCTCAGAAGTGACTGTCTGGGCAAAAAGATTATAGGAACTTCTATCAAGGGAAAGCAGAGCACAGAATCATGAGTGCACACATATGTATGCACACTTACAATTACTTATGCAATTCGTGTGGACGTGTTCGAGTCTCCATGAATGTGATAGAGTTTCACACTCAAAAAGCTTTCTAGTTTAAATTGCGTTTGAAGATCTTGACATCAAATGTACAATTCAAACACCAAATATCATTTGCATGATCATTTGTCGAAGCTTGTGGTATCTGTATATGAACCAAATGTCACAAGATACTATCCAAGGTCATTCATCAAAAGAAATTACATGACATGATAACAACAAACAAAATTGATCAAAAGAAACATGTGTCCTAGTTCATCAGGAATGTACGAGAAGAGAAAACCAAAGACGAAATTATCCAAAAAGAAAAGAACAAAGACAAAAAAGAAAGTAAAACCACTCTAAGATGAGGTACAGATCAGAGCAAGAACACCAATGACTTTTAGAAAAAAAGGGAAAAACAGACAAGGTGGAGATTCAAATCAGTCAACAGCTCAGAACAACGCCTTAACATACACGAACAAACAAATTTGAAACCCCAAATCTCTCCCAACATATTAGCAGATCACTGAAACAATTAGTAAACTAACACAGAGAAAATCATTCAATAGACGAGCTAATACGCCAAAGGAGATAGAGTTTGGTAACGTCTGCTGAACTGAAAAGGACATCTTTTGACAATCATCTGCAATCTCTCCATGGCGCATGCCCACACAAAGACCTCCCAATCATTTTTGAGCTGAAAACTATTTCAACAATAACTCAAATTCCACCACAGACAAACACATGAAATAGCCAGTTCCGACTGATCAACAAAGTCAATCTCATCAGCTCCACAATCTTCGGTCCGCCCTCGTTTGCTAAACCCATTAATTAACTTTCGTTTTTCCTATTTCTATGTGCACTAAAGTTTGCAACTTTGCAATGCCCTTTCCTCAATACTCATCCAAACAGCAAATGAAAAATATAAAAAACACCCGATACGATACGATACGATACGATACGATTCGATGATCCCCCCGGCATGATCACAGATTTCCTTCTTTCCTTCCGTTTAAAGGAACGAGCTTTACGCGTGAAAAGGGAAGGAACACACCCGAAACTCAAGAGAGCAATCGACAACAAATTGAAAAAGGAAGGGACCTGCTCGTCGGGGGCAATGAACAGAGCCCTCAGAAATGAATCCCCTCGAGCCCGATCTCGGAGCTCAGAATCGCATCACGGGCAAGCCCCTCTGCTCGTTCAAAGGCGAAGGGGCACACGAAAACGATCGTTCGCAAGAAAAGAACAACCACCCACGACGCGACCCAGGAAAAATCGACACCCCCAGAACAACACGATACGAAACGAGGAAGGGGACGCAAGAAACCGAAATTCAGGACAATCGAACCCTACCCCGCGTTCAATTTGGGACCGCCGTGGCGAGAGGAAAGAGAAGGAGCCGAATAGAGAGAGAAAGTGCCGGTGGGGAAGAGAGGGAGACAGAGAGAGAGAGAGAGATCTTTTTCTTCCCTTTCTTCTTCTCTCCGCGCAACTTAACGAGGGGCCCGTCTTTTGGCTGCGCCTACCAAAGCGCTCTCCCTCTCTTACTCATTAGGTGGGGGGGACATCCGACCTGGCGTTCCGAGATTGTCCCGCGTTGTTGTTGTGTAGTAACGGTTTTGCCATCGGTGAAAGGCTGCCGCATCGTTCGCAAAGGGGAAAAAAAGTAAAAACACACGCACACGTCGTCCGCCATTGAAAGAGCGTGGACAGCACGGGGCTGAGGATTGGTGTGCTCTTAGGAGGTCGCTGATGTACGACGATGCCGGACCCAAGCATGTCCCTAGAGGCGGCTTCATCATGAGTCTCGTCTGGACATTGAGACTCCCGGGACGTAAAATACTTGGAGGGTATTTCTTCTTTCCGAGGGAAGAAAAAGATTTGGAGGGAATTTGGTGTGCGAGGTGTGCAGGCACCGACACATCTGTATATCAAATGGATAGATCGAGAAGACTTCTGTAGGAGTTTTGACTCCTTTTCTTTGGTGAAGCTAACTCTTAACCAAATATCAAGGATCCAAAAGAAGTCTCTGTTAAGGGTTAACTCTATCTCAAAATCAACAGCAATCATAGTAATTTTTCGTACTCTCTTTAGTAGTGGTAAATTAACATATTTGTATCTATTTTTTGATCAGTAATGTTTTAAAATGCCATTGCGTCACTTCGAAATGGATGATAGTCTCTCTCCATCCTCGGCCTCGAAAGACGATTGCTCAGATTTTAAATTCAATGTATTATTACTCTTATGATACTTTATTTTGTAGACGTGTTTGATTCTAGGGAAAATTGCACAAATGATCCATAAACTTTGATCCAATGTATAATGTCATTCTCAGACTTTTAATTTGTTCAATACAATATCTGAACTTTGGTCTAATGTACAATGTTGCCGCTGAACTTTTAATTTGTTCAATATGGCCCTTGAACCTACATTGAACATTTATCAATAGTTCATATTTATTAAGGGACGACATTGCACGTTGGGCCAAAAGTTCAGAAACTGCAATGCACAAATTAAATATTTAAAGACGACATTGCACATTGGATTAAAGTTGAAGGACTATTTGTGTTTTTATCCCTTGATTACATAAGTTAGTCGAGATAATTGTCCAAAAATGTCCTCAACATATTGTACGGCAGTCAATTCAGTTCTAAATTTTTCAATTGTACCAATTTATTCCTATACCTTTTGATGATTTGTCAATTTAGTCATAAACCTTTATTTGTGTCAATATAGTCCTAAACCTTTTGAAAATTTGCCAATCTAGTCCAAACCTATTATTTGGATATTTGGCCAGAATGACTACATTGATAAATCCTCAATAGGTTTGGACTAAAATGGCAAATCATCAAAATATTAAGGACTAAATTGGCACAATTGAGATGTTTGGGACTAAATTGCATATGTCAAATGGTTTAGGTCTATATTGGCACAATTAAAAAAATTTAAGATTGAATTGACTTCCGTATAATAGATTTGGGATTTCTTTGACAATTTTTCTTAAGTCAGTCTCTAGACTCCAATCACTTAAGTCGAAACACCCAAAAAAAAAAAATAAAGAAGAAGAAGATAGCCATCCTCTTAATGTTCCATATCACGTATGCAAACACATGATTCGATGTTGGGACAGAAACATCCCGAGGGAAATATCGACTCGATCGAATCCATTGTGGGACAACTGCATTTGATTCTTAATGAAAATGAAGCCAACAACATGTGTTGGTCCAATCATTTGACCCTTTTAGTTTTTACTAGCCCAATTGCAATGTTCAACTACTTGCGCTCCAAGTGCAAAGCTGCTTTTCAAAAGTTTTTCCAAACTCGCTCTACACGGGCTCGGGCCTATTTCGTCGAAAATGACGGGTCCGACCGAACGCCGGGCATAGGCCACCACCGAGCACTTTATCGAGCCTAAATGGCCTAGCAGCCCATCCAAACGTGTCCAAAACCAGAGTAATTTGACACGCCTTGGATTTTGATTATTGACCCTGGGGCGGGGTACAGCTTTAGTCCTCTAAATTTCACTGTCCATGCGATACGGGTCCCTAATTTTGGTCTTTGTTTGATCGGGCCCTCTAGCATTCTTGGTTTGTTCAATTTAGTCCTCTAAATTTGATTTGTTGCAATCGAGTCCTCTGACTTTTTCGACTTGTGCAATTACATCATTCGATCAACCGCTCTCATCACTCATCAAATTAATTCAATGTCCCGGTATTGTCAGTGTGTGGCGGGATTGGCACGCGATGCTAATGCAGCACCAAATGACTGCTGAATTGGTGCAAAACAAACGGGGGAGAACAAAGAAATTTTAGTTTGGCAATTCTAGTTGTGACGGGGTAAACGAAACGCTTGATTGCACAAATCAAGACGGTTGGCATAAAAGTAAGAGGATTGAATCACATAAACACTTAAACTCGAGGACTAAAGTTATACATTATCCCTGACTCTACCATAATCTACAACTAGAGGCAAATAATGGTGACTTGTAAACATGGACACATCTGCCTGTATTTATTACGTCAGCAGATGAATTTGGAACAATATAAACTTGTTAAAGATAAAGTGATTCTTCCAATAATGTCCCATTTATTATAAATTGCATATCATGATCTTTTTTCAGCAAAAAAGAAAAAGAAAAAGAAAAGGAGCAAACAGAATGGTAGCCGAAATTGGAAAAGGCAAGGCATGAAAGGATCATTCATTCTACAATGTTCAAGAGTATATATATAAATATATATATATATATATATATATATATTTGGTAAGGAAGAGTATATTTTTTTGCTTTTGTAATTTGGAGAAAAATAAATAAATTGAAGGAAAGTCATGCGGATATACATGTTATAGAAATATACAAACATGTGTTATATATACACACACTTATATATGAACTGGTACAGAATCAAGAGTAATAACATTACAGGTATTAAAATGCTTAGTTATTGAGAAATTTCTTATTTTGTGTCATTTTCTACCAATTCTGTATACCAAGATCAAACAAAGGGGATTGCCTCAATGGCCGCCCTTCCCACATGGAAAGGAGGAGGTGGGGAGTTCGAATCCCGAAAGTTAGAGTAGGATAAGACCAAAAAAAAAATTTACCGAGATCATAAATTCATAGGCACTGATACTTAAAGAAATAAAAAGAGGAATGAGATTACTTAAAGCTAGAGTGCTGGGCAAATTTATGTAAACATATCGGAAAAATTATCAAAAAAAAACTTAAATATATTGTACTCGCATGAATTCAATCCTAAAACTTTTAATTTAGCCAATTTAATCATAAACATTTTAAAAATTTGCCAATATATTCCATCCGACCAGTTTTGACCAAAAATCGCCGACTTTGACAAATTTTTGCAAAATTTTTAAAATTATTTTTGCTATTTTTATTTTATTTTTCCATTCTTTCTCCGTTGGTCACGTAGCACCTCGGCAATCGACCGAAGGCGACGACTGTTAAGGGTCCCTCACCGGACGTTTCTTCCTTTCGAATTTTCAATCGCCACGCCGTTTCTTCCGCCTTCTCCCTCCGGTCCGACCTCCCCTGTCCCCTCTTCACACGTATTCTCTCCCTCTCTCTCTCGCGCGCGCGAGCATTGCGTGGACCCGTCCCGGTTTCCGGTCTTTCCTTCCCCGTCTCTGAAAACCCACCGGACCAAAGACCGGTTGCTCGGCTACGTACCCAGCTCGAAACCTCCCGCTTCGCCGCCGCCGCCGCCGCCGATTTTCTTGGAGGGTCGAACTCCGAACTCCGAACTCCGACTCGGGTTGGTCTCTGTTGTCGCCGATCGTTCACCCGGCTCCATGGATTCCCAGGTGCTGGTGGCCCTCGCGCTCTCGCTCGTGGGTGGTCTGAGCACTTCCGTAGGTGAGAGATTGCTGATTCTTGCGTCGTTTGGGCGGTCTTGGCCTTGGATTTGCCTGGTCGGGCCCTTGTGATGGGATCTTGTTCCGTGTCTTTGGGGGTGGCTTAAACTGACTGCGGCAAGCAATCTTGGTGTAACGTTTGTATAGGGATAATACTTTTGATCCTACCCGGCATTCTCCTCTTCAGTTCTACAGTAAAGTACTGTGCTGTTTGCTTCTGTGCTTTGTAAAGATTGAAGACGGCATGTGATGAGGGCATTATCATTTTATGCTCTCTCTTATTAAGCAGCATAGGAAATCAGGAAGAGAGCTGACCCTCCTGCCTATTCGTTTTCCTTCTCTTTTTTTTTGGCAATTTGACTGTGAGCACCAGATATGCTAGGCGCGTGATAATTCTTGTTCGCTTGGTAGTATGTGTTGACATGGTCTGCTTATTATATGGCGATTCAGCAATGCCGATTCCATATCATGTTTTTCTAATTTTAATTCCGGGTTCTGGGATGTGGAACAGGGGCACTAATTGTTATTCTCAACCCGGCTCCAAATTTGAAGATGCTCGGTCTTTTGCAGGTGATGCTCCAAGACAGACATTTTTTACAGTTCTTTGTTTTTCTCGTGACACCAGCCGTTAGGTTCTTGCTGGGAAAGTTTTGACTGACCTCGCATTTTTAACTTAGATGCGGTCTTTTACATGAAGCATTCATGTTTTTGTCATAATATTTGTTCGCTGAGCTTTGGTCTTGTATGATTGATTCAAGGAGACAGTGTCGGCTTATTTTAAGTATAGTGGCATTAACCCAAAGATGGCATATCACAGGGTTTTGCTGCAGGCCTTATGCTGAGTATATCGTTCCTAGATTTGGCTCACAATGCTTTGAACTCAATTGGCTTTCTGAAAGGGAACCTTTGGGTAAGCAATAGTGTTCCTGCTCATCAAGTTTACACAGATGATTAAACAAGAAAAATCTGCCCAAATGAGTAATCCACCCATTTGATCATGTTTATTTTGATGATCAATGTCCACTTTCTTGGTAATGCAGTTTTTTGCAGGTGTCATGTTTTTCGCTATTGTGGTCAATTTTATCCCAGAACCAACGATTACCCCCACTTCGGAATTGAAAAATAAGAAGGTGTGATAGTCATTGGATAAAATTCTAGCTAAGTACGAGTCTTTTGTATATCTTGTCACTGTAAGCCAAAATGCGTGCTGATTCTCTGATAATATATTTAAGAACAGCATACAGGGGATGAAGGGGGAAAGGATGTGATGAAGAAGCATCGGCGCCAGGTTCTGTTTAGCGGGATCATTACAGCAGTAGGTATGACTTCTCTGTGTTCTTTGTGTATAGCTTATTATTAGAAAATCATTATTTTCTTCTTTTTGAAGTCTTCCATGTATTGATTCTATTGTTCAAGTCTATATCTTGTCACTGCAATAGCCACTTCACCCCTCTACATGCAAGCTTGATACACAAGCATCTACTTTGCTATGAAGGAGAATATTATCTTGTCGTTGTTCTTTTTTCCAGTGATAAAAGTTGATATTAAGGACGGGGCTATAGCTTGTTCAGTGGGGCCACTGCCCCCATTTCAAGTCTGATGTTCCATTTAATATATGTTATTCTTGTGATGAGGATACTAATTCATCCATAGACTCTTGGCTTTCCCCCCCCTAAAGTGGCTTTGATAGTCCAAACAAATCTTGTGTTGTGTTCAAAGATAACCCGACTCAAAGCAATGGTGTTTTGCTCCGTTGCTTTTAGCAACTTCATTAGAAATTACAAAGACTGTTCTTTTATTTTAATGTGGTTCTCAAAGCAAAGAATAGACAAGTTACATTTCATTCGGTATTGTTTTGAATGTCTCCACTCGCCCTGCTTTGACCCTGCTTGATATGCAGTTTGTGGGATTTGCACATTTGTCAATGCATACTTTGTCCAGCAGAGAACAGTAACTAATTGTCGCTTGCACTTGGACATATTTAATGTTGGCTAATCTAGCTAACATCGAAGTAGTAAAATAAAATTGTCTTCTAGGTAGCTGGCGAATCTTAGCTACAGGTCTGTAATGTTTTCCGTATATGCTGCTAATATATAGCAGTAGATAGTGAGTGTGCTTGCTCATCCTCACAGATATAGTATTCTCCAATATGTCAAATTTGGCAATCAGCAAGTTATCATCTTGAGGAGATACTCTTGATGCAGCTGTTGGTTGAAAGAGTTGATTGTTGATCAAAATTTTGTGCCCGCAGTTATTATTGACGAACCGAACATTTCTCTTTTCAATTGTCTCATAGGGATTAGCTTGCATAATTTTCCAGAGGGAATGGCTGTCTTCCTTGGATCCATGAAGGTAATTGAGCCACCTCTCATCCTATAACTCATAGGAGTTTAAATAGAGCAGTACCAGTAAACCAAATTATGCATACTGATAATTGGCTACTCGAGCATTAGTCAGAATGTTTTATTTCTGTTCACGTTAAAGTCCTTTCTTTTTTACTATTTGGTATGCTCGCAATTGCTGTCATGGAAAACTGTCAATTAGACAATGCTTTCCTTTATTTTTGTTGAAGCCTTGCTTTAAGAATTGTTTTTTGAAGAATCTTATGATTTAGGTTCTCTTTTAGAATATCTGGTGCTTTAGCCCAATGAGCTATTTGAGGCAAAAGGAGCTATAGTTCTGGTTGTTTCTGTATGAAGTACTCCCATTCCAGATAAGGGGTTTAGTATTCTCAAGCCGCTTACTCAGTACTTTTCAACTCCATTGCATGCTTTTGGAATTGATTGAATGACAATTATGATATTTATTGCTTTGCCACTCTTTTATTCATCTACTCTATTGAATTTCTTTCAAAGAGTGATTAATTAATTCATCAAATAGTTTCATACAATTAGCAGAACTTTTTCCGCATTATCTTGCTTCAGATATTATTGGTATATTGATGTCCTGAAATGACAAGATTTGTGCATGGATACTGCTGAAGTCTATTCACTGGCTAGATGTGCCTTTTGTAGGGCCTTCGTGTTGGGCTTAACTTGGCATTGGCCATTGCTTTGCATAACATACCAGAGGTATATTCTTCGGATTCAGTGACTATTTCCCTTGTTTATCTGGGCACTTTTACTTTTTCGTGGTATCTTCAGGTCCAGCTTTCAATCTCCAGCTTTCAATCATACTTCCCACGTCCCCTATTTATATTGACACTATCTATTTGGGCATCATGTTGCATTATGGCATTGCCTTTGCACGTTTCTCTTTTATATGGGTACTTTGTTTCTGCGTGCAATTAAAACCATTTGAACTCATACATGGCCATTTTTTTCTTTCATGTGATTGTGTAGAATCTATGCCAAGGTATTATCTTACTTTGAAGAAAGCTGTCAATGCCATTGGAAGTATATATGTATTATATATATGAAGATAGAAGTAAATTTCCGCATTATCTGAATATCGTGTGATAGGTTAATGCTCTTTAGAATGTCCTAACTTTAAAGTTTCTCGTATAGGGCGTCGCTGTTGCATTGCCCGTATATTTTGCTACACAAAGGTGAGAAGTTGTGTAGTCTCCATTTAGTCCAATGTTTCCCTCCATATGTTCCTTTTCTTATGCACCATTTACTTGATATGCTTTTTCCATCCTATCCTGATGTCATTTTCGTGATATATTAATTTGTTTATTCATTTATTGATGCTGAATGAATGTCTGATCTCCTATATGTCTCAGCAAATGGCAGGCATTCAAACTTTCAACACTTTCTGGTTTTGCTGAACCTCTTGGTGTAATTATTGTAGGTAGGCCAACTTATTCCTCTTATCTTAACTTTTCCTGTGATGAATAAGTTTGCTTGAGTAAGAGGAGATTTCTAATCCATATCAGGCCATATAGAAGTTTAATGAATGACAAAGCAGTTCTAGTTATCACTCCCGGGAAAATTTCCTCTCAGACAATTAAACTGAAGTTCCACTCGTGCTTTGGCAGAGGAGAGACTTTGTGTTTTCTGCTGGGTTTAAGTTTTAATCGAGCAATTTGTTGTCTTCTATACATTAACTTCTTAAATTTTATTTTTATTTTGATAAGGCTCCTATTGTGCAGCCTATCTATTTCCAAGCAGCTTGAGTCCTGAAATCCTTGAGGGCCTGCTGGGTGCAGGTTTGTAATTGCTGGCAGTGCCTCATTATAGGGATACACAGTTAACTTTTGGGGTTTGATATTTCTCGTTGTGCTCATCATTTTCTCATTGCATTTTGCAGTTGGTGGAGTGATGGCTTTTCTGACCTTACATGAAATGCTGCCACTTGCATTTGATTATGCCGGACAGAAGCAGGCTGTAAAAGCTGTGTTTTTGGGGATGGCTTTCATGTCAGCTAGGTATTTGGGTTCATTTTACCAAGATAACTGTTTATTGCAGTCCTGTACGATCTTCCTGGAGTCACCTTAATTGTTACCTTGAATAATTGAAATGGCTAGTACATCCTTGGTCCTTCTCAAAAGGAAGAAAGAAGATACAACCTTGACCCTATTTGCATCTGACAGTTGACATGGTGAAGTAATGCTTACTTTCCTTTAGGTACTGTGATGAATGTCATACATATCTAGACATTACTATATGGTCCCAAGTGAACAAGACGGTAAAGTTACAATTTATTAAGTGGAAGACTTCAAATTCAATATAGGTAGCTTTCAGGTGCTTTTGACTAGTTGCCTTGTATCGATAGGGATATCTCAAGTAATAGTGCTGTCTGTGCACTTCATTTCACCTTTTGGACTTTGGGCTTATCAGCTTGAAGTTTGTTGATCCTCTGAAGAATTTGCTTTTTTGCTGTACGCATTCCTCATGCATCTTGTTTCTGCTTTCAGCTTATATTTTCTGGAAATCAGCTTACCCAAGGAGATGACCTTATAGAGGATCCTAATCAAAAACTTTGGATGTTGCTGTTAACTATGAGTTTGACATCATAGGGCCTTGTAACAATGACTACTGTGTCATAGAGACGGAGATCCACCTGACAACTTACAGGATCTAGTAGCCAAGAACTTTTTAGTTTCTCTATTGTCATGTGACTTGTGCCGAAAGCTGTAGCTATACACTCGTCTATATATACTTCTCTGTATACGATCATCTTCTTTGGAGGACTTTTCTCTTTTCCGTTCACTTAACTACCAAGCTGATCCCCCCGCCCCCCCAACATGAGAGCAATATTTCATTTTACTGCTTTCCCATATTTTATGAATTGCATCTCTTTTGCCTGCAGGCAGGTTGAATTCTCTTAGGAATTCCCTGAGCATTACATTGATCTAAAACTTTTTGTGGGATGATCTGATCTCAATTTGGAACGGCATTATAATGCTGCCTCTCCTTTGTCTCTTAACTGAATTTTAAATTGCCTGCCCCTGCACACACGTTGTTTCTGCTTTCGATCGCTTAGTCGCTCCTCTGTCTGCATGCTAAAGCAATTGAAGTTTTTGAGTGAACCTGGTGTATGAGCCTGATCGAATATCAAGTGTTGGATCTAATGCGGACCCACACAATCCGCATATTGATGTGCTGTAGACTTGTGTGCACCAAGAGCATGCTAATATAGTTCGTAAAATGTTTCTGTCAGTCACAAGAAAAGCAGAAAACCCATCTTTCTTCTCAAGGAAAAAAGGGTTGCTTTTGATTGGATTCATGCATTTGAATATGATTTGAGTGAATAAGGTTGGAGATAATTCGGAGGAGAGAATAAAGAGGCCTACACTAGAAAAAGCAAAAGTAGAAAGAAGCTTGTCAATGACTTAAAAAGGAGAAAACAGAAAATTTTCCTTTATAAACTTTCTTGGAAAGAGTGATGAGCAATCATTTTGTACATCAAATAGCTCTAAAATCCCTTTCTATAGAAAACTTCAAAGGATGGGATTGACGGGTCTCCCTTCTCAATTGGAAGCTGTACAGAACGGCCATTTACCCAGAGCAGAAGGGTATGGAAAGCAATGCATTTGGATATGACTGCTTCACACGAAGTTCACAAAAGTTTCAGTCGTTTTAAGATTTTAATCAAAAATTTCATAAAAATCTATATCATTCCTCAGTTTCTTGAATAAACTCTGCATAAGGTTAAACTATACCAATATGCCCTTTTGCCAATGTAAAGAACGGAAGAGAAATGTATATAGTCCGCATAAGGAAAGGTGAGCAAGAGAACCAAACTTGTGAACCTTGTGGGGTTTTTGTAGGCTCCTAACCCGTACAAGAGAGATTTCATTGAACCTGTTGAAATAGCAAGATCCGATAATTTAGGGTCGTGATGGGTAGTATATATGATAGTCTCGATTTCAAACTTTCAGTATCTAAAAGTCGAGTGTGACGGCAAATCCGTCCAGACCTTGAAAGGTGTGAAGACTTTACTCGAGACTTATATCTCTTAATTTGCATAAGAACTTCAACTGCATTCCTCTTTTAACTCGATTGGATAGATCGCATTAAGCTTCCAATGGGCTTCACTACTCTAGAATTTTATCGTTTTTATGTTGACAGATTTTTCAGGTTTTCTCGAAGCACCACGTGACCGTCCTTTCACTTAATCACTTCGTGTCGAGTTTTTTTTGTAAAAAATATAACGAGGGGTCAATAATGGATTCCCTTCATTTCATTCTCTCGTGATAAAGACCGATGTCGGTGTTGTCCAATGAAGGGGAAAAGGAGAGCAAGCAGATACAGTCGGAGTCTATTATTAATCAAGTTGAGTCTCTACAATAATTGCTCACAATCTCTATACTTAGAGAGAGAAAGAGAGAGAGATTTTGCAAAATTTTTTAAGCTCTTTTTTGATTTTGTCGAAAGAGGGTGTGTCCAAAAGGAGGTTTTTTGTCCTCTCTTTTTGTAATGTCTTCTTTTTTATTTCTTTTCCCTACTTCGACTTTTGAACACCACTTTTTCTTTCATGCATTGAAAAAGAATGAGTGATTGAGCCCAAAGACTCTTTGCAAAGCTAATCCATAAGATCAATTTTGTGTCCATACTAAGATTCGTTTTCAAAGTACTTGTCTCTTTTCCCCCCTATTCTACATCTATTCATAAAAGTAAGTCTAAGAGATTATAATTACAAAGCATATTCTCTGATGTTTCTCCGTAAACATCCTTACTTTCTTTGTTTTATCAACTTGTGTCGTAAAAATTCGTGGTTTTAATTCACTAGATTTTTTTTATCTGTCATATTCTAACTTTCAAGTCACTTTTAGACTTTTATCTTACTTCTTTGCGGAGCGTGAAAGTCAAAATCTACATCTGATAGAAAGGGTGGGGAATCGAACTCCCCATCCCCCCCTTCTCAAGTAGAAAGGGTGGCCGCTAGATTTATCGGATAGAAAACCCTAAGTTCCGCAAACATCGCTCGCTCTCTCCTCCGCGCGGTTAGCATCCTTATCTCTCAAGCAACTAATCACAAGGTTATGTATCGCGTTAATCTCGTGTAAGCATGGTTGAAGGTAGCAAATCATTCCATGTATCTTTGATCAAAGCGACAACCTATGTTCTCACTCTCATCAACAATGAAGTTTCAACTTTTCTTTTTTTCTTAACAAAAAGATCTCAATAAATGCCCTCAATGACAAGTTTAAGAAAGAACCACACATAAGCCAATAATAATTGTTTATTTAAATAGTAAATCACGCATTTATTTATCAGCTAAACTTTCAAAACAATTAGCAGTAATCTCACAAAATCTCACATGGTATCAAAATAGGAAGTCCTGAGTTCAACTAACATTTTACTTGTTTAGGATAACATTCTTAACAACAAACAAAAACAAATTTAACATTCTTTGAAAAGGAGATCTTCCAATAAGATGAATAAATTATATATTAAATTACATCATAGATAACTAAGAATTCACCAGTTTGATGTAGCTAATCATGTCCAAAAAATACAAAATTTTCCTTGTTATGCATGGAGATAGAAGGCATAGAAGGCATTATGAAAGACTCCAAACAAGATAAGACATTGAAAGTCGGTAATCAAAGAAGTTGAGTTCTATCAAGTGCTCATATAAAGGAAGAAAGAAACCGAGTTCTAGATGAATTAACTTTGGAATTATTGCTCCATCATTGCACCAAATTCCTAGCCGTAGGCAAACAAACTTTTTCATATTTTTTTCTAAATTAGCCGTCCCATCCATACCAACATTATTTGTACGCGTCCATATGGTGTGACAGTCGACTTTTATAATCGAATTTGACGATTAATTAACCTTTTCAATCAAACATTTGAAGAAAGCTCCATGACTGCCAATAGTCATTGTTTTGATGCTCTCTCTCTCTCTCTCTCTCTCTCTCTCTCTCTCTCTCTCTCTCTCCTCCTCTTCTTCTTCTTCTTTGAATCTTCTCCTCTCTTTCTTTCCTTTTTTCCTATTTGGTCAAGAACATTCGAAGAAAGAACACACAGAAAGAGCCAAGGCAGGACAAGGTCTAGGGAAAAAAACCCACTTATCAAGTGAAACCCTTGTATGACCAAAAAAAAAAGAGGTGAAACCCTTGACATGACACGCTTCTAATCGGTGGCTACAATAACTTCTTGGCGATCTACATTGGTTATGCGCAAAGACTAATGTGATTTTCTTCGGATCGTTGTGCTAAAATACCTCTAATCAAATAATAACAACAATAATGAAATTATCAAGTCGCATGATAGCAACCGCATTTAATAGATTTCAGCCTATAAATTTGATATAATATGGAATATTCTATATATTCATAAGTGGATGATCATCAAAAGAGTGTAGTGAGCTAAGTAAAACCAAACCCTCATCTTATTCAAAACAATGCCCACATATTTTCCTTTTGTTTATTTACTTTTCTATTTATTTTTGCTGTTCTTTGATTGGAGATATGTATGCAGATTCAGAAGGAAAACCAAAGAACACACTAAAGGTTTTGGTTCACGGGCCTCCAGGGCTCCACTAAACATGACAATATCTTTCAAGAGTCCTTTTCCACCAACTAGACACGCCAAGAATTTAAACAAAGAAAAAGCAACCACACCATTCTGATTCTATGTCTCTAATACAATTTACCAAAGTAATACGAGATGATAAATTTTTGGGCGTGTATGTGTATATATATCTATTCGATGAAGCATACACGATATGTACGCGTGTCAGATTTGGGAACACTTTAGATTTTGAGGCCTTCCTATTTCGCAAATTCCAAGTAAAAAACATCAACATTATTATTTAGCCAAAACTGTAATAACAAGATGGAGACACTCTTAACGTTTTATTTGATGCTAGGAGGCTTCGAGTCACTGCTTCGAGTCGATATCTTTGAGCTCAATGAGCTCGACAGAGATGTGTGAACGAACTGGTTTTGCATGGTACACTTGGGTGGGTGGTGGGATCATGGCAGAATTTAAAAACGAAAAGGAGAAAGAGAGATTATCAACAGAGACTTGAGTACTTTAGAGATGGCCGGATGAAATGGGAGTTTTGGGTATTACCGTCAATCATGGCATGTTGTGACAGATCATTGGGGAACTATGAACCCCAAGAAAACTAGCTAATCCTGCGTCTCATCATAATCACTCTGACATGTATCATCTCATCGTATTAAATCAACTCTCTCTTTCTTCTTTCTTTTGGTTTTTTTGTAATTTTTTTTACTGTCCCCTCAGATCTTGAACTTACGTAGATTCTACCCGGTGACCATCGTAACTAGCGAAAACTGCAAACAGCACTGCCTTTTTTTCCTTGACGTAGAGAGAGAGAGCATATGAAACGTCATGTCAAAAGCTTCACATTTTCACATTTTTACATTTTTTCAGACCATGAACAGTAGTTTGGCTTCAGAATCTGTCCCAGGTGAGTGCAACCAGACCTTTCACTGCCTCTCCCATACTCTCCTCTCTCTCTCTCTCTCTCTCTCTCTCTCTCTCTCTCTCTCTCTCCCATACTCTCTCTCTCTCTCTTTCTCCCAAGCTAATCATTTGTGACCCATCCGTCATGTGGCTTAGTTTAATTACCCAAAGGCCTCTCTTGCTTTATGGAGAGATACCGTCTTCCCATAGTGCATCTGTTCATGATATTCATTAGGGGGCTCCTAGCAAAACTATATGACTAGCTAGATCTACTAATAAGAAAATGACTTATGTTGTACACCTAAGCAAGTATTATGTGTGAGTTTTGTGAAACCACTATCAACTGTTCTAAAAATTTAAGTTGTTAAATGAAGGCGTGTTTTAATATTTAATTACTCTAACACTCCCCCTCATGCTTAGTCTGGTCTTTTTGCCTAGTAATAAACGTGAACATATTTAATTATGGAGGCAAATTAGGGTTGGAAAGATTTGAACTCAGGACCTTCAACTTTGATACCATGTGAGATTTTGTGAGACCACTGCTAATTGTTCTAAAAACTTAAGCTGTTAGATGAAGACATGCTTTAATATTTAATTACTCTAATATTATGTATTTACGATGCTTTTTAAACGTGCATTGCACGAAATTTTCATTTTTAATAAATCACATGTTGTCAGCCTGTCAAGTTATTACATATCAAAAGAAACATTGTTGATATTGTAGTGTCTCAAGACACTGGTTTGAGGTCCCCTGTGTGGTGCCCTATAAAATAAATGAGACAACAAATAAGAATGTGAACTTTTCATCTATGTCAATAACCTTGTTCTTGAATATGACATCCGTTTACCACAATTCAGAACACAATATTATCCACCAAACCGCAAATAAGGGACCTTATGAGAAGCGTGATTCAAACATCAAAATATTAAACTCTCTCGTTGAAGAAACGAATCGCCTCTATATTCAAGTCTTGTCTATTTAACTACTTGTCAAGAATTTAGAGTTTATCACGTCGCTTGCTAAATAGAATTTAGTACACTCAATTGGTATCCCAAGATAGCAAGTTAAATGAAAAGTGGCCTTGTCTCTCTCTTCCTGATCTCTCTCACCATTGCACCTAGGGCCTTGAGGTTGATTCTCCTTTTATGACCAACCACAGGGGCTAATAGGAGAGGGGATCTTCTTCTAGGACAAAACAAAGCGATCAATTCGTTAATAGTTAAATCTGATTTGATATGTCGTATATTTTTGGGTTTTGGGATTGGGTAAAGCCTTATCCATGCCATGTTAATGTGAGCCAAAAGCCTAGTCTATAAGTTCAAACATATAAAAGATCTTTGAAACTGATCCCACGTGCTACTTTGCACAACTCTCTCTCTCTCCTCTCGTGTAGTTTTCTGGATCTTATGTACCCGTTTGACACCGCACAACCATCATAGTATGTAAGAGATATAACATGATCTGTACCAAGTAATCTATCTTTAGGGTTATAGTAGACTATCATACATTGAATTACACCCATAAATCTAACTCCTATTTCATATGAAATGACCAGTCAAAACCTTTATCGTATTGAAACGCACTATCAATTGTTTTGATAAATTGTTCAAATTTTGACATCGCCAGCACACGTTTTTTTTCCCGGCGTGAACATTCAAGTTATTCTAAACCATTTTTTGCGATCTAGAGGCTAAGTGAGATTGATATTTTATAGACTCGACCTATTTGTAGTTGTAATAGCCTACAGAGTTTGTCCTACCATTTCATACCCCCGGCACGCGCAAAGTTGACCTTGAATGGACTCTTGCGGGACAGAGATCAAAGGCTAACACATCTCCATTGAAGATCTACATTAAAAGGAAAGTCCTCGTTAAGCTAGAGAAAGATAAAAGAAAAGCGCCCTAAGGGTCCAAAGTCTCTTTTTTTTTTTTGACTGTCGGACCACAAACCGTGTCAAAACAATAGTATCATCAACATCAACTATGGATCGGCTTATCATCCTCCAACCACAACCTCACTTTGACACACCATCTTCATTCAATCACTTGGCGCTCTCGAAATTGTTGTCCTGCTCAATCTCAGAAGTAGCCACCTCCTCCTCCTCGAAGCCACACTCGTCCTCGATCCCACAAGCCGTGTGGCCACTCCCGAACGCCCGGATGTGATCCTTGAGCGACCGCTTGTGCTTGAAGTCAGAGCCGCAAGAGCAATACCAGAGCTTGCCACAGTTCTTCTCGTGGGTCCTCCAGTCGCCACGCACAGCGAACGCCTTGCCGCACTTCCGGCACATGAAGGGCTTGATCCCGTGCTTGCGCTTGTAGTGGGTCTGGAGGGTCCGGAAGTCCTTGAGCGGCTTCGACCTCGGGTGGTCGATGTTGTTCTTGCATCCCGGCGCACAGCAGTAGCATGGCAGCCTCAGCATGGCCGTCGGCTGCGTCCCCCTCAGCGACTCCGGTCCTCTCCTGTATTGGGACCCGTGTCCCCACATGTGCATCTGTAGTGAAGAATTTTTCACTTTCATGAATATATTTGGAACGTTAAGAAGATAATTAATAATAAACTAAGACTGATCTTCAAAGAGTGGGAACACCAAGTCATCTGATACATTATTGAAAATGATCCGCTTCCTTAAATGCCCGATTAGAATGTGCCATGTCGTTTGTTGTGTCGATTTTGTGGATCAGTAAGTGATTGGGTTCAAGTATCTGTGAAAGTTTGACCTAGATGGTGCAAGTGGAGATCAGTTTTAGAAATGTTTCACAACAGGGTTTTGCATCTGTGGGTGCGCCAACATAAAGGTAAAGTGAGCACAAAAAGAAGTGCATGGTTTTGATTGAGTAGGAGTTCATCTGCATGTAAGGCAGGGATGTGGGGGTGATTGTGTGTGCTTCCTGCGGATTGATTCCTTTATGCAGTAATGCTTTTGGAGCAATTTTTGAGATCTCTACCTGATGATAAAAAAGCACACGCCCTTCTCTTAGTATTAATATTCTGACTAATTACCTGAAGGGGAAATAGAGTAACTGCATTATTTTTGCAGGGTAAAAATAAAAGTTACATAGACACACAAGTTAAAGGGTTACTTTCGTTTGATTCCCTTTCTCATGATAAGCAGAAGACTCTTCCAGGTGGCTTGTCATCAACAAATCGAGATGTTCTGATTCAGTTTTATGAGTAGGCATTTCAGCTTTCACTGAACTCACCTGAAGTTGTGTATTTGCTCTTCAGGTTGAGTCCAGGCAGATTGAGAGAGAGATATGGTTGATTGAGGCACTAGATTTTGGTGAAAAGAAAGTGGGTCATCATCAAGTGCTCGGGATGAGTTTGAGGTATATAGTTTCAGTGTTTACACGCATGCCAATGAGGAGGCTGTAGGACACAAACCTCAAGGTGCAAAAAGCATTATCATTGTCTAGTTCAATCACATAAAGGTCGAGGCAACTGATCATGTTGCAGTTGGGCCAGGTCTACAGACAGATTTACTATATATTCTCAGTTTTTTCTTTTGAATAAACTATGCGCAGCCCATAAATCATGCAAAAGGGAAGAGATCTAAATTTTTGCAGTTTGCAACTCAAAAAACACAAAAGAAAAGGAGAAGGAACTATGCAATAAGTTGAAGGGTGAAAAAGAAAGAGGAAAACCCTAAGGACCCATATGACTCCTCTCTTCTCAAAAGAAATCCAGCCAAAACAAGAAAAAGAAGTGTACAAGATAAGGGTGGATTCCACTTTTTTTCTCCAAACAAAAAAAAAACGAGGGCAAAAAGAAAGCAAACAAAGGTTTTGTTGTCAGCATACAGAATCGAACGACCATTTTCAAAACGAAAAAGCCTAACTTTCAGCGACGCCTGGGTTTTTTTTTTCTCATGACCCGTATTCAAGAAAACTCAACTCAACTCCCAGACTCACCTGCATGTTGTTGTATCTGTTGAAGGTCTTGAAGCAAAGAGGGCATGAGAACTGTGTAGGGCCAATAAGTATCTGAGCAGGGGTGGGTATCCAGTACTGGCCCTTGTTGAGCTTGTTGTTGCTTGTGAAGTACCCAGAAGAAGCCACAGTGGTCTCTTGATCCAATTCCTTGTCTGAGTTGATCTCTGTTGAGGAGAGCCTTGAGATCAAATCAGCAGAGCTAGGGCTTGGAAGCCCCAAGTGGAGAGCCACCGTCACAGCTTCACCATCCCCATCGTCATCTTCATCGGCAACATCTGCTGAATTATGGGGAAAGGAGTTGTCCTTTTGACTGCTGGGGTTGTCAACCTCCATAGGAGAAGAAAGTGAGGCTTGCTCTTCTTCTTCATGCCTCGCGGGGCTTAAGCAGCTGAGGAGAGGGAGTGCTTCTCTCAGGGGCGGAGATGGAGGAGGAGAAGAGTGAGGTAAAGAGGCGGCGTTGTAGACGTGATTGTAGTCATAGAGAGAGTAGAAGCAGTGAGAAGAATTGTAGTAATTGTTCGCGGATTTGGAAGAGAAAGAAGATGACGAAGAAGGAGGAGGAGAGAAGTGGTGAAGAGGGTTGAAGCTGATCCATCCATTCAAGTAACTTGAGTAGGGGTCCGTCATGATGGAAAGCGAATAGTTGGGTGTTGTAGAAGACAAGTTATGAGAGAGAGAGAGAGAGAGAGAGAGAGAGAGAGAGAGAGAGAGAGAGAGAGAGAGGTGGTTTATGAGAGAAGTGGAGAAGGTAAATATAAAAGGGAGAGTGATGGGGGGTTAAAAGGAGAAATATGGAAGAAAGGGAGGGGGGGATAAAGCAAAGTTACTCGAGGAAGAAAAGGCAGACAAGATATCACTTGTGAGGTGTGACTAAACAATGGAGAAATTATGCTAAAGACAACCATGAGGGAAGTGGGTTTCTCTTTCTTCCTGTCTTTTTTTTTCACTCCTCTTTCTACATGGTGATTGTTGGGTATTTGAAGAGAGAGAGAGAATCTTAGGACTTGACTTGAGAGAAGAAGCAACTATATTGAGCAGCAGAATCGTGAAAAAATAGCCAAAAAATGTAAGTAGGACTAGAAGAGAACAATAAATGTAGTCAGGCTTTGAACGGGCTATCCTGCCTTCACCATCCAAACATGCACTGGTTTACAAAATAAGGTTTACTCCCAAAGGAGGATTCTGTGCTTATCAATTATGTTACAAGCTAGGGGATTATCCAACATGGTAACAGAATAAAATTAAAAAAATTAACTTGATTCCTAATACCCCTCTATCATTTTCCTACATAAAGAGAAAGGCAAATAAAAAGGGATATCGTTTAATGAGAAAACGTTTTCATTCCCGATAGTTAAATTACATGCAACGCGAAAGAAAGCGATGTTACAAAAATACAAAAATTTCTTTATTCGGATATTTAACAAGTGCCCCCAAAGGGGGTGTTCAAAAAGCGTCAAACGAAAAATCCAACAAAATTTTCTTAAAAAAATACACGGGTATATCCAAACTTCACCTGTATTTGGTTTTGCGCATGAGGGAAAGTGTTAAACCGAAATGTGTCGCACATGCATTGTGTGCATCTCTCCCTAGACAAATTGAATTTTTTGGGGAAAAGAAGGGTCAAAGGAAAACACAGAGTATTTTGTCGAAAAGTCCAATGGTAAATGATATATGTAAAGTGTTGAATTGGTCAATTCACATAATGTTACTATGATAGGTTTGAAAACATATCCTTGATTATCTAGAAATGATAATTTGACCATTACGGTGGAAAATGAAGTATCACCTTTAGGTACAAATCAATTAGTACTAAACGAAAAATTCTTGCATTCTTCTTTCGGGTAAGTCTATCATTCGTAGGTTAATTGCTTAATCGTTTGTATAATTTTTTTTAATCTTTTGTTTGAGAAGTAAATAATTCTCTTACAGGATTTTATGATCCAAAAAATTTGTATGTTTGAGCATAAAATGAGAAAGTACCTAGCCTTTTGTGCGGACATGCGCTCTGTCTTCGTCAAATGACTCCCCATTGCAATTGTAAACATTTTACCAAAACTTTATGATAGAAGTAAAGACAAGATCGCGATATATTAAGGTGAGTAGTATTCCGTAACGATTTCATTAACAAGGGCTCCGAGGTCGCTTATTAAACAACCGTTTGAAGAAAATTTACGGTGTTGAGCACGGTATTTTTCTCTCGTGCTTTGATCGACGCACTGAAAATAATAAACTCCCTTATTAAACATGCTTAAGCATTAATCACGGTTCCGGGGGACACTTGTTATTGTTACCCATTTTGTGACAATTTTGAAAAGTCTTGCTGACATTTAAAAGTAAGTGAGCATTAATTTGAAAAGTCTTTGATTTGACCATCATTAATCTTTATCAAAAGATGCAACACTAATAACTCAGAGCCACCACCAACTCTTGAACACTTCATTTAAAGGGACAACCGCAGTTAACTAAGGTAGAAGTAGAAGCCCAGAGAGAGAGAGAGAGAGAGACAGAGAGAGTAAAAAGAAGCCATGGCCAGCCCAATGCAGACCCTTAATTAATGTTGATCTCCTGGTTTTCGGGTGATGACGAGACTAAATTATGCAGAAGAGGAGTTGGTTTGATTTGCAATGGGGCAGCCACTGTTGAAGTTTTTCCAAGCCTCGGGAAACCAATATAGTATTCATCTTTTCCACCCAGCATTCGCTTCGGGAGGTGGTCTCGCCCTTGTCGGTTGGCTTGGCAATCGGCGTGCAGGGTCGAGAGAGTGCTTAACATGTACTCTTCCATGCAGCCAAAGAGAAAAGCCTCAAACAATTTTCAACATCTTTCATATGCACCACAAGCACCATTGTCCAAAACCACTCTCTCTCTCTCTCTCTCTCTCTCTCTCTCTCTCTCTCTCTCTCTCTCTCTCTCTCTAAACATGAACGAACGATGAATCTTCCTCAAAAGGGTCTACCCAAGATCGAAAAGCCATGTTACTTCCGAAGTCAAATAACCGCAGTCAAAAAGGAAATCACAGTCACGCGACAAAACATGTCTCGTTCGGGCGAAGAGGAAGGCTTGGTAAGCGAGGTCGGTGATGGTAATATCTATAATAACTTCGACAGGAGAGGCTAACGTAAATGAATAAAAAATGTGGAATGAGGATAGGAGGAAGACAGAGAATGCTTCTGCGTAGAGATCTCGATGAAGTCTTGGGATCGGCGGGGTTGTTAAGGCCATCCGTTTGGAGTTATGTGAAAACATGCAGATTCAATTAACACAACTTGGGTACAAAGAGACAATGAATGCAGATATCCCGTTGGCTGAGTTGATCAAGATAAAAAATATAAATAAATTGATTCCAGCAAGAAAAAATAATATATGTGTGTTATTATCTATATTGAATCATATAGCAAACTTTTGAATTTGGCGCACAGCAAATACGAAGATTTCCTTGATTTTCCTATTATGTATTAAAGATGAAGGGGTGGAATGTATCAAAGATGAAGGGTAGGTTTAATACTTGAATGTTCTAATACACCTCCTCACGCGTAGATTGGACTTTAGCCTAAGCTTAAAGTGTGGAAATATATGATTAGGCAAGCGAATAGGGGCTTGGAAAGATTTAAACTTGGGATATCCTGCTCCGATTTTGTGTTAGAAAGTCAAACCCAAAAACTTAAACTGATAGATGAATATTGAAGCACTGTTTCGCATCGTTTGACAATGGGTTCTAAATGCTCTTTATATTTATGTGGTCTCCCTCCATTTATCAGGTTAAGCTTTTGAATTGCACTTTTCAATATGATATTAAAGCCAGTGCTACCCCTTTCAGAATGTGTGTCCACCCCTCATTAGTTAAAATTCTAGGCGAGATATTGAAAATATTGTCCAGCTTAACTTGACAATAGATTTGAAATGCTCTTTATATTCACGTGGTCTCCCTCCACCTATCAATTTAAACTTTTGTGTTTGACTTTTTAACATGTTGAAATTTATTATTGTATTCAAACACTTATCACCCACCCAAAGATCACAACAGTTATACAAATGCCTATCTCTTATTTACTAATTCAAAATACACTAACCACCAGCAATTCTTGGCTCAGTTTATCCATTCACTAATTCACAAGATGATAACGCGCACAATTTCGATTAAGTGCTGCCGACATCTTACCTTATGGGTATTTTCGTAAAATTCCAATATTCAATTTACCACGGTGAAGGGTCTCCATGATTCTCCCATTGCTCAATTTGACTGTTCACACTCACATAAATATTTTTTTTCGGACATTGGTATTGGTCGAAAAGTTAAATATTTCAATAATACAAAAAAAAAGGAGCATGAAAGCAATCATGCATACACATGAAGCGTGTTCGAGAGCTTAGTTATTATTAAGAAAAGAAAGGCCACAAGTACCAAGTGGGCATTGATCCTATGAGGCTCCACAAGATGTTTGCTCTACTTAAATTTCAAATGTTTCATGTTTAATGAAGTTAAATCAAGAGAAAATTGTCCACAAAACACCCCCCCCCCCTGCATTATGGAGATTTGCAAGCGGTCCTCTGAATTTCGATATTGATGAAACCAGTCCCTGAACTTCTATGGATTAGCAAAAGTTTCCTGTCCCACATATCTCTGCAAATTTGGGTTTCCATGCACATCAAACCTAACTCTACTTGTGGGGCATGCCTATATATATATATATATATATATATATAATGAATATATATACATGTGTATAGAACAAACGACAGTACATAAAAATCCAAATGTTGCTGTATTCCCATTTTTTGCAAGAAAAAAGAAAAAGGAGAGGAGAAGGAAAAAATGAACTCAGGTCTCCTGTGTGTCCCCCTGCAAAGGGACAAGACATAGGTGTGGTAGGACACATATAAGACCCCGAGAACAGATTTTAGACTTTGAGAGCCATGTCTAAATTTGACTGTTGTTGGTCTTAAGAAAACAGAAAAAGAGAAAAACGAAAAAATCAAGGACGAGAAAAAATGTGAAATTTTTTTTTTGAAGTCAACAAGAGAGCTCGTGTGCAGTGTGAAGTTCCATGAACGTCTACTGTCCATGCTGTGTTGCAAGAATTCAAAACATCTGCCTCTTTCTGCTAAAAAAAAGAATAGGGAGAAGAAGAGGCCAAAAAAGAAAAATTAAAGACCACACCGATCTCCACCAAATTCGTTTTGTATATCTCTTCTTCGCAGTCTTTTTGCTGTTTGGATTCTTGTGTTCAGACGAAGGCTTTGCGGGCAAGGCAATTGAGATTGACTGCGAGTAGAAACTTTTATGAGCATCTTGGGTTCCGATTAAGGATGACGAAGTAACTTTCTTTGTTGTTGCTTTCCGGCAGAAATTATAAGTATGGTTTTTTATGTGAAAAAATTATGAAAATGTTTTATACGAGTCTACGTATCAACATTTTCACGTTACGAGGTTTCCAGTCTTTCGAGCGAAAACGCGGAAACGCAATAAAATAATCACATAATCCTGTATGAGAAAGCCAACTAGCATAATATATGTTAAAAATATGTCTCGAGTTTGAATCCACGAACAAAAACCCGACCCAAGATAAATTAAAAAAAAATCCGGAAGTTGAATATCTATAAATATCCACCATGGAAATCTATATTTCCCGTTCAATTTTGAAGTATTAAGCCATGTTGGAATTCTGATCGTGAAAAATAGACTTCAAAAAGGAAAGTGGATATTTAGATTTCAAGTTGCTGATTTGTTGAGTCCAACAAAGGTTCCAGTAGATTACGGAAATCAATTTCGTATAAACGTTGGTCAACAAAATAGGAAAGTGGACATATGAATCTGACTCAGACCATGACTCGGTCAACTCTTGGGGCGCATATATTATATTCTATCGTGGGCACCTTGGAAAGAAGAAGTTGAAGTGTGCAGAGTGTGGTCTTTGTGCTGTTCATGTCCAGAGCGAAAAGAAGTCATGAAGCGCCTAATGCCAGTGCTTGGTGTGCCGTGCAAGTGATCCAAAAGTTATTGTGCACGAAGAAGGAAGCGCCGCATTCGTGAGTGCTTGGCGGTGGGTATTTTCGTGAATTTTCGTTCATGAATTACATCCAAGAAGAATTAGTGTTCAAGCGTAAATCTTGTGTTAAGATTTGTGTACGATTCCTTCGTGAGATTAAGAGATTATTTCGTAAGGAATTGTGGAGCTAAATATTGCGTGAGTTGTCGGGTGTAATTAGGGCTTGAAAAATACTGAGAGTGTTTAAGTGACTTGAGTGTGGTTATAAGTTATGTTATATCGCTTGATCTATAGTGGAATTTCGTGCTGCTCTCCCTGTGGACGTAAGTCACTATGACCGAATCACGTAAATCTGTTGTCCGATTTATTTTCTTATTCTGTCAATTTTGTTGTTTGATCGCTTGGCTTCCGCAACAATTGGTATCAAAGCCTAGCTTGGTTGAGTTGAAGCGAATCGATGGCGGCAGAAGAAGGAAAAGTGAAAATCGATAGATTTGATGGGAAAGATTTTGGTTTTTGGAAGATGCAGATTGAGGATCATTTATATCAGATGAAACTGCACTTGCCCTTGCCTGGGGAGAAGCCAGAGACGATGAAGCAAGCTGATTGGGAATTGCTGGATAGACGAGCTTTGGGTGTTATTCGGCTGACGTTGGCACGTAACGTCGCGTTTAACATCGTGAATGAGAAAACCACTGCGGGTTTGATGAAAGCCCTATCAGACATGTACGAGAATCTCTCTGCAATCAACAAGGTCTATTTGATACGACGTCTATTTAATTTAAAGACGAGCGAAGGTGCGTCAGTTGCAGATCATATCAATGAATTCAATGTGATCGTTAGTCAATTAAATTCAGTTGAGATTGACTTTGAAGATGAGGTACGTGCTTTGATTCTATTATCCTCATTACCTAATAGTTGGAATACTATTGTTACTGCTGTTAGTAATTCCTTTGGGTCAACAAGTTTGACGTTTGATGGTGTTCGAGATTTAATTCTGAGTGAAGATATCCGTAGAAGAGAATCTGGCGAACATGTATCTGCTGCTTTAGTAGGTGAAAATAGAGGATGAACTGGTACACGTGTTAGCAGAAATAATATGAACTCGAATAGACGAAGTCAGTCTAGGACTGGTGGTGTTGTCTGTTGGAGCTGTGGCAAAAGGGGGCATCTTCGAAGGAATTGCCTTAAGCTGAAGAATGAGAAGGGTAAGGGAATTAAAGTTGAGTCTGCCGATGATGTTGCAGTTATAGCTGATGGTAAGTCGGATAATGCCGATTATGTCTTGTCTATCACTGATGATTCATCGTTTGATGGATGGATTATGGATTCTGGTTGTTCTTTTCACGCTACACCAAATAGGAACTGGTTTACTACTTATCGGTGCACGGATAATAGTAAAGTGCGATTGGGGAACAATTCCGAATGCGATGTTATTGGTGTTGGTGATGTTAGAATTAGAATGCATGATGGTATTATGTAGACATTGACTGGAGTGAGGCATGTTCCAGAGTTGAAGAAAAATCTGATTTCCTTGAGTGCCCTAGATTCAGCTGAGTGTCGGTATTCTTCAGAATGTGGAGTTCTTAAAGTTGTTCGAGGTGCCTTGGTGATAATGAAAGGAATCAAGCATAGTGGCCTATATGAGCTTCAAGGTGAGACAGTGACGGAATTCTTTGCGGAGACATCGGATGCATCGGTTCGAGAGTCTGAATTGTGACATATGCGTTTGGGGCACTTTAGCGAAAGAAGCCTAAAGGATCTAAGTAAAAGAAATTTGCTATGTAGTTATGTGGCTAACGAACTGAATGTATGCAAGTGCTGTGATTTAGATCAACGGCGAAAAGTGTAGTTTAGTACGATTGTCAAAGAAATCATGGAAATTGCAGAATTGATTCACTTAGATGTTCGCAGGTTGTCGCGATTTCCTTCGAGGAAGAGTATCAGATTTATGCTAATAGTTATTGATGACTACTCGAGGAAGACTTGGGTGTTTATACTAAGGCACAAGTTTGATGCTATTATTAGGATCAGATAGTTAAAAGCTTTGATCGAAAAGGAGACTAGTAAAACGATTAAGCAGGTGCAGACTGACAGTAATATAGAGTTTTGCTCGGAGCTGTTAAATGAATTTTGCATGAAAGCAAGCATAGTGAAACACTGCACTACTGTCAATGAACCATAACATGTTGCAGAGTTGATGAAGAGAACATTACTAGAGACGGCCCATAAAATGCTCTCTAGTGCTGGTATGGCTAGGAGATTCCTGGCGGATGCCCTTAGTACGGCGAGCTACCTGAAAAATAGATCACCATCGACTGCGATTGAATGTCAGACTCCCAAAGAAGTGTGGTCAGGTAACATTGCTGATTATTCTGTTATTAGAATATTTGATTGCCCATGTTATGTTCGAGTTAGAGATGGTAAGCTCGATGGAATGGCAATGAAGTGCATGTTCCTAGGTTATGTACAAGATGAGTGGGGCTATAAGTTGTGGTGCCCGGAATTAAATTCACCTATTATCAGCAGAGATGTTACATTTGACAAGTCTCCAGTATTTCTGGCTAGGAGTGTTAGTAGCAGTGTTCATACGGATCTGAACGGTGTTCAGTTTGAGGTGGAGTTACAACCAGAAACTCCTGAGGTAGCGGGTGCTAACGAAATAATCGACATGGATGGTGCTTGTAGCGAGGTGGAGCCTATTGAGCCAACGGTTGCTGTAACTGCTGATATTGACAAGGTGCGTATTCGGTCTCCTTGTAGATATAGATGCAACGATGATTTTGCTTTATCTGCGATTAAGGAGATTGTATTGAAAAATCCTTGTGGAGCGGTTAAAGGTGCATGTGGAGTTGGTGTTCTGATGAGGTCCGCGGTTATAGCGTAGTTCAAGCGAGGCTTGGACTTGGAAGACGTCTGTGGCGGTTGAGCCCATTGGGGCTGTAGGAGAGTAGTAGCAAAATTCGGATTCTATCAAAGTGATTGTGACTTGACTCAAACGTCGAGCCAAGGTAGAGATTGTTAAAAATATGTCTCGAGTTTGAATCCACGAACAAAAACCCGACCCAAGATAAATTAAAAAAAAATCCGGAAGTTGAATATCTATAAATATCCACCATGGAAATCTATATTTCCCGTTCAATTTTGAAGTATTAAGCCATGTTGGAATTCTGAACGTGAAAAATAGACTTCAAAAAGGAAAGTGGATATTTAGATTTCAAGTTGCTGATTTGTTGAGTCCAACAAAGGTTCCAGTAGATTACGGAAATCAATTTCGTATAAACGTTGGTCAACAAAATAGGAAAGTTGGACATATGAATCTGACTCAGACCATGACTCGGTCAACTCTTGGGGCGCATATATTATATTCTATCGTGGGCACCTTGGAAAGAAGAAGTTGAAGTGTGCAGAGTGTGGTCTTTGTGCTGTTCATGTCCAGAGCGAAAAGAAGTCATGAAGCGCCTAATGCGAGTGCTTGGTGTGCCGTGCAAGTGATCCAGAAGCTATTGTGCACGAAGAAGGAAGCGCCGCATTCGTGAGTGCTTGGCGGTGGGTGTTTTCGTGGATTTTCGTTCATGAATTACATCCAAAAAAAATTAATGTTCAAGTATAAATCTTGTGTTAAGATTTGTGTACGATTCCTTCGTGAGATTGAGAGATTATTTCGTGAGGAATTATGAGGCTAAACACTGCGTGAGTTATCGAGTGTAATTGGGGCTTGAAAAACACTGAGAGTGTTTAAGTAACTTGAGTGTGGTTGTAATCTCCGTTGTATCGCTTGATCTATAGTGGAATTTCGTGCTACTTTCCCTTTGACGTAGGTCACTACAACCGAACCACATAAATCTGTTGTCCGATTTATTTTCTTATTCTGTTAATTTTATTGTTCGATCGCTTGACTTCCGCAACAATATACATGTGCTTCTTTATTTAAACACCACTAGTTACCATCTTTATACAGTATTCAAACAAAATACGAGCACCACTGTGCTCATACTAACCCAATAGCAAGCCTATACATTAACTAAACCACCATCCCAATTAGGGTTTAATGGCCTCCAGCATCATCTTGTCCCTTCCATCGTCATGTCCAAGAGGACCACTGAAGCCTCTCAAAGGTCCAAGTGTCTTGCCATTTACATCAGCATACCATGCAATGAAATGGTAGGGAGAAACTCAAGTAACCCTACATTTACCTAGACAGCGGAACTACACTTAACTTATACTATCTCGGATCTCAGTACAAGTATGTCCTGATAGTCCCATTCTATATATATGGGTACTCCAAAACATTGCACGAGAGGAGGATCCATCCCACGAATTTGAAAAATTAAGGGATAAGCCAAAACCTAGTAAAAGAAATCTCTACGTCCAAGGTAGGAGATCATATTACCACTCAATTTGGTACCAACAAATAACATGAGTTCAAGACAAGTACAAAATAACTATATGAAATAATTGAATGAATAAATGCACTATTTTTTCATATCATGACATGACAATGGAAATCATTGACAACATTACAAAATATTATTTAGTTAAATGCAAGTGGATGGCATAATAAATTATGTTGCATGATTATCACAAATTAGTTCATTAATAGACATATGAAAAACACATATTCGTTATCAACATATCATTTCATCCTGACTCGCGGGGCATCTTGCCTCCCAAGGTATCTCAAACACTCTCAGGACATCCCGACACACGGGGCATCTCCATTGCGAGACATCTCGACTCATGGGCCATGCCAACTCCAAGGCATCCCAACTCTAAGGCATCGTCACCACTAGGATTATAGTCACTTAATCACCTCTATATCAATAACGAAATCAGCATTCATTTCAAGAATCATCATCCGGTACACAACATCTTTTTATGCAAATCACTTCTAAAATACACTTACCTTGCCCTTTCAATGATCTGATAAGCAAAAGAAATGACATGCTTACCTCCTTTCATATCTCATATGAGCAATATAACCTATTCAGAAAATCGGCAAATGGGTAATATTGACCATGGGGTATAATCAGCAAGTAGGCATAATCGACAAGTGGGTAGAATTGATAGGTAGGTATAATCAACAAGTGGATATAACTGACAAGTAGGTATAATCGACAAGTGAGTATAATTGGCAAGTGGGTATAACTAAAAAGTGGATATAAGCAATAAATGGGTATAATTGACAAGCAAGCATAATCAGCACATGGTCAATATCGCTTTTAGGTGTAGTTTCATCATTTTCACATTTTTCACATCCAACATACTGCCACACCTCATGGAAATAAATCAAACACATCTTAGACATGTAAAAACTCATCGATGCAAGTCAGATCATCACAAAATCTCAACACGCCATTATTGAGGCTTGCTCACACTTACCATCAAATTCAAACTAAATTAACAAATATCAACCAACTTAGTCAAGAGTACTAAGTAGATTAATCTAACTTAACCTCTAGCGCATTTACCTGGAATAAAAGGCTTGAGCAAAATAAAAGCTTTAATCACCTTTAAAACAGAATAATCAAGAACAAAGATTAACAACTCTCAACCTTTTAACAAAACTAGTTTAATAAAAGAGAAAATAAAGACTACAAGTTCACATTGTAAACTTTTGAAAGATAGAATTTTTAAGTTTTGACAACATAAAAATAAATCTTTGCTTTTACTTGAAAAATTGGAAAGTGAAGATAGAAGAGGTAAATGACGAAAGATCTCTTTTTCTTTGCAAGAACAAGTTGGAGTTCCTTTAAAGCTTGAAGGCATAAGAAGATCTATTTATTTGGCCAAAGGGAACTAAATTTTGAAGACTACTCAAGAGTTACTAAAAGATAAGATCAAATAACCAAGGTTAAAAATACTAGGTGTAAAAGAGAGTGATAAGTGTTCTAACCCAAAAGCTACAAGTGGCTTAATGTGAGAAGGCAAAAGGAAATATTTGATGCATGAATGTGGACTCAAACCTGTTAAGAGCACTAATGAGTAAAAGAGATGTTCAGATAGAAAAGACCAAGAGGATGAACTTAGAAGACCAAGAGCCATAAAGAAATAAGAATGAATAACTAAGGTTAAAAGTAATAAACATTTGGTTGAAATTGTGTGAGAAGTGTTCGGATTGGAAAGTGATATTTTGTTAAGTTACCAAAATATATAGCAAATTAGTACGTAAACAAGGAAATCAATGTCCATTTTTCAAAGTAGATATTTTGTTAAGTTACCAAAATATATAGCAAATTAGTACGTAAACAAGGAAATCAATGTCCGTTTTAAGCAATGATAAATTAGAAAAAAAATATTTTGAACTAATTAAAACGTTCCGCAATAATTACTAAACACTAGGAGAATCATAACTTAATAAATTTCGACCTACCACTTATCCGATACATAATCTCGGAGCGTATCAATCTCATTAACAACCAATGTGGCGATACAAGTTTTTTCGTCATTCTAAATAATCGACCAAAGAGAAAATGTTCATTAATTTAACCCTAATATAATCATTTTTTTCAAAAACTACGGACACAAAATGCCAATCAAACCCTCTTTCTAACCAAAGATGTCACTGATATTGAAATACGGAACACTTTGTTCTCTCTTGCAAAAGGTAAAGCTCCGGGCCCTGATGGTTTTAATGTTGATTTTTTCAAAGCCTCATGGGAAATAGTAGGTCCTTCTGCTACGATAGCAGTTAAAGATTTCTTCAAAACTGGATCGTTACTTAAGGAGCTCAACACTACCATCCTCTCGCTTGTACCAAAGGTGCCAAATGCTTCTGCAATGAGTGACTTCCGGCCTATTGCATGCTGCAACACTATTTATAAATGCATCACCAAGATCTTGGCAAATAGGATTGCTTCGGTGTTGCCGACTATTATTAGTCCATCCCAAAATGCTTTTGTTAAGAGGCGCAGAATTGGTGATAATATCCTACTCGCCCAGGAACTCTTTGATGGATTTCATCATGAGCCCTATTTGCCGAAATGTGCCATCAAGGTAGATTTTCAAAAGGCCTATGATACGGTGGACTGGAGCTTCCTTCAGATAGTTTTGCAAACATTTGGATTCCCTCTGATGTTCATTAAACTTATCATGGAATGCGTATCTTCCCCAAAATTCTCGATTGCCATTAATGGAGAACTTCATGGATTCTTTGCTAGTGGTAGAGGAATTCGTCAAGGTGATCCTTTGTCCTCCTACCTCTTCACCCTAGTTATGGAGATCTTTACTGGCATCCTTAATTCTCGGACATGGTGTCGGGATTTTAAATTCTATTGGCGATGTAAGGCCACTTCCCTAACTCACCTTTTCTTTGCCAATGATGTCCTCCTCTTCTCGGAGGCAAATTTGATATCCACCGATCTCTTGAAGGATGGCCTCCATCTATTCTCCTGCTGGTCTGGCCTTAAACCAAATGTAAACAAAAGCAAGATTTTTTTCTCGGGAGGATCGCCGAAATTAAGAGAGCAGATTTTACAATCTTTTGGCTTCATTGAAGGTACACTCCCTTTTCGGTATCTTGGTGTACCTGTTATTGCCTCTGGACTTAGTAAAGCGGATTGTACCTCGCTAGTGAACGCCATCACGGCGAGAGCACGTTCTTGGTCCCAGCACTTCCTTTCTTTTGCTGGTCGTTTACAACTCATTAAGTCCATCCTTCATGTTATACATGTTTTTTGGGCTTGTGTGTTCAGCCTTCCTAAGTCGGTATTATCAAGGATTGAGATAATTTTCAGGCAATTCCTTTGGAAAGGACCGGACTTGGGCGCTGGAGGTGCAAAAGTCCCCTAGAATATGGTATGCCTCCCAAAGGAGGAAGGTGGTATGGGTATTAGGCGCCTCGGTGATTGCAACCGGACGACAATGCTCAAATATATTTGGGACCTATTCACAGATAAGGAGTCGCTCTGGTGTAAGTGGATCCATTTCACTTTTCTGAAAAACAAGAACTTCTGGGTTGCTTCTAAGCCTACTTGTTGCTCATGGGCATAGAAGAAGATTCTTGATATCCGCCAGGAATTTCAATTGCAATTTTTATGGCGGATTGGTAATGGAGATTCCACTTCATTTTGGTTCAATTTCTGGCACCCTAGAGGCCCCCTCTATAAGTTTTTCAATGACAAAGATATATACCGCTCGGGCATCTCAAGAATGGCCTCTGTGAGGGGTTTTTATTCTTCCGATTGGCAACCATCCTACGTGCTCCAGACTATTACCTCCTGGATGGATGTTATCCTCACCCTTGTACAGGAGAGGTGTGATAGCCTTTTATGGCAGGGACACCAGTTGGGTGTTTTTTCCATTGCATCGGCATGGGAATTGATCAAGAAAAGGGGACAGATTGTGCACTGGAATTCCTTCATTTGGGACCACGATATACAATTGAGACATTGTTTTTTGTTGTGGCTTATGTCTCTCAATAGGTTACTGACTCAGGTGTTGTTGCTATCCTACCACGGAATTTCTGAAGAAGTCTGCGCATTTTGCTGCTGTAGACCGGACTCTATTGATCATCTTTTCTTCGGTTGTACTGTCACGTCCTCCCTAGCATCCTTCTGGGCAACGAAATGTAACCTTCGCTGGCAAAATTGTTCTTGGCAAGACAATCTTCATTGGGCCATGCGGTACATTGCTGGAGGAAACTTTCATCAAAGAATTGCACGCTTCTCGTTTGTTGTATTGTGCTATATTATCTGGATAGAGTGGAA
Source organism: Syzygium malaccense (assembly GCA_031216405.1). Taxonomy (NCBI): domain Eukaryota; kingdom Viridiplantae; phylum Streptophyta; class Magnoliopsida; order Myrtales; family Myrtaceae; genus Syzygium; species Syzygium malaccense. The sequence continues at coordinate 6,790,043 of CM062262.1, forward strand.
CCATATCCTATTCAGGAACCGACCTCTCTTTCTGCCGGCCATACGCAATCACCTTCTAAAGGTTGTTAGAGACATAGCCCTAACTTTTAAGCCCGTTCAAGACACCCCCCACAACAGAAGAATCCAAGCTAACTGGGATTTATCGCCTTCCATATTTGAGTGACCTCTTCAGGTTGCCTTGTTTGTTATGTTCGTTTTCTGCTGGTCATTGTAAATGGCCTTCTTCTGATGTGCTATTAGTGCTTTAGTTTGTTGTAACACATTTGCACCTATCGGGACATCGTATTGTTTGTTCCCCTAGGTACGAGGTTTTTGTGTTATGACTCCCACCTTTGTAAGTTGCGCTTCGAAAAGTCAATATACTTCCTACCTTACCAAAATATATATATATATAAGTCGAACCTTCCTCAACTACAACATTAACAATTCAACTGAAATTTCCACCAGTGACATTTATTGTCTTTAAATTCCTACATATTATTAATTGATGTAGAAATTTTTGGATGTCACATTGAGGGCCAGTGATCCAAACAAAAAAAAAGAGTTAAGAAAAAATAAAAAAAAATAAAAAATCAACAAAAATATTTTTAAAAATATCCACGTCAGCGCCAGTGGTGCCACATAGGATAGCCAATATCTATGCCAACAATTTTTTGCTAATGTTAGCCGGATGAACTCAATTGAAAAAATGTTAAAAAGGTCGACTAAATTACCATAATGGAAAAATTTATAACTGAATTGTCACGAGCGCAATATATTTTGAACTTTTTTGATAATTTTCCTCAAAAACAAATGATGGAAGGCGAGTGCTGTCAAGACGTGTGAATGGCAAAAGTATCTGCAATGCTTCTGTAGAAAGTGTGTCGATATAACTTCTTTTGATTGGGTGCACTTAGGTACTGCATGATAACCATTCTGGTTCTGTCCAGAACTGGTTTTTTGCTCCTGAAATCAGTTTTGGACCAAAAACCCATTTGGTAACGTAATTTCATTTTTCTATTTCCGGGACAAGTTTGCTTCCAAAACTGATTCTGAAACCAGAAATGAGAACCAAAAAAAAGTTGGTTTTTCATTTCTGGAACAAAAGTGAGAACCATTTTTTAGGAATTCATTTTCTTCAACACACATATTCTTATGGAAGTCACGATCTTTGAGGTTAGAAAAAAAAGCAAAAAATCAAAAATTTCAAAACTTAACAAAATGGTTTAGAATCTGTGGCTACCCACTTTCAGTGAAATTTAAATTTTTTTAGGTACCGAAAAAAATAAAAAAATAAAAATAAAAATAAAAAATTTCAAAATTTCATAAAATGGCTTAGAAAACCTATGGCCACCCATTTTGAGCAAAATTTAATTTTTTTAGTTGCCAAAAAAAATAAAAAATAATAAAAATTTCTAAAATTTAAAAACTTCACAGAATATCTTAGAATACCTGTGGCCACCCAATTTAAGCAAAATTTTATTTTTTTAGGTGCTGAAAAAAATAAAAAAAAAACAAAAATTAAAAATTTCAAAACTTCACAGACTGGCTTAGAATACTTGTGGCCATCCACTTTGAGTGAAATTTAAATTTTTTTAGGTGCCGAAAAAAATAAAAAAATAAAAAATTTCAAAACTTCACAAAATAGCTTAAAATACCTGTGGCCACCCACTTTGAGTGAAATTTAAATTTTTTTAAGTGCCAAAAAAAATAAAAAAAATAAAAAATTTCAAAACTTCACAGCATAGCTTAAAATACCTGTGGCCACTCACTTTGAGTTAAATTTTAATTTTTTTATATGCCAAAAAAAAATAAGCAAAAAAGTAAAAATTTCAAAACTTTACAAAATGGCTTAAAATACATGTGGCTACCCACTTTGAGCGAAATTTTATTTTTTTAGGTGCCGAAAAAAATAAATAAAATAAAATAAATAAAAAAAAATTTCAAAACTTCACAAAATGGCTTAGAATACCTGTGGCCATCCACTTTAAGCGAAATTTAAATTTTTTTAGATGCCGAAAAAAATAAAAAAATAAAAAATAAAAAACTTCACATAATTGCTTAGAATACCTGTAGCCACTCACTTTGAGTGAAATTTAATTTTTTTGGGTGTCGAAAAAAAATAAAAATAAACAAAAAAGAAAATTTTCAAAACTTCACAGAGTGGCTTAGAATACATGTGGCCATCCACTTTTAGTGAAATTTAATTTTCTTTAGGAACCAAAAAAAATAAAAAATAAATAAAAAATACCATTTGGGCATCTAAAAAAAATTAAATTTTACTCAAAGTGGGTGGCTAGAGGTATTGTAAGTCATTATGTGAAGTTTTGAAATTTTTGATTTTTTATGTTTTTTTCACCTAAAAAAATTTAAATTTCACTCAAAGTGGATGGCCACATGTATTTTAAGTCATTCTGTGAAGTTTTGAAATTTTTGATTTTTTGCTTTTTTTTACCTCCAAAAATAAAATTTCACTCAAAGTGGGTGGCCACAGGTATTCTAAACCATTTTGTAAAGTTTTGAAATTTTTTAGTTTTTGAATTTTTTTGGGCACCTTAAAAAATTTAAATTTCACTCAAAGTGGGTGGCCACATGTATTCTAAACTATTCTGTGAAGTTTTGAAATTTTTTATTTTTTGATTTTTTTTGGGCACCTAAAAAAATTTAAATTTCACTAAAAGTGGGTGGCCACAAGTATTCTAAGCAATTCTGTGAAGTTTTGAAATTTTTGATTTCTTGATTTTTTTTGAAAAAATTCAACAAATTTCCTATTTTCCCGAAATCTAAATTTTTTTTATTTTCTCGACATTTTGATGATTTTTTCTGGAATTTTTCAATTTTTTGGGATTTTCTGAATTTTTTTAAAGATTTTTATGAATTTTTCGGATTTTTTATTATTTTTATTCCATTTCTAAAAAAATGGATTTTTGTTCCTGGAAATAGAATTTTCTGTTGTTTATCAAATGGGTTTTTATTTCAGGAAATAGAAATTTTGTGTTGTTATCAAACGGGTTTCTGTTCTAGAAATAGAAATTTTTTGTCATTATCAAACGGGTTTTTTTTCTCAGAAACTCATCCAGGAACCAGAAATAGAAAAATCTATTTCTGGTTCAGGAACTCATTCCGGAACAGAATGGTTATCATGCGGTACCTTAAGATCCGTGAAAGTGTCCTATATAATTTCAAAGACGCGTTGAAAGTTGATTCAATTTTTTTACTTCTTTTAATTTGAATGAAACACAATTGTGCTTCTTTTAACTGATATTGCCTTTGTCTGACAAAAAAAAAACTGATATTGTCTTTTGCAATGTGCGTTTCAATTGTTTATATGTGCAATCTAGACATTTAATTCACCCAATTTTATATCGTGGTTCTTTTTTCATATGCATGTTGTTCCGTCATATAGGTGAAACTGTAGCGACACTACTTATGTGGCAATGACAATTGTCCTATGATACCGATAACATTACATTACCTGAATGAGAGGGTAAGCACGATGCCATTGCCGTTACCGCCACATTCTTTTGAGTTGCGGTTAGGTTTTCCCATTACCCTAATTTCCCTATCATGCACACATGACGATACTAACTATGAACGCATGTGTACTACGATATGTCTATAAATAGTCGGCAGTTATTAGAGTTGAAAAGAGAATGAGTAGGATCTAGTTTAAGCCGGTGAGATTTGAAATTTTAGAGATTTTTTTTTACGAGTGATCAACTGGACAGAAATGTCCATTGCTATCGAAATTTTAGAGACTTCCTTTATACGTGATCAACTAGACAGAAACGTCCATTGTTGTCAGTAAGACTAAGCTTACGGATACGACAGACAGAGGCGATGCGTACATAAAGGCTCAAAGGCACGTTAAAAGGGTTTGTCTAGACGGTTCTCACCATCCACGGAATCATCGACGAGGCCCAAACCTTAGCGTCGACCGAATAATTGGTGAAGCAAGAAGTGACTATAGTAAAGGTACCGTTGACACCTAAATTTTAGCAACCATTTAGTCGTAATTTGTATAGAAAATTAGGGATTAAATTTTTAACCCCTAAACAAAAATATTTAGGTTGTATAACATATAGTTTAAATTCATTTTAGATTAATTGCATTTTGCATCGGACTGGCGGTGACGAACGAGCTTAAATTTCATCGAATGAGACTCGGCTCGCTTGGAATGCAAAGGCCGGGAATTACAAGTCAAACGGGCTCGGTTGTTTTAATTTGAGCTTAATTCAGCCCATTATCCTTAATTAATTCAGCCCGTTTAAATTAAATTAAAATCTAAGCCCAAACCTAAGCCCATTAGGACTAGAGAGCCCATCTAATTGACCTAAATTAGTGTTATATATACATCATTAGGTCAGGATTTTGAGAAAACACAATTTCGGACACAGTTTTTCATATTAGAATTTTCAGAGAGAAAAAGTGAGAGAAGAAAAAAAAAAGAAGAGAGAGAGTTTGACATACGAGAAAAACACACGTGAGATTGAGAGAAAGAGTTCGTTGCGTACGCGTGCTGCTGCTATGCCACGCTGCCCTTTCGCTGCGTCCGCGATGCCCTGCTGCCGCACCCGCGTCACCTGACGCCCACCGCCTTGCCGCCGCTGCTTCCAGAGCTACTGTGGCTCCTGCACCGATCTCCACCTACCGTCGCTGCCACCAAACCGCGTTGTAGAGCCGTTGTTGTTAGCTCGACGACGCTGCTGTCCAGAAGCCCTGCCGACGACCTGCTGCCCCAATATGACGATTCACTTTTGCTGTTGCTGTTCTCCGTGAGTCGTCCCTGTTGCTGTTCTTCATTCAGTGACGCTCTGCTCGTCACTGACATGTCAAGCAAGCCCTGACATTCCACTGTCAAATATCTGTGGAGTCAACCTACACACAAATCATTCACTTTCTTGCGAAGCATTGTCGTTGGTCATCCCCACCACTATTTTTGACGTGAGCCGCTCGAGCATCACCTGCCTTGACCGAGCATCAACATGACCTTCGAACAGCATATCGAGAAGATGAGCCCGCTGTGAGCCGAGCCGTGTCCTCACCAAAAAAGACCAGCAAAGTTTCTGTTTTTGCAGGTTGTTGATCGTCGAACCGAGCCACCACAACTTGTTGCCTTTGCCAAACACCACTGCGACACCGTTGCCGGTCCGTCCCACCGCCGCTCATTCCGATCCGCAATCTCGATCCGCGAGTCCAAATTTGGAAATATCTCGAAATTAGGTAAGAATGCTATCCGAATATTTCTTCTAAATATTTAATTTCCTAATTTTTGGTTGTTTGAATATTTCATGAATATTTTGGTGGATAGCTAGATATCTTAGGGTAATTTTGTGATATCCGTAATATTTGAAAATGTCCGAAATTAGGAATCATTCCTAATTTAGCAAAGTATCTAGACGACTATCAGACCTTATCCCTAAGGTACTATACGCGGTGATACGGAAAATCGTCATCTTATCCATAATCACTTGGGTACGATAATAGATTTTATTTGCTTTCCAAATTTGAACAATCAGCTTTCCGTCGATATCTATAACCCTATAGATATAACCGTTAGTTTGATTTCTTTGCCTAATTTGAATTTAATAAAACAAATCTTGCGGATCGCGTGCATTGGTTTTGATCATAGTGGTTATCTATCTGTTTGATTTATTTCTTTTAAAAAGAAAATTCCAAAAAATATGTTAGTTAGGATTTAAATTAGAAATTTTGCATGCTTAGGGAATCTTAAATATATCCTAAGGAATAAGATGATTATTTGATTTAAATTGGGATTTAGAGTAGCATATTTCCTAGTTTAAATTAGAAATTGTTTTAATCTTAGTGGATTATTTAGGATATTTAGTTATTTCGAATTTTCATAAAATACCCAAAAAGAGTCACTTTAGGATAGAATAAGTCATTTTCCCTAGGATAGATCGTATTCTTAATTTAAGTAACTTTTAATTTCGAATTTTAATAGATAAAAGATATTAAAAAAAAAGAAGTTGTTGGATTGCATGTTTTTTAGGCATTTTTTTTAATTCCGAATTTCATTAGAAAATACCAAAAATAAATCATTTACCCGTCATCAGAATTAGGTCACGTCGTCGCATGACATATAGTTTACATGCTAGGCTGCATTACTTGCATGTCATTTTTGCACGTCATTGCATGTAAATTAGCTTTCATTTAAATAAGCGAAAATCCAAAAATTGAGTGAATTCCTTGTTAAATAGAAATCATATTAGATTGTTGATGTGATTTTCTAGCTAACAATGCAGATGCTTACGTTGCTTCGAGGTAAGTAATTCTTCCAACTTGTAATTTATTCAATGCTTTCTTGGGTGTTAAATTGGTGGTTTGCGCACCCGCATGAACACCTCACATGTTAGTGACTAAGTTAAAATGGATCCAGATTGCTTGCCAAAACATTTTTGAAAAGAAAACGTACCGAAAGGGCGTTAGACTAGATCTAGCGTAATCAAGTCCCTGGGTTTAGAATATCTGGTTCGTAGGAATAAAATATATCTCCCTATGTTTTATTTAGGTTTCTAATCGATCTACCACAAATTGATTAGTGGCGACTCCGAGCATGAAAACTTTTACATGTTAAAAACTTAAACCCTAAGTTGCGAATTGATAAGATTTGGAAGAGCCCGAGTTAGGCTTAGTCTTAACAATCCATTAGCATGAGAAATTTTAGGTCGCGACAGGTACATTGGTCTACCGTCTCGTATAAGGCTCGACACCCCCACAAGATTCACAACGGAGGAAAGCGAATGGTGGGACAAGCAGAACCCAAGTACTTACGTACCAATCTGTCAGGGTGCTTAGATAGACAGAGAGGTTCGTAGGTCCAAAAGGTATTGCGTCAGTCTACAATATGCTCCCAAACATAGAAAAAAAAAAGATTACGAAAAATTTATACAAGATGCCATGTCAATGCCGTGACGAGACACGTGTAGGACAATTTGTGGGTTCGATACGGCAGCGCAGTGACTGCTCAAATACATACCACGCACTGTTCACATAAATGCACGCTCTCTGATATTGGACGGGCACGAACATGCACACACGCCTGACGAACACCCATCTAATGGCCGGATGATGATCCTGGGGAAAGCTAATGGACAGTCAAAAGTTCATGTCGCTTGTCGTCCTATGTAAAGGACTTCTGTTTTCACGCCCCTCAATATCCCCCCCTCAATATTTTCTAACGATTTGATGATCGTACAGCAAACTTCCGCTGCAAAATCACGGCGCTTTGAAGGTGAAACCGGTCCATAGGTTCTCGCTTCCATGTATTCCTCCTCCAAAATTCGTGAGGAGACAATGACATTGATGATGTGAGCTTGAAAAGGTGAAGATTTACGAGTGCTTTGATTCAATCAAGGCGAACAGGTCGATTAGCTTCATCCCGAAAATAATGAAAATCAACGGCATTCACATAGAGACGAAAATTTTCGTTGATGACCAAAACTCTATTAGGCCCACATCTTCCTCCTCTCCTCCTCCAAACAGGATGAGGATGTAGGCGAACTTGAATTGAACACAGGCTTCAAACGTCCAAGTCGGGCATCGCAGAGAGAACGCAAGAGAGATGGGGGATAAAGACTTAGCTTCGATGACCAACCCCAAAATGAAACCTGCCAGCCTTCCTATCATTAAATGCGTACTCAAGACGCAGTGGCCCCAGAGGTGAATCCACACGGATGCCAAACCCGTATCCATAACCACTTCCGGGCTTGAACCTTGCACCGGCCGGATCACCTAAATAACAAGGCGACTTAGGATTAGTTCTGCCAAAGCTGACCGACATATAAACAACTTAAGGAATTTTGAGCAAAACATTATGTATTTTTATTTTATGGGGAGCTAGGGATAGGAACTTTGTGATGATTTTCACTGGAATTTCATGGAGATCCCGTGATCTAACAAGCATAAATCATTTGTAAATTTTTCAATCAAAGCTCTAGTAGGTAGGGATGTCACATCTTTTTTCGCCACTCGTGTATATGTGCACGCGCATGTGGGAATGCAACGAGAGAGAGGAGAGAGAGTACCAGGGACAGTTGGGCCTGATCCTAGATCACTCCCATAGTCTGCAAAGAGAGCTCCATCAACGGGCCCCAACTGAAGAACAAGAAGACGGAAAACTGATGGTTAGCATACCGATGGCTTCACATCCAGGGCATTAAAGAAGTGGGGACAAAATGCGCATGTCCATAGTGCATACACCAGAGAGAGAGAGGCATTATGCTCTTCTAAACAATATTGCAATCATCAAAGACAGAATATAGCTATTAAACAAAAATTCAGATTCCAGTTATTGTACTTCAAAAGAGAACTTCAGTCCCAAAATAAACCATCGGTCATGGTGAATTATATGCAGGGACATCCCAACGGAACCATAGTATGCTCTAGTTTATGATTGTATGATAACATCTAGGCACCTAAACTCATGATTCGAGGTGAAAAGAAACCACCTCAACAGGAACCACAAACGGCTGAATGGAAAGTTAAAGAAAATAGTTGAGTGGGCATGGTAACCCAGATTGAAGCTCAAGGAAAGAGGAAACCATTAGCCAAAAAGCAAAATTGCACAATGACAAAAGTCACCCACCATATGGAATGAAACTTCTCCAGAGCCAACAACATAAGATCGGCCAGAGCCAACAGCACCTTCTTCATAGCCTCTGACACTATTTGTTCCACCAATGGCAAACGCTTCATGAGGAGAAAAATTACCAACCACATGCCCACCAGACAAACTACAAATGGAACAAACAATCGATGAGGAAACAATTTTCATCAAATCATAGAAAAAGTACAAAAGATGCTGACAAACAGCAATTTCACACGGTTAAATACCCTCCCAAGTTCAAGGCTTCTTTTACTGTCAAGCCATTTGAAAGTTCCTCAATCGTCTGCATTTTAGTACACAGGGCTATCTAGAGTCTCTTAAAAGATAACCATAAATTGGCATATGATACCTTAGAACAAAATGGGCAGGACCAATTTCGATGCCTTTACGAGCACGGGCATTCACTCTGTTAAAGAACAGCCACTCTGGCAAAACAGGAATTCCTTGTTCCATGTTGAATGCAAACTGTTAACATGAAAGGGTTAGAACCCACAAAACAGCCAAAACAGTACATTGAAGAGATGAAATTTGTCTACCATTGAAGACCCACGATCACCAGAACCAGTGTAGACCATCTCAAGTTTGGCCAGTAGACTATCATCATGAGTATTCCCACTGGACAAAGGAAAGGAAGGGAATGTAGAGCGAAAAAAAAAATCAACCAAAACGAACAAAATATCCAATCCATAATGTAGAGATACCTTGCAGTAAGAGGGCTACTGAAGAAATCCTTAATAACAGGGTTTCCTTTGTCATCACGAGCACCCGCATGCTGAAAATTTACCCAAAAAGGTAACACACAAGATAAATTTAAAGCAGAAGATAGGGAAGACTAAGGCACAAGACTTCCATACTTTGGCTACAGTACGCATCAGCATAGAAATAGAAGAAAGCTTGGTAGTGTACCAGGAAAATTAGTCCTGCTGTACCGCTCCACTTTGGCCTAATTGGACGACTGAATTCAACACCAGCTGTGACCCGTCCAATTGTTAGGCTACCACTGTTAGGTTGGTCGTGGACATGTGAACCTGGAGTCCTTGAATTCTGTTGAAATATGTTGTGTTAGGAATCAAGCTCTGACACCACATTAAGATTTCAAGATTGCAACGGGGGAAGAGAGATCACAAACCAATACATCTTCACTCAGTTGCCTTAATGCAAGGGTGAATAATAAGCACCTTTTATAAAATAAAGCATATGGAGAAAAGCTAACTTACAAGTACCTGAACTCATCTAGTTAACATTAATATCTTAATATACTAAATATTCTTCAAAAACCTCTAGACCAAAAAGCATCTATATAAGTCATAAATCAACCATAGCATAGGCAAGATTTAAAGAGAATTGTATACCATACCTGAACCATGATTGTTCTAGATGTCCGTTTGTCATCTCCTTCAATCCATGGATCCGTGTAGTTTATACGGAATATTGAATCAATTTGTCCCCTCTCTAAGGATATGTTGAGTTTCTGGTTTCTCCCAAAAACATTCCTATGAGAATATGCAAAACTGCAACAGAAGTATGAGCAGGCATGAATTAAAATCATGGCCATGCAAAATCTGAAATCATGCAACAGTAAAAGCTTGTTCGTTCATGTACATGTCAGATGATCCTCTATCTTTTCTTCAGAAAAGACCAGGAGATGCATTACGAGTTTGACGAGCATGGTGTTGGTTTGACTTGGGCTAAGGAATACAGATCTCTATGGATTGAAGCAGTTCGCCTTTCAATTGTCAACCTCTGGCTACACCCCAGCTTCATCCAACTTTAAGTACATTTTAATTTACCGAATTGCTTATATGGCATATCCCAAAAGACGTAAAAGCATAAACCACCTACTTTTAGAAGTTTCCATGCCAATGCCAAGAGGCATAAGGCAGCACCAAGCCCATGTGATTAAAATCATTCCATCAAGAACATGCAACCATCAAGTAAATTAAGTAATGATGCATAGGGCAGTCCTCATTTTTACCTTCCAATTAACCCTGACAAGGGCCCACTTGTAATCCTACAATGTAAAATACCATGACATCAAAAGTTGTATTATAAATGTGTCAAAAATCAATCTAACTAATAAATAAGTACAAAAATATCAATGCATAGGAAATTCCTAGCATAATCTTCATGCAGGCATATGTGTCCTACCCACTTGATATGCCACCACCCGCTGAAAAGCCTCCACTTTTACGCTCAACAACATTCATCACAAGATCAACCTTACCGGTATCTATAAGATAAGAAAATTGTAAGCTTCATCATGTCAATAATTACAAAAATACACAAAAGCCCAAATACACAGATTAAGAAGAATTTAATTTCCTAATATTTATCAAATATTATAAGAAAATAATGTCAAATAAAAGTATGAGTCAACCAAAAGTAGTACAACAGTATATAACAGGAACTCCTCATTATCCACATGCTTCTAGAGTTAGAACTCCTTAATTCCCGATTCATCCAACAGCTCTATTTCACAAAACGGGATTCTTCACTTAACAACGCATCAGTAGAATAAGATCATCAATCAAAATTATCAGCAACAACCACCAATTTTGCTTTTAAAGTTCAAGCCTGATTCGTGGAAATTACATATTGCATATGTGAACAGTTCATATAAAAGAACTAAGGATTGTATCAGATAGCCGTAAAGGAAGGATGCAGTCTATTAATAACAAAATTTTGGAGCTCATACGGGTGTAGTCATCATTTACCACAATTTACTACTTACCCCAAAAAAATGCCACAATTTGCTGACCAAAAAGAAAATTTACCACCATTTATGCAGCCAGACTTCCCAGTCATACTGAGAGACAGTTTCTAACCATGGTATTCCAAAGAAAAAAACAGAAAAGATGAAATCTACTGCCTATTATAGTTGATCAATTACAGACTATCCAGCTAACATTAGTAACGGCTCACCATGCTAGTATAGTTGGGGAAGGGGGTTTCAATTGCCTGTCTTAAGAAATACGACAAAGATGCAGGGGGAAGAAGTTCAGAAAAAAATTAATAAATGCAAAATATTCATTTTACCTCCCACAGGCTGTGGAATAATGCTAACATCTTCCATGATCCCCATAGTTAAAACAGTCTCTACATCTCTCTTCCCTTGGAGCATGCTGTAAACCTGCAAGCATGTTAATCCCATTTAAAGCTTCTGTGCAAGATCTGCACCTGATATACCAGCCACTATGCCCCCAACCCCACAAAAACAAAAAAATAAGCTTTGACAAAGCTGAAAGAACCCCAGTCTTCTTCAATTTCATTCTCCTCCATCCTCCTTTCTCTCTCTTTATTTTTTTTGGGTATAGGACAGAGAAAGTTAAGATCCATCATACCTGTCCCTTCTTGGTTGTGAGTTGTCTAAGTATTGTTTCTGGCTTTGTCTTCCCTGTAGTTGGCTCGCCGCTGAAAATTAAACAAAATGAATGTCTTATCGATTGCTGATAGCCAATTCTACAAAGTACATGCATGCATGTCAACAAATCCAATAGCACAGTCTTACGTCTTCCTGTCGAGGAAACGTACTGAGATATTGTTAACCTCAGCTTCTGAAATATGCATCTTTAAATTTCCTCCAGAAAGAATCTCCACATCAGATACCTAAATTAACAATAGGTAGAAACAGACTATTACTCATAGGAAGAAATTAACTGAGTAATTATTTAGAATCCCTGCACAATATAGGGTAAAATACACAATTAACAATGTAATGTGCAAGCGTGACAGCATACCAAGCCAAAGAGACCACGCTCCATGTACCAACCATTGATGGAATTTATCACTTCATCCAATCTCCTGATGTTAACCACTTTTCCTGCACCACTTGACACAAAAATCAAAACAATGTAGACATCATTCGAGTGCAGCTCCATCCAGCAAAATGAAAATAAAGAAAGGGAGACACTATTGTACTCCATCAAACACAGTGTCCTAAGTATAATTGTAGGGAAGATATAATAGAAAACCTACCATATCCATCCCGGAAAGCATCCTCTAAAAATTTTGATGGGAGAACGTTAGCCCCCTCACATACCAACCCGTGGAACTCCTGGTTTGGTTCTACCTTGTGACACAAGACAGAGGTAACAAGGATCACAGCATCAGAAAAGCAAGATACAAGTTCTAGAACGAGCTTTTGTGGTTATTGACACTTTAAATACTGATGAAAGGAACCCAAACTATCCCAACTCTATCTTTGTGGCCACCGAGTGTAACATTTAGCAGGAAGATAGGATTTTGAAACCTAGCCATACTACTTCATCGTTTCCCAGTCAAGTCACCAGCATCTCATTGCAATATTCCAATTCTATACAGCAACATTCAAAAAGAAAGAACACATTTTTGTCCAAAACATCCGGCATGGACATCAAATTAATTACGACCACCAGCAGATACCCGTACAGCAAACTACAGAGAGACAAAGAATCACCTGAAACACCAATCTGATACCGTCCCGCGTGTCGACGGCCACCGGCATGCAAGAGCAAAAGTATCCGCTATCTATGATCCTGTGGACATCCTCCTGAACTTCGCGCACGGTAAGGGCCGAGTTGGGCCTGCAAGCTTTGAGCGCCTGCAACGCCTCCATTTCCAGGTCCTTCCTCTCGAGCTCCTCGCCATCCTTGTTCCTCACCAAAACCTCGCTTATCAACACCCTCTCCTCGTCGTGCCGACTCACCGACTGCCCCTTCCGAGCTTCGAACTCCGACTGAGCCGACTCGACCGGCGGAACCGCGGAGCCGTCCTTGTATCCCGGATCGGGCTGGGCCGCACCGTCCGGCTGGCTCAGCGACAGGGAAGCGGAACACAGCGGAGGCGATCTCCTCGGCCGAGCCAGCGACAGCGACAGCGAGCTCAGGAGCGGCGGCATCGGGCCGAGCCGATGCTCCGGCTCGCGGTGTTCGAAGGACCCGATGAATCGAGCGAGCAGGTGAGCTGCTCTGGCGAGTGGCGACGTCGCGTCATGGGAGGTGCAAGGGAGGTCCGAGAGCGACGGAGGCGGCGACAGGCGGCGGATTTTGATGGACGACGAGGTGACGCGGACGCCGTCGTTGCGAGGCATGTCTCCGCGCCGGCGACAGATGACGGTGGACCCGAAAATGGCGGTGAGACGGAAACCTCCGTCGATTCTAGGGTTTTAGGAACGGCGGAGAAGATGAAGAAGACGAAGCTAATGCCGTCGCTGAAGCGGAACTGGGACTGGGGAGTGGAGTGACGGACTCGGACTCGGGCTCGGGGCTGCCAATTCGATGCCGGGGATGAAACGGGTCGGATATTCATTCGGGTCGTGTTCGGAGAGCCCGGCCCGAGCCCGGCCTATTGGACCGATTTCTGAGGCAGAGCCCAGGAGTTGTGATCTAACGGTGACAGTGTAGCTTTGTTGATGGGCCTAGACAGAGATTTGCCAGGGCCCATGGCAATGTTAGTTGGCCTGCTCAAGCCACACCGAATCGAAAAAAAAAATGGTTTGATAGTTGCACCCGTGCTTCGAGCGCGCATGATAAACATTGTATTTTTCTGTTCTTGGGAACAGGTTTGAAGCATGAATTCGTTTGGTAACGCGATTTTATTTTTCTATTTCCGAGATAAATTTTTATCCTAAAAATAGGTTTGACGCAGAAATAAAAATAAAATCTCTCACCTCCCACTCACGTTCCACCACCCCCTCCCCCTCCTCCGCCTCCCTTGACCTCCTTGAGTGCCACCTCGCCTCCAAGAACTTCTGGTAGGTCGACGAGGAGACTCGCTCCCTTTTCATCGCCTTGGCCGGCGACGTTGCCATCAAGTGCGACTATATCTTTTTCTCCGAGGTCCAATTCATCATTGCAGTCAACCTCAAGACGATCAATGACCTATGGGATCGCCACAACAATGACCACTTTGGATACAACATCCATGAAAGGCTGGGGGACAAGGCCAAGAGGGACTTCACAGGGTTCCTTATCAAGGTCGGGGGGATGATAAAGTTGGACACGGTGGTTGAGCAGTGCAATTACAAGTCATTCCCAACTGAGTTTATGTGGGAGCTAAATAAGGACACTCCTAAGGTCGCTTGGCACTCACCAATGCCCTAAAAGGGAGTCAGTTGCTCAACAGCATCCTCATTCACCCTACTTTCGCAGACATGGAAGATGAAGAGAAGAGAGAAGAAGAAGCACAAGAACATGATGATTCATCAATCGAGAATAGCAGGTTGTTGAAGGTGTTGAAGGACGGGAATGCCTCCTCAAAGCCACAACCCAAAAGGGTTTTCAAATTAGACTACAATAGAATTGTTCGGCTATAGGCATTATTCACTAAGGAATCTCATTGAGAGATTATTTACAGCATTAAAAAATCATTTCTTCATTTCGAGACGATAATTCGAAAGCAAGCACATATTGTAATTGCATGTTTCATTATTCGCAATTACATCCGTGATCAAGAGAGGAGTGATAAAAACTTTTCCCTGTATGAAGATCTGGAGTACTGTTTGGACCTACACAAAATAACGTTACAAACAATAGATCAACCGAGAGAATATAAATTTTGTGTTGTTATCAAACAAATTTCTATTACATTTCTATTCGGGGAACAGAAATTTTGTGTCATTATTAAACGCATACACTCGTTCAGAGAATAAAAATTTATTAATTTATTAAAAATTGTTCTCGGAAACATAATAATTATCATTCGTGCTGTTAATGACTAATCTAGTGCTAGGAATGAGAACCCTATATGATACTAAGATTCGAGCACTAAGAAAGGCACACTCTTTTAGTTTTTGCTTTGTGATGTGATGATAGATATCACATTACCTATTATATAAGAGTGGACAACGAAACAAACAGGTTTTTCCCACTACGAGACTATTTCTTATAACCAAACCTACATATTGCTTGAACTAGTACCTTTTGTAGTACCAGCACAAGGAAACCTTGTACTTCAAACTAGTTCCTACTGCCTGGCTAAAGCCATAATATCCCATTAGTGTACAGGAGCGGAAACGAGAAAAGAAATGCAGGATTTAGATACTATACTAAAGAGACTCTAGTTCGAGACTTGAGACTATCAACCATGAAATCCTTATTAAACCTCAAGACGTAGCTAGAGCGTAGCACAAAACGACGGATATGTATATTGACCGAATCGGATCAATAGGAGCTTGATTGTAGGGGATGCCGGATGGGTCAAAAGCTAAGAATTCTCTCTATCCCAATTGCAGCTATTGTTTGTGAAGCACCCTCCCGTAGTTCTGGGAAAGCCATCCTTCTAGGGACCTCTTTTCTCTACCAACTTATGATGCAAGGTTAAAAAGCCACTAAACATTTCTTCATCATATCTATCAACAAATCCATTTCTTTTCCTTTTCCTATTATTTTTTTGTGTGTGTGTGTGAATTTGCTTTTCAAATCTTGTTTAGGTTCAACATTGCGTTACTCGAACACAATATTGAATACAATTTTTTTATATGCCCGAATAGTTTTACCTTTAGAATACACATATTAATTTTTATAGAAAAAACCATAAAGAAACCCAACTTATGTCCACTCTGATATATTTATTCTAAAAGTTTTTTGACAGAAAAAATTTCAAACTATACCTACTGCGACGCATAAAACCTCAAACGTGTTTTTATGTGACATATTTACCCTCCATCAAGATTTTTTCACATAAATTTTTGATATTGTAAATCCATGTTTCTGACTGCACCGAATAATTCCTCATTTTTAAGAAGTCTTCAACCCCTTGTTAGCTAGACCAATCAAACGGGTGGGTTGGGTCGAAAAATGGTCTGACCTTAATTGACCTATTTTCATGCAGTACAAATATAGTAACCCGTACTCGACCCGACCAATATTTTTAAAACACTAAAATATATTTAACCCGATCTAGAAAAATTTATACCCAAATTGAGGTGCGACCACAAAGCGAGCGAGTGCGAGATTGAATGAAACCGAGAGAGAGTGAAGAGAGAGTCTTAATAGTGAGTTGGGTCTAAGTAATTTGTGAACTTATTTAACACCCATATTATCTTGAGCTTCACCATTCTAAACTCATTTAAGACCCATTTACTAAATATAATTAACTCGCATAACAACTTAGTCCATTAAACACGAGTGAAAAAATGTGTTTATAATCCATTTTGACAGGTCTACCAGTGGCCTATAAAATTCGTGACCGCAGGGTTCTAATTAGGGACTTCTCGCTTATCGCCAAAGATAAGAAGTCCGAGCACTCAACTATCATGCCGACCTTTCGAGAAAAAAAAAACCTACCGTGCCGACCCATGAGATTGATAGAGTGGTGTGAGTTCAACTAGAATCAATGTGATTAGATGCCGTTCCAAGAGACTCACTGACTGTATATAGCATTGGAACCAATGACATTCCGAGTGGGCTAATGGGGGGACCCTTTTGTGAAGTGGAATCACTGACGATCCACACACCTAACAAATCATTGCATAATCTTCTAAAATGACAACTCTGTGATCATGCGTATGGATCGCATTTGGGCATCTCGAGTGCTCATCCCAAGTGGAAACTTCAAGTAGTCGGGATTTTTTTATGGTTGGACATGATTGTAAACGGGAAAAAAGCGCTACCGAGCATATATCGTCTTGTTGAAAAACGACATGCCTTTTGTCGTAGGCAAAAGAGGAATGCAGTGATGAATATATCTCATCGTGTATTCCGTAATTCTCAATCAGAAAAAAAAAAGAATTCGTCATTCAATCTTATCCTATTCACGACGTTTCACCTGAATAATTACTTGAACTGCCGTGACGTAAGCGGTCCCGTGGAATACCAAAACGGGTCCTCGGAATGGGTTATGGCACGCCCTTGTTCTCTTGCATTCTCCTCCTCCTTTGGACATGTTGAACCTTTTGGACCACAATATGATGGTGGTCACAGCCATCTCTCTCTCTCTCTCTCTGATTTCACATCTAGGCGCCCAAGAGCTCTAATTTCTCTCTCTAGAGTTTTCGTGAATGTACCTCCGAGCGAGTAAGGCCAATTCGGGGAGAAATTCCAAAAGCTGCGTGGCTAAGGGAACGCTGCTTCAACCAGGCCGTGACATATATGCCTATGTCATTGACATATCTCATTAACGTGGATGCCCCCGAGGTGGAACAGATAGGGGGCCCATCATCTTTGCAGTCCATGTTCCATTATTTACGGACTTATTGGCGCCCTCTGCACTAACTGATAAAAGGACAAGGTCAATAAATAAAGTTTGCTCGTCTGGGTAAAGGCCACATGTTCAGAGTGAAAAGCTGCAAGCACTATAAAAACAGTGAACTTTTAACGTGGGATAGGACCAGCCAGGCGTGGCTGCAGGAGCAGAAGATTCTCTGGGACAATGATGAATTCTAGTAGGACAAGCTCCCTCGATTGTGGGAATTTATGGAAAGCAAAATGGGTCTAATGACATGTCTGCCCAAAAAGAAAAAAAAAGGGGGGGTCTAATGACACTGCTAATTTGGGTAATTCCAGAAAGATACATCATTTTGACAAAAAGAAGAAGAAGAAAGGTATATCATCAGGTAGTGCTAGCCCTCCTGGCTCTGAATGGCTTTTTAATTATTGTTATTTTTGTTGGTTTTTCTTTTTGTTGTTTTGCAATTGATATCGATATGATTCGAATATTTATTTTCGAGATATTTTAAAACGGACTGGTATTGATCAAACGTAGTGGTTTTGAGAATCAATTTGAACTTCGAAGAGTTGTATCTCATCCTGGATGCGGCTTAAGAATAGGAGATGGTACGTAAGGATTTCGGATTTTGATTAAGGATTTAACTTTAACAATAACTTCCATGTGATGCCATGTCGATTTTTAAAATAAATTAGAGTTAACACCGCAAAAAATTCTAAATCGATATGCGTGTGATAAATTTGCCCAAAACTAATTTTTGATCATGAAAAATTTCAAAGTGGTACACCTGTGGTAAATTTATCCTAAACTAATTTTTTGACCAACGAAAACCCCAAACTGGTACATTTACGATAAATTTACCCCCCGTTAAGTTGGATTAATACAACGAAAAATCACAAATTGGTATACCTGTAACAAACAAAGGGTGAAACCTCAAATTGGTACATCCGTCAAACTGTCACATGTCATCCAACTTAAAAATTTGATAGTAAAATTTACCAGAAACTACCGAAGGGTAAAATTGTCACATGTGTACCAATTTAGGATTTTTTGTGATCAAGAGATTAGTTTGTGGTAAATTTATCACGGATGTCTCAGTTTAGGGTTATTCGTGGTATTAACCCAATAAATTGTTATGTTGAAATATTGTAGATTGAAAAAATCGCAATTTATGATAATCAAGATAATGGTCATATAATCTTGAAGGTATCGTCTTTGAAATTCGAATACAAAGATAGTTGTTAAGTTCTCCCTCGTACCCTTAGCTATTTCAACAATTTAAAATCACATATCCATAAACTATCAAATATTTACATAATATTTTAGTTTTTACTAGATTAAATTTTATCACTTTTTCTCGATGCTTGGTGCGCGAGAATATGTTTCGAATTTAAGGCCCGTAAAAATAACCGATCCAAGTAGGTTGCCTCGTTTGTTTTCCAGTTTGAGTAGGTTTTTAAAAGAGATTTTCTATTTTTGATATAAATATTATGTACAGAAGAGATGGAATTCTATTCGATTACTACGTACTACAAACACAAGAGTGTCAAGTTTTTTTTTTCTCGAGTGAATTCTCCATAAAAGATTGTGATTTTGCTTCAAGTGCAATTTATGGTCGATTAACGTTCACTGTAAACTACGTATTCTCTGGATCCTTAGTAAATTTCTTGGCAGCTGAGTTTTGCCCGTGGAGCAGGTATAGATAATCGAACCGAATCATCCATTGCCCTTGTCGTTGTTCATTATTTTCTCCGGTGATTTCTTCTTCTCGTGTTTGATTTGAATTGTAAAATCCGTCAGTTTGCGCGTTACTCACAACACGACGCGTGAAAATAAGTTCGTTCCGTCCCTTTATAAATGAATTTAAAAATCAATCACGGTGATTTGACCACCACCCTTTTATTTAATAGCTGTAGATTAATCAAAGCAGTGGAATAGACCCCCAGTATGTGTTCCGAAGTATTCAAACTCAAGTCATCAACCGTATCGTTTGTTTATCTTTATAGCATGCTTAAAAATTGTTTCCGGTGGACTTGGCCAATTTCGATTTCGACTGCCTTGTTGAGCACACAAAGTTAAATTACTCACGGGATCCATTCACTAAAATCATTAAATTAGGTCAGCCCGTCGTTTCTCGCGATCGCACGTGATCGTCGTGACATCCGAGCCAATTCAGACCGATACCTGACTCGGTACTTCGAGGCTAGCCCAATAACTTTAGTCAACAAAATTCGTTTTTTTTCCGCGTTCGCCATTGAAGGAGATGTTCCTATACATCGCTCGCGAGATCTGACGATGCATTCGGGCGAGGTGCACGAGAGACCGATTCCCACGCCAAGGCTGGACCCTCGAAACCCAAGCAAGCCCCGTACAGGAGACCCGGAATTCTCGGTCCCGGGGACCCGGGAAGAAACGGGCCTAGGGCTTCAAGGGCGGTGGAGGACGGTGCCCGAGCCCCCAAGACCCTAGCGCGGAGGGCTCCGACCCGAGACTCCCTATCCGTGGCCGGCACCGTCGGTCGACCGGCAAAACCAATCGAAATTAATAAGAGGTTGGACCGAGTCAATCGCGTGCGGGGCTGGGGGGGGAAACCACGCGGGACGTGGCGGGGAACGAGGGAAAATGGTTAACGTCTTCCTCCTGTTCCTCTTCGCTCTCGCGTTTAAGGATTCAAAAATTTAAAAAGACACTGCGCGAAAGCCCTAGAAATTCGCGACGGAGCCCGAACCGATCGATCGCCATCGCCCTTTCCATTCGCGGGACGCATCGCCTTTTCCCGCTTTGGCCTTTTGCTTTCCTCTCCCCGCCCCCGCCCCCCCGCGGCTCGAGCGATCGCGAGCAGGTACGTGTGCGTTAAGCGCGGCGCCCGCCAACCACCACCGCCGCCTTTTCGGTGTCGCTATATAGCTGCTCCTGTTTGATTGCTGCCTGCCCCGTGCTCTGTCCTGCTCGCGGGTCCTCGCCGTCCCGTGAGGGCTCTGTTGGGACCGTCGGTTTCCTGAGCCTGATCGCTCGGCGGCGGCTGCTGCGGGGGTCGAGTCTAACGCGGGCGCTCGTTTCGCTTGCCGGTCTGCTTGGGTTCTGCTGGTGCGAACTCGTCCGACCGCTTTGAATTCCTCCTCTCTCTCTCTCTCTCTCTCTCTCTCTCTTTGCTCCCTCCTCTTCTTTTCTTCCGAAGGCGCGTACCTTTTTTGCGCGATCATTTAGAGCGTTTCTGCGTACTTCACGGGTTTGCGGCAGAGCTGCACGTGATGATGTCTGCGGGTTTCGCCTGAGCTCTGCGACGTTTGTTTGCTGGTTCCCTTTGTTTTTTCAGCGACGTCGCTGTTTCCTACGTGTGATGAGATGGCGAGAGCTCCTCTGTTAGTCCGCGCTCCGATCGATTTCGCGAAGCGAATGTTTTGTGCTTTAAGTAGTTGCTTTTGATTTTCGCTTGCGGAATCGACCTTGCGCGGCGGTTCTCTGCTCCGTTTGACTTCATCGTCTCCTGTGCTCGGGCCGTTTGAATTGCCGATATACAAAGCCATCCTACTGCTTGGACTTCTGTTCTCCTCATTCTGCTTCATAGAGCCAATGCGCTGCGATTCGTTTCGTGACTCGGTACTGAAGTCGAAAATATGCATGCTCCGGTGCTGTGTAGTTGTCGAATGCATCTCAACAGCGATAAACCGCATGTCCGTCGCTGTTTTATTTTTCAAGATGACCCAAATTGGAGTTCTGTGCAGCAGCATTTTTAGCTATAATTAGCAATGGTGACGGATAAATCTATTAGCGATATTCTTTCACACCTTGTAATCACTGCATGGACGTACCGCATTTTTCATCTAGCTATAGAAAGGCCAGATTGTGTAACTCTGCTATTTTGTTGATTTGTTTTTGCAGGCTTAGGCTAACTTAAATCTCAAGAAAAATTAAAATGGAATTAAATGGGAAGGATGACTTTAAAATGCCTCTGTTGCAACCTACCGATGGCGTGACCGCCTCTTCAAGCACGACAGATCGTAGAAAAGATGACAGAGTACGGGGTATTTCATTCAGAGTAAGTGATATCGAGTGTGCATCCTGCGCAGTTTCTATAGAATCAGCTCTTCGAAAGCTTAATGGGGTTGAGAGTGTGTTGGTGTCTCCACTTCAAGGCCATGCTGCAGTGACATATATTCCAGAGCTAATAAATGTAAGTCAGCTGTAACAATTAATCCATGCTGTTCCCCATACAGTGAGACATTAGGGCATCGTCTTTTTTACATTCCTTTGTTCAATCAGATTGTGTGTGAGTTATTTGCAATCTCTTCTCTCATTGTTGGTTTTTGAAATAATCGACGTGAACATGATCCAAGTTTTATTAGAAATGGCAGCATTATTTCTCCTCTTATGTTACTTGGTATAGTAAGTCTAGATCATCCCCGTTTTTTGGCGCCAAAATCGCTTTGAAAGAGCAAGAAATTGCCGATATTGAGTTCATCTATTGAGAGCACTGTGGATCAAGTTGATCGCAGTGCACACATAAAGAATGTGCATGTGCATGTGTGTGCGTGTGCGTGTGCGTGTAATGACATTTCTTTGAGAATGTTTCTAGTTTATCATGTGTGTTTTAATTTTATGATAGCAAGTTCTGGAGATGGATTTGTGGTGAGAAGACATGAACTTTTTGATCTTTTTGCGAATTTTCCCAAAACCTTACAGGTGCGGCAGAAAAGTGCATTAATGAAAAGAAAGTACCTATCTATCTATCTATTTATCTATTTGTCCGTCTGTCTTTCTATCCGTCTCTCTTCTCTCTAATTGTACTTTTTATAAGATGTGCTCCCTATTTTGCTTGTGATCCATTCATTCTGTCTTGTTAATGAGAAACGACAAATTCATGGCTCTATAATTAGGTAAGAAAGATTAAGGAGAGCATCGAGGAAGCAGGTTTTTCAGTTTCGGAATTTCCAGAACAAGATATCGTGGTATGTCGTCTTAGAATCAAAGGAATGGCATGCACTAGCTGCTCCGAGTCTGTTGAACGTACCCTTTCAATGGTTGATGGAGTGAAAAAAGCTGTGGTTGGTCTAGCTCTGGAAGAAGCAAAGGTTCACTATGATAAAAACATTATCGACACCAATCGCATCATTGAAGCTGTAGAAGATGCTGGTTTTGGGGCTGATCTTATCACATCGGGTAATGATCTGAACAAAGTGCATTTGAAACTTCAAGGAGTGAATAACCCAGAAGATGCAGCTGTTATTCAGACCACCCTTGAGTCAGCTGAAGGTGTGAATGAAGTTGAGATGGACTTGGCAGAAGAAAAGGTCGTTATTGCCTATGACCCAGACCTTACCGGTCCAAGGTCCCTAATAGATTGCATAAAGGAAGCCAGCAACGGGTCTACATCATACAACGCGAGCCTTTATATTGCTCCAAGACGTAGAGAATCTGAGCAACAAGAGGAAGTACGGATGTATAGAAACCAATTCTTGTTGAGCTGCCTCTTTTCAGTTCCAGTTTTCGTATTCTCTATGGTACTGCCGATGCTTCATCCTTATGGGAACTGGCTAGAGTATAAGATATACAACATGCTCAGCATTGGGATGCTCCTGAGATGGATGCTCTGCACTCCGGTGCAGTTTGTCATTGGCCGAAGGTAGGAAAATGTATTCCCAAAGTTATAATTATTGATTATGTTGCGTTGAGTTTTCGCACTTCAGAGCGTATGATGTCAAGATCACTTCTGAGAATCAGCTAACTTTTCTGATTTTGGATATTTTGTAGGTTTTATGTGGGGGCGTACCATGCGTTGAGACGAAAATCAGCTAATATGGATGTTCTGGTTGCACTGGGCACCAATGCTGCCTACTTTTATTCTGTATATATCATGATAAAGGCATTGACTTCTGATAAATTTGAAGGGCAGGACTTTTTTGAAACCAGTTCCATGTTGATATCCTTTATTCTCTTGGGAAAATATTTGGAGGTGGTAGCTAAAGGGAAAACCTCAGATGCTTTAGCCAAGTTGACTGATCTGGCACCTGATACAGCTTGTTTGGTTAAATTGGATAATGATGGGAATGTTATTTCAGAGGAGGAAATAAACACTCAACTCATACAAAGGAATGACGTATTCAAGATTATTCCTGGCTCAAAGGTTCCTGTTGATGGGATTGTCGTCACTGGCCAAAGCCATGTCAATGAAAGTATGATCACTGGGGAGGCTACGCCAGTTGCTAAAAGACCAGGCGACAAGGTATCGCTTTGTCTTCTTGCTTGGCATCTCATACGCTGGAGTTATATTTGCACTGCAATTTTAACTGGCACCTCACCTGTCCTTGATTTGGATGCATAGGTTATTGGTGGAACCATGAATGAGAGTGGATGCTTACTAGTTAAGGCCACTCATGTCGGGTCGGAGACAGCACTTTCTCAAATAGTTCAACTGGTTGAAGCTGCTCAGCTGGCAAGAGCACCTGTTCAGAAACTAGCAGACCAAATTTCAAGATTTTTCGTGCCAACAGTAAGTCTCTTTTCTTTGGTCCTGCTTTATGTAGTTAACTTGTTGATCGATAATATTGCTTTGTGATTACAAACCGGGCTGTTCATTTTCAAGGCATAGTTCTGTTTCTTCTCTCATTTTAGTGTTGTGGAGACCAGTTCAAATTCACACTCTGGAGATATGATGCACGAGAAATGCATTTTCCCAATCTGGAAGCCTGTAAAGCTTGCAGACCGAGTTCTTCACTAGAGTTACTGTCTTCACTTCATTGTTCTTTGGAGATATGTCCATGCCTTCTTTCATTTTGTCATCCTTCATTCGTTCCATCTTAGAGTTGTTGATATTTCACTGGACTTGTACACCTAGCATTCCTTTGCTGAAAAAATTCACTTAAGTTTGGACCTTAGTTTTGAAGGGAATAGCGCTAGGTAGAAGTGAGAAAAATTTAGGTACGTTGAAGTCGATGTAGACTGACAGATTGTATATTATGATAGCTCGCGGAATACTTGGCCACGGTTGATCTCGATGTATGGAAGTCAACATGTCTAGTGAAATTAATTTGTTCAAGGCTGAGCAACGTACATAGACTTAAGTTTTCTGAAGCAGCCACTGCTCTTTTCTAATTGCTGGCCATATCAGAAGCACACAAATTACTACCTTGAATAATAACATGCTTAATGGTGGCAATCTTTTTAGCATTTACTCTTGCTTTTCTTTTAAGGATAATGAATCAATTAATTATGATTTCTTCTCTTCTACATACAGGTTGTTGTGGCGGCATTTTTTACATGGCTTGGATGGTTTATCCCTGGAGAAGTTGGTCTCTATCCTAAAGGGTGGATACCAAAAGCAATGGATGGATTTGAACTTGCTCTGCAGTTTGGTATTTCCGTGCTTGTGGTTGCCTGTCCTTGTGCCCTTGGACTAGCAACTCCCACGGCTGTCATGGTTGCCACTGGCAAGGGTGCTTCGCAAGGTGTGCTTATCAAAGGTGGAGATGCACTTGAAAAGGCACACAGGGTAGGATTTGAAACCATTGTCTTGCAACTAAGCAATATCATTACTTGGAAATGCGGACATTCATTTACTCCTGAAGAATGTGTGCTGCTTTGTTCACTGTATTACTATTCCAGACAAGCCTTTCTTGCTTTTTTCTGTCATCTTACATTTTAATATCTGTTTTAGTATTTGGTTCTTGATATCTATCTGGGTTGTTTCAAGGGGGGAATGACCAGATCTATAAACAACACCACATTGTCACTTTGAATGTTTTTAAGTATGCTAAAGAAGGTACTTTTCGCTTTTTTCCTTCCATTGGTGGTTACATTAGTTAGTAATAATTGCCTCATAGGTCAGATGTCGTATTCTGAGCCATATATTCTGTTAAGACATGAATGCCACCGACCATTTTTTCTTTTGTCCTGTCATACAAATAGAGGACAGTGTTCTATTGATTGCAAATGCTTGTATTATTTGCAAATTGCAATCTCTTTGAGAATGATTGTAAGTGCATGTTGTTGAACTTAGACATGTTACTGATAAATCTATATCATAGATGGCTTGAATCTGTTGTGAGCTCCTTTCCAATTTCTTTTACTAATATTTTAACTTCTGTTATATGCAATATAATTACATTTTGCTGTTTACAGGTGAAAACAGTAGTGTTTGACAAGACAGGGACATTGACTATTGGAAAGCCTGAGGTGGTTAGTGCTGTTCTCTTCTCGTCTTACTCAATGGATGAGTTCTGTGACCTGGCTACCGCTGCAGAGGTGCGTCTCTCTATTGTAGTATAATATCGTCCTAATATGAGAGTTGGATTATTAAGCAGATATATGTTGAAGTGGTTATGGAAAAATGAAGTGGATGTAATTTATGAGATATTCTGACACGCGACTATTCAATCTCAACATTTTACTCTTTTAGTGGAAATTGTTTGTATTTCAAAGAAGTGACCTCGAGTTAATTTTGTTCAAGTAGACGTTGCATTCATTTGATAGTAGATTGGATATAGGCAGTGCTCTTTATGTGATTTTTCAACTGTCTGTAATATTCAGGTGAATAGTGAACACCCAATGGCAAAAGCTGTCATGGAACACGCTAAGAGGCTGCGCAAGAAATTCGGATCCAGCACTGACCATAATGCAGAGGTCAAGGACTTTGAGGTGCACCCAGGAGCTGGGGTGAGCGGAAAAGTGGGAGAAAAAGTGGTTCTAGTCGGCAACAGGAAGCTCATGCAGGCCTTTAATGTGGCTATTGGTCGTGAGGTTCAGGACTACATTTCAGAAAATGAGCAAATGGCTCGTAGTTGTGTGCTTGTTGCCATTGATGGAAAGATTGCCGGAGCTTTTGCTGTAACTGATCCAGTAAAGCCAGAGGCTAGGCGTGTCATATCCTTTCTTCACTCTATGGGCATCTCAAGTATCATGGTGACCGGCGATAACTGGGCCACAGCGATGGCTATATCAAAGCAAGTCGGTATCCAGAAGGTTTTTGCTGAGACAGACCCAGTAGGAAAGGCTGACAAGATCAAAGATTTGCAGGTACGCCTTGGTTCTAAAGTGGACTGCGCCAATCTTATATGGTTATTGTTATATAGTCCAAGGTAAATTAGTTGACTTGAGGGAGCATTTTGTGTTGCTAAGGATTCTTTAGGTCGGAAGTAGCGCCCTAGTTATGAGTGGACGCATTTCATACGACAAATTTGAACACGATCTCATAGGTGGTTCTATCCCTTCTAGAGTTTTACAAAATTTACATGAGGCATCAGTTTCGATGGCAGATATGTGCATCATATTGGGATTTGACAGAGTCGGACCGTGTGGTGTAGAACTGTTGTGCGATGACTACCAACTCATCTGATCGACTCTCCTTACTCATAGGTTGGTTTTGGCTTAAGCACGATGCGTGGCATTTGATCATAATCAGGGAGGCAAATGAGGAATTCAGAGACTTCTGAACAAAAATATATCAGAATCCACTTTTCCACAAGCTTTAGCCTTTAGAACTGTATAATGTTATTTGAGCATCAAGGCTCCCTTTTCTGTTTATTTTGTCTTATGCTACAAATGTACTGCTCATGTGCCTCAACTCTGTTTGATGAAGTTGTCCTGCTGCGTACGTTGTAAAGGACGAATTGGTTTGACTGAAAATTTAAATCCGATGCAGACGAAAGGGATGACAGTGGCAATGGTGGGAGATGGAATCAACGATTCACCAGCCTTGGTTGCAGCAGATGTTGGCATGGCGATCGGTGCAGGCACCGACGTCGCCATAGAAGCGGCGGACATAGTTCTCATTAAAAGCAACCTGGAGGACGTGATAACCGCAATCCATCTGTCCCAGAAGACGATGTCGCGCATCCGACTCAACTACGTGTGGGCCCTCGGCTACAACATTCTAGGTATGCCGATTGCCGCCGGCATCCTGTACCCCTTCACCGGCATCCGTCTACCACCTTGGCTTGCCGGCGCCTGCATGGCCGCCTCCTCCCTCAGCGTGGTCTGTTCCTCTCTACTGCTGCAGTCTTACAAGAAGCCTTTGGACGTCCACGACGCTCAAGGGCAGAACTATTGCCCCGAATCTGCATTTGTACCTGTACAAGGTTAAGCGGGTAAATGCAAATGCCTCGCTTCTTTAAGACTGCTTTTAGTTAGATATGCATCCTAATTTCTGCTGCAGATCGCAAATGTCATTTTGTGTTTCCCTCGACTGATCGTCACTTCGGAGTTGCGATTTCAGAAATCTAACCCACCGATGTGTCGCGACCGCGATCAGATCCTATAAGCTTAGCCGAGACTCATCGCTTCTCTCCACCTTGTGGTGAATGGCAGTGGATTTAATAGTGATCAAAGCAATGCATAAGTAGACGCGATCATTGAATAAGCTCAGCTCGGGTGGAGCCTCACGTACTTTATGATGAAACTCCGTAGGATCGCCTCAAAATGCACGGAATGTGATTTCTCGGACGCTAATTGCAGTTGTGAATTTTCCCTATTCTACTATTGAAAAGCAATAGCCAATATATACATGCAAACTTCACGCAGCTAAATTCGACATGATCATGTCAGGGTCGATCGACCTGCATCGCGAGAAGAAGTATTCACGTAAAAAGCGAGAACGTGACTAATGTTATGTGCCTGTTAGAATGTAAACTGGCCTTTTGCGACTTGTTAGAATGTGACCTACGTTATGCGATATGCGAGAGAGATGTGATTTATCGGGGGCTCAAGTAACCATTTTTCGGAAAATAATAGGCACTCATTGATCGAGAATAAATTTTACTCGTTGATCATGAAATATCAATATGGTTAAATGTTATAGTAATTTATGTAGGAATTACAATAAAAATTGGAAAAACAATACATACGATCCAAAAACTTTAGTTCAATGTGAAGTGTCGTTCCTTAAACTCTTAAATTGTTAAATGTGATTCCTGAATATTAGATTAATGTACAATGTCATCTCTGAACTTTTAATTATGTTAATATGGTCTTTGAACTTTTGGCATATGTTCAATTTAGTCCTCGGACTATATGAAAATTAGGGTAAGCACAAAGAATCATCCAAACCGATAACTGCTTGGACTGGACAGGACTGAATTGGTTGGTTCTGGGCTCTTCCCAAGGGCGCCGGTCCAGTTCCCGGTTCCATGACATTGTAACCGGTGATTTGCGATTCCCGGTTCTAAGGTGGGAATTGGACCTATTTATTTATTTATATATTTATTTCTTGGAAAACATCACTAGCAGGGACGGTAAAGAAGACGGACAAAAAGAAAGGAAAAAACATGGGAAACAAGGGACACGCTATAGAAAAGAGCATTTTTTTTTTTGAAAAGAGGAGGTCTTCTTCTTCGTGGTATCTATCGGCTTCACGACTCTTCCCACCGTGGCGCCGCGTACTCCCACCGGCCACAACGATTTCCTCGCTCAACCGTCGATGCCGACCAGTTCACGCTGCTCGCAATCAATTCTCGACAAACGGTTGCAACTCCCAGACGTCCCCAAGCCTTCGCCGCCGCTTCTAGCTCTAGCCATTGCTTTTCCAGGACGGATGCAGCAAACCGGCGAGCTTCCCTGCTTCGCTCCGGTGCTCCAGACGTCGTCCAACAGGCCCTGCTGCCCAACGCCGGTGATTTCTTGACCAGCACCTCTAGATCCAATGCCGAGCTACTAGCCGCGACTTGCGACGTCGGCGGTCTTCTAGTCTCGAGCAGCAAAGCGAGTTCCAACATTGCTTCGGTTGGGACCGGCGCCTCACCTCGCGCCTCATATGCACCAGCAGCATTACGGTAACTTCAAATGCCTCGCTGCGGTGATCAGTGACTTCCCTGCAACTTTTCGAGCGAGTTTCAGATTATCCCCCTCGGTTTCATTCAAATCCAGCCAGCATAGGTGATTTATTGTGAATCTACTGGGTTTCATTTGACTGCCTAGAACCGGACTGGACCCTTCCGATCCTAGGACTAAGTGGTCCTGTTCCAGAAAACTCAGAACCAATTTTTCTAGTTTGGTTTTCAGTTCCTGAACGAGATCGGATCCAGAATCAATAACCCTTAATGTTATTCTTGAATGTAAATTAATGGAATGATAACATTTGAGATTTTCATATAATCTAAGGATTGGATTAAATAATTATCAAAAGTTTATGAATTATATTAAATAAATTAAAGGTTCATAAAGCACGTTACATATTGAGCTAAAATTTAAGGCCAAATTACGTCGAGCCAAAGTTAAATGACTATTTTTGTGATTATTCCATGAGAACACGTGATCACGTAGCGTGCGCTGGAGATCGGCTCCTCGGGCGTACGACAAAATTCCCTGATTTCATCGGACGCTTCTTTCTCCGACAAAAAAACCCTGCTCAGGTGTGCTTGCTTGCTCGCACGAGCGAACGAGACTCAGGCGCGCACGCACAGTCGGTCGCATCCCTGATCGGATGGACTGAGAAATTCTTCTCCCGAAGATGATCGGGGGCGACCCTTCTTTCGTTTCGCGCGCTTGTTCGTTCGTTTTCCTCGTCGTCCTTCCCCCCCACGTCCTTTCGCTGCGGCGACTTTGCATTCCGTTAACAAGAGAGCCCTTCGAGATTTCCGCGGTCATTTGAGGTAAACGACGCACGATCTCGCCTCTGTGTCCGAATCGTTTAGAGGGCGTCTGTGGGTTTGTAGTTTCCGCCGTGGTTGAAGGAGGAAGGAGATTTTCTTGTGGATCTTGCTGATTTCTGATTGCTTTTTCTTTTGTCTTTTTTTACTTTCGTTGGCTCACTATTCGGGAAACGGAGGAGATTTGGTGGAGGGTCGTGAATTAGCTTGTGATTTCGGGCCATTTCGCTTCTGAGAGGGAGGAAGAGAGTCGAATTGGGCGAATTGGTTGATTGAGGATGCTACGAAGCCAATTGGCCTAGGGCTTGCTTCTGTGAATGCTGCTGCTCCCTTGTTTCGGCTTATTAGGAGATATCGGATAGGTTTAGTGTGGCGGGAGATGGACAGCTCGAGTTTGGGAGGTGGGTTTTTGTCTGTGTCGAGTGGGGGATTGTTGGACCTGGAGTCCTCAATGCACAGGCACCAACAGACCCACCTGGCTCATTCGTCCATGAGCCACCGGCAACCGATGAATCTCATGACTGGTCTTGAAAGCAGCAGCCAACACATCGGACTGATGGAAGTCGGGGGCTTGACTGCGCGAGGTGCGCCGACAACTTTCAGCAAAGGGAAGGCTGCGGTTGGTGCGATGAATGCCGACAATATTAGCGAAGAGGATGAACCTAGTTTAGATGATGGAAATGGCGAGAGTTTGGGAAGGGGTAAGAAGGGTTCTCCGTGGCACCGAATGAAGTGGACGGATGAGGTGGTTAGGCTTCTCATTGCAGTGGTTGCTTATGTGGGCGATGATGGGGCTGCCGAGGAGGGATTTAGAAGGAAGTCCGGGATCCTCCAGAAAAAGGGCAAGTGGAAAACTGTCTCGAAGATTATGATCAGTAGAGATTGTCATGTTTCGCCGCAGCAGTGCGAGGATAAGTTCAATGACTTGAACAAGAGGTACAAGAGACTGAATGATATCCTTGGGAGAGGAACTAGTTGTAGGGTGGTGGAGAACCCTGCCCTTATGGATTCCATGCCTCAGCTATCTGCAAAGGCAAAGGAAGATGTGAGGAAGATATTGAGCTCGAAGCATTTATTTTACAAGGAGATGTGTGCCTACCATAATGGTCAGAAGATTCCTAACTGCCAAGATCTTGATTTACAAGCGTATTCATTGCGTCTCGAGAAGGGATCAAAGGACGAGGATGCATCAGATGAGGAAGCTGAAGACAATGAGGATTGTGATGACGAAGACGACAACGACGGATTGGATGATGAGGATGACAATGGTGTTGACGGATGCCGGGGAAAAGTGTGTGGATCTAATAAGAGGAAAATGGTTGAGGAGGACGACCCTTCATGGCCGCAGGGTAGTAGGCAAGAGGGTTTGCAATTTGAGATGGCAGATATATTTCAGGACCCATCAAAGACATCGTGGGAGCGAAAGGATTGGATTAAGAGACAGATGTTGCAGCTTCAAGAACAGAGAGTGAGCATTCAGGTTCAATCCTTTGAGCTCGAGAAACAGCGTTTTAAGTGGCTAAGATACTGCAGCAATAAAAACATGGAGCTGGAGCGGATGAGGCTGGAAAACGAGAGTATGAAACTAGAAAATGAGCGGGGATTTCTGGAGTTGAAGCATAAGGAGTTGGAAATCAATTCCAGGAGATCGGAAGCATCTTTTGACCCCACTTCTCATGGCATCGACAGATTTCAAGGGAGAGATCACTTAAGATTTGAGTAAGGCATCAATAGCAACCTACTGGCCTCTGTTTGCTGTCTCTCCACTCAGAAGGATGAGCTACGTACTGGTTTTGTATTAACCACTTTATCATCAAAGTTTGGTGGGACTGCTATTCTTTTTTTTTTTACCTGTGAGTAGATTTGTGCTATTGAAAGTGGATTGTTGTATTTTGATAATTTATCTGCCTGTGAACTGCCTAATGTAAACCTGCATTAAGATTTTCCAATTAGCAGCGCGGTATCTTTTGCTCTTAGGACGATCTTTGCTACATGTAAATGTCTTTGGGAAGCCTAACCAAGCAGATTCATTCATACTATGCGATGCATTGGCTGAGTTCATTTCTTGTTAACAGATGGACAGTGCTTGGACATCAAGCAGTTTCTGTTGCACCTGGGTTGCAAGACCAGAGCAGGCTAATTCAATTGTAAACTTTGGTTTATCTTTATCTCCATTGTTTGTCAGATGATTTGGACAATTAGGGGAGAAATTCGCCTGAAGATGTCCAATTTGTAAAGCTGGTACTTGAAGGATCCACTTGGGTATCGGCACATTCTGTGCTAACCAGAGAAAAAAGCATATGAATGACCTGTAAACGAACAGGGGTATCAATGGTTGGATCAGTGCTTTTCGAAAAAGAAGTACCGCTTGACCAAAAGTTTGAAAAATGCGAATGGAGGACCATTTTGAGCAAGACTGTTGAAAGAGATGACTATGAATGATACTTGACCACACCCATATTGAGAAGTAGTCGCTCTATATGGATGATGCTATCTGTATGATATTTGTTCGTTCTTCTTTTTACTAAGCATCACATTTTTTGCGGTCGAGGGATCCCTTATCCTTGACCGGTGGTCCGTGCTTGGAACCCACCAATCCCCAATCGCGAGGCATACAAGTCTTGTTTTACAGCCTATGCATCTTTATTCAAGCGAAATTTGTGTTAGAAGTACTGTCATTGTCCTTAAAATCTGGGTATAACTTACCTCATTTGCATGATCTCCATGCCTTGCCTCATGTTCATATCACATTCAGGACGTACAATAAATTATTATCTAGACTCATTTTGCTAAACCAAATCAATAGTAGATTAGATTACGAACTAGTAGGGCCTATACATGATAAGAATGTACTAAGTTTCATACACTTTTTATGCTACAATGGACTTTGTTTGTCACGTCGTCCATGTTAAATCAAGTTTGACTTCCGTATTTCCATTCGAGAAACCTGAACTAAAACTTGAGAATCCGAGGTTACATTAAATTTTAATTTGTAATAACGGAATTTATTCGAGGCTACGTTCGATAACCAAGTTTCAACCCTTGATGAAATTAAGTAACGTTTAATAACCTCTAGCTACACATAGTTTATTCAACTATACATTAAATAGAAAATTACTTAATACGGTAAGTAAGGAATTGAAATATATATATATATTCGCAAATTCATTGATTGTCCTTTATAAGGTTATAGTTATGAAAAAGAAAGAGATAATGACATAAATAGTCTCTGAATTTTGGCATAATGTGTAATGTGGTTCTTGAACCTTTAATTTATTTAATATAGATCCTGAACTTTAACATAATGTTCAATTTGACTCCTGAACTTTTAGTTTGTTCAATGAAATTTGTGGACTTTTGGTACATGTTCAATTTAGTCCATCAATTATAAAAAAATATTTAATATTATATTAAATAAATTAAAAATTCAGAAATCACATTATATATTGAGCCGAAATTTAGGGAACATTCGTATCATCTTCCTAAAAGAAACCTTGAAAGTTGGAAACCTGCGTCGCGTTTGGAAGTGTTCCATTCGTGGCATTCCTTTTTTGCATGGAGCTGCACGACCAGAAGAAGCTCCGATGACACGAGAACCAGCCCCGCATTTCTGATGATCGCTCCCCATGCCGTCGCTCGCCGATCCCTCCTCCTCCGTTCGCTCCCGGCGCTCCACGCCCGGTCTCTCCCTCCTCACCGGGACAAGCCCGCGAGCTGGAACACCGCCCACGCCTTCGTCCTCTCGAACCCGCTCCTCTCCCTGCTGGAGCGGTGCCGCTCCATGCGCCAGCTGTTGCAGGTCCAGGCCCAGATGGTCGCCACCGGCCTGGCCTCCGACGGGCTGGCCCTGAGCCGCCTCGTCGCCTTCTGCGCCCTCTCGGAGTGGCGGGACCTCCGGTACTGCGCCATGATCCTGTGCGGCGCCGAGGACCCGAACGCGTTCTCGTGGAACGTGGGCATCAGGGGGTTCGCGGAGAGCGAGAGGCCGGGGGAGGCGCTCGTCCTGTACCGGTGGATGTTGAGGAATGGCGGGTCGAGGCCGGACAATTATACTTATCCCCTGCTGCTGAAGATATGTGCCAATTCGTCGATGAATCGCATGGGCCGCGGAGTTCTTGGCCATGTGGTGAAGTTGGGATTTGAGGGTGATTTGTTCGTGCGCAATGCGGTGATCCATATGGTCGTTTCTTGGGGCGAGGTGGGGAAAGCACGGGAGGTGTTCGACGGAAGTCCCGTGAGAGACTTGGTTTCGTGGAACTCCTTGATCAATGGGTATGTGAGGAGTGGGCTCGCGGGTTATGCTTTGAATATGTATCGTGAGATGGAGGCAGAGGGCGTTATGCCGGACGAGGTCACGATGATTGGCATGGTCTCTTCATGTGCCCAGTTGGAGGATTTGAAACTAGGGAGAGAATTTCACCGATTGATTGAAGGGAATGGGCTGACTTTGACTGTGCCCCTCGCCAATGCTCTTATGGACATGTACATTAAGTGTGGGGATCTCGAACAAGCGCAGGAAATTTTCGATAACATGAAGACGAGAACTTTTGTTTCTTACACTACGATGGTCGTTGGATACGCAAGATTTGGGTTTCTAGACACGGCTCGTGAGCTTTTTGATGGCATGCCTCATAAGGATGTTGTTCCATGGAATGCATTGATAGGTGGCTACGTTCAAGCTAACCGTAGCAAGGAGGCTCTAGCCTTGTTCCATGAAATGCAATCCAGCAACACAAGACCAGACGAAGTTACGATGGTTACTTGCTTATCGGCTTGCTCACAACTAGGGGCTCTTGAAGCTGGGATATGGATTCACCACTACGTAGAGAAACACAAGCTTTCCCTCAATGTTGCCTTGGGAACTGCTCTTATTGACATGTATGCCAAGTGCGGAGATATTCCTAGAGCTCTCCGTGTTTTTTCGGAAATGGTGGTGAAAAATTCCTTAACCTGGACGGCATTAATATGCGGTTTAGCTCATCATGGGTGTGCACTGGATGCTATATCTTTCTTCAGGGAAATGATTGGTAATGGACTGAAGCCAGATGAGGTCACATTTCTGGGGGTACTATCAGCTTGTTGTCATGGGGGTTTGGTTGAAGCTGGGCGCAATTTCTTCTCTCAAATGACTTCTGAATTTAATCTGTTCCCTAGGCTTAAGCATTATTCTTGCATGGTAGACCTTCTTGGACGGGCTGGTTTACTGGAAGAGGCAGTAAAGCTTATCGAGAGCATGCCAATAAAGGCAGATGCTGCAGTTTGGGGCCCATTGTTTTTTGCTTGTCGAGTTCATAGGAATGTCCTGCTGGGACAAAAAGTGGCTTTAGAACTTCTAAAGTTGGATCCTCATGACAGCGGTACTTATGTTCTACTGGCGAATATGTATGGAGAAGCAAACATGTGGGAAGAGGCTAGGAAGGTGAGGAATCTGATGACAAAGAGAGGAGTAGAGAAGACTCCGGGATGTAGCTCAATTGAGGTTAATGGTGTTGTTCATGAGTTTATTGTTAGAGATAAATCACACCCTCAATCGGAACGGATTTATCAATACCTTGTCATATTGACAAGGCAGCTGCATCTTGTCGAGAATATGGTTGATATTTTTAATTTGGGTGACCATTCTCTTTGAACCTGATTGATACCGGCCGGTGGCTTGAGGCTACTGCAGCATGTTGACTTGAGCTCAAGTCTGATGGGCACATTATGATGCTCCAGAAATTTGAAGCGGTGGTCATTTTATGAGCACCTGCAGCATGCAGGCAGCTGGACAAGTTCACGCGGGATAAAAATTATTCACCATGTACTCCTTTTGGAGTAAATCACACATGTTATGTATTGGGCTACTGACAAGTCACAAGTATAAACACGCTCTTCAGCCACATAGAAGCAGATCGTGCAGATAGGATTTTTAATCTCCGTAATAGCCACCAGAAGGTATCTTTATGTTTTTACAAGTCAATGTTTTCAACGATCCTAGGTTGACAGTTATATTCAGAGCAAGACTAGGACTACAATTAGAAAAAAAGTAAAAAGATATTGCGATTTATCGAATCTTTCTCAAATATTTGTGAATTTGCTTTAATGTAGGGAGTAGTACATGGGACACGGTCAGTCAGGTTTATGCAATCATTGCAGCTCCTTCATTATTAGCAAGTTGTGATGGGTGATCAGTACGCGTCTCGATGTTCAAGGTACCGGCTGTCATGCTTATTTTAGAGCTTCCGGCAGCTAGTCTGCACAGGAGGTATTTTTACCATGTGTTACTTTATTGGGATTGAATTAGTCGATCTGGCAATACTCGGCTGATGCTTTATTTTTATTGGGTTCATCTTAGTTATGCTAGCTTCTCCAGAAGAAAGCTTCCCTGCTGAAGTTCTCAGTCTGCTAACTTTAAGGCAGTTCCTGCTCTGGTCAATCTTTTGCAATTCATGATACCGTTCCAGTGGTCCTGGCACTTAGATGACTAGATGCTGGCTAGCTCTGGTCCGTCAAAGGGATTCAATGGTGCCGTGTTGCTTGAATCCTGCACTGACAGTCTGGTCAAGTATTTCTCTGCCACCGATTTATAATTTATTCTATTGCTTTTTTCTTCTACGAATTGGACGCTTTATCTATATATTTCTCGTGCCTATCCTCAGCAGGTTTTCTAAGGACACGGAATAAAACCGGATATGTAGTGGTAGGCTAAGGAAGGCAAAGAAGTAGTATATGAACCAGTTAGCACAGGGAGCGAGCGAGGTTGGCTGCAACCTCTGTGTTCTGAAACAAGAGTTTCCATCATTGTGCTCTGCAGGCATCTTGAAATCTGGTTCTTTGACCACTAAACCCAATCATCCCCGATGCTTGCGAGTGATATGAAGTTGCTGAACTATGAAGTGAGACTATTGAAGTTTTGACTGCATATTTGCTTTGATTTCTGGGGCTCTGGAATTACGAGGATTCTGCAATCTTGTAATCGCTAATTTAGTATATTTCTTCCCTCTGAAGTCGATCTTGGAACGGATAGTTCTCTTAAAGTAGTGATGATAAGTGGTTGTTAAATGAGTACATGAATCAGATTTTGCTACCATTAATGTGTGATTTCACAATAGAGTTGATCCTCGCAAATGAGAAAGCGTTAGATTATGTGAAGTGGTTTGGCTGCGATACGGAATGAACTCAGCCAAGCATAACATTCTAGCCGTTTCACTCTAATTTACAGGCAAGTCCCTGCGCACCACTAGGGTTCGAAAATAATGGATATTCAAGCAGGATTTTGGTTCCTACGGCTTTCAAAAGTGCAAAATTTGAGACTGATTTTCTGTTTTGCTTCGTACTTCTATCTAAATGACCCATCACCTGAACATTGTTAACCTCTATCCGCACATTCATTACAATACAGTATTCAAATCAGTTAATATAGTTGCTAGTATCCTGATCAATAGCCTTGCTGTTGTTTGGGGGAACAGAAAGACGACTTGTAAGAAGTATTCACCTGAAAAAGTTTCTCCTTCAGTGTATAAATCGGCTCTAATTTTATTTCTGATCATGTTTGCTCTTGATGCACGATTCTTGTATTTGGTGACTTGCTATTCAACAGGAGCATATATGGTTTCAAATTTTCAATCCGGTCCCTCCTTTTTCTTGGCTTAGTCCAGTCCTTTTGCCTCTTGTTGGGGAAGCATGTGAATGGAGATTGCAGATTGATTCTTTGATCTGCTGGTCTCTGGGAGGAACCGAGTAAATCATCTTGTAGCAAAAGACAAGCTGCTGCTGCTGCTTACTTTCACTTTTTCTATTGTCTGGTGAGTCCAAATATGTGTGCTGCTCCAAAATACCCTTCTCTGATCTGATGGAGCTTTGTGATCTCATGCCTCTGATTTTCTTGAAAAAAGAAATCACGAAAACCAAAGTGGGGTTGAAAAGATAAAGACGGCGACACCTCAGTTTTTGCCTTTTGTCTTTCTACCTAGAGATGCCTTCATGCTAAAACCAGCTCATTATTGTGATAATCATTTCTGTACACATCTACTTGTGTTCCAGATAACATGAAGAAAAACAACATGCGTCTTTTCTCCACTCTCAAGCAAGCTGACAAAAAAGAAGGTTCTCATCTCATACCATTTCATTGGATGAAGCATATATCTTCTTTTTTTTTTCTTTTCAAATTAAAAAAAAACATGATGGGTCCACTCCCACCCTTTTTTTTTGCCCTTTATCATATCTTATAATAAA
This sequence comes from Syzygium malaccense, assembly GCA_031216405.1. NCBI lineage: Eukaryota > Viridiplantae > Streptophyta > Magnoliopsida > Myrtales > Myrtaceae > Syzygium > Syzygium malaccense. The sequence continues at coordinate 6,828,587 of CM062262.1, forward strand.
GCCTGTACAATTCCCAGGACCAAGAGAAAACTATAGTAGTCGGACCAATCAAAATTAAATACTAAGGCTTCTGCATGCTTTATAAGATCAAGATGCATAAACGACCTTCAATACATGATGAATTTTGCAAACATCGTCATGGTTCTAGAAAAGCTCTTGCCGTACTAACTTCATTTTTTCCGGTTCGAACTCGATACCCGGTACCGACCGGGTATAGATTAATATGAGAACTTTAAGGAGCGTCGAAACAGGGCGCAATGCTTATGTTATTTCTTAATCATTCTCTCTAGGACGTATGTACTCATAATCTGGTCTTTTTGTCTCCCACTGTCGCAGCTCCTGTTCTTTTACTTCACTTTCTTTTTGCCAAGACGTGAAGGAGAACATCGATTCTTCCTTCCTTGCACGTCAGGTCTTGTGCTTGATCTCCCCACTCAATTCACGGCCACCTCTCTCTCCGTCTCTCCCTCTTCTTCTTCCCCCACATGACTGACAGCTTTTGGTTCACCTCCTCTCATTTTGTCCCTTTGGCAGTGATTGCACTTCCACTTGCTCCTTCCCTTCCCTTAAAAGTTTCCGGACCTTCCAAAATTCCACAAGATTCAAGCCATTTTCCACCTAACTCTTGTTTCCAGCTTGGCGTTGTCAAAGGGATGGTTTTGGCTACCGAATCTTCTCTTTTTTTGGTTGTTTTTATCTGTCTTGATTTGATTTTGTCAACCTATATAGTTCCGGGAGAATTCTCATGTGATGTAATGCAATTTGGAAAACTCGCAGTTGCCCCTTTTCTCTCTTCAGTTCAACTGACTCGAACCAACTCGGTTGGGACAATTTAAGCTTAGCTTATCGTGCTTTTTGGGACGACAATGACATGGTGCTCGGTAGGTCAGTATGGTTGATCTACCGTGGTCCAATCAAGAAAAACCTAAAGACTACATGATAAGGTTAATAGGGTCTGCTTCAAAGGGTTTCATAAGCATATGGATTTCGCGTCTGTGATATGTATTTTCACGTGCCCACGTCACGTTCTCATCATTTACACATCGTATCAATCTTCAGCGCTAAATTTTTAAGATGGAAAGGGGAAAAAAACGGTCCGAAGAAAAAAGAGGAATCAAACAGGCTCGATTGAAAGAAAAGAAAAAAAAAGATACAGAGAGGGCTTTCTACTGTCCATCAGGGAATCGGCACGCAGATCGAAAATCTCCATTGCGATCGTTTCTGTTTATTGTAATTCCCATGCAAAGTGTCGCCAAAACGTCCAAAATTCCGAAAAAATGAAAAACGAAACAAAACGATTGGTGGGTGAGATTTGTTTCCATCCGATCTAAGAAATGGTTAGCCCCGGGGGTAGAAGGAATAGATTGCAGTTTGCAAGAGGGAGAGCAAAGCGGACAATAGGACAGTGAAATGCCCTCGTGCGGAGGAGGTTGCTGTCTCTGGATTCCGACACGCGACACGTGACACACGCACATCTCCTTCCGCCAACCTCTCCAGAGAAAAAAAAAACACAAAATGAAAAAAAAAAAAAAGGAAAGGAGAACAGGGAGGGAGGGGGGTCATGATTCGGATCACCCGCCTGTCACAATTTAATGCGTGAAGGTGCGTGCTGTTTAGCTCACCCGCGTCTCCCCTTCCCCTTCCCCGCCCCGCCCCACCAATCCATCATTGCTCTCCGGTCACTTTCTCTCTGCTTCCATCTTTTTCTCTTTGTTTTTCCACCACCCTCCCTCCTATCATGTCCGTTTGGTGAATGTCGTTCGTTGGGTTAGCCTCCAAATAGCCATCATAGATCGATCCAATGTCCCCCCCTCCTTCCCTTCCTTCCCCTCTCAAAGTTCTCCAAAAACCTGGGTGAATTCCTCTCTTCTTAATCGCCACGATTCACGCGTCAACAAAAAAAAAAGAGGGCTTAATCCCCCTTCCCGCTTATTAAGCAATTAGATGGATGTAAACTAACTCCATAGCTCGAGAAAAAAGTAAGCGCGAGAGCCGAAATCGACTGCTCATTGTGTGCGTGGGGGATTTATGTTTCGGTTCCTTAATTAACCTCTCGCGTTTCTCCCCTTCCTGAATCGCGGGGTCTCCCGCATCGGCGAGGCCCAATTGGCGGATGCGAGAGAACCGCAAACTATGTAAGCCCAAAAAAACCCGTCCCTCAAACCGACACGACTCGGCACGCTCGATCGAGCCTCTATATATGTGCATATCCAAATCCGACGGTGGAGATCGGGGCGAGCGCGAAAGACGTGGGGGGGGGGGGGTGTGCACGCGCGAAGGACCGGATCATGGCCCAGCTAACGGAGTTCGCGTGTTTCTGAAACCGCTGCATAAAGGCATCAGCGGCAGCAGCGGCACCCGGCCACCCGCCCACCCATCCCCCTCCTTCTCACTCTGTCACACTCCCACTAGCACTCTCTCGCTCCTCCCGGTCGCAGTAGAGAGAGAGAGAGAAAGCTCCCCGCTTTTCCCCGCTCTCTCTCTCTCTCTCTCTCCTCCGTTCAACGTCAGCGAGAGAGAGAGAGAGAGACGCGAGGGCACAGAGACAGGGAGAGAGAGAGAGAGGGGAGACAGAGAAAGCGAGCTCCCTCCCTCCCCCTTCCAAAAGCGACGGATGTCGGTTCTCCCTCCTTCCCTCTCTCTCTCTCTCTCTGTCTATACAAAGGAATCTAATGCTGTTGCTGTTGCTGCTGGGTCGTCTTTGAAAGTGGCATTCGACATTTGCTTTTTGCGTGATTATTATATGCCCGCATCCTGCCCGCATCCATCCCGCATCCTCTTTAATTTCCTCCAGCATCTCCTCCTCCTCCTCCTCCTCCTTTTATATATCTCCCCTCCTCTCTCGTCTTCTTCCCCCCCTCTCGTTCGCAAATTTCCAATCCCCCGCGAGAAACCCAGCCAGGGGAACCGAGGCTTTCTCCGCCGACCAGCAGCAGCAGCAGCAGCAGACGGGAGGACGACTGCGGCGGCGGCGCCGGCGGGTAAAATGCGAAACTTTGGCTCTCGTTGTGCGCGACCCGGCATCGCCTCTGCTCTTTTGCTCCCTCGCCTTTTGCTTTCGGCGGCAGCCGGAGGCCCTTCTCTCTCTGATTCCGAGTTCTTTCTTTTCCTCTTTTGGGGTGGGTTCGGGGAATAGCGGCTCGCGGCTGGCGCGACGCGGTTTCTGTTTTCTGCTGTTCTGATTCGGGCGATGGTCTGATCAGGGAGGGAGAAGATGGGTGAAATTTGGGACGGCATTAGCGTCTCGGTCGCCTTTTCCCCCTCTCTTCCTGGCGTCTTGAATTCTTTCTTTGTTTCCCGGCGGGGGGCGGCGGCGGCGGCGGCGGCGTCCGCAGTCGAGGCTTGAAGCTTTGGGTTTTGTCTTTTATCGTCGGAGCGATCTCAAAGGCACCATCTTTGGGTACTTTGTGCGCTGATGAAACAGAGAATTGCACACTCCATGAATTACTACTGTTCCTTCAGCATGCATGCACCGGCCGCGAAAAGAACAAGAGAAAAAAAAAACATTTCGGCCGTTGTTTGTGATGACTCGAATTTCCTTGATGGCTGTTCGTTAATAAGCACGGCTAGCCATTATAAGCGGGGCTAACATTTAGAGGGTCACCGTATTTTCTTTTGCAGAAAGTGATGATCTCTGCATTATAAGCATGGCTAGCATTGGTGCGAGTGTTGTTACAGCGAGAATACTTCTTTCCTGGCCTGAGGTCGATTTTAATTGTCATCTCAATTGTAGGATCTCTGACAAGATTGGACACTCGGATCGCGTAATGGGTGGCATGTACTGTATTTGAATGGAGTTGCGGACCTCGGTTTCGAGAGATTAGGCTTGGTATGCATTTCTGGATCCTTCATGTTCGTGCGCTTTGATGCTTTAATATGGGGTGGATGTTTATCTGCTTCTCATTAACGTTCCAGGTGGGAATTGACGGTGGTGCGAGATGAGTTGGAACATGGATGTTCAATATGTTAACACTGCCTATCCTTACAATACGTCTGGAAGTTTTATGGAGTATTTTGAGGGTCTTACTTATGAACACGTGAATTTCATATTTTCTGGTGCTTCTCATGCTCAGGTACCTATTAGTTGATTATGTTGTTTTCCATTTCTGGAGAGGTGGCTGGTTTGTACCAGTGTGGTATTTTACTTCTCAGTATTTTTCTTTTTTTGTGTTTGGGAGGAGGATAATTTACGGCAGGACTCAGAATTTTCTCTACTTTTCCATTGTGATTTATACTTGCCAATCTAACTGTTGGAGCATTCGTCAGCATCTTTCTGGTTTTCTGTATTTTTCAGATCTTAGTCTAGCACTAATCCTGCATTTATTTCCTTCTTATATTATGCAGGAGAGCGTGTATCCATCAGTGAATACAAACTACTATAAAGTGGGTTCATCAGAATATGGTAGTAATTACTCATATTACGACTATGGTCACTCATATGAGGTGGATGGTCATGGACATTCCTATCATGAGACTCGAAGACCTATGGTTAGCCCCTCAATGACTAATGAGCAGACTACTGCAGTAAGCAGTGGATGGGAGGGGAATGCAAATAGTGGATCTCGCGACCGCTCTGCAGCATGTAAGTTCTAAGTTTACAGCAGTGAATCAACCTTATTGTCGATAGACCGAAATTATTGTTTTGCCGGTACCGTTTAAGAATTTTTTTTTTTTAATTTTATCCACATTAGAAGGTGATTAAGCATCGCCTGAGTTTCATCAGAAGTCGCTGGCATGGTTTTTCGTGGCTGTCCAAGGATATAGGATGTTGTAGACTTTTGGTAGTGATGACCTTTTTTGCCCAGGTACCAAGAGCAGTTTGGAATGTCACAGCGCCGGCTTATAACATCAGACACAGCCTTTCCTTAAGATATTTTCCAATCGTGAGACTGAGCAATTGTTGCATAGTTTACCCTGAAAATGGACATTCATTTCTTTTCATAGAAACACCTGTAGTTACGGGCATTGGTCAATTAGTGCATTTGAAGATAAGACAACCATCTTGACATATACAGAGGAGAACTATTTCCTCTTCTTGGTAGGATCTATGCATCAACAACTGTCACATCTTCAAAATTAAGAGTCTTTCCCATCCTTAAGAGACACTACTCTGAGAAAGCATATGGTCATCCTTGAAACTTCCCTGTACCTTTGTAACAAACGTTGATTGGCACAATTTTGTCCTGGCTGTTGTGTAGTAACATCGACGCATCAGGTATTCATACTCAAAAGTAAATGCCGACAGAGTAATCTCATTAGTCCTTAAGCCTTCCTCCTAGTAACTTATCCAGGTTGCTCTTGGGAGCATCTGTTCATATGCAGCGAGACACTTCATATGCTCTATCACTCTATATACAAGCAATTTCAACTGCATTTGGGGAGCCTAGGTTTTCTATTTTGTTATGGAGTTTACTTACTAGCTCCTAAGCAAGCATAGTAGCAGCTCTATTATAAACCTCCAGGGGATATGATGCTGATTTAACTCACGTTTCATTTTATCGTATATGCATTTTGGGTTTCAAAATATCATTGTTACCATCATGAAGGCATTGCACCGATCTCTTCAGTCTACTCGATATTCTTTTTCTTGGGTGATATAGAATTTATCGTCACTTTAAACTTTTGAAATCTTATTTCAAATCATTCTGTGTTTTTCAGGTCCACGAAGGCATCACAATTCACAGGATTATCAGGTCTGTAGCTTTGTAGTCCATCACTTCTAGTGCGGTTCAAAGTAGGAATCATATTGTCGACCTATAATTTTTTCTTTGCACTCACTATTTCATACCGTAAATTTCAATAGGTTCTCAAGGAGTGGTACTTACAATTGGCTCACATTTCCCACTCGAAAAGTGGTTTATCTTATTGCAGTGACGATGAGTATATGAGTGCTTGTGGTTATTTTTGAATGGGCTTATAAAATCCAAGATGAGGTTCTAGAAAGTTATACTAAGCTGGTTGGCTCTGGCTTATCCAAATCATGCTCTGTTCTTCAAGTAATTTGTGCTCCAAAATGTCAACCATCTCGGTGACCGTGGTTAAACTTGCTGATAATGCAGGTCGTTTGGCAAGACAACATAGATCCTGACAACATGACTTACGAGGTTTGGGCATAATATTTCACTGTTTCACATCTAATGTTTGCCTAGTGGGGCTTGTGATGCCTTTCTTAGTTATTTTATTTCTAAATTTGGTAGTTTTGCACGTGATTTATGTACTCAAGTGAGAGTTGCTGATACAATATCTCATGCACAGGAGTTACTTGAGTTAGGCGAGACCGTCGGAACTCAGAGTCGAGGTCTTTCGCAAGAACAAATAAGTCTGCTTCCAATTTCCAAATACAAGCGTGGTTTCTTTTCCAGGAGGAGATCACGAGATGAGAGGTACAAGTTGATGTCATTTTCTTTAGTCTTTCTATTTTAAACCCACGACTTAAGTTAAAAGTAAAGCTCTGACCAAGAAAAAAAGTTGAAAAGTAAAGCTGATTTGTCTGGATAGACTTTTATATTTGTGTTTTGCTTAATCTAAAATTTTCAATAACCCCAAACAGCTGAAACTTTCACGACATATAAATGTCAACATGTAGATTCACGTATAACTTTTTCAAATTTTTTTGAAATCTGGATAAATATTTTAAATTTTGGTAGGAAAGCTAAGAAGTATTTTTTGTTTTTACTTAATCCTAAACAAACAAGCCCTAGTAAATGGCAACTTTTTGTGCACCGCCTTTCATCATGAGTTTAGGATGAGATAATGAATGAAGGGTGCTATAGCAAGCAATGGATGGCCAAGTACATTAAAATCATCTTCTCTGCAGTTGCAGTTTACTTATTCATTTGGATGCCAGCAATTAAATGAGATTAGCAATAGGGATTTACCATCTTGCAGTGCGGCAATTATAAGAAACTAACGGTAGATTGATGTGCATCACTTTCGTTGCTGATGGTTAAGCTTTTCCCCCGGTTTGTCATTTGTTCTAAACCAATCTGTGTTTGATGTAAACAGATGTGTGATTTGCCAGATGGAATATAAACGAGGAGACCGGCGTATGACCCTTCCTTGCAAGCATGTCTACCATGCTGGCTGCGGTGCCAAATGGCTCAGTATCAACAAGGTAATTGTCGAATTTCATTGTTTATAAGTTTATCATTTTCTTGGAGAAATTATTCACGTTTTCTTCACCAGATGCTAGAAGTTACTGATTGTAACTTCTTGATTCTCTCAGGCTTGCCCTATTTGTTACACTGAGGTGTTCGTGGATGCATCCAAAAGAGTAAAAAGTAATCATTGATGAACACAAAGGCAAATTCTCATTTCTTTTGTTCGTTTCTCGAGCTTGGGTGCTTTCTTGCACCATAGAGGTTTGTTCGTTGCACCTTGCTTAGTAAAACACTGGGTTTTACTTAATATGAAGGCTGAGCTATGAAGTAGGTACAGAAATGGCTGTCAGATAGCTGGGGTTTGTATTTTCTATGGATTTTCAGGTTGTTTTTACCGAGATAGCTGCATTCTCCCTCCTGAATTTAATGATTCATTTATACATGCTTCATGTGATTCTGCATTACGTTGCAGAGAATGTGTTGAGGAAGAATGCTGAGGAATGAGGAATACTTTGACCATGATAAACTAAATTTGAGCGGTTGGAAACATGTGACTAGCTCTATAAATCAGAAATATAATTAACTGCTGACCACAGCCTCTAGAGTCAATCGCCCAACCCACTCGGTGTCTACATTTTGGATTGCCTACCTCGGCCATAGTATTATTTTCTGGTGAAGCTTGGAATCAATTAATGGGCCTTAGCTTTACTTTGACTCTAATAGTTGACTTGGACGCCACTCTGTTCAATGCGTGATAGCAAAACGGGGATGAGTGTCATCAGATCCAAGATAAGTCATAATGAGATAGTTCTTTCTGATTTTTTCCATATCCATGAACATAAAGGCAGTTAAGAATTGCCATGTTCGTTGCATTTGGATCTTTGATTTGGCTGTAATAGATGTATTGAGTGATACTGAATAGGGGAGGTGAGAATTGCCGGTCTGACCTGATGGGACTGACTGCATCTCGCTTCTCTCGACACAATGACCGAAACTCAGATTACTGTTGTTGATTTCAATCTACATGATCTGAAGCCCGATCACATTGCTTTTACTGTGGTCCTTAGGAGCTCATGCTTTCCGACCAGTTCGTGAGAAGCAAACAAACAGCGTGACCAGAGTTACCTTGGCATTTTTAGGAAAGGATGTTGTTTCTCTACATGCATGAGATCCATCAACATTGCCCTGTTTGTCCGTCACTGCCTTCTTTATAAGCCTCAGATTACCAAATGGCAACGAATATCCCAGGTTCAAGAAGCTGAAAATTTTGACGTCCAAACCGGACATAAGTGGTTTCTCCACCGAGTTTTTCTTGATGTCGTTATTCATACATGAATGGAAACGTGCGGATACATTGATCATTTAATACTAACGATTGACTGGTGCAATCTAGATTTTTATATCTTTCGACAGCTTATTAACATGTGCTAGGATTGTGTTGTCTTGATGCATTCCTTGAAGTGCCAATTCGTTCACTTAAATTGAGGACTTTGTCCAACAAACGTACCGGCAAAGTGTCCTGCCCACTTCAATTAAGTTATCTCATAGACAACGACTATGCAGTCTCAATGGATGAAATGGTCTACTATGCGTGGTGCATGGCCTTAACGATGCTTGTCCAAGTGAACCAGAGCACCCGCAAGTTGCGGGACACATCGAGTCTTCCCTAAGGAAGAACCAACCTCAGATTACTGCACTCTGGCTCATCATGACGAGCGAGATTTCCAGTCCGGCGAGTGTTACGGTCATCACAAGATTGCATGTTGCTGGGTGGCCGCGAGTTTATTGGTTTCACACTCGCAATTGCTCAGTCTCGTCCTTCTTCTGTACGGCACGTTTCAGCTCCTATCGTTCTTCATGGGCTTGCTCGTTGGCCTAGCATGCCTACAGCCCAGATCCCGCCTAGAAATTCCTCCATTCGATTTGCATAAAGAAAGACTTCAGCAACTTGGCGGGGGGGTTTTTGGGTGGTGGGTCTTACTTTAATCCGGAATACAGCCTGTTTAAAGTTCATTGAAGAGATTAATTAAGCCTAGTAATTGCATGGAGAGACCTCTATATAATGGATTTAGAGCCCACTCATTCTTTCCCACATTAGTTCTAATTTGGGAGTTATCGAAAAGCTCGAGCGACCATGGCGACCCAGAAGCGGTCTTGGCATTCACCTAGGCTGGTATATGCCATTTCCTTGTGCCTCGTTATGATTGTCTCGTCCGCAAATGACCTCTACAATAGTTCCCCGCCACCTCCCCCCCAATTTATGTTACGCCGCCGTATGCCTACGAGTCTCCTCCTCCACTGACTGCTTACTCACCTCCTCCACCACCAATGTCTTTGCCCCCTCCACTGTCACCGCCCGTGAGTTCTCCTCCGCCATTGACAAGTTCTCCACCTCCACCAGTGCCAACAAGGTCACCACCGCCACCGGCTTACTCTCCTCCTCCACTGCCAACATATTCGTCACCTCCACCGCCACCACCTATGAATTCCCCTCCACCTCCGGTCCCTACTTACTCTCGTCCGCAATTGATATATTCGCCTCCACCGCCACCACCTACGAATTCACCTCCACCTCCACCCCCTACGTACTCCCCACCGCCGCCAACATATACTCCTCCACCTCCACCACCGATATATTCGCCTCCTCCACCGCTGCCGCCTAGGAATTCCCCTCCTCCTCCACTCCCTAGTTACTCACCACCCCCGCCAACATATACTCCACCTCCACCGCCAACATATTCGCGTCCTACACCGCCACCACCTAGGAATTACCCTCCTCCACCCCCTACTTGCTCGCCTCCGCCGCCAACATATACTCCGCCGCCTCCACCACCAACATATTCTCCTCCTCCACCACCGCTGCCTATGAATACCCCTCCACCTCCACCCCCTACTTATTTGCCTCCACCACTGACATACTCGCCTCCACCACCGCCACCATATTTGAATTCCGCTCCACCTCCACCTCCACCCCCTACTTACTCGCCGCCGCCGCCGCCGCCGCCAACATACACTCCTCCACCGCCACCACCTCCACCGCCAACATATTCTCCTCCTCCACCACCGCCGCCTATGAATACCCCTCCACCCCCACCCCCACCCCCTACTTATTCACCTCCACCACAGACATATTCACCTCCTCCACCGCCACCACGTTTGAATTCCCCTCCACCTCCGCCCCCTACATACTGGCCGCCACTACCGACATATACTCCACCTCCACCACTAACATATTCATTACCACCACCGCTTATGGATTCTCCTCCACCTCCACCCCCTATACATTCACCAACGGCACCTACATATTCTCCTCCTCCACCTCCACCACCTAAGAATTCTCCTCCACCTCCACTCCCGACATACTCGCCGCTGCCACAAACATATACTCCACCACCGACATATATGCCACCTCCGCCGCTAATGAATTCGCCTCCACCTTCATCCCTAACTAATTCTCCTCCACAACCAACATATTCACTTCCTCCACCTCCACCTTCTGTGAATTCTCCTCCACCTCCACTTCGTGCTTACTCGTTGCCACCACCAATATATTCTCCTCCACCACCAATATATTCACCACCACCACCACCTATGTATTTCCCTCCATCTCAACTCCCTACTTATTCTCCTTCTCCGGTTCCATTACCAACATATTCTCCTCCGCCGTCCCTGCCACCACCTACGCATCCTCCTCCACCTCCACCCTCTACTTATAATCCTCCACCACCACCACCACCACCACCATCACCATCTTATTATTACAAATCACCACCTCCTCCTCCCAAGTACATAAGTCATCCCCATCGGCATCATAAATCTCCGGCACCACCAAAGCATGTGATTCACCCACCTCATCGTCGCATGTCTCCACCTCCTCATTTTAAGCACGTAATTCATGCACCGTACTTCTATAAGTCCCCCCCACTGTCCGAGCGTTCTCCTCCGCCGTATAGATCACCACCTCCACCACCAAAGCATGTCATAAGGCCACCACGTCACCACAAGTTCTCCCCGCCTCCATCACAATTACCGCCGCGGATTTATGTGTATAAATCACCACCACCACCACCACCACCATTACTGTCACTCTTGCCTCCCTATATCTACAAATCACCACCACCTCCATCGCCATCAGCTCCTCCATCATCCCTATCATCACCTCCACCATATGCTTACAAGTCTCCTCCACAACCTTCTCGATCACTGCCGCCACCACCCTACTATTACATCTCTCCACTACCACCAAATTCTCCAACTCCTGGAATCCCCTACCATCTTAGGTCACCACCTCCACCACCCTCTCCCTCTCCACCACCTTCCCCTCCTCCTCCTCCACCATCAACATCCCCACCACCTCCTTACATCTACAAGTCACCTCCACCTCCACCACCCTCTCCCTCTCCACCACCTCCTTACCACTATAATTCCCCTCCTCCTCCTCCACCATCAACATCCCCATCACCTCCTCCACCTCCACCTTCAACTCCCCCACCTCCTCCATCTCCATCCACCCCACCTCCTTATGTTTACCCATCACCACCACCTCCAGTCAACTCACAACCTGGTGGTTCATACTACTATAGTTATCCTCCTCCACCATCACCACCACCGCCTCCCATAGGCTACTAAGCTAAGAACTCTTCATTTGATATAGAGATGGCAGAAGAAAAATAATGCACTTCATTTACTTATTTTCAACATTCAAGCGCTATCACATCGTTAGAATGCTTTACCATAGTGCAACTCATGTTAAATGTGTATCAACAAGCTGAATGTATGATTCAATACTGCTGAACAATTTTAGCGAGACATATCCTTGTTAAGCTTGATGTGCCGATGCTCTGCATTTGTTGCAAGAGATTCTCATCCATCTCTATTTTATTGTCCATGATCAACAGTTTAGGTGTGACATCATTGATTCCATAATTTTTCCTACGTTGAATATGTGGAGAAATTAGTATACAGAGATATAACTTACTTCCCTCGAGTATTACTCTTTAATCAGGATTCGAGTGCCACAATTGATTCTAATTCGTTGACCTAATCAGCAAATTGCCACCTTGAAGCGGATGAACAAACTAAATCGATGCTCATGGTCACGAGCTTTCCAACGCTTATTACAAAAAATATAACAAGTGACGCGTAAAATCAACATTATCTTAACCATATAACAGATTGCACCGCTTATCCGATTAGTAGCTATAGTCACGTTGAGTGAACAATGACTAATCGAGTCACAACATTGTCTCTAAGAATGTATATACAGCAAGAAGTGACCCATGAATGTACAGGGCCATAGGGTAAAAAGAGAAAAGAATAAAGTCCAGTATTTGTTAATTCGATCACCTTATTATAATAGCTATTAATTGAAAAGAGTTTTCTTCTCCAAACACATCATTAGGGAATTCTGGATCTTTGTTTATCTAGAAGCAGAGGAAATAAAACAGAAGGAAGAAAGAAATGAAGTGAAGATAACGCAAAAAAAACAGAAGGTAAAAACGAAGGAAGATATGTCAGAAGTGGGATTTGAACCCACGCCCTCTCACGAGGACCAGAACTTGAGTCTGGCGCCTTAGACCACTCGGCCATCCTGACTTCCTTGTTGCACTCTTTGAATAACCTTTTATAATAACTATTATTATGAAGATAAGTACACTACAAAGTGTACAAACCAGATCTCCTCTTATCATAAGCAATTTGAGATGCTTCTCCCTGAATTCTTTGTCATGGTCATTCTTTTTTGGGAAAATATCACCAAAAATTCCAGACTATGCCACTTGTGATAAATTTATCCTAAAATTTTTTTTGCGACACGAAAAATCACAAATTATGTTACTTGTGACACATTTACTCCACAATACTTTTTCCAAGGGCATTTTCGTCTTTTTCCTTTTTTTTCATATCTTTTCCCTCTGCGATAAATTTATCGCAAGTGATATAATTTGGAGTTTTTAGTGGTATTTTCCCTTCTTTTTTTCATTTTGTATACTTTCCCCTTCTAAATCTGGTGATCACCTTTTTTTACTACAAAAAAATTTTAGTATAACGATATTAATATCAGCATGTACTGACAAGTCATTTCCTAACGATTGTTTCTAGGAGTGATACATAAGGCTCCAACTTGCAAGGGATTGATCATTTTCGTTACGGGGAGCGTTTTTCTTATGATTTCCACTCATTTTTACTTTTATCTCGGATATGCTATTGCCTCGATCAGTCCCATGGGTTTTCTTCTATTATTACAATACATATGAAATTTCCCCACGCCATATAACAATGACAATTTAGAAATTTTCTAACTGTTATCGAGTCCCTATATTTTATGGCAAAATGTAGTGTAGGCTAAGAATTTCACCTTTATTTGATCAAAGATGAAGGGTACGAGATTCAATATAATTTAATGAACAATTCATAATAAAACACATACTTCTATTTGCACAAATGAAAAAAGTTCACGTCTATGTAACGCAGGTGTATACTACCTAGTCATGACACAAATACTTTCACTCACAGGATGCTCAGAGAGAGAGAGAGAGGGGGGAATAAGATTAAATTTCTTCTTGTTCATAAGTATTTCCAATTCCGCTCACCTGTATAATAATATGATACAAATTGTATAAAAAATATTTGAGTACAAATTACAACCACGTGAATTTTGTTCTTGTTTGTCAGTACTTCCAATTTCGTCCACCTGATATAATGAAAATTGTATAAGATAAAAATCAGAGTACAAATTATAAATATTCAAGCAAAGGTATAAGGGGAAGGCCTCGAGCAAAACTTTTGGTCCGTTATGTCTCTATGCAATGACGATGCTCCCTCAGTCACGTTCAAAGCCCTTGAAAGCAAGTGCCTCATGAGACCCCGATAGAGCATTTGCGTGGATTCAAGAAAATTGTCTAAAAAATCTTAAATCTATTACACTTATACCAATTCACCCCTAAATCTTTCAATTTTATCACTTGAGTTCTACACCTTTTCACGTTTTGTCAATTGAGTCAATCCGACTAATTTTAACCGAAAATCACTATCATGAATGCCGGTAGTTTCATGAAAGATGACCGGTGTTGACGTGAATAATTTTTTTTTTATAAGAAGCCTTTCGTGATGGCCAAACGTCTTAGATGTCTACCCATGATTAATTTTTATATACGATAGAACTGTAAAATTAATGAAGAAAGTTTAAACATATGATAGAAATCGTTGATTGTCGCATCTTATTGTTCTTATTCAGATCAGAGCCCATCCTTTTTTTTTTTTGGGTACAGATCTACAATAGCCAACTTTGAGCTCGGTCAATAGATAGTTATAACTTATGATACAAGGGGACTTACAAATGTGCTTGTGTCCACATGCGCGGTGGGCCATACAAAGGCCAACCGGAAGCATGATCAGACGCTAAGCTTGGGACGGAAATCAGAGCCGACGAACGGTGCTGTGAATTCGTCCAAGCATGCCATTCGGATACGTTCAGGTGTCGCTGGGTTATCGAGAGGAAACCAGTCCGTGAACCCTGCATCAGCTCTCGCAGCAACAATGGCGTCTTTGATGGCGAAGAAGACGGATGAAGCTAGGAAAAATGGAGGCTCGCCGACGGCTTTGGATGAATGGACGGCCTTTACGTTGGGATGACCCTGTTTAGAACAGAGAACTCATATTAGCCTTCTAATTTTGAATTTAAGTTCCCAATTCAACCTATATGCGATCACATCAAGCCATGCGACAACATCAGAAAGCAGATGGAGACGTGCTGAGTTGGTATCCTAATGCAGATCAAAGTGTAACTGTGTCGGTATCGAAGTTATTCCTCTGAAAGGGATAGGTAACATGTACGCATTTTGAGTATTCTCATAAGGCTATCCCTAGAAATGTATATCATGACTTTAATGACTAAAAGTCCGTTGTCCTCTGCCTCATTATAATTGAACTGCGGTATAATTTCCACTACCTCAGGCTTTCTTCCTTTTGGTTTGATGTGGTTGATGAAAGAGCTAATCAAAGACTCCCCATGGATATATTTTATTTTATCGGGACTTAAGAGAAAAGAGGAAAAAGCATACCTTCAGAAGCGAGACACTGAATTTCAGAGGTACATCATTTACAGAAGGAATCTTATAGCTTCCAGGCCCGCATGTGTATAAGCATCCGGGCGGGATCCACTTATGAGCGGCATCGCCCCACTTTAGTTCTTCTAGCGCAACCCAACCCAGACCTTGTACAAATGCTCCTTCAATCTGCCGAAAAGTTTACATGACAAAATCAAGGGCAACATGCTCAGGTTTTGGGGGACACGAGCTGGAGTAAGTGCAGATGACAAACAAGAGAATCAAGATCAATGCAGCAGTAATCCACATGTCATGGCTTAAGGAGAATAGTTTACTTCATCAATCCAAACACTCCTAAATACACTGGAAAAGCTTCTCCCCCAACTCCCCCTCCCCCTCCCACTCCTTTCATCTTTACTATATCAAAATCAAGCATCAGAGTAGCAAAAAATTTGCATGGAGATGGTCCTTGTTTTAGTCTGGAATTCATCTTTAACTGTGGGAAATGGTAACAAATACCGAATTCATGCTAAAAAGTTGGATTTAACTCCGCCATGGACTTACCTAAAGCATATTTATCATATGTTGTAGGGAGGTTTTGAACGTTTTATCAACCCCAGGCTTAAGCATTACAAAATAAATGTTAGGAGCGCACAACAGAAACCCGATAACTTTCACCTGGGGAGATCACCAAGAGAGAGCCTAAGTCAGAGCCTAAAACTTAAGTCAATGAGTTATGGATAAATTAAAATATATTAACTTCTTTACACCAAACCAATTCTTCGACGTGAGATTTTCTTTAACACAATTCACATATGCATCCTAACAATCTCCCCCTCAAGTGTAAGCTCCCCCTTAATTTAGGTATCCTTCTGAATCAAGATAGTTGGGAACGCACGGCAGAAGCCCGATATCTTTTGCTTGGGGAGATCACCAATAGGGAGCCTAAATTCGAGCATGTTAATATATCCATTTGGACCCACCTTCACTTAAAAGCTTAAACCAATGAGTTATAGGCCAACTATGATATATTAACCGCTCTACACTATACCAATTCTTCAATGTGGGATTTTCTTTAACACAACTCGCACTTGCATCCTAATAATAATGATTGCAAGTAAAAGCTCCAAATGTAAGGTACCTGTCCAACATCAATAGCTGGGTTGATAGAATATCCGAGATCTAAGAAGACATCTGCAGCTCTCGTGTGAAAATCTCCAGTCAAAGTGTCAATTTCTACCTCAGCATATGCAGCACCATAAGTAAAGTAACGAAAAGGATTTCCCTTTCCAGTATTCCAGTCAAATCCTATCTCAGGTACGATGTGAAATCCATGAGCAGAAAGATCTATCCTCTCCACGTAGCATGCCCCAACAAGCTGAGGAAAAAAAGAGAAAAGTTTAATAAGACATAAGTTCCTCAAGATTGATAAGGATTGTCATCTGAATTATTAGGTGTGAAAAGCTTATGGTAAAGCCTTAGTGGTACCTAAGCTTTATAAAATTTGAGAGAAAAGCCCACACAAAGTTGAACTCTGCTATATGTAGTTTCACAGGTAAATGTCTTTGTGATAGTAAAGTGCCCCAAGAGGCTATGCTGGACTTGTATTCACTAGCAGTACCGGAGCTGAAATGAAAAGCCCAATGCGTGAAATCTGAAGTGCTGCAGTATTTGGCTTCCTAAATTGTAAATAATACAAGACTCGATTCCTTAAAGGATATTACTAAGGAGCCATGATCAGAGTATCTCGTCTGCTTTACAGCTTTTAGCAGCTTCAAGTCTATTTAAACTTGTGATTCGACCAAAATATCGAGTGGAGTAGCAGATTGAGCAAAATTATAATAGTTAAGAAACTTATAATGAGGAAAACGAGGAACTTTACATATTAAGTTCAGAACTTGAACATGTTAGTATGATTTTCCATGATAATCTCAACACAAAGGAAATACCTCAGCAAAAGAGCTGAAATTCTTCCGTGAAGCAATTGGCTCCATGCGTGCCTTTATCTGCTCACAAGCATCCAAAACTGCAGCTCCATACATATCAGAACTCGCAGACGCAGCTGTTGGTGACGCATTGGGAACCTATATCACAAGGATTTATACAAGATTACGAAAAGGCATTGCAGAATTTACAGATGCAAGAATAATTGTTGACAAAGTTATCTAAGAATAGTGGCATCGATGAATTCACTAACAGTGACCTATATTCACATCTACAAGATAAAGTATCTCATGTAATGAACTGCAAAATTTAAGTCCGAAGATTCTGCTAAAAAGCAAGCATCAATGAATTTACATATCCTTACTCTGAAAGGACTAATAGCCTTTCTCCTCAAATTAATTTCTGAAAATTGGCTGTGAAAAGTTTTTTAGCTGGATTTGTCTTAGGTCTAATTTCTGTCACTTTAGCTGGATTATTTGTTGTTTCTGCATATTTACAATACAGACAAGGTGATCAGTAGGACCTTTGATTAATAATATATATATATATATATATATATATTTTAAGTTTTGAACAATTGTTGGAGCCTCAAAGGTTGAATGCGACCATGATCTTGCCGGGGAAAAAAAGGCTTCATCCAGTACCGACAAATGATTTAAGTGACACGTCCAACAAGATCAACTTCGCTACACACCTCACCCCCCTTCCTCTGAGAGAGAGAGAGAGAGAGAGAAGGATAGAATGCTTTATGGTCGCTAAGACTAGGATTCACACAGGGTCCTGTTAAAATTTAAGATTTGGCTTCCTGAACACCATAATAATATTCTTTTTGCCTATTTCCTAAGCTGCATATCTACCTTGTCAGTACTGGTATCTGATATGAACACGGAAGTGAGAGGGATGTTGAAGGAAGAAGCGGCAACTTGGGCAACTTTTGTATGCAAACCTTGACCCATCTCCACACCTCCATGTGTAACTAAAACTGTCCCATCTGTATAAACATTGACAAGAGCACCTGCCTAAAGAAACCAAAAAATTCCAGTAAATGCATTTCACCAAAGCAACAGTCAACATTCAAAAGTAAAATAAGTCATCAGGAAGAAAGAAAAAGATCAAAAGCGGAAACAAACCCTTTTACTGCCCAGGGAAAAAGAAATAGAAACAACATAGAGGTAAGGTATTAACAAAGTGACCTGGATAATATTCTAGAGGGAGCATATATATCAAACCGCACAAAAGGAAAAAAAGAAAAATACAAAATCTTCATGAGACCACTAATAATTTCCAAAATCAGCTCAAAAGCATGGAGAAAACATTTAGATATGCAATATTCAAATACCTGATTCAAAAATTTTGTCGTGAAGGATATGCCGAATTTTGTTGGAACCATGGCAACTCCGCGCTTCTTCCATCGATTTTGAAGATTGAATTGGTCGGCTTCTTTGCGAGCATTCAAAAAGTTGCAAGACCCTTTCAGTGCATTCCAGAGCTGGTCCAGCGTACAGTGCTGAAGTTGTTGTCCATAGTGCAATAATGACCCTTCACCTTGAAAATTCATCTCCTATACGGAAACTCAATTTGAGATTAATAATAAAGATAGCATAGAGAAAATAACCAGGAAAAGAATAAATCAAGGAACGACAGTAAAAATTACCCTTATCTCTTCTGGGCTCTTCTTAAGCTCTACAGCTATCCTCTGGATCCAGTTTTCGGCTATAAGCATACCCTGTGGACCCCCGAAACCTCGAAATGCTGTGTTGCTAGGAAAATTAGTGAAGCAAACCCTTCCGTTAATCCTTATATTTGGTATCTCATACACATTATCCGAATGAAACATGGCACGCTCTAGGATAGCGGGAGACAAATCGAGAGAATTCCCAGCATTATTATAGATTTCGAGATCCAGTGCCAGCACCTTTCCCTCCTTTGTAAATCCTACCTGTATCAAGTAATTTAATTTGTCACCATGCTGTGCGCAAGAATATATTTTCCCTAAGCAAACTTAACATGCTGTCGCACATTATATTGCAACAAGCCCAAACAGCAAAATTAGATTCAAAATGTCAAAACAACTTTTCATCTTGACCAGTTTCTATACTATTTAATCCTGGTCTTTGATGCATAAAAGGGGAAGAAGAAAGATTTCCACTGTTAAGAATAGAATTCAGCAGTTTCAACTACATAATGTGGAACAAACTAACTACATTTTGCACAAGAGGAAACAAAGAACAAACTAAGTAATAAACGTCACCTTATACTTTCCGAGAAAGCTATGGCGCTGCCCAGTTGTCATCATGTCTACATCTCTATCTAATGTAATTTTCACTGGTCTATTCAAGAGATATGATGGGACAGAAGCTGCAGCAGCAAGGAACGCTGACCTTGTTTCTTTTCCTCCAAATCCACCACCAAGTCTCTTGGTTCTACAGACGACTTTGGACATTGGCAGACCGAGCACTTCAGAGACATACTTCTGGTGCTTCTGAGGGGCCTGCAGAGGAATAATACTCTTATAGTACTATTTACAAAGTCTTATAATCAATTTCTTTTTATGCAAGAACAAAAGGTAGTTAGGACATACAAAGAATATATACGCGTGTGTGTGTGTGAGTAAATCTCTCAAAATAGGGACGCAAAATAGGGACGTAATGTGATCAAACTAAGCAAGTGAGGATAAAGCAACGGTCCTGTCCAAAACCCTAATTGTATCACAAGATAGCCTGATATATATACAAGTTCAGCAAACAAACAGAACCCAGCGCCCAAATATTTCTTTCTAGTTTCATTCTAAACTACCACACTAATGATTTGGCTGAATCTAGTCCCACGGCAACCCACCATAATTGACTTCAATTATCAATCAATTTTCTTATTCACACTTGGCAACTTGATCTGACTGCTAAAAAATTCAACATAAAGAGAGGAAATCAATTTTGGTGAAAGGCCTCACTCACTTGAGTGGAGGAAACCATATGGACTTCATTTCCACCATCCACTGTCCATATCACGGTGCTCTGTGGCTCCAAGTAAAAATGTTCCTGACCTCCCACTTGAACCTCCCCCTGTATGACTTTGTAACATTCACCTGATTGAAAGCAGAGATCCACGTCACCTTTTCCCAAAAACTTCTCTGTGTTGGGATGAAAACTTTTAGCTTTGATGGCATCTTCTATTGATAATATAGCTGGAAGTTCTTCATACTCAACATGAACCTTTCTCACCGCTAGTTTCGCATTCTCTTGTGTATCGGCAACAACAACCCCAATAACCTGTGACAAATTATTGGAAATAAGATGACTTAACATGCAAATGAGTAAGAAAGAGTCAAACACTGCCAAAAGAATTTCCTGTCCAATGGTTAAATCTTAAATTTTTTCAAAATGATGGCCCCAGTTTAAGTCATAAGTTCAATTTGTTCAGAGGAGTCCAAAGCACACAGAGAACATATAAAGATTAACTGCTATGATGTACCTGACCAACACAAGAGACAAATTCTGAAGCAAATAGCTCCTCATCATAAATAACGGGCCCAATCTTATTTTTTGCTGGGACATCGTTGGCAAGAAATATGCCAGCAAATCCAGGAGAAGATTTCGCTCCTGAAGCATCTACTGAAATTATACGGGCATGAGGTTTTCTGCTTAACACTAATGCAGCATTCAGACCATTAGGTGGCAAGGGTGTGTCATCAGCATATTCTGCCTCACCTGTAACCTGAAGAAATAATAACAGATAAGAATGTGAAACAGTTATTCTCAGCCTATGGAAAAAGCAACTGGTAGGAAAAAAAAATTGCCAGATCACATTATGAAGACAGCTTCAGGGCACACCGGTATAAAAGGTAAGAGACATAACTCCGGTCACTCGTTAAACAATGACACAAAAACTTGTAGGCATATCAGTCAGGACTATTTGCAATATTAGCGTACTGAATCCATCAGAGAATTTGCAACAGGATAAATTCACAAAATCAAGAAACAAAGATGTCACACCTTAAAAACAAAATATAACTTCAGAGAAGGAAAGTCGAAAAGGAGATTAGGAAGAGTTATATATATTCATAGAAGAAAGCAAAAAAGATATCCCCTGAAATCAAATTTTGGCCATTATTTATAAGTTGACTTAAATATTATCTGGTGATAAACTCATGTAAAATAATAAAAAAAACTATTGCATTGGCATCTCAAGTTAATTGGAACTTTGAGTTGCATAAGCATCAGGAATTGTAGCCAAATGATCTGTTACTGCTTAAAATTTGATCACATCAATATGGGAAGCAAAGAAGACTAATTGAAACCTTCTGGCTTTATATATATTTCTTGTAGCAAGCAAATAAGTAGATAAATGTCTAAAGTTTGTGACCAAAATAATATGAAATGAATGCAGCCATTTCATGCTTTTTAGTGTGTGTATATCTTTATCAACATGTTTATAGACCACAAACTTCATAGTACATGAGGAAAGGAAGTGCATCCGAATGCCTGATTTGGTGGTAATCACAAAAACTACAATAATCTGGAGAGTAGCATTAAGTTCGGTGATGCAAATGAGAATATGCAATGGCGTCCATACAATAGATGCAAGAATCTCACTGCGTTAGATTCCTAGACGTAGTATAGATACCTGAAGCCTTGCGGAAAGGTGGACCTCAGGAGATCCTACGGCAGTCCCACGCTTTACAATTTCGTAATCCTGACATCCAATGACAGACGGTCTTTGGAATGGTTTTATGGCAGATAACTGTGACAATGGTATCTCTTGCTTGATGGATCTCATCGCATCCATCTCATGAGAAACCCAAAGGAAAAACTTAAAAAAGAAACTAAGTGTTAAAGACCTTCGAAACTCAACCATCCCACCAGGAGCATCTTCCTTGATAATTATGTCACTCCTCAAAACTTTCAAAGCTCCTTGCAAAAGCTCCTGATTCCAAGTCTTTCCAATCAAGTACTCTTTCGTTTGCCTTGCAGCAATAGATAAAGGAGCCACTCCACCATAAACAATTGAGGCATCTGCAACAACCAGATCATCATCTTTTTTCTCAAGAAAAACACGCATTCCAGCATTTACAATAGCAATATCATCATCCCTCCTGTGAGCTTGCTTAAACTCTTTTACATACTCCAACCTTCTGCTCCACGGCAAAAACACTGAGAGCAGAATCTCCCCACTTGCAAGGTCCACCTTCCGATAACCTAGAAAGAAATTTTCAGCTGAAACAATTCTAAGGTTTCCTTTGCCGTCAATAACTCGAAATTTTGCTCTAGAAGCCATCCAAAGAGGGTTCAAGTCTGATATTGGACTAGCAGTACATATGTTTCCACCAACTGAAGCAACATTTTTTATCTGTGTTCCAGCAAACCATTTGAGTTGTTCAATGAAAGCTTTACATGTCGAGGTTTCATGATAAGCCCGTTCTGTCACAACCTTTCTGAAAGCAGTCAAAAGATCGGACAGTCTTACTGCAGCACCAATCTCCACTCCATCATCCTTCACATTCAGCACATTTAATTCAGGAACATGCATAGTTGATATCAATACTGGATAATGCATTTTCTTGAGCCTCATCTCTATTCCAACCTCAGTATTGCCAACTATCAATTTGGCATCTGGATATCTTGATTTTAACTCTAACACCTGTTTAAGTCGCAAGGGTCTGTACCACTTGAGACCACTAAAGCCACTCAAACTCAAATAAGATATCTTTCTCAATAACAACTCAGGGGGGAATATAAGCTCCTTGTCTGTGAACAGTTTACCATCAACCTCACTGTAGGAGATTGCTTCATATTTTTGTCCAAAACATATAGATTCTCTGGTTGTTTCTGAGTCAACTAGCCTTCCTGATCGGCATGAACAAGGTTTACCAGTTGAAGGGCAGACAAAGTTGCTTTCTTCAACAGATGATGAAGAAGGCTGAGGACCATATAAGTTATCATCTGTTTTAGCGAAAACACGAAAAGCATCAAGAATCGGTCTGTAACCTGTACATCGACACAAATTTCCTGAAAGGCATTCATCAATCTGTTCCTCAGAGGGTGGGCTTTGACTTGACCTCAGGAGAGCATACATAGACATGATAAAACCAGGCGTGCAAAATCCACACTGTGAACCATGAGCACATGCAAGTGATTCCTGGGGAGCGATATGAAAAGCAGCTTTTCAAAAATCCATAGCCAGACTTCCCTTGAGCAAATAGCTGGTGCATCCAAGCTAAACCAAGATCTATGTAAATAAGGTCGAGTCTCCACAAGGTATAAAGTATCGATAAAGAATTGTACTCACATGACAATCCATATCTTTACTTAACAGTAAAACTGATGCTTTGCGAAATGCGATGTCCTGATAAAAAATGACTAATGGAGGATAGGTGTAGAGACTCGATGGGAGCTGTGTGTGGTAGATGACCAACTAGCTCATCAAGCATGACAAGTAACGACCGATGACAATTTATGTAGTACCTTTTGTCATTTCCAGATTTTTTCCACTTTCAAAAAGGTTTTTCCAGATTTTTTCCACTTTCAAAAAGGTTTTTCCAGATTTTTTCCACTTTCAAAAAGGTTTCACTTTCATCAAGAACTTAGGAACCAGCATCCTCGTTCAATCACACAACAAAGTCATTGGCAGAATGGCCTATTATGTTTTTCACTAAAAGAAGACCTGATTACTTAGTAATTGGTAACTTAAAATTACAATAGTGACAAAACAGTTTGTACCAGGTCTCCCTCTAAATTTTTAAATAAGAAATTATCAATGAAATGTTCCGTGTTGACCCACAGAGACAAATCCTCACTTCAGATGATATGTCCAATACTTAAAATAGATTCCACAGATTAAGAAAGAACTGGAAATGCATTTGGACATCTCATTACTATTGGGATCAGGTCATAAGGAGAGCAACAAAACTAGTCTGTTCATCCTGGGTAGATCCCCAAAGTAATGACATTGCTAGCAGACAAAGACAATATTAGGGCAGAACTCTTTTCATATAAGACCAGCCAAAGACACTAATAGAGCGAAGAGGAAAAACAGCATGCTCAGTGCAAAACAAACAAAAACTATGCATAAATTACCTGAACTGGGTGCAGGCCATGCACTCGATTTCCAAGTCCCTCCACTGTGATCACATGCATTCCTTCGACAGAATATAGCGGAGCCAAGCACGCATTGATGGCATAATGGCTGTAAGAAGTAAACAAAAAACAAATTCAGTAATTTTTGAGTTCGGACAGAAATTTAAACTCGCGAGAGAGAAAGAGACGCACCCACATTTCTTCAGACTTTTATTATAATGAGACACCATCACCGTGCATGCCCCGCAACCGCCTTCGCCACAGCCAAGCTTCGTCCCCGTCAGACCTATGCCTATATTAGTACAAAAGAAAAATCTCAATAACATTGACTTCAAGCAGGAATTCCAAAGCAATGGACAATGAAAAGACACCATAGAAACAGACCAAATACTGCTAGAGAGTAAAGCAACAGCCTATGATGCCAATTTTCGGGGCATATAAGTATTCCGCAAACAAGCAGTTAAAGCCCACAGCCCTCTAGATTCTTTCGAAATGGCCAGCACTCAACTCCAACGTCCCCCAGTCTATCAGAAGAGACAATCTGCAAGTGATATATTTCACCGCAGCTCTTACATCATCTACGAAATCGAGCTGATAATTTCAATGTATTTCTCAGCACCAACCGAGTTCATAAACGTTTGATTCCCGAACCGGCTTGTTCAAGTAGATTTAAGTCAGCACGCAGCACGTATATCAATCGTCACTCTCGCTCTGTTCTCGCCGCTAAGCAGGCATGCTTTTCCAGCTCTC
This sequence comes from Syzygium malaccense, assembly GCA_031216405.1. Lineage (NCBI taxonomy): Eukaryota > Viridiplantae > Streptophyta > Magnoliopsida > Myrtales > Myrtaceae > Syzygium > Syzygium malaccense. Next base: position 6,853,499 of record CM062262.1, read on the forward strand.
ATCACTCAGCTAATGCGTTGCTACTGAAGACAGCTCGATCGAGACACTCAATCCGAACACGAGACCGAACTACTAAAAGTCGACCAACTCCTAAGCACTCCTCCTGCTAAACAGGCACTCCCTCACCCGCGGCAGACAACATAATCGCAGCTCCACAACAAACTCCACTCCCATACACGCAAGAGGCCCCGACGTCGAGACCGCGTACCTCGGAGATACTCGAGGAGCGTCGCGTGCGCCAGCCCATCCGGCAGAACCTTCCGCGACCCGTTCACGTACAGGATCGCCTCCTTGGAGGCCTCCTCCTCGATCTGCTCCAGCTCCTCCTCGCTCTTCAACGATCCCATGGCGAAGGAGGCCCCCCCGCCGCCGCCGCCGCCGCCGGAGCTCGCGATCGCTCCGATCCGATCGGGATCGCCGTCCGAGTGGGAGAAGATTGGAGGAGAACTTCAGCTCGGCAATCGCTCCTTTTATAGCATGCGCTTCCCCGCGATGATCGATCACTTCAGCTCGGCAATCGCTTCTTTTAAGTCGTTAGTCAGGCCTTGGCGAAAAGTTCCGGTGCGCAGCCCAGCCACGTATTTATTAAAAGATTTATAATTTCGTTATATTAATAATTTTCTTTGACATATAACAATTTATATACACTTACAAAATAAAAACAAACCCAAACTTATAATGTAGGACAAAAAAAACAAGCACCGCGCTCTGAAGTTATTTTTCATTTGCTTTTCGTTTTTCTTCCGTTTTTAGTTGAAATTTCGAAAAATTAAAAGGTGGCCAAATGGTGGGCCCGGCCCGCCCATATTTTTGATGAGGTTTATTGGCGTGCCCTTACGATTCATCTGATAGCACTAAAATGTATTGTAATCTTCGTAAGCATTGCTGCTCGAATAAAATGAAAGTTGAGATTGCTCGTTACATAGCTGGTTGCTCGACTTTTCGACAGATTAAGGCGTAACATTAGAAAATTGGCAGTATGTTGAAGTCACTGTTGATTCTAGAATGGAAATAGCAACATGTGATGATAGTCTTTGGGTGCGTTTGGTTTGGCTTTGCAAAATGAGCATTGGTAATCTGCAAATGCCTTTAACTTAAAGCCCATTGGGGGTAAAAAAATCATTTATAAAGCTACTTTGATTCAAGTAGTGTTTGGCAAATTTTTTTTTTGAAATGCCTTTCGGTTTATTTTTATTATTCAAAAAAAGCAAACCTTTCGTCAGAGCTAGCGAAGAGCTATGGCCGCCGACGAACAAGATTTGGCGTTGGTGGTCGTTGTTTGATGTTGTGTGACCCCTGATGAGGGTCACGCAACCCCAGGCGGCCCTCGTCGGGTTGCTCGACTCTAGGCGGTTGTTGCCGGTGTCACGCGACCCCAGATAGCCCTCGTAACAGTCGCTGGAGTCATGCAACCTCGCCGGCCCCTCACTGGCCCTTTATGGTCTCGATTTGGCCTCGTCGGCTTTGGCCAATGACCCTTGTGCAAAGAAGATGAACAATAACAATGAGGGGCAAAAATGAAACTTTAAATAATTAGTGATGATAGTTTTGGAAGAAAAAAATTAGTTCCAACAATTGGCCAAATGCTAAAAGCCCAAAGCTGATGACTTTTCGCTTTTTAACTTTCAGCTTTCTCAATGTTGACTTTCACTTGGAACCTCCTTAGGCATTTTCCCAAGGGATTTTGGAGGGCAAAAGCCACTTAGGAAAGTTGAGCCAAATGGAGCCTTTGTACATGGATTTGCAATGACATCAAAGCAACATCATTCAATTCAAGTGACTGCATGGTCACATGGGGAACCCATTTCCATCACATTTTACTGAGATTCTTGCTGCATTATCAAATTTCTAGGAAAGCTAGCTTGCAAATGGCAGCATGTAGATCGCTTTAGAGTGAGAATTTATGTTCAAAAGCCGTTTTTGTTTACGTCTTGATTGAGAAAGTCAGACGAACCGCTTCTGCTTATTCCCTATATTAATAGAGTCGTCGCACCAATTCGATCTCAAGATTTAGCTTCTTGGAAAGGATGGATCATCACTTTAACTGTCGATCCACACACACACTCATTCTAATCAAACTGAACTTTCAGCATTCACCCGGATAGTAAGAAAGCTTCCCAGCCGAAGGTCGACATTCTACAGGACCGAGCTCAATTCAAGAGTACACTTCAAAACACAACCTCAGCGCATTGAGTTACTAAACCCAACCCTCTTATTGTTACATTTATTTAAGAATCTCGGCCCTCGTTTTCACCCTTCATCTGTGTCTTTGGATCAGGCCCTCTCCATTGAGTTGCTAAACCCAACCCTCTTAAAATATCAAACTCAGCCCAGACCTTTTGAAATTGAGTGAAGCCCAAACATTTTTAGGCTAAATCAAACCCAAACCCAAACCTTTTTAAACTAAATTAAACCAACTTGCACTAAACCAACACTAAAGCCCTAGTCTATCATTTTCTTTCCTTTTATTTGCGGAAGAATTGGCCAGAAGAGACGCTTACGATGCCAAAGTTTTATATTCTCTTTATTTTGCTTTATCACCTTCCGAATGCAATCGTATTTCTACATATACTTCAGGCCAACGAAATTTGGAACAAACTCCAAGTGACTTTCGAAGGAGATGATAGATTCAAGGAGATGAAGATGAACACACTTGAGAAAGTATGAAACCTCCGAGATGACGTATTCCGAAACTGTCACGGGGATGAATACGATTTACACCAAAATTGTAATGGTCTTGCCTATCAAGGAAAGACATTTACCAATGAAGAAAACGTGAACAAAATACTAAAGCACTTTCGATTGAATGAAATCACTTATTTGAGAAACTCTAAGGATCATATCTCTGTCAGTGGATGAACTGATTGAAACCTTAATGGCTTATGAAGCTGAACAACAAGATGAACGTGATCAGAAAGGCTAAAAAGTTATTGCATTAAGCTGACACTTGTGATGCAGATATTGAAGTTTGGCTTCCCGAACACTCAGTTCATATGGTGATTGGGTTCAAGCAATGAGCATAGTTCTTTAACGGGCATTGAGCTGCCAACTAGCCTTTGACATTAAAAATATTACCTCCCATTTCTTACCAAGTACTAACAATGGGGCGATGGGATCCCACTAGCCTCTAGATGAAAACCCAGGCCCATGCATCTTGAAATGGTCAATTTGAATACCACATAGGGTAATTCGAGAAAAAGAGTCTTTAGTTTAGATACGGCGCATTCCATGTTCACATAAAAAAGTCTTTCACTCGGGCAAATTATAGGGAATGATGCAGGGATTTAAGAATGTGCTGTTGGGTCCATGTGCACGGTGAGCCACAAAGAGGCCAATTAGCTTCATCAGATGCTAAGCTTGGGACGGAAATCAGAGCCGACGAGTGGCGCCGTGAATTCGTCCAAGCACGCCATTCGGATACGTTCAGGCGTTGCCGGGTTGTCAAGAGGAAACCAGTCGGTGAGCCCCGCATCGGCTCTCGCAGCAATGATGGCATCTTTGATGGCCAAGAAGACGGATGAGGCTAGGAAAAATGGAGGCTCGCCGACGGCTTTGGATGAATGAATGGCCTTCACGTTGGGATGACCCTGTTCAGAACAGAAAACTCATGTTCCCAATCAACCTATATGCGATCACATCAAGGCATGGGATAATATCTCTAATAGAAAGCAGACGGAGTAAGTGCCGAGGTGGTATCCTAACGCAGATCGAAGTATAACTTGTGTCGGTATCGAGGTCATACCTTCAGAATTGAGACACTGAATTTCAGAGGTACATCATTTACAGATGGAAGCTTATAGCTTCCAGGTCCGCACGTGTATAAGCATCCGGGCGGGATCCACTTATGAGCGGCATCGCCCCTCTTTATTTCTTCTAGCGCTACCCAACCCAGACCTTGCATAAACGCTCCTTCAATCTGCAGAAAAGAGAGATTTGAGGTCATTTCTGCAGTAATGCACGTGTTATGGCCTAAGCAGCATAGTTTCCTTCATCAATCCAACCACAAGGAAACCTTCTCCGTCAACTCACACTCCCTTCCTCTTCACTAAAGCAAAGTAAAGCATGAGAGTAGCAAAAAATTTGCATGGACTAGGTTTCTGTCGAAGTCTAGAATCCATCTCTAACGATAGGAAATGGTAACCAACACGGAGTTCATGCTAAAAAGTTGGATTTAATCTCCTCCCAAGGCTTACCTACAGCATATCTATCGTATGTTTCAGTTCTATCAATTGCAAGTAAAAGCTCCAAATGCAAGTACCTGTCCAACATCAATGGCCGGGTTCAGGGAATATCCGAGATCTAAGAAGATGTTTGCATCTCTCGTTTGAAAATCTCCAGTCAAAGTGTCGATTTCTACCTCAGCGAATGCAGCACCGTACGTGTAGTAAGTAAAAAGAGTTCCCTTTCCAGTGTTCCAGTCAAATCCTACCTCAGGTACGATGTGAAATCCGTGAGCAGACAGATCTATCCTCTCTAGATAGCATGCAAGAGCCAGCTGGAAAAAACAAAGAGAAAAGTTTGATGAGACATATAAGATCCTCAACATTCATAATGAAAATCATCTGAATTATTAGGCGTGAAAAGTTCTTGGTAAAACCCTTAGTGGTACCTAAGCTTCATTAAGTTTCAGAGAGTAAGTCCATCAATAACTTGAACTCTGCTTTATGCAGTCCTAAGTTCACAGGTAAATGTCTTCATGGTGGTGATGAAGTGGCCCAAGAGGCTATGCTGGACAGGCATTCACTAGCAGTACCAGATGCTGGGATGAAAAGCCCAATGCATGAAATCTCAAGTGCAGCAGTATTCGGCTTCCTCCATTGTATATAATACAAGACTCGATTTCTTAAAGAATATTACTTAGGAGCTATGATCAGGGTAGCTATACGTAATTTTGAACAAATTACTCAGTAAAATATTGGAAAAGCTTAAGTGGATAAAGACATGCAGAATCTAATAAGCAAACAGCTTTTAGCGGCATCAAGTCTATTCAAACTTGTGATTCAGACCAAAAAATCAAGTGAAATAGCAGATTGAGTCAAACTATAGCGGTTAAGAAACTTATATAGAGGAGTTCTTACATATTAAGTTCGGCACTTGTACATGTTAATATGATTTTCACATGATAATCTCAGCACAATGAATATACCTCAGCAAAAGAACTGAAATTCTTCTGTGAAGCAATTGGCGCCATGCATGCCTTTAACTGCTCACATGCATTCAAAACTGCAGCACAATACAGATCAGAACTTGCAGATGCGGCTGTCGGTGATGCATTGGGAACCTATATCACAAAGATTAATACTAGATTACAACGAGGCATTGCAGAATATACCATTGGAAGGACTATTGTTGAAAAAATTATCTAGGAATAGTGGCATGGATGAATTTACTAACAGTGACCTGTATCCATATCTACTAGACAAAGTATCTCATGTAATGAGCTGCACAATTTAAGTCCAAAATTCTGCTAAAAAGCAAGCATCAATGAATTAAATATCCTTACTCCAAAAAGAATAATAGCATATTTCCTCGAATTTGTTTCTGAAAATTGGCTGTCAAAAGTTTTTCTATTTGGATTTGTCTTAGGTCTAATTCTTGTTACTTTAGCTGGAGTATTTGTTGTTCCTGCATATTTGCGATACAGACACGGTGGTCAGTTGGACCTTCAATTGATAAACATTATCATTATTATTTTGAGATAATTGTTGGGGACTCGATGGGCAGATATGCGACCATGATCTTGCCCAGTGAAGAAGGCTTCATCCAGTACCGGAGCAATGATTTGAGCGACATGTCTAACAGTAAGATTAACTTCGCAACACACATCGCCCCTCTTCCTGAGAGAGAGAGAGAGAGAGAGAGAGAGAGAGAGAGAGAGAGAGAGAGAGAGAGTTTTATGGTGGCTAAGGCTAGGATTCACACAAGGTCCCCCAAGAATATTGACATTTGGCTTCCTGAACATCATAATGATATTCTTAAGCTGCATTACTACCTTGTCAGTACTGGTTTCTGATACGAAGACGGAAGAGAGAGGAATGTTGAAGGAAGACGCAGCAACTTGGGCAACTTTCGTATGCAAACCTTGACCCATCTCCACACCACCATGTGTGACCAAAACAGTCCCATCTGTATAAATATGAACAAGTGCAGCTGCCTAAAGAAACAAAAGAAATTGTGGTAAAAGTCAACAGGAAGAAAGAACAAGATCAAGAGTGGAAGCAAGTTCTTTTACTGCCCAAGGAAAAAGACAGAGACAACAATGAGCAAGGTAATGATAAAGTGACCTGGAAATTGTTCTAGAGGAGCATATGCTATCCCATACCGCACAAACAGAAAAAAATAAAAAGTAGAAAATCTTGGCGAGACCACTAATAGTTGCCATAACCTGCTCAAAAGAATGAAGAAAACATTGAGATATCTAATATTTCAATACCTGATTCAGAAATTTTAACGAGAAAGGCACCCCAAATTTTGCTGGAATCATGGCAACTCCACGCTTCTTCCATCGATTTTGACGATTGAATTGGTCAGCTTCTTCACGAGCTTTTGAAAAGTTGCAAGACTCTTTCAGTGCATTCCAGAGAGGTTCTAGCGTACAGTGCTGAAGTCGTTGTCCATAGTGCGTTAACGACCCATCACCTTGAAAGTTAATTTCCTATAGGGGAAATTCAATTTGAGAGTAATTAAAAAGAAAGCCTAGAGAAAATAACCAGGAAATGAGTAAATCGAGGAACAACGGTATAAATTACCCTTATCTCTTCAGGGCTCTTCTTAAGCTCCACCGCTATCCTCTGGATCCAGTTTTCAGCTATAAGCATACCCTGTGGACCGCCAAAACCTCGAAATGCTGTGTTACTAGGCAGATTAGTGAAGCAAACCCTTCCCTTAATCCTTACATTTGGTATCTCATACACATTATCCGAATAAATCATGGCATGCCCAAGGACAGCGAGAGACAGATCCACAGAATTCCCAGCATTATTGTAAAGTTCGAGATCTAGTGCCAGCATCTTTCCCTCCTTCGTAAATCCTACCTGTATCAAGAATTTAACTCGTCACCGTGCTGGGCACTGGGATATATTTTCCCTAAGCACACTCAACATGCTGTAGTGCCACAAGCCACGACACTAATATCCAGATTCAGAATGTAAAAACAACTTTACCTGTTGAATGGTTTCTATACTATTTAATGCTGATCTTTGAAACATAAAAAGGGAAGAAATAGAGTTCCGCTATTAATAGTTGAATTCAACAGCAACTGCATCAAGTGGAAGAAACTAACTACATTTTGCAGAAAAGGAAACAAAAAACAAGCTAAGTGGTAACATGTCACCTTATATTTTCCGAGGAAGCTGTGGCGCTGCCCGGTTATCATCATGTCCACATCCCTATCTAATGTGAGTTTCACTGGTCTATTTAAGAGATATGATGGGACAGAGGCTGCAGCAGAAAAGGTCGCTGCCCTTGATTCTTTTCCTCCAAATCCACCACCAAGTCGCTTAGTTCTACAGACAACTTTTGACATTGGCAGACCGAGCACGTCGGAAACATACATCTGGTTCCGCTGAGGGTGCTGCAGAGGAAGAATACTATCATTGTACTATTTAAAAAGTCAAGTCTTGGAATCAATTTTCCCTTTACAAAAGAACAAAGGGTAATTAGGACATACAAAGGACATACATATGAATCTCTCAAAACAGGTCCGAAATATACTCAAACTTAGCCACTGAGTTCAAAGCAACAATTCTGTCCAAAACCCTAATCATATCACAAGATAGACTGATATATATACAAGTTCAGCGAACAAAGAATCTAGCGTCCAAATACATCTTTCTAGTTTCATTACAAGTTGCCACAATAAGGATCTGGCTAAATCCAATCCCACAGCAACCCACCACAACTGACTTCAGTTATCAAGCAAGTTGTGCTATTCACACTTGGCAACTCAATCTGACTGCAGACAATTCAATATAAAGAGTAGATACGAATGTTGGTCAAAGGCCTCACTCACTTGAGTGGAGGAAATCATATGGACTTCATTTCCACCATCCACTGTCCATATCAAGGTGCTCTGTGGCTCCAAGTAAAAATGTTCCTGACCTGCCACTTGAACCTCCCCCTTTATAACTTTGTAACATTCGCCTGACTGAAAGCAGAGATCCACATCACCTTTTCCCAATAACTTCTCTGTGTTAGGATGAAAACTTTTAGCTTTGATGGCATCTTCTATTGAAAAAATAGCTGGAAGTTCTTCATACTCAACATGAACCTTTCTTGCCGCTAGTTTCGCATTCTCTTGTGTATCAGCAACAACTACGCCAATAATCTGTGACAAATATATGGAAATAAGAAGACTTAACATGCAAAGGAGTAAGGAAGAGTAAAACACTGTAAAAACATTTCCTTGTCTAGTGGTTGACTCTTAAATTTTCAATATGAGGGTCCCAGTTTAAGTTATAAGCTCAATTTGTTCAGAGGAGTCCAAAGCACTTGTAAAACATGCAAGGACTAACTGCTATGATACACCTGGCCAACGCAAGTGACAAATTCTGAAGCATATAGCTCCTCATCATAAATAACACCGATCTTGTTTTTTCCTGGGACGTCTTTTGCAAGAAATATGCCAGCAAATCCAGGAGATGATATCGCTCCTGAAGCATCTACTGAAATTATACGGGCATGAGGTTTTCTGCTTAGCACTAATGCAGCATTCAGGCCGTTAGGTGGCAAGGGTGTGTCATCAGCATATTGTGCCTCACCTGTAACCTGAAGAAATAATAACAGATAAAGAGTGTGAAACAGTTATTCTCAGCATATGGAAAAAAGCAACGGATAGGAAATAAAAATTTACAGATCACATCACTGTGACATCTTCACTGCACATCAATACAAAAGGTAAGATGAAAAACCTCTGCCCGCTCATTAACCAATTGACACAATAGTTTTTAGGCACATCAGTCAGGACTATGTGCAATATTAGCGTACTAAATAAATCAGAGAATTTGCAGCAGGATAAATTCACAAAATCAAGAAACAAAGATGTCATGCCTCGAAAACAAAACATAATTGCAAAGAAGGAACTAGAAAAAGGAAACAATGAAGATTTAGAGATATTCATAGAAGAATGCAAAACAGGTATCCCCTGAAATCAGAATTTGGCCATCCTTCATGAGCTGACTTAAATATTATCTGGTGATATGCTCATGTGAAGTGAAAAAAATAGTTGGAATTTTGAGTTGAACAAGCATCAGGAATTGTAGTCAGGTGATCTGTTACCGCTTAAAATTGGTCACATCAATATGGGAAGTGAAGAAGACTAAATGAACCTTCTGGCTTTATATAGATCTGTCGAAGCCAAATAGACGTCTAAAGTTTATGACCCCAATTTTTTGAGACAAATGCAGCAATTTCATGCATTCTTGCATGTGTATATCTTTATTAAAACATGTTTGTAGACCACAAATTCATAGTATCGGATGAAAGAAAGGTGCAACCTAATGCTTGATTTGATGGAAATCATGAAAACTAAAATTGATTTTGAGGAGAGTAGCATTAAGTTCCATGATGTAAATGAAAATATGCACTGGCACCCATGCAAAAGATGCAAGAGTCTCACTGCGTTAGATTCCTAGACGTAGTACAGATACCTGTAGCCCTGCGGAAAGGTGGACCTCAGGAGATCCCACGGCAGTCCCATGCTTTACAACTTCGTAATCCTGACGTCCAATAACAGATGGTCTTTCAATTGGTTTTATGGCCGATAACTGCGACAATAGTATCTCTTCATTGATAATTCTCATCTTATCCAACTCCTGAGAAACCCCAAGGAAAAACTTAAAAAAGAAACCAAGTGTTAGAGACCTTCGAAACTCAACCATCCCACCAGGAGCATCTTCCTTGATAATTATGTCACTCCTCAAAACTTTCAAAGCTCCTTGCAAAAGCTCCTGATTCCAAGTCTTTCCAATCAAGTACTCTTTCGTTTGCCTTGCAGCAATAGATAAAGGAGCCACTCCACCATAAACAATCAAGGCATCTGCAACAACCAGATCGTCATCTTTTTTCTCAAGAAAAACACGCATTCCAGCATTTACAATAGCAATATCATCATCCCTCCTGTGAGCTTGCTTAAACTCTTTCACATACTCCAACCTTCTGCTCCATGGCAAAAACACTGAGAGCAGAATCTCTCCACTTGCAAGGTCGACCTTCCGATAACCTAGAAAGAAATTCTCGGCTGAAACAATTCTAATGCTTCCTTTGACATCAATAACTTGAAATTTCCCTCTAGAAGCCATCCATAGAGGGTTCAAGTCTGATATTGGACTAGCAGTACATATGTTTCCACCAACTGAAGCAACATTTTTTATTTGTGCCCCAGCAAACCATTTGAGCTGTTCAATAAAAGCTTTACATGTTGAGGTTTCATGATAAGCTCTTTCTGTCACAACCTTTCTGAAAACAGTGAAAAGATCGGACAATCTTACTGCAGCACCGATCTCCACTCCATCATCCTTCACATTCAACACATTTAATTCAGGAACATGCACAGTAGATATCAGAACTGGGTAATGCATTCTCTTCAGCCTCATCTCAATCCCAACCTCAGTATTACCAACTAGCAGCTTTGCATCTGGATATCTTGATTTTAACTCCAACACCTGTTTAAGTCGCAAGGGTCTGTACCACTTGAGACCATTAGAGCCACTCAAACTCAAATAAGATATCTTCCTCAATAACAACTCAGGAGGAAATATTAGCTCCCTGTCTGTAAACAGATTACCGTCAACCTCACCGTAGGAGATTGCTTCATATTTTTGTCCACGAGGTATACATTCTCTGGTTGTTTCTGAGTCAACTAGACTTCCTGATCGGCATGAACAAGGTTTACCAGTTGAAGGGCAGACAAAGTTGCTTTGTTCAACAGATGATGAAGAAGGCTGAGGACCATATAAGCTATCATCTGTTTTAGCGAAAACACGAAAAGCATCAAGAATCGGTCTGTAGCCTGTACATCGACACAAATTTCCTGAAAGGCATTCGTCAATCTGTTCCTCAGAGGGTGGGCTTTGACTTGACCTCAGTAGAGCGTACATAGACATGACAAAACCAGGCGTGCAAAATCCACACTGTGAACCATGAGCACGTGCAAGTGATTCCTGGGGACCAGTATGAAAAGCAGCTTTTCAAAAATCCATAGCCAAACTTCCCTTAGGCAAATAGCTGGAGAAAACAAGCTAAAACAAGATCTATGCAAATAACGTTGAGTGTCCACAAGGTACAAAGTATGATTAAGGATTCTATTCACATGACAATCCATATCCTACTTAACAGTAAAACCGATGCTTTGGCAAATGCGATGTCCTACAAAAATGAATAATGGAGGATAGGTGCAGACTCATTGGGAACGGTGTGTGGCATATGACCAACTAGCTCATCAAGCATGACTAGTAACAACGAATGACAATTTGTGTAGTACCTTTTGTCATTTCCAGATTTTTTTCCATTTTCAAGGAGGTTTCACTTTCATCGAGAACTTAGGAACCAGCATCCTTGTTCAATCACACAACAAAGTCATCGAGAGAATGCCCTACTATATCTTTCACTAAATGAAAGACCCGTAACTTATCGAGAAAATCCTCCGTGATGTTTTAAATTTGACAAAATAATCAAAGGCTACTCATACGTTTAATGGTTGAGTAAACCAAGTGAGAAATGCACGCGTCAATATTCAGATAATGTCTTCACAATATCGTCTAAAGACGAGGAGTGCACTGCTCTATCAATGGTGAAGATGTGTTTAGTGAATTGTTTGTTGAAAATGAATATTCTTAAGAAAATATTAAATTTTAAAAAGAAGGTTTCTAAATTAAAACAGCGGAATATTTTGAAAGAAGAAAAGATTGACGAGTTGGAAAATGAAATTTCCGTTATCAAGGTGGATGAGGATGTTTTGCAAAATGAAAATGATTCCTGTAAGGAAGAATTTTTCAATGTTTGCGAGAAATTCTCTTTTGGATCAAGAACGCTAGAGCATGCTCTTTCCATCCAAATTCCTTATTATAACAAATATGGTCTTGGTTTTGAAAAGAAAAGTGATAAAAAAAATATTTTCCGAAGGTCAAGGAGAGATTAAGGCGTAGACCTTCAAAACAGTTTTACAAAATTCATTTTATAAAGCAATATGTTAGATCGATTGGCTCGAACTGTGGTGAATCTAATCACTATGAGCAAGAATGTCCACTTGATTGGAAGAAATCCAAGACAATCAATTGGAGTTTGGATGCTTCCTCTAACAAAAATGGACCAAAGAAAAGATGAGATTGCTCTTCTTGTAGGAAATAAAAAAAAGAGAGAATTATGTAAGGAAATGTATGTTTTTAAATTTTCAATTCGCTTTGATTGTATACTTTAAATATATACAAATTCTCATTGTGCTTGACAATTTATATCACCATGTTGTGCTTTGTTTAATTCAAACTTTATATGACGTGTTCTATAATTTCACATGGTTGGTCATGCCGTAATATCTTTTTAGTAATAAAAGTCTGATATAGTTTGGTCGGTCCCTATGAAGCGGAATTAAATTAAAGAGAATGATTGACATCTTGTTTAGGAAAGAAATATGATTAGACTGTTAATCAAGGTTCTTATATTCTCTCTAATTTTGTCATGCGCTGCAAAGTGAGAATACTTTTTAGGGAAAATTACCAAAAAAGTCCTAAACCTTTTGTAATTGTGCCAATTTAGTCCTAAACTTTTTTTTTTGCCAATTCAGTCCTAAACCTTTTGCAAATTAGCCAATTCAGTCCATTTGGCCGGCCGGCGCTGACGTGGCCGCTGGCCGGCTGACGTGGCATCGGCCGGCATGCACGTGACTATAGTTTAATATTTTCGAATTTTTTTTCCTTTATTTTTTCTTTTCCTTCTCTCCCCTAGCCTGTCCGGCCAGGGGGGAGGCTCACCGGCGAGGGCCCAGCTCCGACGAGGCGAGCTGGGCCCTCGTCGTAGCTGGGTGAGGCGGAGCTCACCATGGCTGGCCAAGCTCCGCCCTCGCCCAGCCATGGCGAGCTCCGCCTCGCCGGAGCTGGGCAAGCTCGCCATGGCAGGGTGAGCTCCGCCTCGCCAGATCTGGGCAAGGGCGGAGCTCGCCCTGCCATGGCGAGCTCGCCCAGCTTCGGCGAGTCGGAGCTCGCCATGGCTGGGCGAGCTCCGCCCTCGCCTAGCTGCGGCGAGGGCCCAGCTCGCCTCGTTGAAGCTAGGCCCTTGTCGACAAGCTCGGAGCTGGGCCCTCGCCGACGAGCCTCCCCCTGGCCGGACAGGCCAGGGGGGAAGAAGGAAAAGAAAAAGGAAAAAAATTCGAAAATATTAAAATATTGCCACGTGGACACCGGCCGGTGCCACGTTAGCCGGTCGGCGGTCATGTCAGCGCCAGCCGGCCAAATGGACTGAATTGGCTAATTTACAAAAGATTTAGGACTGAATTAGCAAAAAAAAAAGATTTAGGACTGAATTGGTACAATTACAAAAGGTTTAGGACTTTTTTGGTAATTTTCCCATACTTTGTTTCATTTGGTTATGCATATCTTTAACTGCTCTATTACGATGAGTTGGGAAAGAATCCTTGGACTTCTATGAAGTATTCCTTATTTTGCTTCTAACGTAAAGGTTAGGATACAAATGCATGGATACCAAAATGGAAATCAGTTTGGTGTAGGCAATTGTACAAAGGAAGCATGATTGCAAATCTATGTAGATCATGATGTAATCTAAGTAAAATCTCAAGCAAAGATCGAGAAGGATCATATTTAAATCAATGGAGTACCAATTATAATATTGGCAAGTTTGATATGCAAATCAGAGGAAGTTTGTTGAATATATGTGGAAGTTGCGATAAATACACTAGTAGGAGATGTGATAGAAGCAGAAATCTGTGATAGAAGCAACGGACAAGTTGGTAAATGGAGAAAAGTTTTAGAACTCGATGAAAGCTATTTGCAAAAACTGTCATGGTGACTAAGGGGAGAAAAAGAAAGAAATGAAAAGCAAATGGAGGAAAAATGCAAAGGAAATGGAGAGAAAATCATGATCATCTCAAGGAAGCAACAAATTAAGGGGGAAATCAAGTATGGGCAAATCTTGGTCTAAGCGGAATCACAATAATAGATGCATGCATCTATCTCTTATCTCTGTACTTATTTTTCTCTAATTGTTTGATAGAAGCACCGCACTTGATGTCATTAGGTTATCTTTGTATATATCAAACTGTTCCTGCATATATCAACTTGGCTCTATTTATTCTGAAAAAATTTATCAAATTTAGTTTCACCCCTCCTTTAGGTTCCATGTCTAGCCATAACACCACCGAGTGATTGGTAACTTAGGACTACAGTAGTGCCAACAAATTTTGTATCAGTTCTCCTGTAATTTTTGTAAGAAATTATCAATGAATGGTTCCATGTTGACTCACAGAGACAAACCCTCACTTCAGAAGATACATCCGATCCTTAAAATAGATTCCACAGATTGAGAAGCACCTGGAAATGCATTTGGACCTCTCACAACTTTTAAGGACAGTTCATCATAAGGAGAGCAGCAAAACTAGTCTATTCATCCTCGGTGGATCCCCAAAATAATGACATATACTAGCAGAAAAGGACTATATTAGGATAGAATCTCCTTTCATATGAGACCAACCACGACACCAATAGCGCAAAGAGGAAAAACGGCATGCTTGGTGCGAAACAAAGAATAAAATGATGGATAAATTACTTGAACTGGGTGCAGGCCATGCACTCGATTTCCAATTCCCTCCACTGTGATCACATGCATTCCCTCGACAGCATATAACGGAGCCAAGCACGCATTGATGGCATAATGGCTGTAAGAAGTAGACGAATGACTCAGTAATTTTGAGTGCGGACAGAAATCTAAACTCATCAGAGAGAGAGAGAGAGAGAGAGAGAGAGAGAGAGAGAGGGTGAGGGTGAGAGAGCCACACACCTACATTTCTTCATGCTATGATTGTAATGAGACACCATCACCGTGCATGCCCCGCAGCCACCTTCACCACAGCCGAGCTTCGTCCCGGTCAGACCTATGTCTATAATAACAAGGAAAAGTCTCAATAAAATCGACTTTAAACAAAAGTTCAGAAGCAAAGGACAATGTAAACAACACCACAGTGACAGCCCAAATAGTACTAGAGAATAAAGCAACCGCCTTTGATGGCGATTTTCTGCACATATTTTGCTATAAGTATATCATAAACAAGCGGTCAAAGCACATAAGCCTCTAGATTCTTTCAAAATGGCCAGCACTCAATTCCAACAGTCCCCACTGCATTTCTTACATCTCTATGAAGAGACAATCTGCAAATGATATATTTCACGTAGCTGTTACATCATCTACGAAATCGAGCTTATAATTTCAATGTATTTCTCAGCACAAACTAAGTTCATAAATGTTCATCCACCAACCGACATGCTCACATAGAATTCATATTACAGAAGAGCAGTCCGCTCGTCAGATTTAAGTCTGCGTGCAGCACATATATCAATCGTCACTGTCACTCTAATCTTGCCGCAAAGCAGTTTATTTTTCAGCTTTCATCAACCAGTTCATGTGAAGACACAAGACGTCGATATAAGAGGCCGACGTTGACCGTACGTCGAAGATACTCGAGGAGCGTCACGTGAGCCAGTCCATCCGGCAAAACCTTCCGCGATCCATTCACGTACACAATCGCCTCCTTCGAGGCCTCCTCTTCAATCTGCTCCAATTCGTCCTCGCTCTTCAACGATACCATAACTTAAGCACTCGTCGCTGAAGCTCGCGATTTCTCCGCTCCGATCGAAAATAATGACTTGGACAGAGCGACGAATGGTTGGGTATATAATTTTAATGGAGACCCACGATGATTGATGACTTTGAAAATGGAACTCTAGAATCCAAGGACTATTATATGTTGCCATAAAAGGAAATGATAAATGATAAGTATCACTAAATCACTTTCCCTGTTTTTTTGTACATAATTATGATTTCGTGTCCTAAAGAGGTTTTTTACAAGAGTTTATGAAAATATGTCTAAGCATGGTAAAGGAGCTTTCCCAATTCAAGTAAATCTCCTATTTTAAATAGATTTTCTAATTATGATTTCGTGTCATAAAGAGTACTTTACAAGAGGTTTTTGAATTATGTCCGAGCATGGTGAAAAAGTTTTCCTAATTCAAGTAAGTTTCTTATTTTGAATAGATTTCCTAGTAGAAGAAGGTTTCCTTAAAAAAAAGAAGTTTCCTTTTTTAGATCAAATTCTTGCTATATATAAGATGCAGATATTTTTTGCGAAGAGCATCAAAGGTGAGCTTTTGCTTGTGAATTACACCCCAAGTGTTTAAGGCCATGAAAATCTTGTATTAAGATTTTGTGAATTCTTTCATGAGATTGAGATATTATTTCATTTCATAATGAATTATGGGGCTAAACATTGTGTGAGTTATTATGTGTAATTAGAGGCTAGGAAACACTAAAGTGTTTGAGTGGCTCGATTGTGGTTGTAATCTTCGTTGTATCGCTTGATCTATAGTGGACATTTTTGCTACTCTCCCTGTGGACGTAGGTCATATCGATCGAACCACGTCACATCAATCGAATCATGCAAATCTAGTGTCTGATCTATTTCTTGTTTTGTCTATTGTATTGTTCGATTGCTTGTTTCCGCAACAATTGGTATGAGACCTAGGTTTGGCTAAGTCAAAGCGAACGATGGGAAGGATTTTGATTTCTAGAAAATGCAGATTAAGGGTTATCTTATAGGAATTTGCATTTGCCCTAATCCGGAAAGAAACCAGAGTTGATGAAGCAAGCTGAAAAGGAATTGTTAGATAGATAAGCGGTAGGTGTTATTTAGTTGACGTTAGCTCATAATGTCACCTTTAATATCGTAAAAAAGAAAATTACTAGGGGTTTGACAAAGGCTGTTGGACATGTACGAAAAGCCCTTTGCGATTAAAAAAAGTCTACTTGATACGTTGTCTGCCTAAAAGATGGGCAAAGGTACATCGGTTGCTGGTCATATCAATGAATTCAATATGATTGTAAGTCAATTGAGTTCAGTTGAGATTAATTTTGAAGATGAGGTACATGCTTTGATTCTATTATCATAATTGCTTGATAGTTAGAACACTACTATTACCGTTATAAGTAATTTCTATTCATTAACAAGCTTAATATTTGATGGGTTCAAGATTTGATTCGAGTGAGGATATCCGTAGAAGAGAATCTGGTAAATCTATATATGTTGTTTTAGTAGGTGAAAGTAGAGGAAGAGCTAGTACTTGTGTTAGTAAAAGTAGTATAAACCTAATTAGACATAGTCAGTTTAGGATTAGTGATGCAATCTGTTAGAGTTGTGACAAGAAGGGACATTTTAGAAGGAATTGCCTTAAATTGAAAAACGAGAAGGATAAGGGAATTAGAGTTGAGTTTTTTTTTATTATGGTGCTACTATAGTTAATAGTAATTCACATAATGTTGATTATGTCTTGTCTGTTACTAAGGATTCATCGTTTGATAGATAGATTATCGATTCCGATTGTTTCTTTCACGGTACGTTAAATAGGAATTGGTTTACTACTTATTAGCGCATAGATAGTAGTAAAGTGCTGGGGAATAATGCTGAGTGCAATGTTGTAGGTATTGCTGATATTAGGATCAAAATGTCTATGGTATCGTGATGACATTGGCTGAAGTGAGGTATGTTTATTAGAAGTGTCAAAAAAGCCTACGCCGGCCTAGCCCGAATCGCGTTGGCCCGATCCAATCCTAAAATTTGGGGTATTTTGGGGTTGGACCTTAGTCTTCTTCGGGTAAGGCTTTAGATGTGGGTTTTATTAGCATTGGGGTTGGGTCGAGCCTGACCCACTGACACCTTGGGACCACCTACATATCTTCCCCTCTCTCTCTCCCCTTCTCTCTCCTCTCTCTCTCTCTCTACGTGGCCGAACCCTACATCTAAGGTAACAGTAGCACTATTCTTCTGCCGTCTGGAGCACAGGCACCCCTTTTCTTGCGATGCCCATCTTGTCGTCACGCTACTTGCCCTGTTCCTGTTCCCTCCTCCGTCGCTGCCACCATCTTCAACCTTTCTGTTCACCGATCTTCTTCTTCTCTCTCTCTTTCTCTCGTACCTCTTGACCTGCTCGTTACAACCAGAAGGACAAATCACTCATAAAGTTCCAGTCTCGCCTCCTCCGTCGACTCAACGGCGGTGGCGGCGGCGCAACTGTACAAGGCAGGTGGTGTTTGGTGGATTCGACGACGATTACTATGCTAGCTTTTTTTGCTAGCTATCTTTAAATGCCCGAAATGCCCTCAAGAACCTCCTCCTCCTCCTCCTCCTCTTCTTTTTTGGTTTCCTTGTTGGATATGCTGTGGTGCGGTCATCATGGCCGGTTACGATGTACTTACTCTTTCCCTCTCTCTCTCTCCTTCTTTCGGCCCCCATCATCCCATCACTATCGCCAGAAAAGCAAGCTCCCATCCCGGGAGCCTGCGACTACCTCCACGCTTCCAAGGTGGTTCCGGTCCTTGGAGCTTTCGAGCTCGAGAGCCTCGCCTTCAACCCAAGCGGTGGGGGCCCATACACCAATGTCACCGATGGCTAGGTTTTGAAGTGGGAGGGCGACGATTGTGGGTGGGTCGACTTCGCTGATCAATTGAACTCAACAAGAGAGATATCCATCGGCTGAAAATGAAGAAGCGAGCGACGAAACCGAGAAAGATGAAGACAACCATCTCTCTCTCTCTCTCTCTCTCTCTCTCTCTCTCTCTCTCTCTCTCTCTCTCTCTCTGGTGCTGAAAAATAAATAAAACCCATCTACCTAGCCTGACCTGACCTGATCCTACCCTCTCTTGGGGTATATGCTAAAGAGGGTCTCGGAGCGAGTCAAACACCACCCTATAAATTTTGGGTCGAGTAGGGTATCATGAAAGCCCGACCCGACCCGACCCGACCCGACTGGCCCATTGACACCCCTAATGTTTATAGAGTTGAGAATAAATCTAATTTCCTTAAGGGCCATGGATTCAACCCTGCTAAAACTTCAAGGTGAGACCATAACGGATTTTGCCATGGAGACGTTGGAAGTATTTGTTCGAGAGTCTGAATTGTGGCATTTGCGTTTAGGGTACATTAGCAAGAGAAGCTTGAAGATTCTAAGTGAATGGAATCCGTTGTGTGTTTATGTTGCTAAAGAATTGAATATATGCATGTGATGTGGCTTAGATCAATGGCAGTTCGATACGGCTGTCAGAAAAATTACGGATATCGCACAATTAATTCACTGGCATTTTTTAAGGCTGTTACGATTTCCTTCAGAAAGAATGCCAGATTAATGCTAATAGTTGTGAATTACTTGAGGAATACTTGGGTGTTTATGCTGATGTACATATGTGATGTTGTTGTTAGGATTAGGCAGTTGAGAGTTTTGATAGAATAGGAGACTGGTAAGATGATCAAACATGCATGGACCGGCTGTAGTATGGAGTTTTGTTCGGAGCTATTAAACGAATGATGTATGAAGGAAGGCATAGTGAAACAACACATTAGTACTAGTGAACCACAACAGGTTACGGAGTTGATGAGCGAAAAATTATTAGAGATGAATCATAAAATGTTCTCTAATGTTGGTATGACTAAGAGAATCCTAGCAAATGCGCTTAGTACAGTGAGCTATCTAGTGAATAGATCCCATCAACTGTAATTGGATGTTGCACTTCTTAAGAAGTGTGGTCAAGTGACGTTGCTGATTATTTTTGTAACAGCCCGAATTTCGATATAATTTCGGGATCAATAAAATTGACATTATTTCGCATTTCATTTTAGTAAGTCTCGCCTAGAACTAATCACTTTCGGGATACTAATTAATAGGGTATGGCTAACTAGAAAATGGCACGCGGACCAGGGACCCGATCGTGAATTGGACACCGATCACGAGAAATGATGAGAGAATATTTTGGGTCAACGTGGGCCGATCTTAGGAAAAAGTGACGGATGTGGTTTGGCCAAGGTCAACGTTATACAATCAGGTCGTAGGTGATTCTGCACGACTGAAAGTACACGTGATCAACCAGTCCTGAAACTTAAACCGAACGATCGTGACCTCCGGGACTAGTGATAATTTCTCATTCTCTTAATGATCGGGACCGTCATGACTCGGATAACCCTAGGTCGATACGCGTAATCTCTAAACAGCCGTCCGTTAGTGAGAGACCCTGAAATTTGAAAACTAGCGAGTTTTGGTCACGAAATTAGACCCGGACTTTGATACCGATTTTCGAAGGCTTGCACGACTATTTTCACGGTTCTGACGTCATATTACGCTGGCTACACACATTTAGAGTTAGTATGAGTAAAAATTGAAATTTCGGTCCAGGGGTGAAAAATTACGATTTTGCCTCTTGGGACACCAGCGTCGCTTTTCGAGGCCAAATGAGGTTATTTTTTTAGGCCGACGCCATTTTAGGATGGCCACGCATATCAGGAGTCGTCATGGCCAAAAATTGGAATTTCGAAAAAAATTGAAAAAAAATTGACGATTTTGCCCTTCAAACTTTGACGTGGATTTTCGAGAGCTTGCTCGATGAATCTTGCGATTCCGACACCACATTATGTTGGCCATGCACATTTAGGGTTGGTACGGGTGAAAAATGGAACTTCGACCCGGGATCGGAAAAATGATAGTTTTGCCCCTGGGCTATTTTTTGTTCTGAATTTTGGGGGATAATTAAGGAAATTAATTCAATTTAGACTTATCCTATTTATTGCAGCAAATGACCAAAATGCCCATGAAGTATTGGATAAGAATTAATGGGGACCCTTGGATGAGGGGTAAAATGGTCATTTTGGCTAGATTTGTGACACTTGGCGCCCCTAGCCCCTATTATTTGACCAATTTAAACCTGTTTCTCTCTCCTCTCACACCCATCTAGCCAGAACTCTCTCTCTCTCTCCTCCCGAAATCTCTCTCCCTCTCTTGTTCTCTCTCGGCCAAGTCTTGCCGAAGCTCACCGCTGGCCACCGGAGCGCCACCGCCGGCCACCGTGCCTCGCCGTCGACCACCTCAGTCCCTAGCCTCAGTCTCAGCCTCACCTGACCCCTTTCTCTCTCTCCCTCTCCGCCGTCCATACACGTCCGTACGGTGTCCGTACGGCGACTGTACGGTCGCCGCACTAGCCGCCATTGCCTCGCTGGCCACCATTCCCCGCCGTCCGTACGCCATCCGCCGGGAACGCCGCCACCGGTTTCACTGTTCATCAGTAATCGACCGCCGTTCCTCGTCGTCGTTGTTCAAAATTAAGTGAGTATACCTCCTAAACCCGGATTAGGACTGATAGTACGATTTTCTGGGCTGGTTTAGGTATTATCGGTGTATTTTGGACTAGCTTGGATAGTATCAGTGTATAATTCGGACTAGATTGAGGATGGTTTGGTGGAAATAAAATCCGAGGAAATTAGTGGGATTATTATGGATAATTATTGGACCCGGATTAGGGAAATAGTGGCTGTCCGTATTTTTGAGGAATATACCGGATTATGGCGGGCAACGAGAATTGTTAGCTGAATGATTGAGATTACCCGAGGTGATTGGTTGTTGACCGATTGGTGTTTTATTATGAAATGATATGTTGTGTGCTCGTGTGACTGAATCGTGTGGAGTGTGATTAGCTAATTGATGGCTTGAATTGTGTATTTGAAATTGGGCCGCTCGGTATTAACTGGCCAAGTGGGCACGCTATTTATGAATTGGGCACTGTGTGGTGATTTCGATTTGACTGAGTGCCTGTGGTTTATTGATGCTCATGTTGCATTATGTTGCATTTCATGGACACGCATTGGGTGTGCCGAGAATGAGGCGTGTGACGAAATTGTGCGAGAATGCGCGTCTGATATGAGCATGTGATCACCTAATTATGCCATGATGCGTTTTACGCGGGGCCCAGATAAAATTGGCAAGGTGCCGTGTGATCGCTTAAGGGCATTTGGGTCGATGCCGTCCTCATGCACTTTGTAGCAGGACGATGCTCGGTACGTCCGGAAGACAACCAACCTGATGCGTTTTACGCGGGCTCTGGTTCGTAGGGAGATCAGTGTTGCGCCTCATGCACTTTGTAGCAGGCTAGAGACACTGG
The DNA here is from genome assembly GCA_031216405.1 of Syzygium malaccense. Taxonomy (NCBI): domain Eukaryota; kingdom Viridiplantae; phylum Streptophyta; class Magnoliopsida; order Myrtales; family Myrtaceae; genus Syzygium; species Syzygium malaccense. Next base: position 6,875,690 of record CM062262.1, read on the forward strand.
GCCAGATCGGTGTTGCGCCTCATGCACTTTGTAGCAGGCTAGACGTACCGGGCCGGGAATTGTGTGGACTCGAGTCGTAATTAATAATTGAGACAGTGTGCTGGGTGAACCGAAATGGGAACATCGCATGATATTGACATTGCATGCATAAAATGCACGACCCGGCATGCAAGATGAACATTGTGAATATGAGCATGCGCATGGCGCACGTGTGATCAACGTATTTATGCACGTGCCTTGAGGAATTTAATGAACTGCCTAACCTGCAAGGTAATTCTTATGTTCTGTTTGGGCTAAAGGCCAAACCATTGTCTGTGTATTATGTTGTTTTGCCTGTCAGGAGAATGCATGTTAGCCTAGCCTAGGTCTAGGGGTTGTACTCGCTGAGATTCGTCTCACGGTTGTAATAACCCATATTTTCAGATCCCTAGCCGTAAAGATGCCGAATCCGCCGCTTTTTGGAATACCTGTACAGATACACCAGTATACTAGTACATACCCCACAGGAAACGGGGAATCTTATGTGAGATATCGATCCGTGGTGGTTGTAAACGTTGGAGAGTATTTTCATCAAACTCAGGAGTACGTGGCGTGGTGCTTGCGAGATGTAGACGGAAACCTCGGGCAACCCCTTAGGACTTTTGATGTGCTGATTGACCAAGATGGATTGATGATTTCACGAATGGCTGATGGTGAGATAGTCAATCCTCAGGATGTGTATGACGTAGATGGTGTGGATGAGCCCATGCATGGGGAGCCTCAAGTAATCGCCGAAGATCCTGATCAACTCGAAGACGATGAAGAGGAATTTGAAGACATGGACATAGATGACGAGGAAGAAATTGCAGAGGTCGCTGAGGTAGGGTCCGATGTGGAAATAGGAGCTGAGGAAGATGACGAGTTAGGTCTTTATCTGGACCTAGAGTTAGAGCTAGATTCGGAGGACGAGAGGATCGTAGTCGAGGATATGGAGTCAGAGGAGTCGGAGCCCTCGGAGGAGTCTTCAGAGGAACCGTCGGGCGATTCATCGAAGTCCTCGGACCCTGACTGGGAGCCCTAGAGCAGGCCGGTACCCTGGGAAGCGAAGACTGTCTCTTTTGAATGGCATTCCTACCCTAGTTAGCCTAACCACCGGTGCCACTTACCCTTTTTGATATAATGGCAGTTGACTGCTGATGTTGAGTTTTTTTGGAGTTGTACAAAAGGATAGTGTAAAAAGGTTTTTACTATATTAGTACAAGTGTATATTCTTGTTCGATGGCCGTCCTACCTTGGTCTCACGTGTGTTGTTTTGTACGGGTGTGTGTGTGTGTGTGTGTGTCTATATATATATATATATATATATATATATATATATATATATATATATATTTATTTATTTATTTATTTATTTATGTTATTACTGCATGTGCCTCATCTCTGATTGGGCGTTGGGTCGGCGACGCATCCTGGGGGCGTTGCATCACAAACGACCGAAGGTGGGATGCTCGCGCTTCGCGGGGTACGGGGCGTGACAATTTTATTCTAAGAATATTTGATTACTCATTTTACATTTGAGTGAGGGATGGTAAGCTCAACAGGAGGGCAAGAAAGTACATGATCTTAGGCTATGCACAAGGTAAATAGGGTTATCGGTTGTGGTGCCCGAAATTAAATTCCTCTGTTTTTAGCAATGAAGTTATATTTGACAAGTCTTTAGTGCTTTTGCGTAGAGGTGAGACGATGTTCAGCTCAAGATGGAGTTGCAATAAGAAACTCCTAAGATAGCGAGTATTAGGGCGATAATTGGCATAGATGGTGCTTATAGCGAGGTGAAGTCTATAGAGCCAACGGTTACTGTAACTACTGAATTTGATAAAGTGCTTGTTCGATCTCTTAACAGATACGGATGGACACAACAATGGTTTTGCATTCTCTGTGGTTGAGGAAATTGTGTCGAAAAATCCTTATGGAGTAGTTAAAGGTACAAGTGGAGTTGATATTCTAACGAGGTCCATGGTTTTTGCGAAGTTCAAGCGAGACTTGGACTTGAGAAGTGTCTATGGTGGTTAAGCCCAGTGCTATGGGAGAGTAGTAGTGCTCAAGTTTCAATGAAGCGCGAAGCGATTGTGACTTAACTTAAATATAGAGATTGTTGAAAAAATGTCTCGAGTTTGAGTATGAAGATGAACCTTTCCTAATTCAAGTAGTTTTTTGATTTTGAATAGGTGTCCTATTTGGAAAGGTTTCCTTAAAAAATGAAATTTTCTATTTTGGATCCAATTCTTGCCTATATATAGGAAATGGTTGTTCTTTGTGAAGAGTATCAAAGAGGAACTTTTGCTTGTAAATTACATCTCGGGTGTTTGAAGCCATGAATTCTTGTATTAAGATTTGTGAATTGTTTCATGAGATAGAGATATTATTTCGTAGGAACTATGGGCCTAAACACTGTATAAGTTATGGGGTGTGATTAGGGGATATGAAATAATAAAAGTGTTTGAGTGGCTTGATTGTTATTGTAATATCTATTGTATTGCTTGATATATAGTAGAATACTTTACTGCTCTCCCTATGGAAGTAAGTCATACCAACCGAACCATATAAATCTAGTGTTTGATCTATTTTTTTGCTCTGCCTATTTTACTGTTCGATTGATTATTTCTGCACTAGAGGTTTTCATATAAATGTGGTGATTTTCTAGACGATATCTAGAGCACCCATTTAATCTTTATAGGGTGCCATATTCATTCGATTTCATACACACTAAATAATTATTAGAGTCACATAAATCAATGAGCTTGAGGTTGCCCCATGATCAATAAGACCTTATAAGGCCAATTTAGAGTAACTTAGTCATTTGTGCGAGGTATATTGTAATAAACTTGGGTGGCCTCTGAATTTTTCTTCAATGGTTTAATGTGGGTCCCCAAAGTTTGTTTTTTGGTTCAATTTAATCTCTGAACTTTCAAAAATATGCTCAATGCAGTCCTTTCATTAAGTTTAATGCCATTAGACATGATCAACAAGCGAAGGATGCCCGTGGCTGGATTTCTTAAGCTCGCTAGGCAAGCCTTGACAAAAATTCCCGACCCTGCCTAGGTCAACTCTCCCATTTATTAAAAAAATCTCATTTTATTAGTAATTTTATTTGACATTTAAAATATATACACACTAATAGGATAGAAATAAGCCTAAATTTCAAATAATGGATAGAAAAATAAAATAACAAGAAGCTCTAAAATTATTTTATATTTTTATTTATGTCTTTTAGCCGAAATTTTAAAAATAAAAGAATAAATAGTTGGCTTGATGGCGAGCCCGGCCCACCTATGTTTTTGTCATCGGAGTGTTCATTTGATTCATCTAGAGAAAACTAAAATGTACCAGAATCTTCGTAAGCATTACCGGTGGAGTGGTATGAAACTTGAGGTTATTCGATGCGTACCTTGTTACTTGACTTGTCAATCGATTAAGAATGAACATTAAAAACCTCACAATACTTTATGGTGCGTTTGTTTTGCGAAAAATAAATGATCTGCACAATATTTTCCTAAAAATAATTGCTTGTAACACTTACATAAATGAATGAACGGAAAATATTTTTATCGTCCATGAAAATATTTTAGACATAAATTATTGTCGATAATAAACATTTTTCATTTTTCATTGATTAATTATTTCAAACGACATATGCAATTGTTGCAACCTTCAGAGAGATTAACCACCAAAAGAAAGCTAATGGATTATTAAGTCAAACACTTAACACGAGTTCTCCCAAACCATACCAACTCAACTTTGAGGTTTTAAATTAATCATTTAAACATTCAATTTAATTCATTTAGGAGTCACCACCAATCTATTACATGTTGATTAGGAAATTCAAGTAAAATGTCGGAGAATATTTTACTTCTATGAAATAGAGATTTCATGGATATGGGGGCTTGGTTACGTTAAATAAATTTAACGCTCTGCCGGTACCTTTTCTCTTTATTTTTAAAATTTTTTGCGAGCAGTCTTGGTTGATTTTAATCCTAAGCCACTAAAATACAATGGACGATTGTGCAGGTGCGCTGGTAAAAATTAACTCAATAATCAAAACAATAAATAAATTACATAAAAAGATAGAAAAATCTCTAAGCAATTCAAAAGCATAGCTTCATTATCATCTCACACATAAGGTGTTCTGCAAAACGTTAATTAAAGATCAAATTATGATGTTCTGTATATGCATAACCTGGACATGATTTATAAATGCAATGATAATAAATTCTTTTTGAGTTTCTTTTTATTTAAAATAGACGCGAATGAATTTAAACGACATGACTACACGAGTTCTCAACACATGCATTGATAAACTAGAATAAGATCTAAGTGACATATACGGTATGTTATAACTAAGATTTAGTGCAACCTATATGCAATTCTAATGACACGAAATAGGATCAATTATGAATTAACCCTATCATTTGACCATGCAGAAGATTAATTATTTTTTTTTTGGTAAGGAGCAGAAGATTAATTATTTTTATGTCTTCTTTTTAATAAATAGAAGACTAAAGTTTAAGACACCTAATATAACCTAAGTGACTTTATATAAATAGGGATAAATGCATTGTAAGTCATAAAACTTATCAAATTGGTTCAAATCAAGAAGAAGTTCAACCTACCAGTCAAAAGTGGAACTTGTCAAAAGAAGCATTTCGATGTCCGGCATATTGAAAGTCTCAAAAGAACTTTATGTTAGAAAGATACCAAGCATTGTGGGATGAGAAAATGTCATTTTACTAGAAAAAAAAATTATGCACTAGATGTTGACATAAAAATTCATTTGGGTAATGTCTAAATGCACTAACGTACCTTAGGGCCTGCCCAACACTCCATAAGCAAACAAGCTGCAACCAAAGCAATTCCGATACAGCCCCATTCATCTGTCTGAATATTCTCTTAGACACTGGCCAAACTGTCACAAAACATGTCGCCTGAAAAGTAATTTTATTAAGCAACATCATTGAGACTGTAGTGCTCATTGATCTCTCAAATTATAATTATCGACATTGGATTTTTGACAATCCTTAGATACTTCTTCTAGTGCTTTTGCTGAATCTAGAAGTCACTAAATAACCACTTATATGGAAATGTACTTTCCCTTTTGTTCACACATACAAAAAGAGGGAGAGAATAAACTTAGTGCTAGTTTGACTTTGAGTCAAACTAATTGTGATCAGACAGAAAACTCACTCATAAATTAACTTAAGCAAGAATAGATTAACCCAAGATTGACCAAGAAAGGTAGTAACGACTTGTACGAGATTATGAACGAGCCAGGAAAAACATCAGCATCAAGCATATTCACCATCATATGACATTTCTAACATTGCATGGTTTTTTGATCCAATGATAAAGTCAAACAAGCTAGATGAACACAAGATTGACCAAGAGAAAGCAAATTTACTTGTATGAGATTTGATGAGAAGGCCCGAGAAGATGAAGACGACGCCAAAGGGTATCGAAACCGCTATCGCTCTCAACCCCATCGCCACAACACAATAACAATGTTGCAAGTGAGAAGCAAATGTGGAGGGTGATTTCACAGATCTTTAGAGGTTTGATGTTTGAGTTGCAGGGACAAAAAGGGTGGTCGTGTTACGAACAAAACCATGTGTGAGGGGAACGATTGATTTCAAGCTTCGGGCATAGATTTCTAGGGCGGCAAACCCTTAGCTGTCATGACAGCATTAGCAAAACCAGATTTTAGAAGCATTTCACATTAATCACCTGCGAAACTGAGACGAGTTTTCCTAGGGTTTACCGTAACTGGGGCTGGCAGTTTCGTTGAAGCAAGAACCAAACTCCAGAGCCCATACTGTTTTTAGCCTTTAACCTACCATAGTAGTGTATTGAACCACATGCAAATTGATGATACGATCATCATTTCAGATCCAGTGAAGTAGCAAAGGAAGATTACGACTAGAAATAGTAATCCAATTTTAGGATGGAACATCGGGTCTGTTTGTCTATCAAATTAGATCGATCTTAAGTCAATTCTCACTGGGGCTGATATCTGTACGCTAATTGGAGTTATTCTGCGACTTTTAGGCGTGTTGACTGAATCGTAACTATTTTTCAAGAGCTGGGATTCTTTTTTTTCCGGCTTTTATACTTTTCGGCTTTTGGCAAGTATTCGTTTCCAAAGTTGGTCATTCTCGTAATAGACTTTTTGGATGAACCCACGGGATATACATATTAGAGTGCTCTTGAAGTATCACGTGACTGTTCACTAATCAATCATCTAACACTAATTATTATGTTAAATTTAATCGTGTTCTTTTGATTGATGGAGTGGGCAGTCACGTCGTGCTCAGAGAATGATGCTGAATGTCCCTCAAACCCCCACCCCCACAAGCAAATAATGCCATTAAACCAAAGATTGGGTTGCATTAAGCAAAATGTCGCAACCAGTATAGTTATTTGGAGTATGAGCACGTCAACTTCAGTTCCATGTGCTTGCTTCCTAAGGAGCTTGGAGTCTTAAAGGAGCTAATGTGACTGACAGTCTAAATTTAGATCCAGGGATAACCTTAGATAGCATTCCCACTATGTCCGAGGAACCTAGCTAGTTCTCCAAAGCATCCTATGCTGCTTATTCTTCCTTTTCTTCGCCAGTAGCATCTTCTTCATTGACTTATTTGTTTGCGTCGAAGAGATGTTGTTCTATATCTTGATTCCGCTCTAGACCCGTAGTGCCTTGTCTCAAAGCTAGCTTATGTACCTTATACCACATTCAAACTAGTGGGCACTGGCATTGGTTTCGAGAGCCTTTTCGTTGCCTAATTGCTGAGGCCTGGGACAAATTTTACCCATCGACATTAGTATAGGTTGCAGAGAAAGAATGTTCGTAAATGATCGTCCTGACAACATTAACTAAGTAATTTTAATGTAAATAAAGATCAATAAAAGTAGGATTTGGTTAAATGGTGCTACGAGTCGAGTGCATAACCGAACGCATGCTCAAGCATCCTGCAACTAAACTCTAGGAATGTTCCCCAGAACACACGCTCAAGCCTCAACATGCATGTCTATGTGAATTGTCTCTAAAACCACTTCATTCTCTCATCAGAACAATCAGAACATAGCAGATGACAGATGACCAAGCATCCAAATATTTAGGTAATGCAGTGCTAACCCGACCCTGACCCAACTCGCCCACGACCGGTAACCTGGCTTGTACTTTTGAAGCATTCCTTGTTGTCCAATCAAGCTTTTGATATCCCAACAAATTGGGTAGGATTTTTGGTTCAATATGATGATGGTAGAGTAGTTACTGCTTGGCTAGGAACAGATGCAGATAGAAGAATACTAATGACTAGCACGCTCCGAGTTTGTTAATAATGTGATCCGTGTTTTGGTAAGTTGATGTCGCCGACCTTACTTTTCGGCTCACTAGCTGTACCTTTTTCTCAAAATCAGGCCAGTGTGCAGACTCTGCTCTTCACGAAGCATGATCTAGGAATTCTAGAATCTGCAACCACCTCTCACTGGAATTAGGCAGTCATCAATGAGTCGAAAGACTGATGTTAGCCGAATAACTGACTTAGATCAGATACCGAGGAGTTATTCCCAGTCGAGATTCTAAAGTAGTCGCCAAATCCTATTTGTGATTGCTGAGTGTCGTTTCTTTCTAGAACGCTAGTGCGAGTTTTACCAGTATTAAATCAATCAACATCGCGTTGAAAAACAATGTTGAAGTATGATACACAAGCAGAGCCATAAACAAGGAAAAGGTCCCCAAAATACGAATTACAATAACATGTGCACGAAGTTTCATGGTCGTGATTATAAAATTTCACAGGCGATGTTTTTAAAAGATTATAAGTCTGGGCGTATAGATCACTGCTCATTTCTGGAGAAGTCTCTCCCCTGCAGGATCTTGCTGAAGGGCCTCAACGGGAGTCGAGCGGTTAGACTCTGAAGACTGAATGAGGATTTGCATTGCAAGAGTTACAAGCACCAAAGCTGCTACTACGATCACGATGCCTTCCCACGAGGTGAGCAATGAGGACCACAGGAAGAATTCAACGACTCCATAGACCAGTAGGCATGACCAAAAAATGACCACCTGTCGCCAGTATTTAGAGGTGATTAATGGGCAGGAAGGAAGAGGTGACAGGTGAGGAGCAATGAAAGGACTAGTAGGGAAAAATCATGGAGTCACACTTACCAATAGAGACTTTATAGGACGCCCGACATCTTGACGTTGTTCGGTACCAAACAGGTCTTTGGCATGGTATTTCTCCAGGAAAGCATCCTTGTTGATAAAAGAAAGAGGGATTAGATATGTGGGTACACACATGAATAGGATCATAATTTGGATTTTCAGTCGTCATGAGTTGAGTCGCAAATGCTATGTCACAATTTGGGAATTTTAAAGGGGACTCATTTCAAGCAAATGCAGATGCTGCATGTGTATCAAAAATTTTAGCCGAGTGATAAGTGAAAGGGTGCTTTGAATCACAACTCTAAAAAGTTCTCATTAAAGCAAAATTCCATTTGGTGCAGATACACGATACCTTAGTCACAAACATGTCTTTGCACCACTGCGCAATGCCGTCAGGTGTTTCCGGCAATTCTTGCATCGAATGTCTCTTGATTTGCAGTTTCACCTGTTAAAAAGAAATGAATTAAATCCGAAACCTTCCTCTGAAAGAAAGAGGTAAAAAAGGAAAACCAAGCACTAGGGAATAAATGAACGAAATATGGTAACAGCAGATGTGTAAAGTCACGAAAGATAGATGTGAATTCAAGCTGAGTGACCAAAATGGCAGATAGCTGTGAATTCAAGCTGCTCTTTTGAGTTATTATTATCAATGGTTTTGTTAGCTTACAATAGCCCGATGTCCTCTAATAAGTCTGAGCAACGTAGGCGGTTTCTGATTACTTGGAACAGCCACCGTGCAATCATAAATGGCGGGGACAAACGAGCGCATGTGAGTCACAGCTGAAACAAAGCCCTGAATCAACAAGCAACATTATTCTAATTAATATTCTGGGTTAGAAAAAGAATCAATACTCTGCCCTAGCCAAGCTCCAGAGGACAAAAATCGACTGTCATTGCCTACTGAATGATTCTCGATCTAGCAGTAAACCAGTTCCTACAACCTTCACAGATAGAAAGTCACCCAGATTAAAACTCCTTACTCAATTCGCAAAGTAACTTAAGACCCAAGTAAAGCGACATAGTCACTGCTCGTTTGAAAATGTCAAAGTGAGTAACCTTAGTTCGAGGAATCAAGACGTTCCTAGGAAGAGGCAACCCTCTAGAGGCGGCATACTCTTGAGCTGCTTGGAGCTTTGCCTGCGTGAAACGAGTTCCCTCCACAAAAAGGGCCAACCAGAATGGCATCGGGAAATCACGGAGCCTTTCGAAACCTGACTGGAGCGCAAAATTCAGTCAGACCCGATATAAATCTAGCATGCAGGCAAAACCAAATATATGTGAGACGTGCAAATAAGTCACCTTTAGCGTGTTCTCATCTTTGGCCCAGCTTCTGTCCAAAAATACATAGTCCGAAAACCACATCGACCAACCTATGACCTGCATGTGTTCAGCAAGAAAGCTATTCTTTGATCAGTGTAATTGGAGAAAGAGACTTAGCTGAGTATAATGACACTATATAGTCTAATAAACTATAAGGAAAGAAGCTGACAGGGAGAAATTTAGCCTCTTTCTTCATGATAGCAAGTGCACTGCCAAGACAACCTGCACGCTGCAAGAACAAGAGGATTAATGAAGAGATTTTTTACATTTTTTTTTGTAATTAATGAAACTAAGAAATCCAACAAATGTGATGCGGTGGATGACGCTGCAGACTAGGTGAATCTGTTCACGGTCCATAGGACCAACAGAACCCCAGGAATAGTGGGTATGATTGAAGAGATCTAATTATAGAGTGGAATTTTGGATCTCTCTTCATCACTCTGTTCGGGGAGTGACCCCCGAAGTGAGAAGAGCTTTCAAAGCAAATCCAATGGCCCTTCTGTTCGAACAAGAGAGAAGGATGATGCCCGAGTACGATGGAAAGGGAAAAAAAGACAGCTTTAAAACGGCAGAGGCCATGAATGCACAATGAAAGTTTATGTGCAATACAGATTCAAGCATTTAGTCAAGTAACCTGTCTGTAATTTCACAAAAGTTTTTTTTTTGGTAAGGTAAATTTCACAAAAGTTCAACCTTAAATCACTGGATAATGATAGTAAAAGACACAAAGGATGAGTTCTGAAGAAGAACAGTTCCAATCACCTTTTCAATAACTCACTTCTTTTGCTTTTAACATTGAGATGGCAGGAGTCTGATGAAATTCATATTTTGAAGTATTTGAGCCTAACTTACAGAAAATAAAAAAAGACGATCTACATAAATACCATTATCAGTTTGGAGTATAGTTAATGAAAGAAATTCAAAGAAAGAAGAAAGAAGAATGTGGCGTTGATGATACAAATACAGAATGATGTAAACTAAGTCACTGGAAGGAACAATTCAGATTGATGAGCACCTGAGCTATGACCCACCCAACAAGCCAATCAATGTCGCTTCTATGATTGCAAATGAGAAGCGCGTGTTCTTTACCTGGGAATTTCATCAAGTCAAGCCAATTTCAACATTTCATATAAGGGAAATTCAAAACCATGTGAATATCCGGGCTATCAGAGCAGAAAATAGAATACTTAACTTTCATAGGATAATGAATGTATTGACTTACCCATCATTTTGTAAGCCTGAGAATCCATGTAGAGCTCTACCTGCATGGGCACTGAAGCTACTCAGGACACGAAACTGGACACAGGATGAGAATATGAAGGTTCTACGCACGTGCATGTGCATGTTTTAATCTCTTAAGGAATGCTGTCCTTTTGGAGTGCCAGAGGGCAGGACCGCGATTGTACTAATAAGCCGAAATATCCGAAATCAATTACCAAAGTGTTAACAGAATACTACCAGAAAATGATAGACAAAAGAAATTGCCTCAGAAAGGATTTGATGAGGATTTGAATGTTACTGCTCCAAGCATTTGCAATTGCAACCAAAATCCGAGAATGTGATGCCGAAAGATACTTAGAATTTTTAGCTACAGTGGACTCGAATAGGCAGAGGAGTGACAGGGCACAGATGCAAATATGAGAAAGAATGTGAAAATGCAAACAGGCTAGTTAAACTACCTTAACACCCGCCCACCAATCAAAAAGCCATATGAGTTCCAGCGAGAGCAATTCCGCAACTACTTTGTTGATCTTTTGATACGTTCTCTTAGACAGCGGACGAATGAGGACATAGAAGAATGCCTGCAAGCACATGAAAGCCAGCAAAAAACTGAGGTTAGATATGTACAATGAGATTAAGCAACGATCAAATTATATTTTTTTGAAAGAGAACTCGAGGAATTTACTCTAAGCCTTGAAAAAAACATTGAAGAATCGTGCTAGAGAGGTCACGTTTATCGTTAAGCAGAATCAAGCAGAAACTCTGTTTCTGTTCATCCCCTCTTTTCCCCAATTCGACGTTTCTCCATTCCGATGTCATTGCAAAGTCTAGGAAGAAATCAACCGAACTGATCTGAAATGTCTCGCAAATAACTCAGCAGTAAAAGCCTAAATCTTGCAGATTAAGATCTAGGCAAATGACCCGAAAGCATCCGATTTGGATATATAGAGGTGTGGCATCTCATTCCAATTTATAAGAGCAACATATGAAGCTATTTTAAATTCCCATCTTCAGCCATTACCTCCATTCCAAAAATCTGATCTGATATCTCTCATTTTTTTTTTACAAAAAATGAAAACCTTTTGAACAATGTGAGATCCGCGACCACATTGATCATTTGTAGCTTTAAAAGGAGCCAATCGAACAGTAACCAATCAAGCAATGAATGAAAACTCTCAAGAACATCAAAATGAAGATTCAACTGATGAGTACCTGAACAAGATTGAGGATAAGGCCGGAGAGAATAAATAGCATGCCGATGGGAACGATGGCGACTGCTGCCGGGACCGCCATAGCTCAGGACCACCCCTTCAATTGCTCACACACGTACCCTCTGACTCTGAGACAATAAGCTTTGATATAGAGAGAGAGAGAGAGAGAGAGAGAGAGAGAGAGAGAGAGAGAGAGAGAGAGGGAAATGGTTGGCTTGGAGAAAGGAAATGATAATGGTAAGAGGGTCGGAGTATTTGTAATCCGACGCTTGGTGTTCTCCAACCATGCACGTGCATCAAGCGTTAAAATCGGATTACAAATGCTTCGTACCCTCTTAACAAAACCATTTCTTTTGTCCAAAGCCAACCATTTTCCCCTCTCTCTCTCTCTTTCTCTCTCTCTCTCTCTATTTAACAACTTGGGCTGTCGTCAACGTGAACAGGAAGACCATGAGCACAGAGAACACAACACAGACGCAGCCAAAAGAAAGAAAGCCTTAGGCCGAAAGGTGGCTGAACTGGATCTCGTGGAAACAGGGCAGCGCCCGTGGGATCGATCACGTGAACATTTTACATTGATCACTTCACGTGTAGTTAGATTAAAGTTCTTCATGGGGCTAAATGAAAGGACATTAATTTGGGTTCAGCTGGTAAACAGCAGTTGAAAGTTTTATCTAGTTTTCATCCAGAAGAGAAGGAACGGAACCCGAAATTCAATCATAGATAGAAATTAAATTAAGCAAGTCACCGCTGATTGAAAATCACGAGTATTAAGAGGGGGAAACAGTACAACCTATAATCACAGACTAAACACAAAGATTTATTCAAATATATAGTATCTGTATGTATATACGACAGTTGAGTTTTGATAACCATACGTGGAACAACCCTTCTTATTGATTTATATGTAGCGTTTTCCAAAAAAGATGAAAGAGAATGATGGAATGATTCCAAAAAGTCTTAAATGCAACGAATTCGGTCCTAAACTTTTTGATCAATTTAGAACTAAATATTTTGATGATTTTACAATATAATCCATCCGATCATAAATTACTGATGTGGATGTCAGCCGTACGACGTAATATGATCAGAGCTGAAAATGACGAGTTTCGTGAGTTTATTTTTCATTTTTTTAAAAATTTTTCTTGTTTTTCCTTTTCTTTTGCTTTCGCCCGTGGCTAGTCTCAGTGATGGCCAATGACCATCCATAGGTGAGGGCCAGCAACGACCACACTCACCGGTCACACGCGAGGGTCGCCCTCCCTGGGCGAGAGGTGGCTGGCAAGTGCACGAGTGGTCATACCGCATAGATGACTAGCCCTAACTAAATCGTCACATCAACAGTTTCTCGCCAAAATTATTGAAAAGACTACATTGGAAAATCGTTAAAAATTTTGAGACTAAATTGATAAAATTGAAAAATTAAAGATGAATTGATCGCCGTACAATAAATTTAAGTCTTTTTAGATAATTTTTCTTTAATTATAAACTTTGTAGTTAAATAGTTTAAAAGCCATAATAATTTAGGCTTTTTATTGATATCAATTCGATTTTAAACTGTCTAAGGCGAGTTACTGACGGGTCAAGCAAGTCGCCAATCAACTTTTTGTTACAGTGGGAATTTGTCTAACACGAACATTTTTCACGAATTTACGAACATGGAAAAAATATATGTATATTTATTGAAGAAAATCAGAAAAATAGAAAAATTAGGAGAAACCAATAAAAAGAGAAGCGCGACATCTGAAGGAAGAGAGACGTCTCTCTTCCGGAAGCTGAAGCTAAAAGCCAACGGAGAAAATGGCGGCAGCACCGGCGTACCAAGTTCAGCAGCCGCACCAGCCGGCGTCCGCCGAGGAAGTGAAGACCCTCTGGATCGGCGACCTGCAGTACTGGGTCGACGAGTCTTATCTCTACGGCTGCTTCGCTCACACCGGCGAGGTCTCTCTCTCTCTCTCTCTCTCTCTCTCTGTATATCTCGCTCTCCCCCTCTCTCTCTCTACCTGGATTATTCAGCGGTTGATATATCTTCCATAGGGTTCGTTTGGTCTGGTGGACGCTTCAGTCCGGACGTGGACGTGGGTATGGAGTCATTAGTTGATCTTGTTGCGGTTTAGGTTTTAACTCGTCTTCCTGAACGTTGGGGTGTCGAGTGTTGAGTCTTTCGAGTTCCCCATGAGTTCACATGGCGCTCCGTGCCGCTTCGCCTTTTTCGCTCGCTGCCGGGCAAATGCCGCGGGTCGAATTTGCTTCTGTTTAGCAAAGTCTTGGCATGTTTAGCAGAAGATAAAGGAAATTAGGATGTTGGCAAAGAAAATCCTGTGCTGTTTAGGTGTCGGGAGCCGTGATGTGCACCCTAATTTATGCAGGTTGTGTCGGTGAAGATCATAAGGAATAAGCTTACGGGGCAGCCGGAGGGCTACGGGTTCGTGGAGTTCATGTCTCACGCGGCTGCTGAGAGGATTCTGCAGACGTATAATGGGACCCAAATGCCCGGGACAGAGCAAACATTTAGGTTGAATTGGGCATCATTCGGTATGGGGGAGAGACGCGCCGATGCTGGACCTGAGCATTCTATTTTCGTGGGTGATTTGGCACCTGATGTCACGGACTACCTGTTGCAAGAAACTTTCCGAGCTCATTATCCATCCGTTAAAGGAGCGAAGGTGGTTACTGATCCGAGCACTGGGCGCTCAAAGGGTTATGGATTCGTTAAATTTGCGAATGAAACAGAAAGGGACCGTGCCATGTCAGAAATGAATGGCGTCTACTGTTCAACTAGGCCGATGCGTATTAGCGCGGCAACACCGAAGAAGACGACTGGAATGCCTCAGCAGTATGCTGCTGTGAAAGGTATTTTTGTATTGGACATTTACTTTAGGCAACTGCATCATCTTTTGGTGGCCGTGATTTTTTCCCCTGCAGTGCTTCATTCACTCTCTCTTATCGTATCAACTTCCCCCACAGGCTTCTTTAGTCTTTCTCACTGGTTTTCTTGTATATTCTCGAGTATTGGATTGTAGTTTGTTATGGTTCAGCGCCTAAGGACATAGAAATTAGACTTAATTTGTGATGAGAAATTTGTCATATGTAGTAGCTTTCCTTATGGCATAGATATTTTCTATGAATGTACTCAATCAAAGGCTGAATTGTTTTTGATCTGTCTTTCTGTGTATGTTGGACTTTGATAATATAAATAATAGATAGCTCTCTAAACATGCATAATGCTGCAATGTTTACTGATATAAAGTTTGCTTATGAAACATTTCGCAGCTGTTTACCCAGTTGCAGCATACACTGCTCCACCAGTACAGGTGCTACCAGTGGATAATGATGTAAATAACACCACGGTAAGTGGAAAATGCTCACCTGTACATGCAGTTCATTTTTTAGAACCTTCTAATTAGTTCTACTATGCAGATTTTTGTGGGGAATTTGGATCCAAATGTTTCAGAAGAGGAGCTGAGGCAAATCTTTTTACAGCTTGGGGAGATTCTAAATGTCAAAATTCCTGCTGGGAAGGGATGTGGATTTGTAGAATTTCGAGCAAGGTTACTATATGTTATTGCTGTCGCTTGTTGTGAATCTTCTCATATCATCCCTTTTTAGTAGTAGTTGAACTTCACTATTGCATGACATGGATCAATTTCACTACTCGTTTCGCATTTACACTCCAAATCTTTTTGTTTTGCTAGACACGATGGCACATGTTTCTGCTCTTTATTTTTGTCATAATTATGTTGCATAGGGCATCTGCTGAAGAAGCCATCCAAAGGATGCAGGGAGCTACAATTGGTCAACAAGTTGTTCGCATTTCTTGGGGGCGAAGCCCAACTGCTAAACAGGTTTGGAATCATGCATATAATCCCTATATTAAATCTACTTTAATAGTAGTTGCCTCCCTCTAGACCTGTTATGCAATTCTTCTCTTGAGAGCTCCTAAAATTTGAACCTGGAGAAAGTGACCACTACGAAAAACATGGATTTGTTTTTCTTTTTTTTCTTTTCTAACAAAGACATGGATTTGTTAATATGGTGTTGGAAAATGATGGGAACAAAAATGATGACGGTTAAATTATATCCCACTATTGGTATTCAAAAGGCCACCGGCCTGCACTTTTGTACTCTTTTGAATAGTGATTAAGGAGCTTATTTGGGGTGTTGCTAATTCTGGAAAGACATCTGACCTTCAAGGACTGCATTTCCTTAATTAACCCTTTCACTGGAGAACGTGTAGAATTAGTTCACGAATCACGACCACTGAAGTAGAAAAATGGCTTATTAGCTGTCTATTTTTCCAGTCTTAACCTTCATTTGTATCTGCCATAAGACTTGAAATTCTTGAAGAATTTTTGTAGAGAATTTAACTTCTGGGGCATCTAATAGAATCTAAATGTCATGCTCTTCTCTGTTGCATTTCCTTGCTTATCCTTGGGTAATAGTACTTGGCACGTTTACTTTGTCATTTGGTGTTACTGCTGTTGTATAGTTTTGTGCACTTCCTTTTCTCATCTGTATACATTACATCTTAGCATTTGACAGTATGTGGTATCAACTTGTAGGACGTGCCTGGTAGCTGGGGCCAGCAAGTAGATCCAAGTCAATGGAATGCTTATTATGGCTATGCACAAGGCTATGATGCGTATTCTTATGGTGCTTCCCATGATCCATCTTTGTATGCATATGGTGCTTATGCTGGTTACATGCAATACCCTCAACAGGCAAGACATTTGCGCTGTTCTGCTTCGTACTTTGTATAGTCCTGTCTTCAAATCTTTTTAATGATATGGGATCTAGCATCATAAGTATTGCTGGTTCTTTGAAGATAATTCTAACTAAATTTAAGCCTATCTTGTATTTTTTTCAAGCCAAACCTTGGGGTTTTGATAGTAGATATCCCTCTTCTTTTAAATCGTTTGCAAACTTTCTCATAATCTTTGCAAAGCATTTGAAAGGTTGGGAGTGTTTTTCCAGTGATTTAAAGGATGGAGGCTACTTGCAACAGGGGAGGAGGGTTATTTTGTTTCTGCAAAGATTTAAATGGTCTAGTTCTATTTGTAATATATCTCAAAAATGAAGTTTGCATTCAACCCCTTATCTTTTTTCGATTATGGAGGAGGTTAGGACTTGTTCTCCTATGCATTTGAGCTAGGTAGATTTTTACCACGACTGTCCAGATCCTGAGGGGATTGAAGTTCATGAAGTGAAAGTTCTGTGGCACCTTTGAAAGTTTGCTTCTTCTTTTGCTGCTTTTCTCTTCGGACTTTGATTCTGAAACAAGTTGAGAGGCTTATGTTTAACATTCTGGTTCAACAAGACACTTGATCATCTGAGTTCATATTTCTGGTTACAATGGGATCTGATTTCCCGGTGAGAATGATTATGCTCTAACTTTCCTTTCCTTTTGATAGTTGGGAGAATATATTCAAAGTTACTCGTAATATCAAATTGCATATCACTTCCTTCTTGCTGGAGTTTCGTGAATTATAGTTTTAGTGACTAGCATTCTGTTATTGGAGTTTAGGTTGAAGGTGTTCAAGAAATGGCTGGTATGACAGGTGCCGTTCCTACTGTAGAGCCAACTGATCCTCTGGCTCCTCCCGATGTTGATAAGTAAGTCTCTTTCTTTTTTTCAAGACATGGCACTAACTAGGAGGAACTAATTTCTGCATTCATAACAGCTCTCTCTTTGGCGATGTAGGTTAAATGCTTCTTACCTTTCTGTTCATGGGAGTGCCATCTTGGGCAGGCCATTTTGGTACAGAAACTCATACTTGTCTCAAGCATAGGCAGTTCAGAGTGGTTCCTTGCCTACACATTTGGTGGCTGCTCGAGATAGAAGCAATGCTTAGGCTTCATGATGAGAAGTCTGCTACTGTGGAAGATCTTTCAGTGATATGCTGTGTCTGGGCGGTCCTACTGGGGGAACTGGATGATCGGAGGACTCGATTATGGAACCTCTTAGCTTCATTGGGACTTTTTTTTTCTAGCCAGAAGCTTCATTGGGACTCAATTTTTTCAAGAAAACCTTTTATAATATCGGAGAGATAAATTTGTATGTGAGAGAGAGAGAGAGAGAGAGAGAGAGAGAGAGAGAGAGAGAGATGACATTGGACGGATACCCTGTGTCATGGAAAAAAAGGAAAAGAAATATCACCTTCAACGAATCCATTTTTGCTGGCCCCATCTCTCAATCTGAGTTTAAGAGACTTCATTAGGGGAAGTAAGAAAAGAAAACGAAATGGAGCTGCCTGAGGTTGTGTATGACATAACTAGACGTATCCTTACTCTAATTGAATTAAGCATCTACGTTAACCATGCTGTCTCTTTTTTTTTTGAGATTGTGCTCATCTGTATAGTAGTACCAGAGCTTCACTATTGCTCACTCTGAATTAGTTTCAAAGACAGGCGACTTTCTCAGCTCGTGATGATGGGTTTCATGAATCTTGTTAATGTGATTGCATCTAGACGGAAATTCGTGGTGAGACTAGGCCGCTTGCTTGACAAGCTAAGACCCATGGTAAGATGTTCTTGTCAATATATCGCTTGTGGAACAAAACAGAGGGATAAAAAGAGAATTGGTGACCAATGGAAAGATATTCTTAACGTGCCCTAAGGCCTAGTTTGTGCCTGTGTACGTACTTGAGAGTTTGGGTCTGCCAGGGTTGCAACATCCTGGACAGGACACTATCTTTTGGTTAAGGTGAGGTCCCCAGAACACCATAAAGATGTCATTGTGGTTCTCAAATGGGACAACACTGGTTAACCTAGCTGTGTCCCTGCAGTTGCGCTATCACTTAGCACTGTTACACCTTATGGGCAGAAGCACCACACAGAGTACTTGTAGGATCTGCTATTTCGTAATGAGAAAATGATATATAATATGATCAAATCTGAAGCAGGGATTCAATCAGAGGAAGTTCAAGAGCAACTCTTTCCAAAGTTTGACTAAATCTGACAAGAACCGATAGCATGTGTTTGTCCTCAAACAACAAGAACAAGAATCAAATCCTGATCATCCCACCAAATTGATTTTGGTCCCTCAAAATGTTAATTAATCAAGACTTCAAAATGTATCTCTCAGGATGATGATGAAAAATGTTATCTAAATAAGAAAACAATACAGGAGAAGAATTAAAATCCAAAATTTTCTTGAATCACAGATACTTCGCTAACCAAGGTAGCTCGCCACTGTCTTTGAGTGCAAATGTCACATCATCGCTGCCACAATACAATACAGGCTGTGTTATATCACTGGTGAAAGTTCTTAATTCTATGTCGACATCTTATGATGGGTGATAAAATCTAAGTAACTGCATTATGGATAACAATCACATGCTTGTGAAAGCAGTACTGGCTCTGAAGTGAGATGAATCCTATGATCAAACGGTATATCTACACTTTTCCTGTTATCGCAGTAGAATACAATAGGAAAACAACCCACCTAAACGGCATCTATGTTAGTGGACAATAAAATGGCTTCACGCATTGTTGGTGTAGTGGACGGTGGTGGGTCGAGTCTCAAAGCTTCAACCATTTTCATTTGTACGAAACTGACTGCCCAGACTGATTTGTTTTGTAATACAAATGAACACCTTTTGTAGTTCACACTAGAAGTGAGGCTTGGACTAAACCATGTGTAGCCTGTACCGGTAGAAGGTCTATGGTTGGAAAAAGGCAGATCCATGAAAAGTTTCTCAAGAGGATCACTCTATTGCTTATACGGTAAACTTTCCCGTCAAAAGTTTGGAAAACAATCTAGGCCTAATTCCCTAAACAATACTCAACTTTAGGTCCATTTCTACTCTGAACTTTTTTTTATCTAAAAATATCACCAACTTTCACTCTAGTCCCAACTTTATCCCATTAACCCACCATCCAAAAATTGCCATTGATAATTCAAAATTATCAACATCAAGACCACTTAGAGGTTCGTTATCATAACCTGCATCTTCATTGGCATCCTTGAAAACAACAACAACCTGATGTTGATAATTCTGAACAAACCAATAGTGATTTTTGAACAGAGAGTTAACAAAGGTAGATCTTAGACTAAAGTGAAAGTTAATGATTTTTTTAGACAATTTCGAGATAGAATTTAGATGTGGATCTAATGGTGCATTTGTTTCACGAAAAAAAAAAGATTTGAAAAACATTACCTAAAAAATAATCGGGTGAATTTCTTATAAAATGAATGAATGAAAAAAAAATTAGCATTTGTGAAAATATTGAGACATTGTTGTCCATAATGAAAATATTTTTCATTAACTAATTATTTCAAGCGATACAAGTGGTTATTTTTAGGAAAATGTTTTCCAAATCATTCATTTTCCGTGAAACAGAGCCTAAAGTTGAAATATTGTTGTCGTTACAATCTATTTTTGCGGAATAAAACAACAATTATTTCATTCTAAACCATGTCCAAGCATGTATGGGCTAAGATCAAAGATAAAACGTTCATGGACCAATCGATATCGTCAGAGGGAAATATCAAGGAGCAGGGATGTCATAGATTGAATGCTTTATGAAGGTTATAGCTAGCTGACTGCTATTCAATAAGTGAGAACTGACCTTGGAAAATTGAGCTGCAACTTCTGTAGCCTGTGCTTAGAACCAGGTTCACATAAGATGATACGGCATTCACCCAACATACAGCTGCCACGGAGAAAATATGACAGGAATGTCAAAGCTGAGCTGAATTCTTTAGCTTGGAAATAAATTTAATGTCATTGCAGAATCTCAGTTCATCTTTCCTTATCCATTGTCATGCCCTAATTAAGTGACCTATTATATCCCTTTGCACATAGGTAACCATTTCAGAGTTCACAGTATTGATCACGGCAAATTTACAAGATATGAGGCAAAACACTAAACACGAGGAAAACTCAAGTATGACAAGATGTGATGTACTTAATCCCATGTATTGATACAAAGTAACACGTCCTGTTATCAGTCAATTATTTGGCTTATAAAATACATTCTATAATAGTTAATGCTAACACAAATTACTAAGTATAATTATGACAGAATAACACAAATTGTCAGCTGCAACCATTTATACAATTCCATTAGCTTTTTTTTCTTTTTCAGTGTATTAGCAAATTGACAGAAAAACAAGCTCAATGCCAAAAGAATTTTACATTGTGGTCCTAGTATGTATGATTAAGCTAAGTTTCCAAAGAAGAAAAAAAGCATATTAGGCTGCACTTCTGGAATTACTAAGCAATGTAGTCCACACTTAATGAAAGATGCCGTTACACAAGTATCCACCTCATTAACTCCATTTTCCATAACACAAATCCCTTAACTAGAAGCTTATAGCAAATACTTCACATAAATGCCACTAAAATCATATGCAAATCACAAGGCAGCATCGTGTTATTGACAGACACAGAAATTGCAAGCCTTAAATAGGTCTGAACTGGCTCGAAAACTTTTCCGACCCTTTAAGCCCCAAGCATATGCCGATAAATAAATATATATATTGTCCTATGGTAAAGCTTCATCGACGGTTTCCCTGTTCATTATATAGCAAGAGAAGACAATGGTAGAGAGCTTACCCCACTCTTAAGAGTGTGTCCCATCCAGGAAAAGCTTCTCCATTGCTTGCACAGAGACATGAGACGGTCATTGCCAACTGCATTATGGAGAAGTGCAGCATTAAATGCCTAAAGGAAGAAATAGAACAGTACACTAGCGCAAGGTATCAAGGATAACCGTGGGATAATAACCTGATAATAATGTCCTACAAATACACACTGGAATTCCCAATGCGAAAACTCTTCTGAACTTTTAGCTATGCTTTTAGTCATCAAGATGACAAGGTCCATTTCTTTCCTTTTATTATTTTGCCTTGGTTTTACATGTAGTTTTTTTTTTTTTTGGTAAGGATTTTACATGTAGTTTTCACATTTCATAATTTCAATAGGTCATTTTTCTTAGACAGAATATGTCAATCAGTACAAGCTCCTATAGATGGTCCAAGAATTTTACTGGCAATTTCTCAGTAACCTCATTATGTGACGCAGCATACAAGAAAAGCTTAAATGATGACCTTCTCAAAAGTGGTTTCTCCCAGGCCTGTTTTGTATAGTTCATGTACCATGGCTGTCAGGAAGATCTTTCCAAGTTTGGAGGAACTTTTTATGACCTGGTAAAGTCAAATGAGTAAAATCTACATCAGAAGTGTCTTAAAAAAGTTTTAACATATTGCAGCCTCCTGCAAATCCTGCCAAAGTTAAATGTCAATAAATAAAAAAATCCACTTCTATCGAGTAAAGTAGTTTCCTACGAGAATGAATCACACCTAAGCACCATCTAGAAGATATAAACAATGCAGTCAAATCTTTTCACTAATACCGCATAACTGTGGCTATAAAATAGCTGTTTCTTCAGCAAAACCTTAGCCTATTTTCCTGAGGCCAAAACTTTTGCATCAACCTGAAACATAAGCTAACCCCCATCCTTCTAAGTATTGACATTCCTCTTCACGTAGCTTGTGAGTCTTCCCCTATCTTGGGTGCTATACACTTTTTTCGTATAATGTGCCTGCCTACTATCTATAACACACTACACGTCCCAATAAATTCGTGAATACAAAGCATGTGGTGTTATATGTTGCCGAAAGAGCACGATAATATCAGTGAGCAGTAACTGATGACAAGTTACAAATGTGCTTCAACTCACCTGGATGTGAGGTGCCTGAAACATTTCCTTGATGGCTGCTTCAACCTCTGACATCCCAACAAGAGCTTTCCCTGTAAAATGGAGAACTTACGTCATTTGGTTATTTGCGAGTGTAGGTTTATGCTAACAATTGTACATTTACAAATACATACAAACATGTGTATATCAAATAGAGTGAGCCTTCAAGACCACAAGCCAGTTGAAAAAGTGTAGAGCCATGACATCGCCCACCAAAACAATTAAACAGATTTTTTGTCACTCCCAAAGTCCTGCTTAACAATGACCTTCTAGAATTATGTAACCTATCTCTGGGCTTGTGATGGTGATGCAGAGAAATCATCTATTGAATTTGCTCATCATTGACGTATAGCATAACCCCGTCAACCCCTGGTTATATTCCTTTTTGTTTTGATCAAACATAAACAAAGCCGTGAATCATATACACACACCCTTCCTCATATCGAGTGACTTGGGATGACACTAAAGATATCTAGTTTGGCGTAAAGCTTCTTGGTCAAGTCAGATTCCTAATAAATGATAGATCTTCTTCAACTGTCCGTACCTTCCCACAATTGCTCTCCAACTCCTCTGAGCATGTATACACCTAGATGTTTGTAAGGGACACATTTATGGATCGGGAACCCAGAAGTATACTGTTCACTGGAAGTTCTACATTGAGGTTATGCAGTCAGCAGAAAAATAATTACCTGCTGCAGGAGCAGTTTTGAAAGCTTTCTTTATACGGAAATCAGCAATTTCTGCTGCACGTCTGCATATCTCTAGTGCACGCCGTGCATCCCCTGAAATGGCTGCTACCTGTTAAAGATGTAAATCATCTAAAGTCAAACTGAAGGTAGCGTGAGAGAATAGTAAGGAAAACCTTCCAAAGCAATATGCCAATGGCCTCAAAAAATTTAATTGAGTAGGTAAACGTCAAAGCCCATATCTCGATTTAGTAAAAAACAAAAGAATCAAGGATGAGACCTTTCGAGAAGCAAATTCTATGGCTTGCTTTTCGAATGCATCAATTCCTCTGAGTCGCGTTAAAATGATTTCCTGAAGCTGCTGATAATTGTAAGGACCAAAGCAAAGTCTCTGAATACCCATGCGACTAGAGATACGCGGAAGCAACTTCTCTGGCAGATCCATTGTATTTGCTATGCCTAAATTTTAACAGAAAGAGGAATAATACATTAGTGTCTTCCTCTGATCATAGTCCTTACAACCCCCCCTGGAAAAGGACAAGTCATACCTATTACAATCAACTTGGAATGTGCCTTTGTAGGCCAATCAAGAATGTTGTAGAGAACCTGCAACAATGGAAGGCCGACAACATTGATGACCTAATAAAGAAGTTTAACAAAACTGAAAAAATAAAGGAGAAAGAAAAAGGGAAAGCACGTGCTTTGGGTGCTGTGCCAGATGGAATGCTATTGTTGTGTAATTGCGATAGCAGAAAAAGCTAGTACCGATTGATTTCTGGTTAAAAGAAGGTCAAGTTCATCAATGAGTAGGATACAAGGCCGGCCATCATCTCTGTCATTATTCTTTCCATCTGAAAATCGCTCATTAAGCAGCTGGAGAGCCTTCTTCCAGTTAACTCTATGTCCAGTCAATGCTTCATAAATCACCTATAAGAATGTTTCATCGCATCAAAGGGCACAAAAGAAGTATAAATACCAAATGTTCAAGTCTATTATCTTAATTACCTTGTAGATGTTCTCCGGTGATGCCAACTTAAGACCGTTAATATCCACAAAACAATATGGTCTGATCCTTCCAGAATCGACTTCGGACCTCATGTTTCTCAATACTGCAAGTACCGTCATTGTCTAAAGCTTAAAGTTAATAAGATATCAAGTGATATTCAGCTACAAAGGAACTGAGATAACATTTTATATCTGATTCAGGCGATGAAGTATACCTTGCCGGTTCCAGGAACACCATGTATGTATAGGCAACGCCCAAGACATTGGTCTTCACATATTGCCCCCTTTATAAAAGCCGTTATTTCCTCCATTTCTCTACAATAAAAAAATGCCTCGTGGAGCATACACCTAGCCAGATGATAAAAACATTTAGACAAGTAGTCATGCTTACTTATTTCGGCAAGGTAAGCTTTTAGGAAGGGTTGCCAATAAAAGCATTGCCTTGGCTCTTTCCAGATCAGTTGTCTTGTGGCATCTGACATGCTCTGGAATTATCTTTGTCCCTATCTTTTGCAGTCCAAAGAACTGACCCCTACGTGAGTTCTGTATAAAATAATCAAGGACCGATTTGAAGAAAAGCCATTTAAAAGGAAAGGAACAGAAAATGAAATACACGGTTTCATTCATACGGCAGCACATTCATGAGCCATTGAAGATCTCAATTGCAGGTTTTTCACACGCTCTTCTTCATAATCCATGTCTTCATCAGTTTCAGAGTCTGCTTCATTGCGAGAAATCCAATCTTCATCACTGTCATCTTCCACACCATCCTGTGCAACAAATTTGTGAACTCAAATTTCTTTCCTGCTCAAGTTCGAAGAACAAAAGCCAAATACTGCAGCTCATATGTTCAGTTACGAACCTCTTCTTCCTTGTCAAACTCAGCAAGACGCTTGAAACTGTGCCAATGGATGTCATATTCATATTCACAAAGATAAACATCATCACCCTGGTCATTGGCTTTGGCATATTCCTTAGGGTTCTTGACAAAGCACTGCCTGAGAATGGATTCCATCTACAAGCCATGCAGTGGAGAGTGGAAGATGAGAATCTTTGACAACAAGAAGTATGTGATTCTTTGACCAATCACACCCACAAATTGAGGAAAAACGTATGAGCATCAAGCGATATGTAATAACTAGTTAATATTCAATCACTGTATCAACCAATCCAAACAACTTATAGCCAACTCCCGGTCAGTTTAGACTAAAGTGGCAAAGATCAAGCACCAAAATTTGACATACTAAGATCACGGATTCTTTTCCGGACATGATTACCCACTGCTCTCTTGCAAATATTCTCAAGTAGGGCACTAATCAGAGTGTCTCCCCTCTAGACATTGAAATATGCGATAGGACCATAATCCTCATTCAAATCTAATATGGGGACAATTCTATTCTCTCCTCTTACCTCTTGTGTCATGAAACTTCTCTTTTGGCTCCAAAATAAGTACATTAGGATACTAAAGAAGTCGCATCTCTCTTGTGTTTCTGCATGATACTTTGGCAACTCACTTAATTTTCTCACTCCTTTGCCCATTAAAGCAATGGATTACTTTATCCTTAACATCTTCTTGCAGCATTAGCCAGAAGATAGATATAGTAATGCATCAACGTTTTTCTTTTTTTTTCCATACAACAGATCAACCTGAAGGATGGTCGCCATTTTTTTCATTAAGAAATACTCCCCCCTTGCCTTGTTAGATACTAAATAATCAACATTGTCATCACCGTACAGAGCTTTCTATGCAAGAATCTATGCTGATGGGTATGGGCATCAGTGTAGTCTTCCCAAATTAAGACGTACCAGATTTACTATGCCCGTGTATGCTCATAGCCAGGAGTTTTAGGTTTTGCTTCTTCTGTTGAATCAACAGGTGCTTTGCTATATAGACAATGCCAAAACTAAGAACAGTTGAAGCTTTTACAATAATTTTCACTCAAAGTAATGGTCGATCGAGTGGAGTCCTGTCTTGGTTGGCAAAAGTAAATAAAAAGACTCCCAATAAACTGTCCAATGAAACAGTTCAGAGAAAGATTCTCCACATGCTTGTGTAAGTGCCACGTAACTGGAGAAATGTGCTGGCTGTGAATTTTAAGCAGACAAATAGCTTGGGGAAATTTGAAAAGCCTAATGTAACAGCTAATCTCGCTAACTTCTCAATTACTACCTCACGGCAAAGTAAATGCTCTTATTCTCATTGTTTCTAACACATGCAAATCAATTGAAAGAGAAAATTAAGCTAGTGCAGTGTAACACCCTACCTCGATATCTGCAAAATCATTCGTTCGATATATCTCCCTCCTGAGGTTGTGAGGCTGCCTCCCAGTAGCAGTCTCCTCAGGAATTATGTACCATCTCACCCGACACCAGTAAGTTCCATCCACTTCTTTCCATAAGCTATACATCAGCGGACTTCATAACTACTCTGAGAACGTTAAAGCTACCGTAGTATTCAAATTAGCGGAATGACCATACCTTTCGATGTGAGCAGCCCATAAATCACTAGAAAGAAGCTTTTCCCTTGCGGTTCTCGCCATTTTCTTCCCCTCGGGCGGCTTTGGCGACTCAACTTCCTTGCCCAGT
Source organism: Syzygium malaccense (assembly GCA_031216405.1). Taxonomy (NCBI): domain Eukaryota; kingdom Viridiplantae; phylum Streptophyta; class Magnoliopsida; order Myrtales; family Myrtaceae; genus Syzygium; species Syzygium malaccense. The sequence goes on from CM062262.1 coordinate 6,902,620, forward strand.
TTCCGCGCCTCACAGAAGCCACAATTCCAATCCCCTTCAGGAACCTCCTTCAGCGGCGGGGCCAAACATTTCAAGTGAAATCCGCCTAAACAAATGTCGCACTCAATCATAACAGACCTCCCTGCTTTGAAACAAATCCTACACTCCTCGATCTCAGGGTCTTCATCGTCAGAGCTCGTGTCCTCTCTCCTCTTCACATAGACATCGTCCCCCACCTCGAACTCACCTCCATCATACACCACTTTCTTATAGTACACCCTCTTCTTCGGCACCGCGTCACCCTTCTTCTTCTTCTTGCCGTCCGAGGCACTCGAAGTCCTAGCTCTGGCAACCATTCTGGAGTCACTCCCGCTCGTTCTTCTCTTCTTAATCTCAGATTGACCCGGCGATACCGGAGCAAATGAGGCCTCATTCCCTTCATTCTCGACTCTCTGCCTCGACTTCCTGCCCGACCTATCGAACCGGACCGCCTTCCCCGCCTCTTCACGAGTTTCCTCCTTGGAGGGCGTTGCCAGCCCAGCATTCCTCACGTTCCTGGTCCTCTTACCCGAGCTCGGGGCCGGTTCGCCGGCGGAGCCGGCAGACTTCGAGGGCGTCCCCGCATCGCGACCTCCTCCGTCGTCCGGGGAGAGGGGCGTCAGCCGCGCGGATCGGCGGAGAGGGGCGGCGGCGGACCGCGGGGTACGGGGCGCGAAGGAGATCGGCGACGCCGAGGGCTCGAGGTGGAGGTTCGAGGGCGATTGCTTCTGCTTCCGAGGCGTGTGGATCCTCTTTGGGGTTTCCGCCATGGATCTGCAGGAGCGCGAAGAGGATTTAGGGTTTCGAGCGTCCGACAGAGAGAGAGAGAGAGAGATGACGCTATAGAGAGAGAGAGAGAGAGAGAGAGATGGCGGGAAAAGTTCCCTCGCAAAAGCGAGGACCTTTGAAACGTCACTCGACCGTTGCGCGCATCGCGACCTCTTTCTTAATTGTTTTCCTTTTTTCTTTCCTTTTTCCCCTTTCTTTTCTTTTTTCCTCTTTTATTTTTTTCTTTTTCATAGTTTGTTCTTTGCCGATGGCCACCGGCGATGCTCAGAAAGGGCTAGCAAGGCGACCCTCACCATGGGAGAGGCAACGCTCGAAATCTCAGGCGAGGTCGGCGAGGGCGGTGAGGGCGGCCCTTGCCTAGGCGAGGGTCTTGCTGGCCTCGCCTATGGCTTTTGAGGTTGGCATCACCCAAGGCAAAGCCGGCCACCGTCGAAGAACAAACCAGAAAAAGAGAAAAATAGAAAGAAAAAAGAGAAATTTTCATTAAAAAAAAAAGATAAAGGGTGAAAATGCCCTTAACCATTCGAAAAGTCAAGTCTTTCTTTGAAATTGAAATAGCCACTTCGGGTTTTTATTTAAAATAAAAATCGCTTCAAACTCTTATTTAAAAAAATCATGCAATTATTTAAAACAATGTCTACTCCATGCTCTTATTTGAAAAAATGAGGGCAATTCATGTTCTTATTTGGAATTTTTCTCACGTTATCATGCCGCTGCTATTCGGAAATTTCGAAAATAAATTTTCCGATTTACCGACAAAAAAAATTAATTGATGAGGGGGCACAATTTTGAGCTTTACGAGCGGGCAATAAAACTTATTTATGCGATTAATTCTATATCGTCATTTCTTTATTGGGTTTTATTTATCTTAATACGAAACGATGATCCACGTTCCATCCCAGTCCTGCTATTTGCAAAATTCGCATCTCCTCCATTCCTTAAACGCCATTTGCTAGTGTTCCCGACATAGGACTCGCTTAAAGACTAACCAAGGGTATGACTGGCTATTCAATCACAATTTGATCGACGAGCCAATATTTTTTAGGCCGAAACCCGATTCGATCCACGAGTTCCGGCAGCTGCTGTAGTATGGATCGGATTTTGTACTTAATCTGATCTTGTTAACCCTTCCCTGCTCCTTTAGCGAGCAGCATTCAGACTGAATTGCCTCCCCGCTCCCCGCCGGCTCTCGAGTTTGAATCTATCGGGGAAGCCTAGTTCCGAGTTTCGTTTCTTTTCGCCTTCACCTATTTTGTTACGTCGCCGTACGAGATATAGACCTGTCAAAATGGGTTATAGACCTATTTCTTAACCCATATTTGATGAGATGAGTTCTTTATATTCTGGAAATAGGTTATAAATGGTTTTAGAATGGTAGATTCCAAAATACTAATGGTATTAAATAGATTCGCAACTTATTTAGACTCAATCCATCTCTATGACTCTCCTTTCGCTTTCTCTCTCACTCGCTCAATCTGTGTTCTCGTCTAAATTTGGATATGAATTTTCCTAAATTTGGTTAAATATGAAAGTGTTATAGCAATATGAGTCGAGATGAGTATGGATAACTAGATTTATATCTTTACCAAAAAAAAAAAAGATAACTAGATTTATATTGTGCAGTTATTGGTCAATTCGGGTCGAATCATTTTCGACCCAACTTACCGTTTGAAGGGTCTAAGGAGATATCGCTCGTTACTGATTTTCATGAGAAGAATTCCTAGCTCTGAATTCAAATGAATGTATTTGCTTCCGACTGAAATTTACTAGGCGCGGGTAGGATCGAAGTCCGAGCGCAAGGAATGACATGGAGACTTCTCTATATCTCTACCCACAGTTCCAACATCGAACCAGATCAGAGAGGAGTTTACGTATCGAAAAGCTCGATAAACTTGGGCTTTCGCAAAGCGAAACAGTACATGCACTCGGAACTCGAGGGACTTGTTCGTGATCTTGAAGCGGCGCGAGCTTGGGATGTGAAATGATCTTCTAAAGAAAGCTCATATCTGTGACAAAGCACCCTCTTCCTCGCACACGTATAAAGCAATCTCTTCGCAATACTTGAGTGGAAGAAGGTCACGCTATACATATTCAGAGAAAGATACTGAGTGGCGGACATCAGAACCTTTTGCACGCAGCCAGCTGATGCCATGTATGGAATTATCTTCTTTAGATTAGCAAGGATACTTCAAAGTGTTGGAAAATTAGATGAACCAGGAGCAGAAGAATTTACGTATTGGGGGAAGAAGAATACGTAACACTTTTTGTTATAATCAGAAAAAAAAAACCCCAAGAAAGTGATAACAAAATATAACTAGGAGGTGAGATACGGCCAACTGAATTTCCTTAAGGTGAGTAGTTCCTACCAACGGTGCTAAATAGCTTCACGAACTATGCCTCCTAAGATACAACACGACTCTCTTGAACATTTTTTGAAACCAGCACACTTAGAGAAAATCGAAGAGAGGAGATATAGGTGTTTTTTGAACATTTCTTGGAATAAAGAATTTCAACTCTATTTATAGAGTTTTAGAATTCACGTACAGAAACGATACATAAACTAAAAATTAAATAAATACAAGAATCCAGAAAATACATGAACTAAATAGATACGTGAATTAAGTAGATACACAAATACAAGAAATACATTAACTCGAGAGATATATGAATTAATGAGATACGTGAATGGAAGAGACGTATCTCGTTTTGCTCACATTCGTTGATCCATTAACCTACCATAAATACAACAATATCTCACATTAATGGATCAACAAACATTTTGACTTGAGGAATTCTAAGTGTGCCCGTGGAAATACACTACATCAAGATAGGTAGCTTCCGCTTTGAACCTTTTTTAGTGAAAGCCTATCGAACATATTTAACTAGTCGGTAGACTAGGCCTCGAACCACCAGGTGTTGGTGTAAGCCCAGACAATAGACCTCACACAGAGTATTTTCGAATTACGATTGGTTCTCAGCTGAGTTCATTCTTCCGGCCCTAAACCTCTTAGGATTCATGAGTGCTTTAGAAAATCTAGCCTTTAAAGATTTTCATAAAGGCAACTAGCTCCACGCATATAGGTGCATTCATATTAAAGGTATCTTGCCATACCTTATTAGGATGTTGAATCCTAGCTATAGGAATCATTAAACGCTGTAGGAAGCATCATTGCATCATAGGATTGGAAGACAGTGTGCACACTAGAGTTTTCAAAATTTGCATTGTCCTATTGAACCTAGTACATGAGATCTCCAATCGTTAGGTTAGGTTTCCACCCTAGAACCTTTTTATTGAGTTAAGGCTTTTAACCCCATTCCCCTTGATGCGCAGTTTACCTGCTCTCTTGACAAACCTTTTGTCAGAGGATCCGCAATATTTTCCTTTAACTTCACAAAAGTTCAAAGAAATTATTCCATTCGAGAGCAACTATCTTACGGTATTATGTCCACGACAAATGTGTCTAGACTTACCATTTTATATCAAATTTTGTGCCCCCTTGCAATCACTACTTGATTATCACAGTGAATGCATATCAGAGGCACATGTTTTGACCACAACGGAACATCCTCTAGAAACTGTCGAAGTCACTCTGCTTCTTCAACGGTTTTTTCCAAAGCAACAAACTCTAATTCCTTTGTGGAGTGTGCTATTAGAGTTTGCTTTGAGGATTTTCACGATATTGCGGCACCTCCTAGTGTGAACCTATATCCGCTAGTCGATGTCGATTCATCGAAATTCGAAATCCAGTTGGCATCATAGTAACATTCCAAAACAGCTAGATATTTACCATATTGTAGAACGTAGTCTTTAGTTCTTTGCAAAAAAACAAATACTCTCAAAAGAGCATTCCAATGCTCATGACCAAGATTACTTGTATATCAGCTCAGTTTTCCTACTGAGTGCACAATATCAGGTTTAATGTAGTTTATGATGTATATGATGCTGCCGATCACTTGAGAGTACTCCAGCTACCTAATATTGTTTTCAGTATTCTTTCTTAAAGTTAGGTGTGGAAGAAAATGATTATTCGTATCTTTAATACCGAACCCTTTAAACCTCTCAATTACCTTTTCAATGTAATGAGATTGTCTTAAACATAGACTATCAGAATTCCTTAGAATTTTGATGTCGAGTATAACATCCGCAACACCTAAGTTTTTCATCTCAAACTTATTCGTGAGAACATTCTTGATGGTTTGAATAACATCAGCGTTATCTCTAAATATCAACAAGTCATCGATATATAGACAAATAAGTACACATCCAACGGATGTGGATTTAGTGTATACACATTTGTCACACTCATTGATTCTATATTCATTTTTTATCATCACACGATCAAACTTCTCATGTCATTATTTAGGAGCTTATTTAAGTCCATTCAATGATTTGATAAGTTTACACACTTTGTGTTATTGTCCTTTGACCTTGAATCCTTTAGGTTGTTCCATATAAATCTCCTCGTTGATATCACCATTCAAGAATGCAATTTTTACATCCATTTGATGTACCTGCAAATTGTATAGTAAAACTATAGTAATCAACATCCTAATAGATGTTATTCTCGTTACAGGTGAATAAGTATCAAAGTAGTCTAGACCCTCTCTTTGTCTAAACCCTTTAACAACAAGCCTTGCTTTATACTTATCTATGGAGCTATCAGTTTTACGCTTCTTTTTTAAGATTCATTTACATCCAATTGATTTATTTCCTTATAAAAGATCAATCAATTCCCAAGTGTGATTACTTAGGATTGAATCAATTTTATTGTCAACAACTTCTTTCCAGTAAAGAGCATCTGGAGTTGACATTGCCTCTTGAAATGTTTGAGGATCACCTTCTAACATGTATGTAAGAAAATCAGGTCTGAAAGATTTTTCAATCTGTGACCTCTTACTCCTTCTAAGTTTGGCTTCTTCAGCCTCAACTTCCTCATTCTCAGATTCTAGATTTTTAATTCTCTTCTGAGAAGGTTCACCCTGATTTCTTTTCACAGGATATACATCCTCAAAGGATTCAGCATCCCTTGATTCTAGGATAGTAGTGGCATGTATTTCCACATTTTTAGATTTATGAACCAAAAATCTGTATGCGCTACTATTTTGAGCATAACCAATAAATATGCAATCTACCATGTTAGGTCCTAACCGAGTTTGTTTAGGAGGAGGAATTGCCATCTTGGCTAGGCACCTCCGCACTTTCAAAAAAATTGTAAGATAGTGACCTTCCATTCCATAATTCATATAGAGTTTTATCTATCTTCTTGTGGGGCACTTTATTTAACATGTAGTTCACAGTTAAAACTGCCTCCCCTTACAAGTTTTGAGGTAAATCCAAACTTAAGAGCATGACCTTAGCCAACTCCTTCTATTCTTCCGTTCAGTAACTCCATTTTGCTGCGGAATATAAGGTGCAGTTGTTTGGAGAATTATCCCCAAACTAGCACACAACTTTTTTAAATTGAAAGAATTGTATTCTCCTCCTCTATCAAACCTAAGCACTTTGATTCGTCTATCAAGTTGGTTCTCAACCTCATTTTTATACTTAATAAGCATACTCATAGTCTCATCTTTGCTAGTTAATAAATAAACATAGCAAAATCAAGTACAGTCATCTATAAAAGTGATGAACTACTTCTTTTCACCTCTACTTTCTACAAACTTTAAATCACATAGATCACTATAGATTAGTTGTAGAGGTTCACTCGTTCTTTCAATCAATTTGAAAGATTTCTTAGCAAACTTAACCTTAACATAAATCTCACATTTGTAGTGGGCATCCAACTCAAACCATGGAATTAGCCCAAAGTTTGCTAATTTCTTCATTATACCATAGTTTACATGTCCTAATCTATCATGCCATAGATAAGGAGACGCAACAGTGTAAACTGAAGACTTTTCTTTATTAATGACAGCCACATTGGCTCTGAACATGTCATTATACAAGTACGATTTCCCCACATACATCTCTCCTTTGGAAAATACAAACTTGTCAGATTCAAATACAATTTTGAAACCCTTCTTGACAAGTATGGGGCTAGAAATGAGATTCTTTCAGATTTTTGGTACATGAAGCACATTTTGCAGGATGATCTCCTTGCCGAAGGTGAACTTCAGGATCACGTTTTCTCTCCCGGCAACTTTTGCTGATGTAGTATTAGCCATATAAATCATCTCATCTTCATCAGCTTTCTCGTAAGATAAGAACATGTGTATATCCACACAAATGTGATTTGTGGCACCTGTGTCCAACCAACAATCAATATTATTTGATACCAAAGATACCTCAGATACTACCACAGTAGTCAGTTTCTCATTATCTTCCTGCTGTCACTGCTTAAAGCCTACACCGGTGAATTTCTCCAGTTTCTCATTCGGTGTTACTGGAGATGGTACCATCAAACTAGGCAAAGCCTGTTGAATCATTCCTCCATAAATTAAACCATAAGCCATTTGGCCTGCACTGTTTAGAAAAATAGTCCCGGGTATATCAGTCAAACGACTTGCACCCGTACCACCATAGATGGTTTCAACCCGAAGACTTGCAGCATCATCTGCTGCCACAGTACCAGGCCACGAGGTCTGAACCTCACCAGTTGAAATGACCATAGGAACGTCTCTAGAAATATTCCGGATATCATTAGGTACTTGATTGTTATCAGCTATCTCGATTTTTTGATAAAATCAACAAACAGTAAGAAATAATCACCTTAAGATTGTTGAAAAATTAGATGAACAATGAGAAGAAGAATTTACATATTGGGGGAAGAAGAATACGTAACATTGTTTGTTGTAATCGAAAAAAAATCCAAGAAAGTGATAACAAAATATAACCAGAATGTGAGGTATGGCTAACCGAATCCCCTTAAGGCGATTAGTTCCTCTCAACGGTGCTAAGCAGCTTCACGAACTATGCCTCCTAAGATACAATACCTCGAACTTATTTGAATTAGCACTATGCAAACATGACTCTCTCGAACACTTCTTGAAACAAGCATACTTAAAGGAAATTGAAGAGAGGAGATGTAAATGTTTTTTGAACATTTCTTGGAATGAAGAATTTCAACTCTATTTATAGAGTTTTAGAATTCATAAACAAAAACGATACATGAACTAAAAATTAAATATGTACAAGAATTCAGGAGATACATGAATTAAATAGATACGTGAATTAAGTAGATACACGAATCCAAGAAATACATAAACTCGAGAGATATATGAATTTAATGAGATACGTGAACAGAAGAGACGTATCTCGTTTTGCTCACATTCGTTGATTTATTAGCCCACCATAAATACAACACAAAGGACATGGTGGGCGGGCATGCGCAGATAGATGTCTAGTTGCGTTTCGAGACTCCGTTCGTCCTCTTCAGGCCCAGCACGGTCAAAACGATCCCGAGGTAGTCGTAGCAATACGACGACCGGAAGAGCTGCAGCTTGTGATCATTCCAAGGCGGGAATCTGAACCAGAAGTCGATGAGGAAGCTTCTTCTCAGCACTGCTTTATGGTGGCTGAAGGTGTCAAAGGAGAACTTCCCGTGATATTTGCCCATCCCGCTCTCGCCAATCCCGCCGAACGGGAGAGCATCAGCTAGATACTGACATATACGCAAATCGAACAATAAAGTCTTTTCGTTAGCACGTCGAAGACCTTACTGAGAAAACATTAACGTAGACAACTACAAGCCCCAGCAAAAGATAGTAGAGCATATTCACACTAAAATGCTCGATTTGCTTTTCAAAGACTGATAAAAGTGCATCAATAGTTTAGCTATTTGAAGATTTATTATAGGATTGGAGGTATACCTGAATGATTGTATCATTGAATACGACACTCCCAGACGATGTCTTCGATACCATGCTCCTCCCCAGCGACTCATCTTTGGTGAAGACATAGATGGCTAATGGCTTAGGCCTCGAGTTTATGAACTCAATGCTGTCTTCTATCTTGTTTAGCTGTCAAAACAAATACGGTCATACCAGATTGCACCCGCATCGGTATTCAGCTGGTCATCGATTGTTCGACGACCACTAGATTTTTGAAGAAATGGCATATAACAAATTGATGAATGTAGTCTTCGGGTTTACGCATCTTACAGTTACAATGGGAAGTAACGGGCCAAAAATTTCATCCGTCATGATTGCTGCTTGAAGTGGAGGATCCATCAAGATCGTCGGCTCAATGAACCTGCATACGTTCTTAAAAATATCACTGCACTTGAAATTGATCATCTGTAGACAAATTTATCCCTGTACTTAATAGCATCATTCATCACACAATTTCTTCATACAAAGCCTAACTGAGAGTGAGTTAGAGATGGAGCAGAAAAGGCGACATGAAAGAGCACGGCTTACAGGTTCTCTTCATCCATCAATCCCCCGTAGACAATAGAAGATTTGACCAAAGGATCGAGTAAAAGGCTCTGCAATCTTAAGAAATGATGCTTATTCACGATTCTCGCAACACTACGCGACTCCCTTGGGTTTTCTCCTAACATCTTCTTCATCTCGACCTTCATCAATTCGACCTGAATAGAACAGGAAAGAATTGGAGGAACATAACATCAGTATCGACAAGCAAATAAAACATCGAACACCCAAGAAGGAAATAACAGATCATCATCAGCGTCATACCAAAGTGGAACTGAATTTCTTCTCCACTAGGACATAGTCCACTCCAATGCATACTTGTCCTGCCGAGAATGTAAATTTTGCCCCAAGAACTCGTTGCACAGCCACCTGATAATTAGTAGGACAAAAGGAACTGAGAGATAACTTGCAAGGTCATTGTGGAATCGAGAAAAGCAAAATTACCTTTCTGTCGAAAGAGCTGGAGAGAGTGTCTATCACAGCAGGGCATTTTCCACCAAGCTCCAGAGTTACGGGCGTCAGATGCTCCGCTGCTGCCGCTAAGACTCTTCGTCCTATTCGGGCACTCCCTATGAATTTCAGAAACCGAAAAAATGCCAAACCAATCGTTGGACGGCTTTCAGTGAAACATGAATATTGGAGGAGAGATTTTTCAAATAATGTAGTTTTGAACCTGTGAAGAATATTTTGTCCCATTTCCAATGCAAAAGTCGTTCACCGGTGCCAGGACCGCCTTGAATGACCTTCACAGCTTTGTAGTCTAAGTAACGAGGAATAGCATTGGCTAGAAGAGAAGAGCATTTCGGAGCCAACTCTGAAGGTTTCAAAACCACGGCATTGCCTGCAGCTAGCGCTCCTATCAGTGGTTCCAAGGATAGTCCTATAAGCGTAAGCACATGGCCAAATATTATCAGGAACAGAGACTAATTAATAACCAAGACGTATCAGCCCCATCCGAAAATCTATCAGCCTTTGTAAAGTTAACCTTCCGGAAACTACTATCCTCACCAATTGGAAAGTTCCAGGATGAGATTATTAGGACTAGACCAAGAGGCTCAGGAACAATCTCCGCAGTCGAGAGTAATGCGATTCTCGGCAGTTTAGCCTATCAATCATATACAAAATCATAAGAGAATGTTATCATTTTGTATGATCTGCAGTATAATATTAGGCATATTGGTTTGATATTGTCGATGTAATTCGAGAGGAACCTTGTGACCTGTCAGAATGCAAGGATTAGCGCTGTTCGAGACTATCATTTATCACCATATAAAACTAGCAACATGTTTCGTCCCGTGACTATTTACACTCACCTTATTGCCTGACATCCATCGTAATAAACCGTCCAATGCATAGTTCACAGACTTTATCAAGCTTCCTATCTGCAGATGTAACCATAAATGAATGGTCTTTCCTCAAAATGTCGGTGAACATAACGATGCCTTTAAGGAGGAACTATACAAATGCAAAGCCATGAAGAGAAATCTTTAAAACAAAACGTGGAGGGGGTGTAAACAATTGTTTGCAAACGACATACATAATCTCCACCAAAAAACTCGAGCTGTTAGATGCAGTGATATTACATTAGGCCCGCTAAGTTCCCTTTTCCAAGTGATGTTCCATATACCGGGATGATACAGAATTACAGATGATACACTAGAAAACCTGTCACTGTTGCCTTCCTGTTTCTCATTCGGTAATTTGTCTTGATTTATAAAGTTGAGAATATTTCAGTTTAGGCTACAGTAGGTATCCACTTTGTCACACCTTTCCATATTAAGTGACCAATATGTGATTACCACTAAACTTATCCCAAACTTTTACATTGCTCAAACGCTAACGTGTTCGGCGTCTTTGCTCAAATCTTGGGTTCAAATTAGCTACTGCATTTGCATGCTCTCTCAGTGGCGCCGTCACTTCAAAGGACGGACCGATATGCTTCGATGATTATCTTATATGTGTGGGACAAGGTGACCGTCCCGCTCAACTGGCTAACTAGCACCGAATACACCCAGTGACGTACAAAAAAAGACGATCGTACTCATGCAGGTCATTTCAGGTTTAAGTCACCTCAGTGCATAAATGAAATCCTCATTAAGAAGGAAGTGCCACCAATTGAATCCAAGTTCACCTCATCCCTATAGGCCTCAACAGGATGCTTGCCCAAGTCTTGATGGAGAGCTCTAAAGATCTCCTCCTCTCTTTCCCTGAGAAGTCGAAGCAATCCGTTGAGCTGCGACTTCCTCCAAGAGGCTTCTCTTGTCCTCCCACTCCTGTAACACTCCCTCATCTCCTCAAGCTCTCTCTCCATCTCTTCCACGACCTCATTTTCCAATTCCATGTCTCTCTCAAAGAACTGACTGAGACACGTTGTGTTCTCTTTGGCCTCTTGGAGGGTATGTTCATATATAGAAATACTTGCTCCAACCTACCATCTTCAATTCTCTAATCCGAAAGGGAACAGAAAAGACAAGAAAAGAAAAGAAAGAAATCCTGGGTTCATAAAGGTCTTCAGAGAAGTCCTCTGACTATTCAAAGGAAAGTCCAACGCCGTGTTGATTCGGGTTTTCATTTTCAGAGTAAATGATCTAGCGCCATCCTTGTGCTCACATGCATTTGTACGAGTGGGCGAAGAAATGCGAGGAAAGGGCACCGAAGGTGGTCAAGTAAATTCATGAAAAGGACTGCCACCGGTGTGAGCTGCACAGGCGTGGCCCTGGCATTCATAGCGTTTGGTCCGTCTTGTATTGGCAGAGATAAAAAGTACACGTGAAAGTGAGCTGCGCTGAGAAGAACTAGTGATTGGTACCAAGTAAATTCATGAAAGGAAGGCCACCGGTGTGAGCTGCACTGGCTTGGCCCTGGCATTCATAGCGTTTGGTCCGTCTTGTATTGGCAGAGATAAAAAGTACACGTGAAAGTGAGCTGCGCTGTGAAGAACAAGTGATTGGTACCAAGTAAAAAGGTTATTGAGCATCATTTGGTCGTGCTCAAGCTTTTGACTCTACGAAAGGTTAATGAAGTAGTTTGGCAATACTACGTTAAAATGTTTAAACTAGCGGGACCTATGCGCATGGTGATCGGATCAATCGGGGTAGGTTCTTTTTATGCACGAGGAATCTTAACATGAATATACCGATCCAAAACCCTACTGTTTTTCAACTATTGTTATGAACAGGAACTGTTGTACTTACATTGAACGAGGGCTCCATCTAATTTTAGTTTACCTTAAAGGGTCCTAGACAACCTCTTCACTCTACAGATGCAGCATACCAACAACTCAAATTTCTGATGAGGTGTGAATGGGGACATGATGGAAAGGACTGGACAAGAGCCGCTGCTCATTTTCGAATGTTGGGGGCCCAAAACAGTGATTTAGGTGTCCGCTGGGATTAAATGGCCGTTATTGCTCGTCGTTTGTTTTTCAACTCCGACTACGGATTCATTTATTATGAGGCCCACGTCATGAGTAATGAATTATCAAATTTTTTTGGACCACGTTGTGTACTTAATGCGTGTCGATAAGGGTGATCGGGCCTGAAACCTAAAACTGATTCCCAATTTTTTAAACCTGGAACCTATAATGTTTGTCTGGAACCTATCCTGTTTTTCCATTCCAGTTTCAGGGTCTACTCGAGAACTTGTTTTTACTTTACTTCTTTTTCGAGTTTCGTTTTTTACGATATATGCTTATGTTTATCCTCAAAGTGGGTAACTCTTTTATTGCATGAAAAATTAGGTATGTCAACCTGATCGGTCTCGCGGCGCAAGCCACTATTAGGCTCGCAGGTCACCTCGTTCACCGGTTAGTCGGGTATTTCATCGGCCGGAGGTTCCTATAATTGTATTTTGGATGGGCTTTCTCATCATTAGGGAAGAAATGATCTGGCGAAATCTTTGCAAAGATGTGCAAAATAAAGGCATTGCGGATCCAAACTTACCTTGTAGAAGCTAGGCTTCACTTGAAGCCCATTGGGCCAGGCCCATAATGGGATCGAACTTGCCAACCAGTATGTTTCTCAAAAGCTTTCTCTCACTGAATTCGCGGTTCATCGCTTGCAATCGCTCGGACAAGAAGAAGAGGATGGGGCTGTGGCTAGGGGTGAGCGGTTCCTGTTCCGGTCCGATCCAACCCAAAAACTAGATATCGGACCGGAAGGACCAAATCCCAGTTTTTAGGACCGGGGACTGGACCGGCTAATCTTGGAATCGTGGACCGGGAGATCAATTGGTCAAGGCAAGAGAGAACCGGAAAGCATTTTCGGGACTAATATATGAACTATCAAATGCTTCTTTTGTTATTTAAATATATATTTAAAAAGTAAATAAATATATATATGAAAAAACTAGAAAAAAAAATATATTTATTGGTCAGATCCGATCCGGTCCAGTCCCGGTTTGGGCGGTCCATCTTGCTCACCCCTAGCTGTGGTGCCCTCGCTAGCCACAGACGAGCAGCTCGCAGCCCTTGCTTGGACCGAGCGAGGGAAAAAAAACAAAGACAAGAAAGGAAAAAATTAATAAAAATTCGAAACATTATTAAAAATTATCTACTTCAGCATCGACCATACCACATAGAACAGTCAACATCTACATTAGAAATTTCAGGCCAAAATTGACCGAACGAACTCAATTGGCAAAAACTTAAAAAGATTTAGGATTCTGTTAGCACGATCAAAAGGTTGATGACTAAAATTAAAAAGTTTATGACTTTTTATACAATTATCCCTTTATAATTAGTGTTAGTAACTTAAGTTTTGCAAATAAATGTAGTAAATTTTTGGAACGGTTGGTAATTTCAAGCAATCAAATAAGCGTGGATAAGTGACCTCAAAAGTTGGTAGTTCCGTTAGTAATTTTAACACGTTGGTAAGCTCCGCAAACAAATGTTGGTAAATTATTGAAAAACGGTTGGTATCTTCAAAACAATTTTTGTAACTCCTATTTGGTAACTTAATACATGAAAAGTTGCTACAAAGCAACACATTGATAACTTTAACAAGTAAATATTGATAAATTATTGAAAGAGTTAATAATTTTGAAACGGTAAATACTAGTAAATGAACTCAAATAATAGTTAATAGTTTTTAAAGGGGATTATTGCCTAAAAGTCCAAAGTCTATTCTACAGTAGCCAACTCAATATTAAATCTTTCAATTGTGTTAGTCTAATCCTAAACTTTTTGATAATTTGTCAGTTTAGTCTTAAACATTTTGACAATTTGTCAATTTAATCTTTCTGGCCAAAATTGGCTGGAAATAGCTGACGTTGCGGTCTAGCTAGTGCCAACTGTCTTATGTAATACGGCGGACACTGACATTAATAAATTTTATAATTTTTCTGAAATTTTCTTTTTTGTTTTGTTTTGTTTTTCCTTTTCCCTTCCTTTTCTTCTTTTCATTTTTTTTTCTTTCATTTTTTTCGCAACTTTGGTCCGGTGACCCTTACCTAATATGGGTGGGGGCATCACGAGCCCTCGTTGACCACAAGCAATGGCGTTGGGCCCTCACCCATGAACCCTCTAGGTGAGGGTGAGGGTCGGTTGGCAACCTCGTGGGCCCAAAATTGGAAAAAAAGAAAAAGAAAAGAACACAAAAAATAAAATTTACAAAATTACAAAAATTATTTAAGTTGGTACTGGTCATGCCACGTAAGACAATTGGCATTGACTAGACCGCCACGTCATCGATTTCCGGCCAAATTGGCCGGAACGATTAAATTAGCAAATTATCAAAAAGTTTAATATTAAATTAACAAATCATTAAAAAGTTGATGATTGAATTGACATAATTGGCAAGTTTAAGATTGCATTGAATGCCATGTGATGGATTTATGACTTTTTTGAACCATTTTCTCGTTCTTAACGAAGAAGTTAATAACCTTAACTCATTAGAAGTTCGCAATAGTTTGAGGACGTCACTTAGAATTTTCCATCCTCTCTCTCTCTCTCTCTCTCTCTCTCTAAACGGGACATGAGCAAAGAACGCGTCACCTAACGAACTCGCTCTGGCATCTCTGCGCTGAAAAATGGTATCTTTGCTTCCTTCCTCTTCCCTGCATTCTACTTGCCAGTTCCGCAGCTCGGATCTGAGCTGCTGGTGTCTTCGGTCCGCGACTTTCTTGCTTTCCGTTCGCGGAAAGCTGCTTCTTGAATCCCGCATCCCGGAAGCTGCATTCTGCTCCTGATACTGATGGACTTGAATTTTGAGTTGAACTTCGTTAGCTGTCGCAAGAGATTGAGCCCGAGCGATCGCGGAAATGTGAAATCTCGAACGAGTGTGGAAGAAGGGATGAATGTTGATCTGATGATTGTTGTGTAGTCTTTGTGAAACTGCTGATTCTTTTGATGAGATCTCGTCATCCTCTAGCAAGCGCCGATAGCTTATTCTCATCCGTTGTTGAATTGCATTAGATCTGGTACAGATTGGAGCATTTGCCTTCGTGGGTTAGTCGCGATTTTGCGTAGGACCCTTAAAAATTGCAACTTTGAGGGCATTGGTGTCTGTTTTGGCGTGGAATGGATTTGTTGTTGACTGATTTTAGGAGATGTAAGCATTTGTCGTTGCACATTGTGCTGTGAGCATGATTACTTTGCTTTGTCCTCGATTTTCAGATTCAGTTCGTGCTTCTCCTAAGTAGGCAGGGTAAAGTGAGACTGACAAAGTGGTATTCACCTTATCCCCAGAAGGAGAGAACTAAGGTAATTTCATTTCTTACAGTCTGTAGATCATGTTCCCTGTTGTTTACTTCAATATGGACGAGTTGAAAACGTGACCTCAAAAGAAATACTCCAGCTACATTTAGAAAAGTATGTGGAAAATATAATCTGAGGAAGGGTAGTGTTCCAGTAAAATCCTTTGCTTGTACTAGCTTCCGAGTATGTGGCATGCATTCTCTCATCACCTCATGTGTTTGCTTTTCCTTTTTACATGAAGTGATGGACTCAAACAAGACTTACAGCAGTTGCATCACGGATATAAATAGTAAAAGTTATCCTCTTGAAGGAGCGCATGAATTTTCTTAATTGGCTGATTTATGGAGAGATGGAAAGAAAGCACACTCATAGTAGCGCCAATGATAAGTTTATCAATCTCGCATTTTAGCAAAGTCTAAAAAGTCTATGAAACTGGCAATTTTATCCCATGAAATATTTTTTTGTCAGTTTTTTTCCCTCTTAGAAGCATCTTAGGTAATACCGTTCAAGTTTCATTGTGTCAAAGGGGTTTTTGAGAAAGCTTGATAAAATTTAAGCATGCAATTGGTTTGTTGTTTTCGGTTTAGGGTGTTATCTAATAGAAACATGACTAGGATTTTGTTTAAAAGGAGGCTAAGCAACCATGTCTAAAGGGATACTTCCGCGGCTGAGCAAAAAAAAACACCATAAGAACGTGGAAATTTTATGTTTATGGCCTCAAATGCAAAATTAAGTTAACTTTTAAGGTTCATCAGAGTGAACTTGCTCTCTTGATACTTGTTGGTGCAAGAATTGAAAATGAGAGTAGCTTCACTATCTTACTCTATTTTCTCTTCTAGTGCTTCCTTTAAGATTGGTCATTCATGATAATCTAGTTATTTGAGAGTTATCAGCAGGGATTCTAGACTCGTCGATAAAAAATAAGTAGGGAAACCACCAAGCTTGTCTCGCACTTTGGATAATTGGTGGACAGCACCCTTTAGTGAAAAGTCATAGATATTCCCTTCACCAGATGACCTTGCACCATCGATTACTAGTGGAACCATGAACCATGCTATATTAATGCCACCTCCATTAGCCTTTTTATCTGCTATTAGGTGAGGATTCCTAGTTGCTAATGTTAGTCTTCGTAGGGATAGAATTTGTTGATATGTAATATGGGCTATTTCTCTTGCATTCAAATCGTCAATAGATCTACAAAATGTTACTTGAACTTCTGAACTGTGCTTAGTTCATAACAAATCCTGCTTCATCTGGTTATTTGTTGTCTCCATCATGCTGCTGGGAATGTATTCCCATGCTAAAATACTATTATTTCTTGTATGCTTATGCTGTTAGGTTATTCGAGAGATTAGTGGTGAAGTACTTACAAGAGGGCCCAAACTTTGCAACTTTGTCGAGTGGAGAGGACTAAAAGTTGTTTATAGAAGGTATGCCTGCAGTTTTTGCAAAGTCTTTTAGCTGTCTGTACCTTCTATAACTCAGTAGTTGGCAATGAGTATATGCAGACTGTTATATCGTTTGTTAATGCGGTTAGGTATGCCAGCCTTTACTTCTGTATGTGCATCAACCAAGACGACAATGAACTGGAGGTTCTTGAAATAATCCATCACTATGTGGAAACTTTAGATCGCTACTTTGGAAGCGTAAGCTTTTTTATCTTGAAGAATGAAGAGCGAGATGCTGAGTTTTTTATGAGTTGAAGGTGGTTTGACAGATTTTTACTTTTTTCCGGTGCCCCCTTCTGTTTCCCTAATAGGTGTGCGAGCTGGACTTGATCTTCAACTTCCACAAGGCACGGACTCTAAATCTCCCTTAGTGGGATCCTCTTTTCACATTTTGTTGTCATAACCACGCACAGGATGGATAGTTTCTGCTCTCACTGGCCTTACATGTTCTTAGTGCATGCTATAACTGCCCCACAGCCAATTTAGCTACCTTTCCTTCTCTCTGATGTTAATGTGATTCTGACATTGAACCTCAAACTACTAGGCTTATTACATTCTGGACGAGCTACTGCTGGCTGGCGAACTTCAGGAGTCGAGCAAGAAAACTGTTGCCCGTCTTATCGCTGGACAGGTGCATTTCGTGTCCTTTTTCTCGGAGTTGGAGGTTCTGTCCACCCCTGACTTATTCTTAATCGCAGGACGCTTTGGTGGAGACTGCCAAAGAGGAGGCTAACTCCATCAGCAACATAATTGCTCAGGCCAGCAAATGAGGGCACCACTCCCTCTCTCGCTCGACTTCCGAATCTCCGACTGATCTGGCGGCCGAGAGAAAGCTCGGAAAGGTCCCCCAGCATCAATTGCAAATTCGTCATTTGTTTCCACATATTTTGTCACCATTCATTGTTGTTAAATTTCATTTTCATGTGGTGTGTTACATATGTTAAGACTTCTTCACATAATTAGTTTACAAAACGATGCGACTCTTATTGTGTGTTCAATATGAAGCAAGAAATGCTCACTTGCAGCTTGCCATAGTGTCGCAAACTAATTTCGTAAACCTGCCTTAGAGTATGTAGCATTACTACTGATTTAACTCGATGATTTAGCTCATTGTCTTTGACAAGCGGCAGTAACATATTGGTATTAAGGAAGAGGAAGAGATTAATGACGCACGCAAAAAATTAAGGTCATGCAATCGGACATATGAACAAAACATTCTGTTCCTTCCGAGTGAACCCTGAATAAAACTCCATTAATGCTTAACTTCATCTATTTCCCAAGCTGATCTTTAAGGTCAAAATTCGTCAACTCTGAGAACTACAATTTAAGGTCACAGATTTCTGATTCCAGGCATTTCAGTCCTGGAAGACTCTGCAATCTAAATCGGGACAAGTTTTCTTGAAATTATCAGAATTTACAATTTATTGGTCGAGGTTCAGCTTCGTCGGACAGCTCCCCTAAGTGAGGAAGTAAAAATTGTCTTAATTGTCAAGAAAAAGAAGAAAAAATCTATCGAAGAAACGCAAAACCAGAGAAAAGAGAAGAAGTTTTGATGGAAGAATGCTACAAAGACTGCTAGAGACTAGTGACTCCTCTCAAAGCTGTGGGAATCAAAATCAAATGGACATCCTTCTTTTTCCTGTTGAACCACACAACACACAAACAATTCGATTTTCTTTCAGAAAAAGGGGAAGTAAATTTCTGGCCCAAAAGAAACAACCTCTTGTTGGCCAACAATCATCCAGATTGTTGAAAAGAGGAAGTTGTCAATTCACACAATGTGTCCTAAACTAGACGATACCTCGCTGCCAGTACAACACTTTTGTGTGACACTTTTGTGTCTCGTCTGCAATAGATATTCAACGAATATCAAAAGATCACGTCTGCTCGGAAAACCAAAATGAACAAATCTATTGCCAAAGCAGATAACTCGATAAAATGACATTGGAGATTAATAACTGAAGAAGTTTCCAAAAAGTAGCATTTCAATTGCTTCTTCCTATTCAACCGAAAAAAAAAAGTGCTTCCTAAAAGCGTTCGTGTTTATAAATAGTATTGGTCCAGAACACAGAGAACCAATTCACAACTTTTCACCACCACATAATAGCACTTACACGGGCACATACAGTGAGTACGAAGCAAACAAGTACACGACAAGAACATGCAGTGCGTACGCCCCATGTATATGGCTACCTTGTTCTAATCCTTCCTGGGCACAACCTTCACTGCTGTCAGGAGAACAACCACAAGCACGAATCTGTCCGCGAGGCAGGATGAGCAATGTCGTCAACAGCTGTGACTTAGTATGTAGCTTCTCCGGGTTCGACAATGCATCTAGCTGTTGATTAAGCTTTGGAAGTACTTCCGAAGATGAATCTGTTCACGTAGCAACGGCCAAATTTCTATCTTGAGTGGCACTGAAACCCTGCGCATTTGTTGAAGCCCTCCCTGAAAAATCCATCAGCACCCATCCAAATTAATTCATGCTTCAATTTTCCTAAGATCATCAAATATTCTTCTAAATGTACAAACCTTTCTCCATTTTCTTTCTGCTGCGCCATAGAAGCCGAATAGGGGTACCTGAAAACCCTGCGTTTGATCGCAGTTGCTTCTCCATATACCTCCGATATGTCTCGGAGAAAAGTTTGGCATCATTTACAAAGAAAACAAATGTGGGTGGCCTGATAGCAGCCTGCCAACACAAAATTTATCCCATCAAAATTTATTAAAACTGAAACAACCTTGGTTCTAAGATGAGACTAAAATTCTGTTAATGAGCTTCAGCATTTATTACTATGTACCTCATGATTTGCTAAAGTAGCAGCATCAGTTTGATGACCATTAGCTAAAACATTAGACGAGGCACAACAAATTGCTAGTTGCTATAGTAATAAACCCGCTGACGGCACTAAAATATATATCAAGGTTGTCTAGATGATAAACACAAGATAATTCAGCTGCGCTACCATAGAACGAACCTGAGTGCAGTAATAAACCCGCCCTCTCTTTCCACCACGAGTCTGTGGAGGTGCTTTAAAAGCCACTGCCTCCTGCACCACTTGATTTAGTATAGCAGTGCTAAGCCTTCTTGACCTCTCCTTTTCCACTGTGCCCGCAGCAACAATGATCCTACAACAGAAATTTGGTTTTATATCATTCAATAAGCAGGATTAATTTTTTGCCACCAAATTGAGCAGGATAAACTCCAAATTTCTCTTTATTACTGATTGTTTCTTTTGCCAAATGGGGATACTTTCTAATTCTGCAATAAACCTTCATATTGCATATTTACAATAAAGTTGCAAACAGACAAAGAACATCTGATTAGATCAAAACAACATGGGATCGGCACCTACTTTTCAACGCTGTTACCAGCTATTGCAGTTGAATAAACAATCGGTGCCCAATCAAGACTGCGAAGCTTCTCCCTAACATCTTGCTCATAGTATGTCGCACTTTGCTGGTTTTTATTGGGTATCGTATCCCACTTATTCACAACGATAAGGCAACCTTTTCCTTCCTTTTCTATCCTCTCAGCAATCCGGAAATCCTACAATAGTTGACAAAAAAACCACAAAATGGTCATTCTGATGAATTCAACCTACAGTTAAAACAAAAACTAAAAATTTACGCAGATTAACAAGCCTAAATCAATTTAAATACTGAGAATAATCAGCCAAACAATTCATAATCACAACAGAACTTCTCAAAAACTGCTCACTGCATTAGAAACTACACTGATGTTAAGAACTCAACCTTTCCTATACCTATTGCAAGTCAAGTTTAGCAGATTATTTGGTAAGGACATGCCCATGTTGGTCCACATCATGCTATGTATCCAGGAAGTGCTTTCTGGACAAAGCAAAGCCTTAGAGTCATATGCAGACATGTCCAATAAAGATTGGACTGAGGATGTCTCAGCTAGCCAGGTGGACAGTTGAATGAACCAATTAACTGATCCTCCAAACTAATTCTTACAATTATCCTCATCAAGAAATCTCATCACACTCAACAGTCACGTTATAGAAGATTTCAGCTCCTTTATTCCATGAAGTTATATATGAAATTAAGAGAAGAGAATGAACAGATTTTAAATCATAAAGATTCTAGATTCAATAAAGAAGCTAGAAAAGACTAGCGACTTTTGATTAGCCAAGAATCTGTTGCACTACATTGCCTTGCATATATCAAGCTAGAAATTTGCAGATCATGAAGAAGAAATTAATGGAGTTTATAGTTCATATAGATCTTCATGTAAGTACCTGCTCCGTGATGCAAGCCATTGCCTCAATGACAAGAGCGACTACATCAGAACGTCGGATGGCGCGAAATGCTCGGTTGACTGATAATGCCTCTGTTGTACTGCCTGATGAAGCAACAGCTGCTCTTCTTCTGATTCCAGCTGTATCAATAAGCCGGAACTTCTGAAAATGATAGAGCTGACTGATCAACTAATATTCTTGATTGCTACCCTAAAGTGAGAGTTTCATGATTTCAGCCCTGTATTTATTAACATTGCCATTGCTTAGCAACACTTTGGCTCTAGTTATGAATGGAGGAGTAAAATATTATTTCCCGTAACTCTCCATTCTTAACTTAAATTTGGAGAAGAATTTGGGGATTTGTTCGGCTCTGGGAAGGGCTTTGGCAGCTGGCATGTGGAACTAACGTGATCTATAGATAATCTGAAAGGAAGGCCTCTCTTGATCATCTCATGGAGGCTTGAATTGAAGACCTAAGCTATAGCAGTCATCCATGAAAGGCACAAACAGAAAATATGTGGCATGTTTATTCATCAACACAGTATAAAGCTGTGACAAGGTTCATAATGTCCTCCATGATGTATGAGTCAGAGCTAGTGATGGTAATTATAAGCATTGTGTAATTAGATTATTAAGTTGCTTTGCTAGTAAATTGTGGTAGTAGTAGCAGGAATTAGTCCCTTGGAATTTCAATCAATGAATTGCTTGGTTATCTTGAAAAGGTAGACAAAAATAAAATGAACAATTTGAGATCATGTGAAGTCATGGAAGTAGCTAAACCCTTACAATGACATACTCGGGGGTAGAAATATCTCAATGTGATCCTCAGGGAAAAATCAGACATTCAAAATGAGCAGACGCGAAGTAGCGAGAAACAAACTCACACTCTAGATGGAAAGAAAAACCTTAATAAGTCAAAAGCAGACTTCTACTCAAGGTAAACTTCCCGATTGTATATGTTTGCGAGGAGGGGAGAAGAAAATTAGAACAGAAAATACAAAAATTTGAAACATACCCTCTTCTCCTCAAAAAAATTTCTAAATTTTCCCCATTTTCCACCCAAACTTTCATTCCACCTCTTTCCCCTCATTTCCAAATATATAGCATAAGTCCATGAATGCTCTGTCTGACATCTATTCAAATGATCAAGGAACTAAACGTTTGATGATTGCTGAAACAACTTATTCAATTTTATCGCCCATAAGGATGCACAAAGTTACTTAGCAACAGACTAAAATTATCAAGCAATTACAATGCTTGACATAAAGATGTGTAACATACAGAGATCATACCTGGCCATCTGCTCCCACAAATTCAGTATCAATAGCATCGCGGGTGGTTCCACTGATTGGGCTAACAATTGTTCTATCCTCTCCAACCAGTGCATTCAAAATGCTACTTTTACCCACATTAGGACGGCCGACAATAGCAATTGCAGGAACATAACTTTCTCCTTCTTCAAAATTCTCCTGGCCCTATTTATTTAGACGTAAATTCCAAAATGATGTCAGAACAAATTACATCTCAGTGCACAGATCTTTAGTCTCTGTAGATCTCCTGACATTCATATCCTGATGAACTAATAAGTCAATTAGGAATATGAAATGACACAGTTTTGAAAGTCTTTAGTAGCATGAGCATAGCTTTCCATAAACTCCTCTCATCCAAGCATAAGATATTGATGACGACCTAAGGTATCGCTCTTAATTTTTCAATCATTGACAAAGTATAGAGATTTAAAAGAAATAAATCTGGCCTCAGCAAAACTCCATTGATTGTTTGAAAGGAAGGAATTCACTGTCAAAGTTTGACAGATCTGAAATGCCGATCACAATACTTTATCGAACAAAACAGTATGAATGGACCGCCTATAGGATACAAACCTCGATCTTTTTCAGTCCTGAGCAAATAAGATCAAGAAGCTCGCCTGTTCCACTCCCAGATATAGCAGAAATAGGAAGTGGCGACAACCTGAGAGAGGAAACAAAAGTTCATTGTCAAACTGCCCAAAGAAAAAGAGGACACATTACTATTATATCAATAAGAGGATTCAACATCCCAGAGACAGACAAATGGAAGATGGCGGACAAGCTTCCAGTTTTGGCAGGAATAAATCTAGAGCATCCTCTAGTGCATAACTCATATTACCAATCACCAACCTAAATGAAACGCGTTGATCTTGTTGTTTTAGTCGAGAAGAAAACACTTCTTATAACACGTACACGATGCACGACTTCAGGATAAAGAGACAATAATAACAATAAAGAGAGGTAATTATACAAACTTAAGCAAAAGCTATTTTGGTACTCAGTGATCCGTCCGACATCTATTCGTTTACTTAATTCCAGACAAATCACCAGCTACTTAAATGAAGAAGCTTTGCTACAAACTGAAGACTGTGCTGACAGCAACAACAGTCTATTGCAAATGGCATTTGTTTAGTTTCCTCAACCACTTGGTTGTTGCCTCCGCCTGGGATGCATCTGCTAGAGCTTTGTGTCGTTTGCACGCTTTTCAAGCATTACAGCTAGCAATTCAGTGGTTATCAGTAAACGGAGATTCTAGTGCAACTTCATTGGCGTTCTAACAATTATTAGCTTTTCAGCAGCTTTAAGTTTGATTCGTGGTCTCCAATTAAAGTTTAATTTCTCTAAAAATGATACTCCTCTGCCCCCTCCTTCCCTCTTCAGGAGTTTGTACACAACTGCACGTATATCTTCTTGATAATTGTGAGTCAACACGGGACTAGTTGAAGGAATGAGCCTCCCAACACGTGTCAATAGCCAATAGATCTATAAACGATTAACGCCTCAAACGGATCTGGAACCCGCGCCCCTCTTAAATAAAGTCGACATTCGAGGCATCAAGAAAGTTCTTCCCCCGGACAAAAACGTCCACATGAAAAACGAGAGTTTACTACATAGAAAAAACCTGAAACTGAACATCCCTTTCTGTGTAACCAAACTCAGTACCGTAACCACTTTATTCTGGTAAGATGTTTTTATGGTGCTGGAACTGGAAGAGACATCAGTGAATGAAAATTGAGAAAGATGATGAGATAGACAGGCTTGGCCAAAATATAACATTTTCCTTTACTCAACAATGCAAAATCCAGCATGCAAGTATCACCTAAATACAAATATTTGCTACATGGACGCCAAGAATTTTAGTTTGAGAGAACATAAACTCACCCCAATGACCAAAATTCAGTTGCCTGCAATAATCCTCTACGAGGTGATTCACACTTGTTTACAGCAAGTATGATATACTTATCAGAGTAGTTCTTTCTCAGCCAGTCAGCTATCTCCACATCAGCTGCTGTTAGACCTGCCTGTTAAGCTTTTAAGATATCAGAAACGCATCCACAGCATTTTTAACTCACATGTGGAACAAGGAGGATAAAATATCAAAAATTAGGAATTCTCTCACTAATTATTTGTAGAGAAGAAATGTACTAAGTTTGATGAAAGAAACTGAGTTTATGAGCTAGGACATTGAACCTCATGCTGATGATATAAGTCATCAGTCGGATCTGGAGAAATCACAAGCCAACTGATCGGACATCAAAGGACACTTCTGCATCTATTCTTACTACACTGTAATCTCCCTAATGGGAATGCCAGAAAGCTAAATTCACTCTTCATTTACTGCTGTTTTTCACCGTGTAGCATCTTAATAACCTCAATTAAAAAATTAATCTGGTTTTTATGATGATGAGTGTATATATTTGCTTTGTCCGGCTTCAGACCAAGGACTGGATGATCGAGTAAGGTGCCGTAATATTCACAACCACCAACAGAGCTGCATGCACTTATTAACAAACTTGAATTTCAAACTTTTTAATTCTAGTTGTCATTTGCTGAAGATGAGGATATCACAGATCTGGGGTATGTTTGGAACACCAATAGGAATAAAACGAAAGAAAAAAACTTGAAGTACTATACTACACTTTGATGTGGAAGTGTAACAATGACTATCATCTTAGAAATATTGTCTTTTCCCCTATTTATGGATATGGCAAAAAATTTAAGAATAGGTCAGTTGACCGCTTAGAGAATGTATTTCTATGATATATAATGAAATTAAGGAATCTGCTAGTATGTTATTAGAACTACTTATGGTATACTCTTTATATGATAGATAATGAGATTAAGGAATCTGTTAGTATATTTTAAATAGAGTTCATTGGAGAATGAACAAAAGGAAGAAACAGTAGAAAGTAGCATAATAAAGAGTATACCATAAGTAGTTCAAAATAAAGCGAGGGAATATGTCCAATATATAAAGAAAAATTTTCCTTGATTATCTTCTCTTACGATACTACAATCCTATTCAGATTGGGCAATCAAATTTTATGAACAAATCAGCCTGCGTTGGTAGTTCAGGTTTGAACTTGAATTTTGATTAAATTGGAGTGAACCAAGTCTAATTTTATATATTCATTGTTGGCCGCATGTATTGGCTCTCATTCTAGAAACCACAGCCCTTGATAAGACCCATAAAGTCATAACATACGTAGAATCCCATTCTTATGGTCAGTTCAAACTTCGTCAAATGATAACAAATTCATGAACACAGGAACTAGATAGTTTTCCACTGGGGAGAAGGACAACTTGGTGACTGGAAGAAGGCTATCAAATTTGTAGTGCCTGAGACCTCTTTTGCAAATTTCTAGAGCAAACTTAATCAAAATTGTTCTAGATGGCCCTCTCAGGTAATAAAGTCCCCCCAGATAAACTATCCGCATAAGATATTTTGCATGAAGAGAACAAAAATAGGTTTTTTAAGATGTAAGATGAAAAGATCAGAGTGATAGATGGTAGATTATATTAGAAAAGGACCTTCCAAAAAGTGCCCTCAAATTGGTAAAGAAAGGAGACAAGAAATTAATAGCATCTAAAGCAGCTGAAAAACTCAAGCAGCACCTGGCCATCAACAAGGAATATGATGACACTTGACTCCTCCACAGCGGCAATAGCTTGTTTCTCAATCATGGTAGGCATCCTGGCAACAGCAGCCTCCCTTGAGGCAAGTGGTATCCCATCCATGCCTATGGTGGTGGTAATCGCTAAGTCTTCCATAACATCAGCCTGTGATTTTGATATTGACAGAACTCCGCCAGTATCCACAACCATAAATTCAAAGTCTCCCCAAAAGGATCTTCCATACAAGCGATCTCTAGTGACCCCAGGTTCATCCACCACAATTGCCTTATTCCCCTGTCACAAAAATAATTGACAACTGTACTAGTCAAAGCACGAAAAATAAAGAAATGTAATCAGAAAGTCAAAAAGCTTGAAGCAATCCCAGCTTACCCCAACAAGGCGATTGAAGAGTGCTGATTTACCTACATTAGGCCTTCCAACAATTGCCACCCTCGTGAGCAGATGATCAGGGATCTGCAGTTTGAACTTGCAAATTAGAGAATTTAGAATTTCAACTGCATGCAAACTCACAAATGCACATACTAAAACATGTCTGCAAAGCTGAATAAGAATCAACCTCAAGCCTAATGATATGGACATGGTTGATTGATATACGAGAACATGTCTTGCGAGCCTCAAACAATGGAAACGGCACAGACATATTACAATCGATTTTTATTCTTCCTACAAAAAACAACATTTCCTCCCCTTAAAAATAACACACACGAGAAAGAGTTTAATGCCTATCAGCAGTATCCAGTATTTTCTCATCATAAATGATATTTCTTTATTAAACCACAAGGTCACGCGATCAGCACATTCATAAAGGGATAAAGCATATTCCAGATGATTCACAAAAGGGATATATTCTTTAGTATGAAATTTAAACACACTGCTTT
This sequence comes from Syzygium malaccense, assembly GCA_031216405.1. Taxonomy (NCBI): domain Eukaryota; kingdom Viridiplantae; phylum Streptophyta; class Magnoliopsida; order Myrtales; family Myrtaceae; genus Syzygium; species Syzygium malaccense. Next base: position 6,930,028 of record CM062262.1, read on the forward strand.
TTCACTCGGTGGACACACTTAGAAGGGGAATTGCAGCATAAATTGAAGTTGGAGAATGCTAGACTTATTAAAACTGGTTTGCAAAATTGGTTTACCATGTATCGTGTCAAGCTATTGCAGGTTCTTCAATATAGCCTATTTGTTTAAAGGGCCACTCACAATCTCCCGCATCACTG